>CM064911.1:4610619-5301466 GCA_032727855.1 Quercus ilex subsp. ballota
AATGAGGTTAGTTTTGGATTTGATTTCTTTGAGGATGCTACAACATAAGAAGGCTTTGCATGCTTCTATGGTAAAAACTTTATAAATGTGGGGTTGTCGCAAGCCTAGCTAGCTCATTTGTTGAGTTAGGGATGTGACACAAGGAGAATTCTAGAATTCACCATAAAATAAAAGAAAACTCTAAAAAGGAATCATTTTTTTAATAGATACAATAATATTTCAAACCTATGGCGTCTCCTCATTATTATTAAACCAAGACATCAATTTGTTTTCTGTGTAGACGAAGATCGAATCTCAGATCTACTATTCGACAACAAGAAACTTTTACAATTGAACTAATTAAAACTCATCCAAAAGGGAACTTTAATTAATGAATAATAGACTTTCTAATTTAAAAACTCTATAGAATTAATTGATAAGTGACATATTCTAACAAAGATCCTAATTATTTGATATTTACTATATAAAAGGGCTATAATTTGAAGAGGGAAAACATTAAGAGAAATATACCTAGGAGGCTATAGGATCAAGGAAATATTAACCTAAAATTTAACATTCCCAAAACTACATTAAACAATCCAAAATTAACAAAGTATAAAAATTAAAGCCTGTATTCTATCCTAGATCAATTGTTAGAACTCTCTATTAGCTTGATGCTTGAATCCCATAACTGCCACGCAAACCTGATTGGAGCATTGCTGGGAGAATGAATGACATCAAAATTTTTTTTTTTCAAGAAGTAACTTCGTTTTAATTTGTACTCCTTTCTCTTGTATAACTTTATCGACCAATACCATTGCCTATTCTCTTACTGATTGGGCTGGTTCTTGTAACAAAGAAGGGCCCATTACATCTTTCCCCTCTCCCACCTTCGGATTTATGGGCTGAAATTAAGGAGATAGGTTACTCTTTCGTATAATACAATATTTTATTAATTAGGAAAAAAAATTAAAAAACCAGCCACATTCAATCAAATTAAGTGGCTCAGCTATGCTGTAAGATTCTTAGTAGTTAGCAATAACAAACGAGCCCTGTCAGACTTTGAAGGCCCATAAACTAGAAGAAAAGATTTTTTTTTTTTTTACCCAGGTAATAAGTACCAACTAGCTAGAGTTTCATTTGAATTAACTGATAAGTTGATTAATAAATATAAAGAACTTGAGAGAGAGAGAGAGAGAGAGAGAGAGAGAGATGCCATTATAAATAGGGCTATATTCATTAAATATATAAGATTGTTCAATTCAATTTATTTAATCATAAATTGTATCTCGTTACAAAATTAGATTACATTTTCTAATTTGGTATATATTTTTGTTGAACAAGTTCAAGATTTTTAATGAACTACTTGATTAAAATTTTCTTTTACATATATATATATATATATATATATAAAATAAAAACTATGACTAAATTAATTTATATCTTCATAAATCTATACTAATAATGAATAACTAAAGTATATAATTAGACTATATAATGTACTATTTTTATTATCAATAAATTACAAGTAATAATTTGATTTCGCTTATTTACAAATTTACATAACTCAAATTCAAGTTTATATTAATATTAGTATATTAATGGAGTCTCATACTTACAAGAGACCAGACCACATAATTTTTTTCTTTTTTTCCTAGCTTTATGTATTATTCTTGTGTGAACAATTGAATCGATGGACTTCCCTTGTCACACTCTGTGTCTTATTTTTACCAACAGGCTGAAAGTGGAGGTGGGAAATGGACCCAGTTTCAGATGTTTCAGACCCTATCATTGTTTCAATCTTTTGACCCATCGGTCTTTGCCTCTCTCTTCTTCTATCATTCTCTTTGTAGGTCTCCAACTTTCAACTTCAACTACAACCACTCAATTTAATATAAATGGTAAATTCTAATTGTATGTCGTTTTTACCACTCATAACTTGAGGTATCACAATTGTTTACCATTGTTGTGGCACAAAAATATATGGTAAAAAAAATTAAAAATTAAAAAGAAAAAAGAATAAGAAAAAGATAGATATAATGGTTGAGGTTCAAAATGAACCTTTACTATCAGTCCTTGAAAGAGACATAGATCTCAACCGTTTAAAAAAAAAAAAAAACACTTTGAATGTTGTTTCAGCATGATAAAACGAAACAATACAAGTTTTACACAATTACAGTACTTTACACATATGCATATACTATCAAAGAGGAGAGAGAAGTGAATCTAGCTACTTATAGTGAAGGCTGAAACTTATAGAACTCAGCCTTAGCGGGTTGTGTTAAGGCCTTAAACAGCAACTTTTTGACCTTTCAATTAGACTGAATTCTCATTGCATGCCTCTTTCAATCCTTGGACACAACTAACTGACTAACAATAACTGCCAGCTGGCTACACTGATCTAATAGTCTAACTAACCAACTAACTGTTAAGCATATGGCTTCTAACTGATCAATCAATTAATAAGCACGTGACTCTAACCTTCAATTACAAAAAAAAGATACAAAGCTTTAATAAAGAACTTTCATAGACATTTGAAAAGAACGGAGCCTGATTGCTTGAAAGGGTTGGTAACTTGTTCAATTCTACCTTACATGACTGTATTTAGCAACATAAATAAATAATATGACTATATATTAATATATCTACTAATTGACAAACTCACTTGCTACACAATACAAGTAGAAATGCCTATTGCATAAAAGCATTACGTATTTTTTCTTTAAATAGATATAAAATATAAATGACAGAATTATAAAATTTGGAATCTTTATTTCTAGACAAATCATTTCCTATACACATTAGTAAATTGATTTCTAATCGTTTACAAATAGAAATTAAACAAAAAAAAGGTACATCAATGAGAGAATTTACACCTCCAAACCAAGAGTATATGACCTTAAAGCTGATAATTGTGGTCTCTTGAACTCCACTATGCCCAGGCAAACACCTGCAAAGTGGTAGCCAAATCAAGATGCATTTGTGAGGAGATTACCATATAACTAGGGGTGCTGTGAGTTTTATGAGAATACTAAGTATACTTTGTAAGTTAAGCTAAGTTATTGTCATACATTCCATTGTTGATTATTTTTCATTTATTTTTATGTGAAACGAAATTTATTCCTCAATTCCATTATGTGGTTGGAAATTAGAATATTGACATTGTTATTATAGAAAAGATCAGGAAAGTCTCACATTCAAGTAGACGACCATAAATATCTTCCATGTAGAATGACGATCTTACTTAGAAGGTCTTCAATACAAGAAGACTATCTTCCACCACCAGCTGTCCAACAATGAATGAAATAGAAACTAACTAGGGTATTTAATAACATAATGGATGATCGTTATCCAACAGCTACATACTCATTCAGTTAGAATACATTTCAGTAAATACAACAATTGATAAGTGTGAAAAATATCGCCTAGAACTGGCATTCAACACCAACCAACAAATGAATAGCCATATAAATGGCCCAAACGTAATGCGGATCATATAAATGCACAACATTAATTGGCAAACGGCCAACAATTAGAAAATAAGACTATATATAAAAGAACACACATCTCCATAGATAAAGTTACATGCTCCATGAGACACATAGACTGATTTTAATTCTCTAAGTTATTATATTAGGTATTTAGAGTCCTGATTTAAAATCTAACATATACCAACCAATTTGATAAACACAAAGTTTATCAATAATTTTATCATGAAAAACATTTTGTAAATGTTTTTGTGTCTCGACTATGGTGATGACTTCTAGAGTCCTCTGCATATTATAACACAACAATATTATAATTGGCCTTAATTTTATTTTTCTCTGGGTATAAAATAAAAACTTCTTACCAGGTTTGAATCTGTCCATCCATGTTGAATCTCATTGCATGCCAATCTATAACATTCAGTTCAATATTAGAAATTGAAAGAAATACAAGGAATATAAAGAGAAATACAAGCAACACTGCATTTCAATGTAGTGCAGTGTCGGTTTGAACATTCACTAGGGAACTATTGGTTGGTATTGTTAAAACTTATCAAGTGGGAACATGCCCTTATACTGTAATTTCTTGTTGGCAGATTGCAAAAAGAAGAGACATTATAAGTGAGTGTGATCAAAGCTTATTGCATTTGGTGAAAGACTTAAGGTACTCTCTCTCTCTCTCTCTCTCTCTCTCTCTCTCTGTTTGTGGTGGGTTGTTGAATTGGGGCAAGCAGGTGGCTTGCATGGAGTAATAAGGTGGTTTTAGCTAATATTAGGAGTGTTGACTGTTTTATGTAATATTGAATGATTGTTGTTGAGTTGTTTTTATTTGGTTAATTCATTTTAAGGGCTTCTCTCTATCTTTTTCACACATGTGGAGCGCTAAAATGGAATTGCATATTTAAAGAGATGTCCATTCCTAAATAATATTGCTAGTAATGATGTTATAGTTACCAAATGCATTGATAACTTCTCTATGCATTTAAATTCATTGTTTGATTAGGAACATAGCTAATCTTGAATGATTAAAGATGATTTGTTTCTTAAATTAAAGTGAAATTGGGTAAATGAAATGTGTATTAACTCTTGGTTTGTGTTTTCATGAAATCACATTATAGGTATTTCTTGTAAACCACTTTATTGCAATGGATAAGAGTTGGATGAAAATTACCAATAGAAAGTCGCAAGCATATTTAGATGGAGTCCAACAGTTTCTGAATTTTGCATCTAACCATGCACATTCGAATGGAACGATTTCATGTCCGTGTCAAAAATGCGTGCATACAAAGTCATTGCCTATAGATGTTGTACAGGCTCACTTAGTGTCAAAAGGGATTTGTAGGGGTTATAACCCTTGGATTTTTAATGGGGAATCATCGGTTGCAAAGACTTCTACTGAAATTCCTAATAGTCATGTCCAAGAAAATCCGATAGAGTATGCCGATCTTCGTGACATGTTGCATGACATGTTCCCCATGCAAGATATGGCGTCTGGGTCAACGGAAGAAGTCCCTAGTGTGCACCAACCCACAGAAGGTCCTAATGAAGATGCAGTTCAGTTTATGAAATTGCTTGAAGATGCTAATCAACCTTGTTATGAAGGTTGTAAGCATTTTAGCAAATTGTCAGCTATTGTGCATTTGTACCACATGAAGTGTCTTAATGGTTGGACTAATAAATCATTTACCATGTTGCTGGAATTTTTGCTTGATTTTCTTCCTTCAAATGCTAAGTTGCCAAAAGATTGTTATGAGGCTAAGAAGATTATTAAGGATCTGGGCTTGAGCTATGAGAAGATTCATGCTTGTCCTAAAGATTGTATTTTATACTGGAAGGACAATGCCAATCTTGAAGCTTGTCCAAATTGTAACCTTTCAAGATGGGAAAGTAATGAGTCTAAAGGTCAACAAAGTACTAATGCTTCCTCTAAGATAAGAAAAAAGAAAGCTGCAAAGATCTTACGGTGGTTCCCCTTAAAACCAAGATTGAAGCGACTATTTATGTCTCCTGAAACAGCCAATCATATGAAGTGGCATGCTAATGGTCGTGTGAATGACGGATTAATGAGGCATCCTGCTGATTCTGAGGCTTGGAAATCATTTGACTCTAAGTACATAGAGTTCTCATCCGAGCCTCGTAATGTAAGGCTTGGATTAGCAGCCGATGGATTCAACCCGTATGGAAATATGAGTACTACTCATAGTACATGGCCTGTCATTTTGATCCCATACAATCTCCCTCCATGGATGTGCATGAAAAAGTCTTATTTTATGCTATCATTATTGATTCCCGGTCCAACCTCACCCGGGAATGATATAGATGTGTACTTACAACCCTTAGTAGAAGAACTAAATGAGTTATGGGATGTTGGAGTAGAAACGTTTGATGTGTCTTCCAAACAATCATTCCAAATGCATGCTGCACTATTGTGGACCATAAATGATTTTCCTGCATATGGTGATATCTCGGGTTGGAGTACCAAAGGTTCTCTTGCATGTCCTTCTTGTAACTATGATAGTCAGTCTCGTTGGTTAAGATATGGAAGGAAATTTAGCTACATTGGACATAGGCGATTCTTGGATAGTGATCATAAATTTCGTAAGCAAAAAAAATCATTTGATGGGCGTGTTGATATGAGACCAGCTCCTATTACAGTATCTGGAGGGGAAATTATGTTACAAACAGATGCTAAAGCCGATCATGTGTTTGGGAAGAAAAAAGTTAACTTGACCAATAAAAGAAAAAGAGGGGAGGAAGCATTAACTGTGTGGAAGAAGAGAAGTATATTTTTCACCTTACCTTATTGGGAAGACCATGTGTTGCGTCACAATCTTGACGTGATGCACATTGAAAACAATGTAGTTGATAATATAATTGGCACATTATTGAACTTGGATGGAAAGACAAAGGATAACTTCAAGGCACGCCAAGATTTAAAGGATATGGGTATAAGAAGTGGACTTCACTTGGAAAAGGTTGGGAATGATCAGACACGTATGCCACATGCTTGCTACCATATGAATGCTAGTGAAAAAGATGGTTTTTTGCAAGTTTTGAAAGATGTAAGAGTGCCGGATGGATATTCTTCAAACATCTCACGTTGCGTTAAACTCAAAGAACGCAAGATTAGTGGGATGAAGAGCCATGATAATCACATCTTAATGCAGCAACTTTTTCCAATAGCAATACGCGGATCTTTGCCCCCTGAAGTGAGTAGGAGTTTAATTGACTTATCTTGTTTCTTTAGGGAGATATGTTCCAAAGTACTAAATGTGGAGGAACTTGGGGCTCTTGAGAAGAGAATTGCAGTGACATTGTGCGAGTTGGAAAGGATATTCCCTCCGTCTTTCTTTACAGTGATGGTACATCTAGTCATGCATTTGGCTAGCGAAGCCAAAGTTGCTGGCCCAGTTCATTATCGTTGGATGTATCCCATAGAGAGGTAACACATATTAACTTGGTCTATTTGGTTTTGTTGCGTCACAATTTTTTGTTGTTAATCTTGGGTTTTCCAATAGGTACTTGTCAAGACTTAAGTCTTACGTGCATAATAAAACTTATCCAGAAGGCTCAATTGCAGAAGGGTATATAGCAGAGGAATGCTTAACATTCTGCTCACGCTATTTTAAATCTGTTGAGACTGCATTCAATCGGCCTGTAAGGAATGTTGAGGAATCCATGGGTGCAGTGGTGAGCATTACACTAGATTCAAATTCATGGATCCAAGCACATCGTTATGTGCTATTCAATTGTGAAGAAATCACCCCATTTCGCGAGTAAGTGATATGTCCTTGCGTATTCGCGAATGACATTCCAATACAATACTCTAGATTAACACTAACATGTTTGTCTACACAGTGTACACATAGCGAAGATCAAGGCTGGTTTCCCTTTTCATGTGACTGATGATGTTATTCAAAAGCAGCACATGGAGGAATTTTGCAGTTGGTTTAGGGAATATGTAAGTGAAGTATATATATATATATATATATATAGAACTATTTTCGGTTGTAACACTTTAGATAGTATACTTATAATAAAAACATTCATTTATAATAGGTGATGTCAATGGATGCCTCTGAGAGAATGAAACTCTCTGATAAAGTTAGATGGTTTGCTCGATATCCAGATAATGAAGTAAAACGGTTCAAGCGTTATGTCATAAATGGTTTGAAGTTTCGCACTAAAGATTTTGAGACAACTAGGAAAACTCAAAATAGTGGGGTTTGTGTTGATACTGAAGGTGGTGCTACTTATTATGGTGAACTAATCGATATTATTGAGTTGAACTACTCTGACAAGTATCGATTTGTATTGTTCAAATGTCAATGGGTTGATGTTATTAGTGGGAGAGGATGCAAAAAAGATGACTTTGGATTTTCCCTTGTCAATTTTTCAAGATTGATACACACGGGTGATCGATTGATTGACGAACCTTATGTATTAGCATCTCAAGCTTCGCAAGTGTTTTACGTGGAGGATGTGAGACATAAAGATTGGATGGTGGTGGTCAAAACAAAACCTAGGGAGGTGTTTGATGTTGGTATTGAAGTTGTAAATGATGATGAAGAAGTGGATACATATATGGAGAATGTCCCTTATAATGTAACTACCGATGATGCATGTGATGATGCAAATGACAACCATGCTTGGGCTCGAGTTGATGAAGAAGGAACCATTTATGATACACCGTTGATTAGTGAGGATGAATTGCTTGAACAAGACTTTATCAATGATGAAGAGCTTAGTGATGATGTTTATGAGTCTAATAATGATGAGTCCAATGATGATAGGGCCAATGATGATGAGTCTAGTGATGAAGACTTTAGCGGTGATGTCTCTATTAATACTTTTGTATCATTCATTATATTTTTTGCTTTGGTTTCCATGCTTGTAAAATACTTTAGTGGGTAGTCTTATTGTATCATTCATTAATACTTTTGTATCATTCATTATATTAATACTTTAAGGGTAGTCTTATATAGATTTGCTTTATGAGAAGTTTTAGTGTTGCAATTACTTGTACCATTAATTGTTATTGTGCTAATTATATACTTGTTTATTTTAGACTTTGACACTTGAAATGGGAAGGCGAAAGACAAAGCTGCGCACTCGTTCCAAGAGTGCAACATTGGAAAGAGCTTCTTCACAAGACATGGATGAAGTGGGTGACCAAGAAACGCATGAAGCTTCTACACAAGGTATGGGCTTTTTCCTCAATAGTTTACCATTCATACACAAGATATGGGCATGTAAGTTGGGAACCCTTATATGAAATTTTATGAAACAAATGTGCATGTAAGTTGGTTTCCTCTCAACCATTACCTACCACAAAATTCTAGGATTCTCCTTAGAGTGTTAATTTTGAGATTTTGCATCATGCAGCCTTAAAAAAAGGCTATTTGACTCACACTAGAAACATGTTAATAGCTAAGAGTATGGCTATGATAAATCTGCTTCATACCATATATATATATATATATATATTATATGTTGCATGGTTAAATTTTTTAATTAAACCAAAGTTTTGAATTATTCTTAAAACCATGCAGGCTTCAAAGTTTTGAATGCCTCCTCACCTCTTGATTGGAAACATGTACTATTCAGCATGTTTCTAATATTTTATTTTCTTTAGCATATAATGACCACTTATTTAATAGAATATTTAGACTTATCCTTAGCTTTGCATGCCTTGTTGTTTGACATTGGTTGATATTATCTCCTTCAAAATTCAGATGTGCAGCCAGTTGTACGTGTCACTCGCGGGCAAAGCAAGTACTTGGATATTTGGAATCTTCCTGATGAAGAAGAGATTGAGTTGCCGCTAAATAGTATGCATCAGCCGGTTGATGATGGGGCGAGGACTTTCACTGGTTTCTTGGGTACAATTGCGCGGAAACCCCACATGTGCCCGATTAGATTTCTTAATTGGAAGGCTATGCCAGAAGAATTTAAAGAAGAGTGTTGGCGTCTTGTGGAGGTATTAAAAAAGTTATAATATTTGTAATTATGACATTTTGTATTAAGTTTTACATAAGTATTTTAGCATGAAAGCATTTGTAATTTGATAACTCAATTATTTGATTGTAGCGAAAATACTGTGTCCCTGTTAATCCTGTTGCATATGCGGCTCTGAAGACATTTACCTTACAAAAAATTGGGAAGGCTTGGAGGGATCATAAGTCTAGGCTGAAGAAACAACACTATATACCTGATGCAAGAAACAAAGCACGGGTAAAGAGCAAAGAAGACACAGGATGCATAAAAGAAGATTGGGAAATACTTGTTGATCATTGGTATACTGATGATGCAGTGGTATGTTTGTTTTCTCTCTCTTTTCTGTCATGGATCATACCAATATGAGAATGATTATTAAGAAATTGAGAGAATGCATATTAGATTGCTTTTAGATAGGATTTGTTAGTTTTATGTGGGCTTTTTGTGAAACTGGTATATATGAGAAGTTGTGTTTCATATTTCATAGGAAAAGATTCAACAAAGCTCTTTGATGGTCTATAGTTTGTTAGTACTGAATTAGCTTATTTGTCATTTGTCAAAATGGCTTGTAGTTGTTTTATGCTAAACTCCTTTTGTGGCTTCGCCATTGTTATATTTTCGAAGATTTGCAGTTGGGTTTTAGTGTATTTATAGAAATGATTAAGCATTTAATTTTGTCTGCCATGCTTGCTTTGTGATGAAGATGCTTGCCAATGTGGTGTGTGAAGATCATATTTTATGCACATGAAAGGCAAACTAGAGATTTATAAGGCTTTCTTTGTTTTGGGACTACATCAATACAATTCCTAAGAAATAGGGGAGGGAGAGGCCCCCAACTCAATGAGTTCGAATGTGGGAATTCTACTCTTTGTTAAAAATAATAATGGTAACTGCAAACTGTTAGATGGTTTTAGTCTTTTAGCATAAGTCTAAGAGAATTAAGACAAGGCTTTGGTATGTGTGTGCACATGACTTTATTTTACTGTTTGTGTTAACAATAAGCAATGAAGAAAATCTCAAAATTAGACTGTTTTTTGTTTTGGTTTTATTCATTTTTTTATGTTATGCAAAGTTGAAATGACATATTGGAATTTAATGAATGATACTTAATTTTTATTTTATGTGAGAATGTCATGATTATGATAGATCTTTGTATTATCGTTAACTTAAGCATATGGCTCTATAAATGAGTGACCTTTTTGTGCCAAGCATATGTCAACTTTGAGTAATCTTATTTAGCTAAAAGTGGCTTTAGAGTCACTTTTGTTGAATCTTACTTAAAACATATTGTATATAAACATGTAATTTTGTTGAATGTAGATAGAGTCAGAGAAGAATAAGGAGCGTCGTTCTAAACAAGATGACTTACATACTGCTGGTTCTTGTGCCTTTGCTGTGCACGCTGCAAAAAAGGTAATAAGTATTATGACCATTTTTTAAATGATTTTGACTTCTCCTAAAGTTTATGTGGAACCAATATTTATCACTACATAAATATGCTATTCATAATGTAGGCAAAAAAGGATGGACGTCCTGTAGAGCGTGCAGTATTATATCCAATACTACATACTCGTAAAAATGGAACTGCAGTTAATTCTTTAGTACAAGACAAAATGGTGAGTAATTTCTCCATTGTAGTTGGGGGTAAATAAAATAGGAACTCAATGATAATTGTTAGCCAATACACATTCCTTTTTATTGTGGAGTCATTTGATTGTTGGATTACATAGCAAACTCCATTTCATTGTGAAAATGTAATTCTTACTGATAATATGTAAAGAGCTAAAAAAAACATTGCCTTATGCAAATGCAGAGGAAACACCGAGACTGATAAAGTCAATAGAACTGTTCCTTGTGATACAATTACAAACAAGTCACCATGAAAGTAAAATTGGCTGGGAACCATGTGTATATGCATGTAATATCAAGGAGGAACAGGCAATAAGCAGAATGATGCACTTTAAGAAAAGTAATTTCTTTTCCTTTTGGATTTCTGCCTTCAAAAAGCATGATCCTTTCAAAAGAGAAAATTCTTATTAAGAGATCCAAACTTTAATAAAAAGCATACATATGACTTCCTTTCAAAAAGCATGATCCTCTATGTTTAGTTCTTTTGTTATATTACAGCATACATATGACTTCCTTATATATATATACAACAAGACTCCAGAGTTTGAGAAACACTGGGGGCTCTTTTCTCCAAACAAACAGCCCAAGTTCCAAGTCAATTTCAGTTAAGAAGAGGGCTTTATTAAGTGCATCAAGGAATAAGAGCAACTTATTATGGTGCATAACAATTATTATCATAATAATTAAGAGTTTTTGCTTACTCACAATAAATAAGAAGTAATCACCTCGCAGACAATAAATAAGAGTGGCAATATCTCTGATGTAATATTATTAAGAATCATTTACATCTAATGTAATGTTTAGGCATGTTTCATTGATGTATTGGATATCTACAAAATATTATTTCATTGCTTGTTGGATTGGCTAGTGTTTTTTTTTTTTTTTTTTGGTTGGGGCTAGAAATATAAGTATTTTCATAACATAAGATGAACTATTAGAGTACCTTAGTTATTATCATAGAATATGCAAATTGAAAATCTCAAAATCAAAATGTTAGTGATACGCGAATTCTAACAATGAACTCAATTAGTAAAATCTCTTATTATTGTATAAGGGATTTGGTTTTCTACCTATGCTAAAAAGAAACTTGTTGGCTTCTTGACTTGATGAGAATGAACAATCAGCATAGAGTAAATGCTGTAAATTTCAAATCCTATTTCAACTATCACACAAGAACTAATATTAGAGCTTCTGTTATCCATAATGACCTCGTAGAAATGCAACTGGTTATGATGAGATAGGTCATTTCAATATATAAACATTCTCAAATCGCAAGGTAGAGAAGCCTAACATTTTCTAGAGGAAAGACAAAGTCCAAAATAACAACCAGTTAGACGAGCTTTAAGTGATGCATTTGGTTGCCGTAGATAATTTTGTGTTACTTAATTTCCATGGAGTGCTTGACGGGTACAATTGTGGTGGCATATAACTATTAAAAAATCCATTTCCATGGAGTGCTTGACTAGCTATAGTCACTCAAAAATCTCAATCTCATGCACAAAGCATCTCTCTCTATAAAAATAGTGTTGGAAGCATAACTGTATATATATTTTTTTTTTGGAGAGGTTCATGTGGTGACTTGCTTGTAGATTGTCAATTTTCTCTTGAGGGTTACTGGTACATATTGGTGCTTGTTTGTCCCATCCTATATATATGTATATGTTGTGAGGTCATTTTAACTATATGATTTCTAACTTTTTTTTATTTTGTTCAAACTCAAATATCAGGACAAAATGAAGCAATTGTTGGATGATTCTTCGAATCATTTGCAGTCATCTGATATGAGTGGTAGTATTGCATGGTCAACAGATGATGTGTTTGCCAAAGTGATGGGTAAGGAGCGCAAAGGTCGTATTCGTGGGGTAGGATTTGGTCCAAGCCCAAGTAGTCGAAGTAGCAAGACTGCTCTCACGGACATTGAAATACACTCAAGTCAAGCGAGGGACAACGAAGTTGCACAATTGAAGGCTTCCTTGGCTACTATGGAGGATAAACTTACAAGTTTTGATGAAATGAAGGAAAGACTTAGTCAATTCGAAGACATGGAGCAAAGAATGGAGCAAAGAATGGCTCGTATGTTCCAACAAATGCAATCCCAATGCAATCAGGTATATTAACAAAGATTTAGTCAAATGTTTTTCTCTTTGTAAGCACTTCGTTGTTGTTGTGAGTGCGTATAAATGTCTACGTTTAACTTGTTCCCATTTTTTGCCTTGGTAATATTTTTTTGTCATTCTATTCTATTTATGCGCACTTATTGAGTGATTATACTTTGTATGTAGGATGTTCCTGCGGCTCAACAATCTCCAGCTCTCCAAAAATCGTCAGCCGCATCCTATCAACCAAGCAGCTTATAAGTTTTATCTTGGTGTTTGAAGACATTTTTTTGTACAAAGAACTACGGAAGAACAACCGCATTTTTTGCAAGTGTTGAAGGATATTTTTAAACACTTTAGAACTTTGATTATAGTATTAGCTTTTCTTGAGCGGTTGTTTTATTCAAAATACCACATCTTTTTTTGTTAATCTTATGATGGTGGTTATAGACAACGTTATGTATTTGATAATATATTTCTATGTTAATATTACGTTACTTTGGAGACATTTGTAGTATTGTTAATTAATTATATTTGTGGTATTGTGTTAGTAGAGTTAAAATTATTGCAGGTTTTAAATAGGTTTGAACAATATATTTATAACAGGTTTGAGCAATATATTCCGGAAAAACAGTGGTTTCAAAGCAACCTGGGAAAAAAAAAAAAAAAGGAACCTATAGCGGCAGTCAAAAAGCGCCGCAATAGGTTTACATTCCCTGATTAAATAAAACCCTATAGCGGCGCTTAGTGCCTGCCGCTATATATACGTACCTTTAGCGGCGGGTATAGCGGCGGTCAAAAAGCGCCGCAATAGGTTTACATTCCCTGATTAAATAAAACCCTATAGCGGCGCTTAGTGCCTGCCGCTATATATTCGAACATATAGCGGCGGGTACACCCGCCGCTAAAGGCACGTATATATAGCGGCATTTCCACCCGCCGCTAAAGATACGCACGTATAGCGGCGTTTTCACCCGCCGCTAAAGGAGCAATTGGACCGGCTTAGTTAATTGCCTATAGCGGCGGGCACAGAGCGCCGCTAAAGGTGGACACAATAGCGGCGGGCGTACCGCGCTGCTAAATGTCAATTTACATAATTTTGGACGTCCTATGGTGGCGGTTTTATGCCCGCCGCAATAAACCAAAACCGCCGCTAAAAGGTGTACCTATAGCGGCGCTTTTTTTGACCGCCGCAATATATCTATAGCGGCACCGCAACGGTGGCGGGATAAACCGCCGCAATAGCACCCGCCGCTAAAGGTCAAATGTACCTTTAGCGGCGCTTTTTTGGGCTTTAGCGGCGTTTTTTGGCCCGCCGCAATAGGTCAGTTTTTTTGTAGTGGGTCAAAATGACCAGAACCAATCTCAAGGCTTTAATAGCGTTGAGTTTTTTTTTTTTTTTTTTTTTTTTTTACTGTAGCTTACTTTAATATAATCCGTGATAAATTATTACTTATCCTGATATAATTATCAATTTGATCAACATTATAAATATTGCTGGCTATTTTGGATTGGCCAAGAGAATTCAATATTTCGGTATTATACTGGTGTACCATTTTGATCTGGTTATCTATCATATCACCATAGATTTATTTATAGAGACATGGAGGTTTTGAGAAAATTACATTTTAATCCTTGTAGTTGAAGGGTGGCTAAAAACTAAACCTTACACTTTAAAAGTTTCAAATTCAATGTTATATTTTAAAAATGTTTAAACTAAATGACATCGCAATCTTGTGGTCATTCATCACATGTGCCTACCATACATAAATGTTATTTCGTTATAAGAGACAAAATTCCTTGTTTAAAGCCTTTTCTAGCACGGCTTTATGCGGAAAGGATTTATAGTTTGAATCGAACTAGTTTTGGAAGTGTGAACTTTAATTTGAATCAACTTTTAATATGTAATTTACTTATTTTTAATAAAATATTGAAATATTTTATTTGTATTTATAAACCTTTAAAATAACCAGAAAGAAAGAAAAAATCTGTTAATCCATGTTTTTGCATTGTTTTCATTCAATCCATTAAGAGAAAAATAAAGACATGCGAATCAGATAAAACCATTTCAAAGATATTGAAGAAAGGAAGGTATTAGTTAGCTCAACTGGTAAAATCTCTGATAATTTAATAAAAGATATAGGGTTCAATCTCCGCCTACATCAAATACTGATTGGGGTCTTGATTTGATAATAAAGAGTTATCATCAGGAGTTGACACTTCTCTCATGATTCATTTGAATTGAACTCCACTACAATACAAAATCTGTGAGAAGGTGTGAACTTTTCTTTATAATTTTGGTCGCATTGCATGAAAATTATATATCTATATATATATATATATATATAAAATGAGTTCAAGTTATACCTAATGTAACACCATAAGTGTTACACTTTTTTTTAAACCATCGATTCTTATTAGATTTAATGGTTAAGAAATCACTACTGCCACTCTAGATCTAATATCTTTAAAGTCATTAAATTACCTTCTCAAAAAAATCAATTATTAAATTCTTTTCTCCACAAACCGTTGTCTTCTTCTTTTACCTCTCTCTCTCTCTCTCTCTCTCTCTCTCTCATATCTGCTGGACCTTCATGAACCCCTCCATTTGGAAAACTGTCTCTGTATATCTCTCTCTCTCTCTCTACGTTTTGCTTGAATCTTCATGCATCTAACTCTCTTTTTTACAATTTATACCAAAAAATATATATTTAATATTTGGTAGAAAGGATTGCCAATTGCCATGGAGATTAATTTTCGGTGTTTGCCAAGTGCTATACCTCACCTGATCTCCATAGCAATTGGCAAACACAAAAATTAGTCCAAAACATATATGCCAGTATAGCACTCTCCCAAATCCTAAGCTCACTCCTGGGTTTGTATTTGTGTGTGTGTGTGTGTGTGTGTGTGTGTAGACTTACACCTCGCTTGGGATGAGAGAATGGAATGGAATGAAAAGAATCATTTTAGAATATTCATCCTTTTCATTGTTTGGGAGTTTGAATGGAGAGAATGGAAAGTCAATTCTCTTATTTGGGAGTTTAAGTGGGAGGAAATAGAATGGGTAGGAGGGAACACTCATTTCTCTCTATTTCCTTAAAACCTCAAATTTTCATTCCCCCCGAAATTGGGAGGAATGGGAGGGAATGAAATTAGATTTAATGATTTTTTTATTAAAACTCCCAAAATACCCTTATATATTCAACTCTTTATTTTAAAATAGGGATCTAATAGTAATATTTTCATAAAATGATTCCATTCTATTCCCTCCATGCTGCTCCCAAACAAGATTACTTACATTCCATTCATTTTCATTTCTTTCCATTCTTTTATTTTAAAACATTCAATCAAGGTTAATTAATTCAATTCCATTCCAGTATTTTCCCTTACTTAAATACATTTCATTCCATTCTATTATTTTCCATTCCCTTATGATCATTCCATTCCATTCCATTCCCTTCCCTTCCCTTATGAACTCCTAAGCGGAGCCTTAGTCGCAGGATTTTACAGTGGAGAGATACATATTTATGTTGACAAAAAGGGACAAAATCAATTATACGTAAATGCAATGAGAAAATTACAATAAAGAAAGGAAATTTTTAGTTTACCAAAAAAAATAATAATAGCTTATGAATAATGCGTGAGTTTGTTTACGTCTAAAACAATGCATTATGCATGTACTTCATTTCACACTATTTGCTACTTTAAAATAAGTACAAGCACATGCAGAGCTAGTAATATTTTATGGTTTTATGTAATTCTATGATCTATATTGTACTACTAGCGGGAAATAAACCTTGTTTTTATTATTAGATAGAGTTTATTTGTAAAGGCAAGTCAGTTTTTAAGAATTTAATTAATGTGTATCTGAAGAAGATGTAAGGAGTAGCACAAATTATGGATACAAATTGTTAATATCTGCTAGATATAGATAGAGAGAGATTGAGTATTCCCTGCAGTTCATACATGGTTGTTGTGGCGTGAAGGTTGGCTTATGGATTCAACTTCCAAAAGTTTCAGATTAAATCCTATATTTAATTTAAAAATGCTTAAACAAAATGACATCGCATTCCTGTGGTTATTCTTATTCATCACATGTTCCTACTATATATGAATGTTATTTCATTGCAAGCCACACAAAATTGTTTTGTTTAAAGCCTTTTCTAGTATGGCTTTATGCGAAATGGATTTACAGTTTGAATCAAACTAGTTTTGAAAGTGCAAAGTTTACTTTGAAAATTTTGAAAGTGTGAAGTTTAATTTAAAACCACTTTTAAAATATAAATTTTAAAATGTATTTTGCCTTTTTTAAAATAAAATATTTCAACATTTTATTTGTATTTATAAACCTTTAAAATTATTTTCAGGAACTCTTCCAATGCAGCATACTCATCCTTATTGTTTGATTGCAGATTATTGCTGAACAAGATTCCTCATACGAAGGTGAAGCATGTGTTTCAGAAAGCAAATAAATATGCAAATGCACTAGCTAGGAAAGGATGTAACTCTCAAGAGGAATTTGTAATTTTTGATGGTCTCCCATCTAATGATATATCTGCCTTAGTGTATGCAGATGAGATTGGGGAAAACTTTTGTAGGCATGTTGCTTCTAACTTAGCCATTTTGGCTGCCTAGTTTATATAATTTTCCTTTGAACCAAAAAAAAAAAAAAAAAAAACCTTTAAAATAACCAAAAAGGAAAAAAAAAAAAAAAATCTATTGGGCCATGCTTTTACATTGTTTAATTGGGCCTAGAAGAAGGCTGGGCCTGGGGAATATAGAAATTATGCCCTGCACCGATAATGAAAGTGGAGTGGTAATGAAGTTGGAATCACAAATTCTCTGGAGGAAGGATTATAGAAAGAAGCCACTCAAAGTCCTTCCCCAAATATCAAAATGTTCCGGGGAAAGAGTTTCATGAGTCATTGTTAGGATATGCAAGTCACATTAGACCATTTCAAAGCATTGAAGAAAGAGTTTGACTAGGGACATCAAATTTTACACACAAAATTGTATACCACTTTCACATTTCATTTTACATGAAATACACTACAATACAAAGGTTGTGAGAGGGCACGGACTTCTCTGTGTAATTTTGGTTGCAATGCATGAAATTATTTATATTGTGAGTGTGTACATCTACAAATAATGAAGGCCAAAAATGGTTAGAGACCTTGTCCTTGTTAACTAAGCACTCTGCACACCATACAAAGACTCTGCTTTATCATAAACATCCATGTCAAGACTTTCCTCATGCTCGCGCTTACCTATCTAAAAAGAAAAATATGTTGGAGAACTTCAAATTGGACTATGTTTCAATCAAACTGTGACAAGTTTTTCATAGTAATACATATCAAATAGTTATATACGCTTCGGTTAACCTTGAGTTCATTATGAATTAAATTAATTGCAAGACAAAATTTTGACAAGTTCTAGCATGCAAATTAGTGATTTATCTGCAATTGGTCCAACTCTTACTATATGTCTCCCTTATCAACTCAAAGGTTGCACTTTTACCAGGATGTTTTTGTCGGAAGTACTGGTACCTCATCGGAGGTCATTCTATGGACAATAGCTGAGCTTATCAACCATCCTTCTGTATTCGATAAGGTTAGAGATGAGATAAATTCAGTCGTTGATAGTACTAGACTAGTCGAGGAATCAGATGTTGCGAATCTCCCCTACTTGCAAGCAGTTGTAAAAGAAACACTACAACTATATCCACCATTGCCTGTGACAACAAGAAAATGCCGTCAAAGTTGCAAAATAGGAGGCTTTAAAATAACCCAAGAAACCATGGTGTTAATCAATCTGTATGCCATAATGAGAGATCCAGATTTATGGAGCAATCCAAATGAGTTCCAGCCAGAGAAGTTTTTGGTTTCCTTTGAAAAACAAGAAAGTATGAAATATAAACATGTTGGGAAATTTAGACCCCGGTTGATAGAATTAACAAGTTTTAAACCCAAGTTGTTAATTAGATTTATTATGAATAAACTTGTTAAAACAAACAAACATCAATATCATGTCAATAATGAATGCAGCGGAAAAGTAAATAAGACAAAATATGATGACCCAGGAAAACCAATGAAACCAACCAGTTTCACAGTAAAAAACCTGGGGAGAAACCTTCCCGAAAAGCAATTCACTATAGTAAAGAGAAGTTTTAGATCTAGTACAAAACCTTTGTCCCTAGACTCTACAATCCTCGTATATGAACTCACAGCAGAAACCTTCTACCGCTTCAGAACCTCTGAACTCTTCAACTTATGAACGCCACCCTTTGATGCACGAATCCCAATACGTGACTAACCAATTGCGCGGATCCCAGTATGCGACTTCAGAACACCAACTAGAAGAAGAATGTTGGATGCAAAGTTCTTCACTTCATCAATAATGAAGACCTAGAAGCACTCGGTTACAAAACCCTAAGGCGCAAAGACGCAGTAGCTTCTTTTAGAGAGAATAATCTTTTGAATTTGTTCTCCTATGTATTCTCTTATTCTCTTATGTGACGACCTTTAAAATAAGCCTTATATAGGTCTAGGGTTGTGAGAAAAGAAACCCTACACAAATACAAAAGCCTGGCCCAAAAATCAAAAAGCTGAAAATTCTGATTTCCCGTAACCTCGATCGATCGAGAGGTGTCGGGAGGTGTCGAGGTTTAATGAATCTCTACAGATAGCAGCTATCGAGGAGGTGTCGAGAAGGTGTCGAGGGGACAGAAACTTTCTCGATCGATCGACCAGCTATCGAGAAGCTATCGAGATTGCGATAAGAATCAGCTGAAGATCTCGACAGATAGCCAGGTGTTGAGGTAGCTATCGAGAGGTGTCGAGATTTAAAAACTTTACACTTCAGCTTGCTTTTTCTTGGACAGACTTGATGACTTCAACACTTGACCTTGAAACATTGTTTCTTGAAGTATTAAAAACACCTAGAACTACCCAATTACAAGTAGAGTGCGTTTTGTCAAAAGGATTTGCCAATTTACATAAAATATGTCCTTAACAATCTCCCCCTTTGGCAATCCGTGACAAAACCACAACAAACAAATGAACATATGAGATAAGTCATAAATCACTCAACTCATATTCACTTGTTGAATACAATAAAATCTATCCTAACACAAACTCTTGAAAAACTTTGCAAGAAGAGAGTTTATGGCAAGTAGACTTTGACAACCTGTATTTCTGAAACACTTTAAACAAAACTCATCAAGGCATCTTGTGTGAAACAGAAATCAATAGATTGCATACAAGTAACAAGAAACATGTGTATAAAGATAAGAAAGAAACAACACATGAAAAGGTAGGTGAAAGAAACATACATCAGCATATAAAGAAGATAAGCACAATGTATGTAAACAATGGTCACAAGACCCACGGTACAAGAACAAGGAAGTAAGCACTCCCCCTAACAAGATGAAACACATCTCCCCCTTACAAAGGAATGTATTTCTCCCCCTAACATGTAGAATCTTAAAAAGAAACCACAAGGTCTCCACACTTTCTCTCCCCCTTTTTGTCATGATTGACAAAGGGTACAAGAAGCTAGAAAGCTTCGCCCGAGAAACGTAAAGATGATCAAGGATGATCAAGGAGGCACAAAGAAATCCATATAAATGCATGAATGTAATGAAACAAGATGCTATGGATGACAAGATAATAGAAGGATACAAAACATGTGAAAAACACATCTCTCAACAAGAAAAATGTTAAGCACAAAAATCCCAAAAACACACACACCTACTAAACAAGTCTAACCAATTTTATATTTAAAAAAACAAGTTATGACAGTTTAGTGAGCATACATTAGCACATGTAAAACACTTGTGATGGCCAAATCACATTGTACCTGCACATGTATCAAAAGTAGCAAAGAATATTGCGTGTTTGTGTGTGAAAAACATCGCAAGATTGCATATGTGTATAGATGTTATGACGATCTGAGATATGAGTAAATAACTTTTAACTCACACACAATCATAACTGTTTGATGGGGACTATCACCTTCAAGGTACATCCTATGACTCCCACATCTCCTAGAAAACACGCTTGCAATCATGTTTAAAGCATCTTTAATCTTTTTGCTTTATATTTTCTTTGCATATTTTCTTTTAAGCATATCATGCATGGGCATAAAAAGAGAGAAAAGAAATACCCAAGATGTTAAGCATTTGACATCGCATTTTTGCTATGCCGAAGCATACGAATGTCTTTGACACTGCACTTTTGCTATGCCGAAGCATACAGGTGTCATACAATGATTGGCGGGTAACAGTGGTGAGATGGTCATTTATGCCTTTCTCTTAGGATTTTCTAGTCCTACCCGTCAAAAAGAGTGATATGAGTGTTAAGTTTTAAGAGATAACCTAATCTTACTCATCACAAACAAGAGCCACAAAGCTCACTTGCTTAGTTGTGCATAGAGATGCTCATCTAAGCTACAAGTGATACAAAGTTTAGAAAACTTTGTTTCATTGGCCATCCAAGGTACACAAGTACCAAAGTACACATAACACACATTGTTTTTGTATTTTTCTGATTTTTCCTTTTTATTTTTATTTTGAAAACAAAACCAAATAAAAATTAAACAACCAAACAAAAACAGATAAACAACATGTATGCATGAAAGAAAGATGCATATGCATGAAAACATGATAAAAATATACAGATGCATGAAAGCATGATTCCAAGAACAGATAAGAAATCAAGCAATAAAGTCCTACTTTAGATAGAAAGAATTAAAGCAGAGGACAAACAGAAAAAACAATTAAGTCTTAGGCTCCTTTCTCACCCACACAGCACGAGTCTTCGGCCGTGAAGATGAAAAGGCACGTGTCCTAGTATGTCTACTAAAGGACATAGAAGAATTAGAATTCTCCTGAAATTGAGTTAAAAAGTTCAAAACTTTTAATAACTCTCCAAACAAAGGTGTAGGTCCTTGAGAGGAAACCTGTGACCGTTTGGACAATTGCTTATGAGGATACAACTTAAAGCAATTAGGACGAATGTGTCCAGCAACACCACAATGGTGACAAACATGAGGTCTAACAAAGGATTTAGATTTCATACCTTTATTACCTTTCTTAGATTGGGGTACAAAGACAGTCCTTGATCCAGAAGCTATGGACGAGGAGGGGCTGGAGGAAACAGCATATCCTAAGCCAGTCTTGTCAGAACTAGGCTTTTGAGCACTCAAGACCTCATCAAGCTTTGCACTAGACATCCTCTCTATTTGAGTTCTAGCTTGACTAAGCTCAACCTCAAGATTCTTGACATTCTCTTCAAATGAGGTGTTCTCCACAACAAGAGTCTCAACTAACCTTGTACTCTCATCTAGTTTGACTAACAGATCAGCTTTTTCAGTTTTTACCTCATTAAGCTCTTTTCTACAAAGATGAGAAGTCTTTTCAGATTTTATGAATTCAGTGCATAGCTTATCATAGGCTTCTTGAAGGGTCATCTTCTTAGGTACTTCATCATCAGAAGAATCCTCACTGTCACTAGCACTCTCCACAATCACCTTATCGGTTGAGGCAGCAAAGGCCATAACGTGACGACATTCATCCACAAACTCATCAGAAGAGTCATCTTCAGTATCACTCCAAGTAGCAACCAACCCTTTATCTTTTAACTCATTGGTCTTTTCCTTCATGAGGTAGTTTGAACATTCTATCCTCATATAACCAAAACCTTTGCACTCATGGCATTGAATAAGGGGTTTTTCATTCTTGCCCTTCCTAGAGGATTTAGGTTTCCTAGGAGGTTTGCCCTTATCCTTTTTCCTAAACTGAAGAAGCTTGATAATCTCATCAGTTATGAAGGTTAGATCCTCATCCTCGTCTTCACTTTGATCTTCATCTTCAGAGTCTTCAGTCTCTTCCTCTATACCCTTAAGAGCCAAGTTTTTGCTCTTTCCACCTTTTCCCATTGAGCCTAATCCCATCTCATAGGTTTGAAGGTTCCCTACAAGCTCAGTCAAAGGAATTTGATCAATGTCCTTGACTTCTTCAATGGCAGTGATCTTGGCATGGAATCTTTCAGGTAAGGACCTAAGGATTTTTCTAACAATTTTGGATTCTGCAATACATTCTCCAAGGTTGAAAGCAGAATTCACAATATCCTTGAGTTTGGCATAGAACTCATCAAAGGTCTCATCCTCCTCCATCCTTATTTCTTCAAAACTACTAGTGAGTTGTTGAAGCTTCACAGTCTTTACTGCCTTGGTACCTTCATAGGTGGTCTCAAGAATAGTCCATGCTTCCTTGGCAACTTCAGTGGATGAAATTTTCTTGAATTCTTCATTGGTCACCCCACAAAACAAAGCATTCAAGGCCCTACTATTGAAATTTGCAGCTACAATTGTTGCATCATCCCAATCCACAGGTGCTTCCTTCGGCTTAATCCAGCCAATTTCAACAGCTTGCCATACCTGTTCACCTAGAGCCTGCAAGAACACTTTCATACGAACTTTCCAGTACGCATAATTAGTTCCATCAAATAAAGGAGGAATAAATAAAGATTGTCCTCTATCCACGACAACAGGGGTCAATGGATCACACTCAGGAAATTAATCCAATCAGAGTGAACCCGCTCTGATACCACTTGTTGGGAAATTTAGACCCCGGTTGATAGAATTAACAAGTTTTAAACCCAAGTTGTTAATTAGATTTATTATGAATAAACTTGTTAAAACAAACAAACATCAATATCATGTCAATAATGAATGCAGCGGAAAAGTAAATAAGACAAAATATGATGACCCAGGAAAACCAATGAAACCAACCAGTTTCACAGTAAAAAACCTGGGGGGAAACCTTCCCGAAAAGCAATTCACTATAGTAAAGAGAAGTTTCAGATCTAGTACAAAACCTTTGTCCCTAGACTCTACAATCCCCGTAGATGAACTCACAGCAGAAACCTTCTACCGCTTCAGAACCTCTGAACTCTTCAACTTATGAACGCCACCATTTGATGCACGAATCCCAATACGTGACTAACCAATTGTGCGGATCCCAGTACGCGACTTCAGAACACCAACTAGAAGAAGAATGTTGGATGCAAAGTTCTTCACTTCATCAATAATGAAGACCTAGAAGCACTCGGTTACAAAACCCTAAGGCGCAAAGACGCAGTAGCTTCTTTCAGAGAGAATAATCTTTTGAATATGTTCTCCTATGTATTCTCTTATTCTCTTATGTGACGGCCTTTAAAATAAGCCTTATATAGGTCTAGGGTTGTGAGAAAAGAAACCCTACACAAATACAAAAGCCTGGCCCAAAAATCAAAAAGCTGAAAATTCTGATTTCCCGTAACCTCGATCGATCGAGAGGTGTCGGGAGGTGTCGAGGTTTAATGAATCTCTACAGATAGCAGCTATCGAGGAGGTGTCGAGAAGGTGTCGAGGGGACAGAAACTTTCTCGATCGATCGACCAGCTATCGAGAAGCTATCGAGATTGCGATAAGAATCAGCTGAAGATCTCGACAGATAGCCAGGTGTTGAGGTAGCTATCGAGAGGTGTCGAGATTTAAAAACTTTGCACTTCAACTTGCTTTTTCTTGGACAGACTTGATGACTTCAACACTTGACCTTGAAACATTGTTTCTTGAAGTATTAAAAACACCTAGAACTACCCAATTACAAGTAAAGTGCGTTTTGTCAAAAGGATTTGCCAATTTACATAAAATATGTCCTTAACAAAACATATGAAACTTTTATGGCCTGTTTGGATGTTTAAAAAAGGAGGGGGAGTAGAGTAAAGGGAATGAGAGTAATCCAATTACCTTATTTGAAAGTTTTTTTAAGGAATGAAGGGGAGGGATTTGGGGGGGTTTGGAGGGGTTTCAACTCCCTCTAACCCCTCATTTTTAATTCCCCCAAATTAGAGAGATTTGGAGAGAGAATGGAGTAGATAAATTATTGTCCAAGTAAATTCCCTAATTTATCCTTTCTAAATTAATTATAGATCAATGTTGCAAGTCTATCTTCAAATGGGGGTAAATTTGTCTATTTTAATAATTTCCTCTTCTCTCCATCCTAATTTTTAAAACATCTAAACAAGGGGAATGACTAATTACTCCATTCCTCCTTACTAATTTTAAAAACATCCAAACAAGGTGGAAGGGAACCATTCCCCTCTACTCTCCTCCCCTCTACTCCTTTCTACTCTCCTCCCTCTCTAAACTTCCAAACAGGCCATTAGTATTCTTTCTTTTGGGGCAGGAAGGAGAGCTTGCCTTGGTTCAAATTTAGGGTTGAGTATGGCACATATAGTAGTTGCAACATTGGTTCAATGTTTCGATTGGAAAGTAGTTGGAGATGGAGAAGAGGCTAAGGCTTAATATTGAAGTTACAAAAGGTGCTTTTATTCACATGGCTAGCTCATCCACTTAAATGCCTTCCGATTGTTAAATTCAACCCATTTGATTCTGTGATGTGAGTTTGTTTACTTCATAAATATTTTCTAATTCAAAAAAAGTACAAGCACATGCAGTAATATATATATATTCTTTTTTATGTTCAGTATTGTACTCCCGGTGGAAAATAAACCTTGTCTTTATTAGATCATATTTATTTGTAAAGGCAAGTTAGTTTTAGGGAATTTAATGTGTGTGAAGAAAATGTAAGGGGTCGAACAAATTTAATTTAATCAATAAATTAAAAAAAAGTGTTAATATATATATATATATATATATATATATATATATTGTAAAGACAGATCATGTGTAGCGGCACAATTTCTTGATTAATGAATTCCGTGATAAGTGGTCTCTTCTCTCATTACCTTTCAGGTTTCAAGAGCTTCCTAAATTCTAGTTAGCTCAATTAGTAAAGTCTCTGATTGTTGAATAAGAGATTTGAGGTTCAATCTCTATCTAGACTGAAAATCAATTGATGTCTTAGTTTGAATTTTGATGATAAAGAATTATCATCAAAAGCGGACACCATAGGTTGAAACTCTAAAAAAAAAAAAGTTTCAACAGCTACATTGAGCTTATAATCAACTTTAGTCGTGTTTTGTTTCGTATTGTATATTTTTCTCCCAAAAAAAAAAAAAAAAAGTCAGGTTGTATATTTAACCGGTTTAACACATATAACACGTGTCAAAACAAATATATCACACGTGCATAACTTGTTAGAAAGTTCAATTTATTAGTCTGCTGCTAAGGCCTCTACCGGCTAGTTGGTTATGTCTCTCTAACTACTATAAAGAGAGCTCCTATACTATTTCTCATTTAAGTTGCTAGCTGTGTTAATCAATTACATACTAGTGATTTTCATTCTCTGTTTTCTCATTGAAAATTTTCAAGGTTTCAAAGCCTACGATCATGGCTCCACAACCACAAATTCTGAATCAACCACCACAAACTCTTACTCCACCTGTTTTCTCTTTGATTATTGGAATCAATAATGCTTGAGAGGTCTGGAACACTCTAGAGCAATGATTCACATCAACATCAAGAGCAAACATATTGAATATGAAATTGGAGTTTCAGAGTATCAAGGAAGGAAATAATACAATCTATCAATGGCTTTCTACAGCGAATCAAAACAGGGCAAAATTTGCGAAACAGTATATTTTTGGAAAAAAATTAGGCGCGTGGCATGCGTTCAAAGTTATTTAGTAAGTTAGACTGCTTTTTGAAAGTCGAGTTTGGCAAACTCGACTTTGGGCTGAAAAACGACACTATAGTGGCGTTTTTTTAGTGCCTATAGCAGCGTTTATAGAAAACGCCACTATAGGGTACCTATAGTGGTGTTTTTGAAAAACGCCACTAAAAAAACGCCACTATAGTGTTCGTTTTCCAGCCTAAAGTCGAGTTTGCCAAACTCGACTTTCAAAAACAATCCAACTTATTAAATAACTTTGAATGCATGCCACGCGCCTAATTTTTTTTCCAAAAATATACTGTTTCGCAAATTTTTCCATCAAAACAGCGAGAGATCTTCAACATACTGTTGAAGTAGCAATTGATAATGAAGAATTGCTATGCATTATATTCAAAAGGCTTGCCCAACGAGTATGCCCAAAGGTGGACATTAAATGCATGAAATCGTTGAAATATCACTGGGATAAGATTTCAATGAGATATGGTTAGGTTGGGTTAACCCAACTAGGTCCAACATATCTATTATAGGAATGGCCACAACTCGGCCCAATTTCTTTAAAACCACTTAGGAGTTCATTTCTCTAACAAGCTTAAGGCCTGCCTCACTACAAATCTATGTCCAATGACATACACGGCTAAACCCATCAGAATTCTTAAGCCTAACCCATTTACACTAACCTAAACCTAGCCCACGCACCAACTTTCCATATTTACATTGACAAACCCTAACTTCCAACAACTACATGAACACCGCTTTCAACTACAGACAATTACATAGCATCCCTAAAACTTCCAACAATAGCACATATCCCCTATAATTTTCTAAAATTACCATAAGAACCGCCGTAACTTACCAAAATACCCCTATAAACCCTCATAAATTATTAAGATACCCCAAAATACCCAAGAATTATCCAAAGACTTTTGAAGCAAGAAAAAAGAAGAAGAGATAATTAGTTTATCTATATAAGAGGAGATTGTATGAAAAATCTAACTGGCTATTTCCTTTCCTTGGGTTTATGGTCATTCGCCAAGAGTTTCGAGTTGAATCAAAGAAAGAAGGTTGAACTTTCATAAAGCAAGCACCTCTTTCACATAAGAAAATGGAAGCGGGCATGGGTATAATCTTACTAAACCAATTCCACATGAAAAAGGACCGGACAATTGCCCTCTTGAGTAATGGGAAGCAGGCTAGTCCCTGGAAATGCTCGTTCCTTTGTTGTTGGGGCTTACAATTCACCTTTCGACACAACTTTTTGATGATTACAAAAGCTATGTCATCTTTATTCCTACTTCCTTTGTGTTGTTAAGGATCTACACACGCATAATATCATAACTATAAGGTGCCACCTGTAGCCAACCCATACATGCTTTAGACCTTGATTTTCCTTTGATTAATTTGTGTAGTTTCTTTTTAATAAAAATCTCCCTAATCTTAGGCAATTAAGGGTTTTTATAGGTTTTCTTGTTGGCTTTTACATGTATTTTGCATATAGAAAGAGAGAATATTAAATTGCTGGTTGGATTACCAAATTATTAGGATTGAATTTTATTTTTTTTCTCTCTTGGTATCCGTGACATTATAGTATACAGTACAGTACTACTATTCTAATAGTTTACAACAAAAGTTACAAAACTGATCCTATAATAAAATAAATAATATAAAAAGTAAAAAACGCATGATTAAAAAAAACAAAACAAAACAAAACTTCACAAGGCCCAGAAGTAAAGTAAGCCCACAGCCACAAGTCATATGTCCACCCACCATAAAACAAAAACCACGCATCACATATTCACAGTCTGCATTAGGAGGAAAAACAGATAAAAAAGAGTGAAAGATTGAAACTATACCTCAGGTCTTCAGACGTGATCAGATCAGAGGAGAAGTAAAGCCACCAACAAAAGGGATTTAAGAGTAGTTAACAGTGGAGAGAGAGAGAGAGAGAGAATATGGGTAACTTTTAGATTTGTTTTTATTTGTGATTGTTTTGTGAGTAATACTTTTAGACTGGAATTGTATTTTATCTAGTTGAATTTTGGTTTGTATAGAAGTCAATGATGTTATTTTTGGGACAATTGATTTTGTTTAGACAAAAGAATTTTCTTCTTATTTTTTGGTCAAAAGAATGTAACAAATTTTTTGAGGTTTCATTTGGAACCAATTTTTCTTTTCCTGATTACCCATTATTTTCCAAAATTTTGGACCCCCCTTCCATTCGGGGATTTTAAAGAATGGTCTAATTGGCCTAGTAGAAGGGCTAACTTGGTTCACACATGGCCACGAAAACACATGAATAAAAAAAAATAATAAATAAATAGAAATAATCTCAAGCGAGCTATGGTAAGGGGACCTCAAACAGTTTTGTATTTCATTACATGCAGAGGACAAGGTACTACTTAATTTCCTTACACACAGCTAAGGTATAGTCAAAATACTTTCGTTAAATATTCTGGTTAACATGTTCTTTAAAATTTAACATTTCTAATTTTACATACATTCTCATATTCAAGACAGTTTTGGCTGAATAAATATAACACTATTTATTGAGTAATAAAGACAAATAACCCTGGGAGTTGGGACCAGACCACCTCACTTTTTACGGCAATAGTGAAAATGTTGATTGCAATGCACTGAAAGGTACTACTACTATATTTTGTCTGAGATTCGACCCCACTTAAAATTACGCAAGAGTCAGACTATCATGTGAAGCAATTAAAGAAAGCAGTCGGAATATGAGACAAACTCAAACCAATCATCCATGTACTTTTAAGGAAAATACTTTATAAAAGTTGACCATTTTTTCAATTTTTAATAATTTTTTTTTAAAATAATTATGTATATTAGTAAAACTTATTATATTGTGTGTGTTTTTGTTTCTCAAAAATATATATATATATATATATATATATATATATGCCCAATGACAGTTACAGCCAAAATAGAAAGGGACATTATATGCATGTGTTTGAGTAAATATTTTTCTGTTAAGAAAAGTGTTATTCTAAAAGAGTTGTTTAAGTGTTATGAAAATATGTGTGAATGAAAAAATGCTGTGAAAAATATGTGTTTTATTGTTTAAACAACAAAACTGTTGTTTAAACAATATAACCACAAACAGTTCTCAAATTTACATGGTTACTTGGACTATAATATCTATATATATATATATATATATATATATATTGTAATTTTAAAAAATATAGACACAAGTGAACTTTGACACCTTAATTATTAAGAACAAAACAATTTCCTCTTGATTGAAATCCAATGCTACTCCTTCCTCTTCTTTGTATATCTCATCACAACCTTCCCAATAAGATGCATTCTCAACAAACCCACCAAGCCAACTATGAGTCTTCACCTTCCTCTTCTTTGTATCTCTCATCACAACCCTCCTAATCCGATCCATTCTCAACAAACCCTCGGTTGCATTTGAAATATTCAAATCCCGTGACCTTGCCTTTGCTTCTAGGCCTATTGTTATTTTTGGGTGTTTTTATTTTTTTTAATTAATTTTTTTTCATATGTGAAAAAATTAGGGTCATATTTATTTGAACTGTCAAAAACTAAACTAGCTAGTAAGACTAGGCTTCATAAATCGTTGTAGTCAAATCTATATTTTACTCAACCATATTTGAAGAAATACTATATACATAGCACTTCTCAACCATATTTAACCAAAATTCCTGTGTACTAATACAACATGAATCTGATCTTTGGAAGATTTTCAATACTCTTGTCTCTTGGACTTTGACACATTATCCTCTTTTTTTTTTTTTTTTTTTTAATGTATATGGATTCGTTTGGATACAACCTATTTTGTTGAAAACTGAAAATACTGTAGCAAAATAATTTTTAAATGTGTGAATAATGTTGTGGGACCCATTTTTAATATTTTTTTCCTAAATAAAGTGGTTGTGGGTCCCATGAATAGTATGTGAACAGTGAATAGTAGCGTTATCTCCCGCACAGTGTAATCACATGCATGAACAGTATTGATTACTGTTCATAAGCGCAAAAATAGGAAAAAAAAAAAAAAAAGTGCAAACGTAGCCATGGATCCAAACAAATACTATATATTTTTTTTTAATTTAAAATCCTGACTCACTTAAATTAGAATTTGACATGGCACAGGAACACCTAAAAATTAATAAAACATGCCACTATCAAACTCAATCTCAGAATCACAAGATAATGTGACACAAAAACTTCCTACCAATAATTCGCCTCTTGAATGATAAGTTACACACCATCTTTTTATGCGCAACAACTGCTTGGTGCAAATATTTTAATGGTAAAGTAACCTTACCTCACAAAACAACAACAATGCGCACAGAAAATATTTCAATGATAAGTCTCACCTCATATTTCACAAAGTCGATACTGAACAAAACAAGTAAACAACAACGTAAACAAATATTTTAATCATAAATGATACCTCATAAGCAAAAAAGCCACTACTATAATTTGCAAACAAAACAATAAAAACAAATTCCTGTGTACTAGTACAACACAAATCTGATCATGAAGGATTTTTAATGCTCTAGAGTCTAGACATGGACTTTGGCATGTTATCCTCTTAGCTTTTATTTTTTTTAATATATATATTTTTTAAGTCACGATCCCGATACATTTAAACCCAAATTTGGCAGAGTACAAGATCACCTAAAAAATAATAGAGCGAGCCATTACTCAACCTACATTCTCAGACTCACAAGATAATGGGATACAAAGACTTCCAATAATAAAACTCCTAAATAGGAGATAGTATCTGTCCAGTGCATATAAGATTTTTGCCCTGAATGGTAAGTTATTATCCATCTTTTTATGGACAAAAAGTAGGTGCAAATATTTTAATGGTAAAGTAACCTTACCTCACAAATCAACAACAATGTGCACATAAAATAATTCAATGATAAGCCTCACCGACATTTCATAAAGTCAATACCAAACAAAACAAGTAAACAACACCGTAAACAACAAATATTTTAATCATAAAAGATACCTCATAAGCTAAAAAGCTGAAAGTTCAAAAAGGGTATGAACCACCTTTGAACGTTTAGACCACAAATTACAAAAAATACCAATTCAAGCTTTATATCAAACAATTAATGTGCGGAATATGATAACAAGCTTATAACAGAATTAATAGAACAATCTAAGCCAAATATAAACACATCCACAGCAGTAAATATAAGGTAAAGATAAAGGAAAGAAAGATGCAAACACACGGACAACACACGATGTGTTATAGAAGAGGAAACCGAAGTTGTCGGCGTAAAACCTCTCCGCCGCCCTCCAAGCGGTGATAAAATCCACTAAAGAATATAGTTGGGATACATGAACAGCAGAAGACCCTCCAAGCCTAATCTACTCAAGTACCTAAGCCCTCCAAGCTTCTTGCTCCAACGAGGTTACGCCGAACCTATTTCTTCTCTAGCTTCCCGGATTCCGCTACTTGACCATAGCATCAACCAATATATATTGGTTCCTTTCCAAACTGCTTCCCTTAGCACCAAATGGACCTTCTCACAGACGTGGGTGTGGTAAGATAAAGATTTGGTAAAAAGCCTCTCAAGGTTATGACAATGGAGAGGAAGAGAGTAGAGGAATTTGAAGAGTCTCTAAGGTAAAGATTGGGGATGAGGCAATTTTGTATTTCTCTAGGGTTTCTCTCACAAAATTCTCTCTGGAAGCTCTCTCAATTTAGTGGGTATAAGGGTGTATATATAGTAGGGTGAGAAGGGAATGCAAAATGTCAGTTTTGCCAAACAGGGTTTACTCGCGGCTTGACCTCGCGGCTTGTCCAAGTCGCGAGTTCCAGTCGCGACGTAACGGCCTGGACAGCCTGGAACTTTTGTCCTGTAGCGTGACAGCTGGCGCGACCCTTCAGCTTCCCAGTGTGCCTCTCATGTGCCTGCCTTTCGCGGCTTGCCAGTCGCGATCCACCCGCGAGTCCTAGCCACGAGACTCTGTTTTCTTGCACACTCTTGAGCTTTTCTTCACATCTTCTCACACACTACCCTTACAATTTTTCCACCTAAATACAGCGTAACTAAGTGCTAAATTACAAGCAAATTGGTCACGGAATAAAGCCAATTAGATGGTTGATTAAATTCAACCTTACAATCTCCCCCTTTGGCTATTCCATGACAAAACCCTACAACAGACTCTAGACTTAAACGTGAGTTGGGAACAGTTGGAAAACTCACTCACACCTAACTCTAGATACTGTAAAGCTCTTGAACATATGAATAAGTAACTCCTGAAACACAATAACATAGCAATATCATTGTATGCAGAAAAACTTAATAAGCATATGGAGCAAAATAGGCATGATCAAGCAAAAATGAACAAAAGCACAAAAGCAATAATTCATGGCAAGATCATCCACAGTAGTCACTTAAGCAAAAGTGATTACTATGTTCATTCACACAGGAAATGAACATCCGGACATGCAAAAATGATAAACTCAAATGAAGAGTACCATTTGCAAGTCCAACACTCAACCAATGCATACACACACACATATGCATCTAGGAACAATCCTACAAGGGCACAAGAGTGTTGTACTAAAGATAATGCAAGGCATTAACAAGTACCAAAATACAAAGTATAAAGGCTGCATAAGCAAAGTTTTGCAAATACATGGCACAAACCATAAAAGCCTACAAGCACGCAAAAGAGCTAGAAACCAACCCTCAAAGCTTACAAAAGCAACAATGGGTACATGGTTAGCAACTTAAAGTACAGAAGCTGAAAAACAACAAACTATATAAATATATATATGCTGACAAAACAACTACTGCCAAGAATTCACATATTAATAATTTTAAAACAGACTTAAACTAGAGTATCAAACCAAAAGAAAGAAACACATAAACACATATTTAAAACTCCCCCTCAAACCAGGCACTCCCCTTCAAGAGCTGCCTTAAAAATTCTCTCCCTTTTTGACCGGAATGGCCAAAGGGTCACTGTTTCATTCTTGTGAAAATACCATCAACTTGAGCTGCTACCACATCAATTTGGTCTTGCATGGCAGCCAATCTCTCCGACTGCTCTTTCTGGCCATCTCTGAGGGTCTTTTCCATTTCCGTAAGACGATTGTGGAGATTATCAAAGAGCATTTGAACCTTGTCAGGTTGAGGGGCAGACTGTGGTTGAGTAGTGTCTGGTTGCTCAGAAGTAGAGGTAGTAGTAGAAAATGGATGAGCACTTTTTGGAGCTTTGGATGAGTGACTCTTGCTGGCCTGTAGAGTGAACATGGAGATTGGTCGAGGACGAGCAATCACGTTCCCAATCGAGGGAGGAGTAACACCTTCTCGTAAAACGAAGTTCATAATAAGACTGCAGAATGGAAGGCACCCTCATGCTACTGATCTGGTGGCTGTCTTTCTTATGATGTGATAAATATGGGCACAAATGTCAATGGTGGTGCCAGTGATGAGATCACAAAGAAATTGGGCCCTTCCAAGATTTATATACACCGTGTTGGTCAGCGGATAGAGATTTGAAAACATAATTAGCTTCAATGTAGTCAACTCAGGTGAAAACTTGGAGGTACTTATTAATGTCCCTGTGCTGGAAATGTCGTGGTCAGGACCAAGAATTTGAAGAATGTCCTGAATCTCTGGAGTACGATCATCATACAACGTAAGGTCAGCATCCGCAGGACGTGTGATGTTGAGAAGTTCAGCTATGGTGTCTGGATTGATTATGAACTCCGTTCCTCTTACCAGACAATGTAGTTCAATCTCAAGATCAACTGAGTTGGCGAGACATTCCTTCACAAGTTCAATCATCGAATCAATAAAGTTTCCGAATAGAGCTGCCCAATCTTTTGTCTCGAAGATCCGAGGGACAAAAGTTGTGTCCAATGTGTCAAATCTGACCTCCCGTTCCACTATAGGAGTTCCTCGGTCAAAAATGTTGAAGTAGGCATCTTGGTGCTGAGGAGATCGGAATAGTTCATTATTGAGTTCAGTGGATGGCTGTGAGGAGGACCGTGTTCTTTTTGCAACAGGCCCAGTTTCTTCTTCTGTCATCACCTCTTTTCCTTTCGAGGATTGTCGAGACATCTGTAAGATAGTAAACACACAGAAAAGTACCAAATGCAATACCACAGGGAATCAACAACAGCTTGATTAGATTCATTTAAGACGGTGAGACAAAATTTCACTTTAATCACAAACACAAGAATCAAATCAACAACAAGATACCAGATGGATAAACTGAAACACATTCCACACTAAGCACACAACCTATAAGTACCACATAGATCTCAAACCCATATGTTTAAAGAGAATGCGAAATTCTATCGAATGAACAATGCTCAGATTGGAGACAAACACGCTGAAGCATAAACATGATATAGAATAAACTCAGCAGCAAAGGAAAATAACCTCAAACAGCCATAAACACATATTAATGCAAACCCATATATGAACAAAAACAGCGCAAAGCACATGTGCACGGTTCAGCACAAGAAGGTAATGGAAAACATAGTAAGAATGAAATGAGGGAAAGAAAACCCATACCTTAGTTTTGGAGATTTGTGCAGAAATGATGCAGAAATGAGAGAATTTTTTCAGTTAGAATCGAACGTTTGAGAGAGAGATTGAAGAAGACAATGAACAGTCACTGAAAATCGAGGGAAAACTGAAAATCAATTTAAAAAACTGTCTTCAAAAACTCACAACACGCGTTTTTCGCGACTGGATCAAGTCGCCATTAAGTCGCCAGATTGAGCCGCAAAACACTGTGAAGAGAAAAGCTTGAGAATTTCTCTAAGTGTTTTTCGCGACTGGAAGGTCTACCCTCGAGATAGTCGCGATATGAGCCGCGAAATTCCCTGAGTACCTCTCGCGACTGGACCTTCCACCCGCGATACAATTGCCACATTGACCCGCGAAAAGAGCACAACTCAAATATTGGAAAAATTTTCTAAGTCTTTTTCGCGATAAGGGTGCTAACTCGCCAGTTAGCCGCGAAAAATCTCTGAGTGAGCTCGCGACTGGGGCTTGCGATTGTGCTAACCCGCGACTTAGTCGCCAAAACAGGGCAACACTGTTTTTGAAATTTTCTTGACATTTTGCAAAAACAAAGTACTTTCCAAAAACAAAACAAAACTCTCAAAAATCTTTTTGTGTTTGACCAACAAAGATTGAGCATGTGAAAACACATTTAATCAAGTACAATTACACAAATGAATATGGCATTCATTGAACATAGACTTGTGTGTTGTGTGTGGATATCAAAAATGAGATAGTCCTTAGTCCAATGTGAAACTTCAATGATCAATTCAATCAAGGCATACACAACTAGCACTAGATAATGTGACCTATCTCAATTATAGAAACATGCGTATATGACCTCCCACAAGAACTTGATAACAATTCTCTGAAACTTTTCATTTGGCTCCATATTCAACATATCATTAAAGAAGATCTCATTGTGAGATTGATGCCTGAAATTTTTGATATTTCATTTGATGAATTAGCCTTTGGCCTTTTTGAGCATCACACATTTTATTTTGGTCGTTTTTCCTTTTTCCTAGTCAAATACTAGTGTGTGCGACAGGCTTTTGCAGCTCTATATCTCTTTTCATTTGGAGATTTACATTTAGAGAGCTCTTTTAAAGCATAAAAGTAAAAGGTGGGAAGATATATAGGCATGAGTCTATGCATGTCTCAAGATCAACAAAATCATTCACTAATCATTCATGACAAGGTTAAAGATCTATTTACAACAATCACATAGATTTCAGAATTTCTTTCACAAAGATATGAGTGCATTAGAGACAAGCTAGGCTCGTTAAATGCACAAAGCCATAAGTACAAAGGTACAAGGCAAACCATGCTTGGAGACAAAACTCAACAGAGTGATCAAACTTTTTGGATTTTTTAACTTTTTATGTGTTTTTGGATTTTTGACACAAAAACAGTAGAAGAAAGATAAAAAAACCTTAAACACAAAACAAACTACAAATTAAACAAATGCTCAAAAACACAAAGCAAATAACCAATCTTATCCACAAAGCATAGGAAGAATTAATGCATGGACATGTTATAATGCTTATGCATGAAAACCCTTTGTCACCCACACGTCACGTGCGTTTGGGGTGATATCCTTGACGGATCGGGTATGGGAGTTAGGACTTTCAAACCTCCTATTGAAGCTCTCCAAGCAAGTGGTGAAGGCGCCAATCATTTTCATCACATCTGTCATTCCGGGATCACGGTTTTGGCTCCTTGATCGCTCACCATCCCAAGACCTCAAGTCACTTCTTCTCCCTCGTGACTGAGGTACACTCGCATTGTTGTCTGCTCTTAGCTTTTGACAGTTGGGTCTAGTGTGTCCTTGCAGTCCGCAATAGTGACAAACATAGTTTATTCTAGGACCCTGCTGCTGTCTTGGGAGAGATCTTCCTCTAGCTCCAAATCTGACTTCAGATTGATTTCGGGGCTTGTTAAACACCCGTTGATTAGCCACATTCTTTTTCTTCTCAGCCACAACTATCTCTGGAGTATGCTTATCGACAGCCGTCTCTTTGGTTTTCACAAACTTTACTTCCTTGGTGACTTTGGCTGATGAGCTGCCACCTCCGGTATATCCCAACCCGGACTTGTCTAAGGCGTGTTTTTGGGATGAAATAACATCATCGAGCTTCCTGGAGGAGATCCTATCTACCTTGGCATGAGCTTGTACTACCTCTTGCTCAAGAAATCTCACTTTAGTGTAAGCTTCTGATAGCTCACCATTAAGTGTTTCAATTTCACATTTAGCCTCCTTATACCGTGCCAGGAGACTTTTGTAATCTTCCTCAGCTCTCTTCATCTTCTTGATGGCTGCATTAGCCACTTTAGCATATTCACCGGTCTTCTCAAGGAGTGAGTTGTAAGTCTCTTGCAATCCCACTGTTTCTCCAACTTCCTCATCTTCAGACTCCTCGACTATTCCCATAGACTCCAAATCAGAATGTTCCCCAAGCTCCTTCACAAGTGTACCCAACTCATCCAAGGTCTCCACATGTGCAATGGTCATGAAAGCGGAGTAATTTCCTTCTCCGTCACAGCTATCTTCAAAGTCAGAATTGGATAAATCAGCATCACTCAAAGTTGTGGCGTAGACCTTTCCTTTTGTCTTCAAATAATTGGGACATTCCCTTTTGAAGTGTCCATGTCCATTACACTCGAAACACATAATGTCTGAGGAAGATTGAGACTCATTCCCTTCTTTCCTTGTAAACTCTTTCCTATCACCTCTTGAAGATGAAAATTTCCTATCGTTGAATGGTTTTCCACTGTTCTTCATCTTCAGGAATTTTCGGAAGTTTTTCGCCAGATATGCTACTTCCTTCTCCACTCCATCTTCTTCCGAAAAATCATGAGATGCTACTCTCTCATCAATTGTTTTAAGAGCAAGTGATTTGCTCTTCTTCTGAGAGGGCAGGGACAACTCATATGTCTGTAGAGAACCAACCAACTCTTGAACCTTGATTTCATCAAGATCTTTGCTCTCTTCAATGGCTGTAACTTTAGGCCGAAAACTTTCTGGTAATGACCGGAGAATCTTTCTTACAATCTTCGAGTCCTCCGTCTTTTCCCCCAAGTTAAATTTACCAACAACCACTTCGTTCAACTTGCTGTAGAACGAATCAAACGACTCTTCATCACTCATCTTTAACTCCTTAAAGCGAGTGGTCAGCATTTGAAGTTTTGTGTCCTTCACTTTCTTAGTTCTTTCATAGGTTGTCTCCAGAATTTCCCATGCTTCCTTAGCAATGGAGATGTGAGAAATCCGGTGGAATTCTTCTAGAGAGACACCGCAGAAAATAGCATTCAATGCCTTGCTATTTACATTTGCCGCTGCAAGAGCAGCCTTATCCCAGTTTGCCTTAGGAGCCTCCGGTTTAGTCCAACCTATCTCAACTGCATCCCACACAGTCTCATCCATAGAACACAAAAAGGCCCTCATTCGGACTTTCCAAAATGCATAATTATTACCATAAAAAAATGGTGGAACATTAAGAGATTGAGACCTATCTATCTCAACAAGGGGTCAAGAATCACACTCAGGTATTAAAACCACAACAAGTGTACCCGCTCTGATACCAATTGAAAGTTCAAAAAGGGTATGAACCACCTTTGAACGTTTAGACCCCAAATTACAAAAAATACCAATTCAAGCTTTATATCAAACAATTAATGTGCGGAATATGATAACAAGCTTATAACAGAATTAATAGAACAATCTAAGCCAAATATAAACACATCCACAGCAGTAAATATAAGGCAAAGATAAAGGAAAGAAAGATGCAAACACACGGACAACACACGATGTGTTATCGAAGAGGAAACCGAAGTACTCGGCGTAAAACCTCTCCGCCGCCCTCCAAGCGGTGATAAAATCTACTAAAGAATATAGTTGGGATACATGAACAGCAGAAGACCCTCCAAGCCTAATCTACCCAAGTACCTAAGCCCTCCAAGCTTCTTACTCCAACGAGGTTACGCCGAACTTATTTCTTCTCTAGCTTCCCGGATTCCGCTACTTGACCATAGCATCAACCAATGTATATTGGTTCCTTCCCAAACTGCTTCCCTTAGCACCAAATGAACCTTCTCACAGACGTGGGTATGGTGAGATAAGGATTTGGTAAAAGGCCTCTCAAGGTTATGACAATGGAGAGGAAGAGAGTAGAGGAATTTGAAGAGTCTCTAAGGTAAAGATTGGGGATGAGGCAATCTTGTATTTCTCTAGGGTTTCTCTCACAAAATTCTCTCTGGAAGCTCTCTCAATTTAGTAGGTATAAGGGTGTATATATAGTAGGGTGAGAAGGGAATGCAAAACGTCAGTTTTTGCCAAACAGGGTTTATTCGCGGCTTGACCTCGCGGCTTGTCCAAGTCGCGAGTTCCAGTCGCGACGTAACGGCCTGGACAGCCTGGAACTTTTGTCCTGTAGCGTGACAGCTGGCGCGACCCTTCAGCTTCCCAGTGTGCCTCTCACGTGCCTGCCTTTCGCGGCTTGCCAGTCGCGATCCACCTGCGAGTCCTAGCCGCGAGACTCTGTTTTCTTGCACACTCTTGAGCTTTTCTTCACATCTTCTCACACACTACCCTTACAATTTTCCCACCTAAATACAGGGTAACTAAGTGCTAAATTACAAGCAAATTGGTCACGGAATAAAGCCAATTAGATGGTTGATTAAATTCAACCTTACAAAAGCCACTACTATAGTTTGCAAACAAAACAATAAAAACAAAATTCTTGTGTATTAGTACAACACAAATCTGATATTAGAAGATTTTCAATACTCTAGAGTCTAGTGGACTTTGATACGTTATCCTCTCATCTTTTTTTTTTTAATATATTGTTTTTTAAGTCACAATCTCGGGCGATCACTTAAACTCAATTTGACATAGTGCAGGATCACTCAAAAAATAATGGAACAAGTCACTTTTCAAACCCACAATCTCAAACTCACAAGATAGTGGGACACACAGACTTTTTACTAACACTTAACTTCCTGAATAGGAGATAGTATCTAGTGCACCAGGCGCATGCAAGACTTTGCTCTGGATAGTAAGTAATTATCCATCTTTTCATGTACAACAACTAAGTGTTCGTTTGGAAACAACTTAATTAGCTGAAATTGAAAACTTTTTGTTGAAAGTATTATAGATAAAATTAAAAGGTAGCTAAAATAATACAGAGAGATTCATGAATAGTACCAAAAAGTGCAATGAGACCCATAAATAGTAGCTAAATGTAACCTAAGAGCATTCACATCAACAATGCTATAATGCTAAAAATGTTATTATTAACAACCAACATACCAAAAACACACTACATCAAACACGCTATATGCTATAATTTTTGACACCTTGCTATAGTGAGCTGCTAGAGATGGCAGCTCACTGTAGCAAGGTGTTAAAAAAAAAAATTAATATTATATTTATTCTCGAGAAGTTTTACGTCCACAATATTTTTACAACATTTTCACAACAAATCATGGGTGGTTAATTGTTGTTGGTTTAAATTTGAATTTAGTACTGAGATTACTTTTTTAACCCAATAATAACAACCAGTAACAACCTGCTACTTATGATTTGTAGTAAAAATATTGTAAAAATGTTGTGGACATATCATTTCTCTTTATTCTCTCTCTTCCTTTCCTTTAAAAAAACATTTTTCTTTTTATCTCTCTTTCTTCTCTCTTCAATGTTGTTTCTCTCCCTCCCTCTCTCTCTCTCTCTCTCTCTCTCTCTCTCTTCACATCGATTCTCTCTCCTTTTCACTTATGGATTGTGGTGGTGGTGGATCGTGGCTGAGATTTGCCCTGATTTGATGGATGTTGTTGGTCTGATTTGGTGGATTGTGGTTGAGATTCGGCCTGATTTTTTTTCTCTAGAATCTCCAGTGGTGGCTAACATCGTGGTTGAGATTTGGTCCGATTTTGGGTTTTGTAGTTGTCTTCAAATCTCCGGTGGTGGATGCTCTTGTTTCTCTAGGTTTTGTGGTGAATCTTTGTGTGTCTCCATGGGTCACTTGTTTGGATCACTGCTGGGGACTTCATCCTTCATTAATGATGATTATATTGAGTTTGAGGATGAAGATGTTGACAAAATCTAAGAAAATTATTATCTAGGTTTGTGTTTAATTTTTGGTTTTGATCATGCTGCTGCTTCTGCTAGTGTTTTTTTTTTTAGTGGTGGTGGCTAATATGGATATGGGTTTGTTGGGTTGAGATGGAAGAGTGTGAGTTTCTTGGATAGACATGGGGGTATGGGTGACTGGTGTATTTTTTCTAGTGGTGGTGGATGAGGTGGGTATGGGTTTGCTGGGTTGAGAAGGTCAGTGTGAGTTTGATGGGTTGGGAGAAACAAAGACGAAGAGAGAGAAAGAAATATATATTGAAGAATTAAGAAATAAAAAAAATATTTAAATAAAGTGATAAAAAATATAAAACCTTTGATGTTAAGTGTATTGTAAAATGAGTTGCTAATATAAATAAAGTGGCTTTTTGAGATGCTAAATGTTAAATTTTTTAAGAGTTTTGATATGAATGCTAAGTCCAAATATTTTAAGGGTCATGCTAACGGGTGTCTTTAAGGCACTGGTTAACAATTTATTTTAGGAAAATTTTGACACAACTTTTATGAGAGATGAAAAAAGCTGTCAAAACATTAATTTTTTTTCATAAATTTTTTTAAAATAAATTATTAATCATTACTCTAAAGGCATCTGTTAACATTTTTCATATTTTAATGGTAAAGTAACCTTGCCTCACAAAACAACGGCAATGTGCACAGCAAATAATTCAACGAGAAGCCTCACCTCACATTTCACAAAGTCAATACCTACCAAAACAAGTAAACAACAATCAACACTGTATACAATAAATATTTTAATAATAAAAGATAACTCATAAGCTAAAAAGCCACTACTATAATAGGCAAAAAAAATAATAATAAGCAATAACGTATTCAAAAGTGGTCAAAAAATTCTAGCCATGGTTACCACCATTAGTGATATCCAATGCTACTCCTTCCTCTTCTTTGTATCTCTCATCACAACCTTCCTAATCCGATCCATTCTCAGCAAACCCACCAAGGTAACCCCGAATTCTCACCTTCTTCCTAGCCCACCGCCCCTCCCAATCATTGGTCATCTCCACCTTCTTGGTCCATCCTTATACAAATCCCTCCACAACCTATCTACCACATATGGCCCTCTTCTCTATCTCCGCTTTGGTGCATCACACTGCCTACTTGTTTCTTCAGCCTCTGTTGCTTCTGAAATATTCAAATCCCAAGACCTTGCCTTTGCTTCTAGGCCTAGATTTGCCTTTTCTGACAAGTTACTCTATGGAACTTCAGGGTTTGTCACTGCTCCATATGGTGATTACTGGAGGTTCATGAAGAAACTTTGTGTGACTGAACTTCTTGGCACAAAACAGCTTGAGCGTTCCCTCTTTGTTCGGTGTGGAGAAAAAGAGAGGTTGTTGAAGAGAATGTTGGAGAGTGCAAGAAAGAAAGATGATGTTGATGTGGTGTTGAAGTGATGAAGTTCACAAACACTGTGACTTGCAGGATGGCCATGAGTACGAGTTGTTTGGAGCAAGAAGGAGAGGCAGAAAAGATTAGAGATCTAGTGATGGAGTCCTTTAAGCTGGCTGCAAAGATGTGCTTTGGGGATGTGTTAGGGCCTTTCAAGAAATTGGGGTTTTGGGTGTTTGGGAAACAGGCTGTGGATTTGACTAGGAGGTATGATGAGTTATTGGAGAGGGTGTTGGAGGATCATGAAGTGAGAAGGAGCAAAAATGGGGGCGAGAGAGAAGATAAGGATTTGATGGATATACTCTTGGACGTTTGTCATGATGAGAAGGCCGAGGTTAAGATTACAAGAACCCATATCAAGGCCTTCTTTGTGGTAAAGTTTCTCCCTCTTACTTCTCAATCTATTTATTTTTCATTATTTGATATATATACATATATATATATATATATATATATATATACATATATATATATATATATATAAGAAAGAAAACTCACTCTAACATAATTTAAGTATATAAGAGTTTAAAACTCCCTTCTCAAGACTTAACCTTGGCCCTTCCCCCACCCAAAAAAAAAAAAAAAAAAAAAATACACGATAGAAATTTTACTTTACCTTAATCTAAATGTATATGTGGGTGAAGTTTTCTCTTAGAGAATTGAACCCTAGTATTTGCATTCCAACCCACAAAAACTTTGTACTTATGGATTAATCATCATGGTAACAGTATACGGTAGTCTCATCAATCAATTGTCTAGATTCAAATTTTAGTAGTTTAAAATAATGCATAAAATATGAGTTTATAGATCAAATGGTAAATTACATCCGATTGGCATGAAAATTGACATGCATGTTAAGAACATATATAAAATGTGATCTATTGGTTGGATTTCCAAAATATGATTTCAACAATAAGTTATTGGTTGGTGTAACATTTTTTAGAGTTACATCTAAATTGTTGATACGTAAAAAATATTGTGGCAATTCTTGATGCATATATGATTACATTGAAGCTACAAATGGATTGAAGTGAACAATAGGACGAACTATTAGTGGGTGAGACATGTGCAATGACATGCCTGGTCCAGATTGCATATCTACCTTAGTTCCATCGCCTTCTCCACTAACCTTCCAATCAAAGCATTGAACCAAAGCTGCAACGGCAGTATTCATCATACTGAATGCCAATGTTGTTCCTGGACACCCTCTCCTTCCTGCCCCAAATGGTACAAAATTGAAGCTTTGTCCCTTTCCTTCAACTTGACATTGGTCTAATTTCTCTTGCTCGTTGAGTGAAACCAAAAACCTTTCCGGGCGGAACCCGTTAGGATCATCACATGAGTCTGGATCCCTCAGGTCAAGACACTACTACATTTTTTTTTTTTTTTTTGTAAGTGAAATTTGAACCCAAATACCTTCTTTGGCCCAAACAATTCATTTTGTTTCACTTTGATTAGCGAAGCCAAAGTAGGTATTAATGTTATTGAGAATCTAAAGAGACATCAACCTCTCCATGTCCAGAACAACATTCCACGATGAAACATGTTATTTAGAAACACATCATAATATTAAAGTATCATGTCATACAAAATTAATGACCTACATCACCAACTGGTGCTTGACATAGAAAGATAGTTGCAGATACGATGTTGAGTAAAGAACCAAATACCTAGTTTATTGGACATACATACATAACATGGGCAATTGTTTATACTTATATGATTATATAGAAGTAGAAAATGGATTGAAGTGAACAACAGGACGAACTATAAGTCGGTGAGCCATGCTCAATGACATGCCTGGTCCAGGTTGCATATCAACCTTAGTTCCATATTCTTCTCCACTAACCTTCAAATCAAAGCATTGAACCAGTGCTGCAACTGCAGTATGTATCATACTAAATGCCAATGCTGTTCCTGGACACCCTCTCCTTCCTGCCCCAAATGGTACAAAATTGAAGGTTTGTCCCTTTCCTTCAACTTGACATTGGTCTAATTTCTCTTGCTCATTGAGTGAAACCAAAAACCTTTCTGGGCGGAACTCGTTAGGATCATCCCAGGATTCTGGATTCCTCATAATGGCAAAGATTGATTGCCACTGCAATTTTTTCTGGTATATCATAGCCATCGATTTTGCAATTTTGGCGGCATTCTCTTGTTGTGACAGGGCCTGGTGGGTATAGTCTTAGTGTTTCCTTTACAACTGCTTGCAAGTAAGGGAGATTTGGGATATCTGACTCTTCAACTAGTCTAGTCTTTCCTACAATTGATTCTATTTCCTCTCTAACCTTGTTGAAGACACTAGGATGATTAATGAGCTCAACTATTGCCCACTGCATTGACTCTGCTGAGGTGCCAATGCCTGCAATGAAGAGATCCTGACATAACAGCAAAATTCAATTATCGTCAAATTGGGAGCCTTGAAGGAATCAATTTGTTCTGATGGCATCTCTAACCAGCTACTACTTTAGACGTTAAACTTGTTTTTAATTGAAATTTCATTAATAAGCATAAGTTTTATATGCTAATTCTTTTTTCTTTTTTTTTTTCTTTTTTTTTTTTTTTTGAGAATCGTTTTATATGCTAATGCAATTGCCGAAAAGCCTCCAAATTCTAACCAATAGGAATATTGCTATATCTTTAAGAGTATTAATTAGACCCCAAATATTAGCCCATAGATATATATATATATATATATATATATATAAATAGTAATGAAATGGACACAACAAAATATTACAATAATTTCACAACATTCTTAAATTAACATGACAACTCACACATGAGCTCACCATAATCTTTAATTAAAATTTTTGCTATGCTAATTTAGAAATATTGTGAAATTTTTGTATCCCTAAAATTACTCAAAAGAAATTGTTTAGAGTAATGCGACATCCACAATATTTTTATAACAAATTCTAGGTAATAATATGTTGTTGATAGGTAAAAAACAAAAGTGATGTCAAAGGTGAGTCAAATTATAGAACTAATAGCAGATTACTACCTACGATTTGTTATGAAATCTGACATGCGTATTAAGAATATAAAGAACATGTAATCTAACAGTTACATTTTCAAAAGTTTCATACAATAAAAAAAATATAGAAAGAGTTTAAAGGAAACCTTTTCCATTGTTACGACGGTCTTCATTTTTTCTTTTTATTATTTAAAAAGCCGTCGGTCTAAGATACAAAGTATGAACATATCAACTAGTCTTCTAATGAAAATAATGGGATTAATGGAGAAGATCATTACAAACTTGTCCTTCTAAAGCCAAATTTTATTTTCTGATATTGTTTGGGAGAATTTTTGAGAGATTTGCAATTGGCTCTTCTAACTTTCCTCATAGGAACAGGAAAAGAAAGAAAGAAAGAAAAAAGAATTGTGTTTTAACACCATTTGTTTAGTTATATTCACTTAGATAGAAGCAGATTTTTAAGAAAGGTACCTAAGGAACAATATACTATATCTAAGTTTTGTCAATTTCAAAATTTAATAGAATTTGAAACGAGTTTAAGATCTATATTTTTTAATCAATTCAAATTTAGAATAATTACTCTTAATTCAAATATGTGTTTTCTCATCCTTATATAAATGCACCAAAATGGGCCGAAGTGGATTGAGCTATACCAAATAGATCAAAATAGACCGAAATGGATTGAAATGATATGCTAATGTGGCTCAACATAAGTGTAAGAACAATAAATACTCAACTTTAGCTTTTAAATATTGTATAGATTTTTTTTAACACAAATAAAAAACAAGTAACAATGAGATTTAATGTTTGTTTGAATTGACTTTTTATTGATTTACTAAATTCCTAAAAGTTGTTAAAAATAAAATTGTATAAAAAAAAGTGAGGAGTCAAATTAATTAAGCTAATTCAAACTCTATATTGAAAGATGGGACGGGACGTGGGTTTCAGTAAGTTCAATTAGTAAAATCTCTGATGGTTGAACAAGAGATCTAAGATTCAACTCTTGCTTACACTAGAAACCAATTGGTGTTTTAGTTTGACGATAAAGATTTATTATCAGGAGCGGACGTCATAGGTTCAAATTTCAAAAATAATAATAATTTGGTCCAAAACAATATTGGGAGAAATGATTATGTAATCTACCAAACTAAGAACAAAAGAAAAAAAAAAAAAAAAAACTAAAAAAATCTTGAAACTTTTCAAAACTAGATGTATATATCCACCCAGTTACTTCTTGTGATGGTAAAACAGAGGATTTCATGCTCCAAAAAAGATAAATAAATCGGAATAGTTCAACTACAATTCAAACTTAAATGAATATCTCCTAATCCATAACAAACTGCAAGAAAATATGAACTCAAAAAAAAAAAATAAATAAATAGAACTCTTTCTTATGATTTTTTTTTTTTACCATTTCACTCCTTTCGCTACTAAAAGGTAACATAGCGCATGTATTGTGTTGTGTCCCAGAGCCTCGTATCTAGATTATTGTTACCAACCCAATAGTTCTAGTGGATCTCCAAAGAAGATTGCCTCCAAGAGTTTATTTCAATAAAGGACTCCTTCAGTTGCGTGTGACTAGGAAATTAGATTTCTTTTCTATCTATTTTTATTTATTAGAAACTTGTAACTTTATTACAACAAAGCTAAATTCAGTACATCATTAGTAATAGTTGGTCAATTAGCGATGGATTTTCTTCTATCCAGGTTACAAAATTATCACTATTGACTATATCTTTGGCATGTTTAGCCAAAATATGTGTTGGCTTTTTACAACATACCAAAATATGTGCTAGCTTATTACCTTGACGCCTCACATGGGATACTTGAGCTACTCTAAAATCCTAGAGTTGATGATATACCCTAGCTAAGATATTTGAGATAATCATAGGTGATATGCATAAACCCAAAAGAGCAACAAACACGATCCTGGAGTCACATTCAAGGATCACTTCCCTTGTACCAACATCCCAAGCAAATGAAAACCCAACCTCCATAGTTTTGGCCTTAATTTCCAAAGGTCCTAGTGGCTGTTGAACTTGTTTGCTTAAAACTGCTATCACCCTACCTTCATGGTCTTGAATTACCACACCGACACCATCCTGGCCAGATTGACTAAAAACTGCTCCATCCACATTTACCTTATGGCAAGGAGCAATCGGAGCTACCTAGGATTCCTGCATGTTGTCCTTCAGTTGGGAGATAGAGTGATTCACAATTTGAAATTCATCCTGCAACACCCTAGCTTTTTGCACTACCAAAGTTGCAGATTGCCTTGGATTCCCATGCCTAACTGCATTTCTATTATGCCACATACTCCATGCAATCATGAAGAGCATCTCCAAAACATCATTCCTCACATGTTAGAAAAATATAAGATACCACACCAGATCCATCAATTCATTATACTTGACTCCATGAGTTTTGAAACAAATGCCAAACTAGACCCAAACTTCACGAGCAGCCTCACACTCCCAAAAAAGTTTCTTTACGCGACCCACATGCTTCACATATATCATCATCAATAACCTACTGATGACACAAGTTCACCTTTGTGGGAATGATATTTCGGCATCCTTGCCATGCAAAATATTTCATCTTATTCGGTAAATTTAAGCCCTAAAGCCCCCTCCAAAACGATTTGTGACTCTCACCATTCGAAGTTCCTTCCATGCATGTCTCCATAGATTCAGCCACAACAATCTTGTATGCACTACAAACAATGAAGTTTCCCTTTGGAGTGAAGGTCCACACTAACCTGTCTAGTGGCATGCGAACACTCAAAGAGATGCTCAGGATGGATTTAACATCGGTCGGGATGAATACTTGTCTCACTAACTGATCATGCCATCCACTAGTCTCCAAGTCAATAAGTAAGCTAACCAATGATTGATCTGGTAAAGTATTCGATCTAGTAAGTACCTTGAAAGTAGACAATCCATTTAGCCATTTATCCGTCCAAATATCAATTGATACGCCATTACCCACTTGCCATTTACACCCCTTCCTAACAATATTTTGTGCCACCAAAATACTCCTCCATGCATAAGATGGATGAGATCCCAATTCTGCCCCCAAGAAAATCGTTATCTGGAAAGTATTTAGCTTTTAACACCCTATAAACCAAAGATGGCATATTGGTTTGAAGCCTCCATCCTTGTTTGGCTAAAAGTGCAAGATTAAAAGCTTTAATATCACAAAAGCCTAAGCCACTCTCCTTCTTTGGGGTACAAACTTTATCTCAACTAACCCAAGCCATCTTAGTTTTTTCATTTGTTTGTCCCCCCCGAAATTTTCGAACCATGTCAATCATTTCATCGCATAGAGTATTTGGAAGTTTAAAAACACTCATAGCGTATATAGGAATTGCCTGAGCTATTGCTTTAATTAGAATCTCCTTTCCAGCCTGTGACAATATTTTTTCCTTCAAGCCCGATAGCTTATTGTCTAACCTCCCTTTTAGTTGCCGAAATGTGTTACTCTTGGATTTACCTATTAAAAGAGAGGTTAGACAATAAGCTTTCGGGCGAAAGGAAAAAATGTTGTCAACGTTTAGATGGATAGGTGTTATAGTTATCTAATTTAGCAATGTTTTTACCATTTCATTTATATCTTCTAATTAACTCATCTTGGTATATCTTCCACTGGTTAAACTAGGATTTGTAAACTTTCACTATTTCTGTCTTTCCTTAAAATTTTGCTTTTGCTGTGTTTTTATGGAAAGCGAGTTCTAAATTTTCTTAGAAAATTATTGTTTTCTCTGCTCTACTGTGTTCATCTTTTAGATTTGTTCTTTTTCTTTGAAATCTTCTTCTTGGAAAATTATTGTTTTGTCGGCTTTAGGTATTGCATATATATAATTAGTTTTTCTCTTTAATTGTTTTCTGGTCCTTTAACAAGCATTGAGCCTTTTGGACCTTTGGTATATCACATCGGATAACCCCACTCCCAAAAAAAAAAATTTTTTTTTTTTTTTTTAGAAGAATGATCCCAACATAGACAAAATTTCCCACCAAACAAAGAAATCTCCTCCAAATCATAAATATGTTACTGATTATTCTATTAGGTGAGCCTTTCAAATTATTAACAGAAAGAAAAAAAAATTTAAATTAATAATTGAAATACTTAATTATAATACGATAATCAGTTAAAACATGTAATTACGTTAATCAGTTGAATAATTTCAACATAATTAAATTTTCACCCAAAAAAAAATGTGGATTACTGACTTGATCAAAAATACAATCAGTTGAAGAAGGTTCAATAGATTGAACTGCGTTTCTGCATTTCTAATTTACATAGTATGTAAAGGAAACCCTAAAACACATTTTGTTATGACTTTGTAGCTTCTATTTTGAGATCTAAAAGGTTCTGTGCCTTCTCATTTCAAAGTTACTACTGGAAATCTTTCTATACACAATCTAAACTCGTAGATTTGAAGTTGCTACATACCAGTAATCAAAAGTGTTGGATCTGAACCTTCAAAGGTGGACTTGGAGTCATAGACTAGAGGACTATGTGGGAGATCTAAAACGTGAACTGGAGCTTCATGTGAGAGTAGGTTCACATCAAAGAAGTCTAAGAAGTTCAGATCTTAGTTTGGTAATTGTAGTTAGATTTACTATGAATTGTTATCTTGACTGTAAATCTCAATTTGATATAGTAGATTGTTCTCTTGAAATCGTTCCCTCTTGGTTTTCACATTGAAACTGGTTTATTTCATTAGTTTTGTCGGGTCATCACCTCTTGTGTTATTTAGTTTTCTACTGTGCATGATATGTGTGATGAATATTTAACCTAGATCTACTTAATTGACCTAAGTAACAGCTTGCTATTAAAGTAGGTAAAACAAACAATGTTTTCAGGAGTCTAAAAACTAACAGTAATTACTATAAAATGGTGCCAAATATATTTATAGCTGATCTTAGTATAGGCGTAAGCATAACTAAAGTTCTAAACTTGTGTTATTTTTTAGATAGATTAGTGTTGCAGTGAAAAGGGGGAAACAAACAAGTTTAGCGTTACCCCGAGGAAAACCTTGATATATATTTTTATTCATTTTTTGTTGTAAAGCAGAGTTCATTTCTTGCTGTGAATGTAATTTAGCAGATGATATGAGGTTGATAAGGACCAGATATGGAATTAAGTGATTAAAACTAACTTTTCTTATTTTGTGGAATTCCTCTATATGGAATTAAGTGAATGTGTATATATATGCACGTGTGTGGAAGCATTAGCCATTAGCATTCGTGTTCTTTGTAAAATTTTATATAATAATATAAAGCGAACGTCTTTCAATTCTTTGTTGACTTAATCTAAGTTTCCTACCAAACTTTTAAAAGCTCATAATTTTTTATTTGTATAATATTTTATTTTAAAATAATTAGAAATTATTCTTTTTTGGATACAGCAATTCAATACTAAACAAATTCTGATTAAATTAGATTATATTTTCTCTAAATAAATTGTAATTAAATTAAAAAAGTTATTTTCTACAAATTTTATGATTTAAATTTTATTTATTAATACTTGTTAATCAAGTACGTGAGTGTGTGTGTGTGTATATATATATATATCACAAATAAATATTTTTATTGAAATTTTATGCATGGATGATTCATAGGAAGGAGGAAAAAGGAAGAAGGGAAACTTTGGTAAAGATTGGAAATTGAATTTATAAAAGCTATTAGGGGTGTTCACCAAACCGCATAAACCGCATCACACCGCAAGTAACAATACACCGCACGTAACAATACACCGCACTGCACTGCACCGCATGGTGCAGTGCGGTTTGCGGTTTTATAATAAGAAAACCCCACAAACCACACCACACCGATCTCTCTCTATATATTAATATATTTATTTATTTTTAATATTAAATATATTATTAACATTTTAATAACCCTAGTTTTCCCAAAAAAAAAAAAAAAAATGATAACCTTAGCAAGTGTTGACTAGAAAAGCCAACCCAAAATAAAGAAAAACTAGCTAAATAATTTAAAACTTGGCAAAAAAAAAAGGGAAAAATTAGTTTTGGGATGGGTATGAAATGCCCAAAATTTGAAAAATATACCAACTTCAAACCTCATCTTATATATAGCACCGCACATGTGACTGCAAAAATGAGATGCAATGCGGTTATGATTTTGGTTAAACTCTAAACCGCACCTCACCGCACCGCGCCGCACGTGTGACAGTAAAAATAAGGTGCTTTGCAGTTATGATTTTAGATAAACCGCACCGCAAAGTGCGGTGCTAAAAATGACCCAAAACTGCACCGCACCGCACCGCGAACACCCCTAAAAGCTATTACAACGTTTAAAAAAAAAAGGTTTGATAGATTGAGAAAATCTTAAAGACAAGAGTGCACCGTTGAGCTCTAATTCGAAAATGATATGAGGACCCTCTCATAATAATAATGGGACGAGATTGAGATTGTGATACTCTAAATTACATATGTTGTGCGACATGTGCTGAGTTCCACATTGGTTTTTACTAACCTTAAATTTAAAAATAATTATAAGTAGCTCTAATTGTAATTTTCTAGTTTTTTTTAGGTATATCATTGATATTTTGTGACTAGCATTTTTTCCTTATTTGTTGCAATATCTAGCACTAATCTATGCTATCTATAAGAGGATTCTTCTATTTGAAGAGGACTTTTTGGTGCTTTAGAAGTACTCCTAGACCACCATACGTTTAACAGAGACAAAACTTGTGGACAACTTGATAAAAATAAATTTCAAACTTCACTTAAAATATCTACAAAATAGGATACTCTCCTACTAATCAATGTCTTCAAAATAAACTTATCCAAAAAAAAAAAACTTCTCAGTCCACTTTATATATTTCCTTCAATACCACGTTCCAACTTTTTTCTTTTAAACTTTATCAAGACTCACCGATTTCTTTTATTTAATTTTTGGGTTGTGTCATAATTTAAAATTTGAAGTTAATGGAAAATTATTACACTAGACAAAACATTTCTAAATTGTGATGAGTTTAGTAAGATTATAAAGAAGCAAACCATGAAATTAAAACATTTCTAAATTGGAAAGCCAAACAGACTATCTGCATTGAGATTAAAATATATATATATATATATATATATATATTTATATATTTCTTCCTCCTTTCCCCTTCCTTTTTTTGTTGATAGGATTTTCCCCTTAGTTTTGATTAGAAGATCGTTTTCCTTCAGTTGGCCAAATTTCATGCAATTCTACACTGATGCCTTGATGATTTCTACTAATACATTTTTGCCTTGCGCTGCGTTTTCAGGTGCCCTTGCTATTCCGAAAAGGTCATTGTTGTCTGTTCAACGTCAAGTAACATATAAATAATGAAAAGAGTTTACTACTAAATCAGTTTGGAAAATATTTTCTGCTACCCATTACGCGTCAACTCAATTGAGTATTGACATATACATTTAGCAATACAACTTATTTAATAGCAATATAACTTATTTAAATGATTTAATGACTTACATCATTTAATATGCCTAAATATGGAGACATAATTAGCTTTTTCCCCACTCTATAGCTTGAAATGGTTGATGCACGTCTCTACCAAATGAATTTATGGAAGGTGGTTTGATACGTAGACACTAATTCGGCACTTTTCAAAAGCATAATGTAATTGCATACTTAAATAGTTTGGTAGAAAGCACAGAAAATTAAATATCATTAAATGAAAGGAACTTTATTATTCAACTAATCGCTAACTTGTGTGATGCCTATTGGATGAGTTTCAGGGAAAAAAACATTATTTTTTAGTTAGAGTAGTAAGCAAAAATGCATGAAATTAAATAATAATAAAAAATTGAAATTGAAAGAAATAACAAAATTTTTTATTAGTTAGGTAGAAGAAATGAATGTTTTTTTATTTATTAGTTTTTTGTGGGAAGGAATAAAAGACAAAATATTGCGTCTCTAATTTAAGATAGGTTGTAATATATATATATATATATATATATATATTTATTTATTTATTTACTTATACACACACACACACCCCAAAAGGTGTCTATTGAAAGGTCATAACCATTCAAATTGGATATACCAAAAAGCGTCTATTGAAAGGTCAAAACCCTTCATATTAGATATACCAAAAAGTGTCTATTAAGCAAAAAAATGTCTATTGAATGAAAATGTGCCTATTTACCGAAAAAATGTTTATTGACTGAAAATGTGCCTATTGAATGAAAATGTGTTTATTGACTGACAATGTGCCTATTGAATGAAAAGTGCCTATTGACCAAAAACATGCCTATTGAAAAATGAAAGGGCACAATTGTTCGGCGTTTTTAAATGTATACGTAGCATTAATTTATACAGCCATGTGGCGCAATGAGTAATGGACAACAAAAAGTAAAATGTTTCTCTTTTATATTATAACTAGTCGCTAGTCCGTGCAATGAACATGAATAGTTGCTGGATGGTTTCAAGAAAAAAAAAAAAAAACCAATGTTTTATTTATTAGTTTTTTGTGGGAATGAATAAGAGACTTAATGTTGCTAGAGTTGGCTCAACTATAGATGCAATTGATGCAATTGCTTAAGGCCCCCAAATAAAAGAAGGTCCCCACTTGTAAAAAAAAAAAATTATATATATAATATTTATCTATATATTTTAATTACAAAAACTTTTTTTTTAATCATTTTATTAGTCAATAGAATACATTAAAAGCCCCATTGTATCTTAAAATACAGGAGATTAAAAAGGCCCATTGTATTATTGTTTCCAATTTATTTTTTAATCTGCACATTGCACAATGACATGATAGCACACTGGCACACAGGCACTGCACAAAGGCCATAGCCACACCACAGCTCACAACTGGCTAGCTGGCCCCATACACACTAACCTATGGCCCACACGCAATCTCAATGCATATTCATAACATAGGCACACACCTGCTACATTGTACACCTATCTTTTATACTATTACTTTTTACTTTATCAATTATTATAAGTTATCACACCAATTAATAATTTGATGTATATCATATCAACCCATTTATATTATAATGATACTAATTTGTTGTACGTAATTATGTAAATAGATGAAAATACTCCAATTGATTTACTTAATTATTTAAAAAGGTTAGATTCTTTCCAAATGCATATTTTGCTTAAAGAATATTACTAACAATACTTGTTACAATTGCATTTGCGGAAAGAAGTTTTTCAAAACTAAAATTAATAAAATCTTATTTAAGGTTTACTATGTCACAAGAAAGATTAAGTGGATTAGCCATATTATTAATTGAAAAAAAAAATTAAGGGACTTAAATACAAAAAACTTAATTAGTAATTTTCCATCTCAAAAAGCAAGAAAAATAGATTTTAAATAAAAATTAAAAAAATCAATAAATATTATTTAATTAATATTTAAATATATAAAAAGGTCCGCTTAAAATTTTCGCTTAAGGCCCCCAAAGTTGTTGAGTTGAGCCTGAATGTTGCATCTCAAGTTTAGTTTCTTTTAAAAAGTGCCTATTAAAAGAAAATGTGTCTATCGACCGAAAATATGCCTATTGAATGAAAAATGTGCCCATTGATTGCAAATGTGCCTATATAACAAAAATGTGCTTATTGAATGAAAAAGTGTCTATTGACAAAAAATGTGCCTATTGAATTAAAAAGTGTCTATTGATCAAAAAAGTGTCTATTGAATGAAAATGTGTCTGTTTAACGGTCATAATCCTTTGGGTATAAATAAGGGTTCATATCAATTTGGTAACTTCTTCTCTTTCATCTTTCTTAAAAACACAAGAAACCTATGAGTTTTCTCGAAAATTGCTATTTGTAAGTCATTTTTTTTTTTTTTTGGGTTAAATAATGAAAAGGTCCAAGAATCAAGCTACACCAACAGTAGCAACAATTATACAGAATGATTTCTTCATTTGGTAACTTCTTCTCAATTTTTTTTCTCTTTCATCTTTCTTGAAAATACAAGAAACCTGTGGATCTTTTCCAAAATTACTATTTGTTAGTCATCTTTTTCGTTAAATAGTGGAAAAGTCCAAGAATCAAGCCACGCAAACAGTAGCAGCAATAATACTGAACGGTTTCTTTACACGCCTTATGAATGCTATTCTTCTAAAAATTTTCATTCTCTTCGCTATGCCTTACCAATGTTTTTCCTCTCAATGACTATTTTTTTTGTTTTAATATATACATCTTATGTGAAACGGTAAGTAGATATTGAAACTTAACTGGTAAAATGAAAAGACACAATTGTTTGGTATTTTTAAATGTATATGTGACATAAATTTATATAGTCACGTAGCACAATAGGGAATGGTCAACAAAAAGCCATATATTTTGCTTTTATATTATATATAGATGTAGATATAGATGTCTACTCCTACAAATATGTTTCTACAAGATAAAGATAAAATGGAATATGGAATGGATCCTAAGCTACAATAGCAATGATAAGAGTTACCCTCTTGGTCTCTTTAGATGGTGATGGGCTACTTTCCTCCGGTCCTCTTTCTATTTCAGTAAAATTATCCTTACCCCCTTTTTTTTTTTTTTTTTTTTTTTATTATAACAAAAAGTTGTATAAGAGTTATCCATGAGCTAAGGAAAATGTTATGTACACAACATTTTCATAATACTTTCATAGCAATTTTTATGTGGCGGGTTGTTATTGGTGGGCAAAAAAGTAATTATAGTGATGAGTTTAAATTAGAACTTGTAACAACTTATCACATAAGATTTGTTGTGAAATTATTGTAGACATAACATTTCACCTTACACATGGAAATTCCTAGCCCACTTCTAGCTGACTTAAAAATTAAGAGTGGTTCTGGTGCCACATAATTGTGCACAACTTTGTGCACAACTCGCCCACGTGGCGAGTTGTGGTTGGTGGAAGGGTTGTGGTGGGCCACCCTTCCACCAACCACAACTCGCCACGTAGGCGAGTTGTGCACGAAGTTGTGCACAATGGTTGTGGCAGCAGAATTTTCCAAAAATTAATTTCCAGTACTTCACGTTTTCTCCAAAATAAGTTAAGAATTAATTAAGAGGCTTACATACTCCAAATTAGCATTAGTTAGAGCACTAGCATCTGCGGATGTAAAACAAATCTATTTTACATCCTCAAACACTACTTTATCTATTTTATCAACTCATTTTATAATACATCTAACATCCTAGTTCTTATTTTTATATACAACTCAATAAAATAATATAAACTATCAAATAAAATAATATAAACACTACTTTATCTAATGAGAGAATGAGAGACTCAAGAGAGGGGAAAGTGACAAGCAAAATAATAATAAAAAAGCCAAGTGATTGCTACAATGAGGTTGTATTTATACAACCTTACTATAGCTGGGTTGCAAATATTTTTAAATATAGCAACCCAGCTGGAACTTGTTTTTATGGAATTGGTGGGTAAAACAGCAACATGGGGGGTTTTACACCACCCAATACTAATGCTCAACGAGGAGTGGGCTACAAATGTGAATTTATTGGCACTCGCCATAGTTTTTTTTTTAGATGAAATGAAAAAAAATTAGAGTAATTATCATTATGATATACAAAATATATACATATGTGGCTAATCCCTGCCAAAACACATAGAGTAATTCAATACCCATGTTCTAAAACTTCAGCAAAACACAAAGTAATCCAATACCCATGTCCTAAAACTTCAGCAAACTGGGTTTTTCATATAAGAGAGAGAGAGAGAGAGAGAGAGAGAGAGCACGTTGTAGAAGAGCTTTGGGACATAGAGAAGTACAAGGTACTTGTAGTGATTAGATCAGAAGAAAAAGAAAAGAAGACTTTGAAATGAGAGAGAGAGAGAGAGAGAGAGAGAGAGAGAGATTTTTTGGTGGGATACTTGTTGGTGGCTTTTATTTGAGTTTGTTGATTTATTTATTTATTTTATGAACGAAAAAGGATAGGGGGCAACCAATGTGGCAATCTTATCTGGGTGTGACTATTGTACGTAGCATCCTACCCAGTGGGTCTAGAGCCATGTTGGGATGCAGAGAGACTATGGTGAGCCATAGCTTCCGAGCCCCACAAAGCACACTAGTGGGTTTTATTTGAGTTTGTTGATAGTTGCAAGCAATAGCACATAGTACATGGCATAGCAATAATATATGATGGCTAGGTAATATGGTTTGTGGATGGGAGTTCCCATTCTACATGTTCTAGTGTGTTTGAACTCCTATAGTTATTACTATTAGTTTTTTTTTTGGGGGGGGGGGGGGGGGGGAATAATCATAATTTAAGGAGTAAAAGGAGTAAAATATAATTTTTCCTGAAATTTTTAATTAATATAAAATAGACAAACTAAATTTAAATAAAAATTTATTATAATAATGATGTTTTTTATTATGTAATATCCTTAACTGGCTGTATAGGAGGATTAGTTGAATTATATATAACTCTAAGGTTGATAGAGAACACTACAAGCTATGGTCACCATGACTGATAACCAATACTACATGGTTTGCTTCCTTCTCTTGTTCCTCATAACTCTTTTGTTTCAATTTATTTTTAACAAGCTTCTCAAGCTTAAAACCTACTAGATCCGAGGCCATACTGGTATGCAAGGAGACCACAGTGAGTCATAGCTTCCCAGTCCTACAAAGGACGACAGTAAGTTTTATTTGAGTTTGTTGATAGTTGCAAGCAATAGTACATGCTAAATGGCACATGTCATAGCAATAATATATGACGGCTAGGTAATATGTTAGCATTTTTCATATTTTAATGGTAAAGTAACCTTGCCTCACAAAACAACGACAATGTGCACAGCAAATAATTCAACGAGAAGCCTCACCTCACATTTCACAAAGTCAATACCTACCAAAACAAGTAAACAACAATCAACACTGTATACAATAAATATTTTAATAATAAAAGATAACTCTTAAGCTAAAAAGCCACTACTATAACAGGCAAAAAAAAAAAACAATAACGTATTCGAAAGTGGTCAAAAAATTCTAGCGATGGTTACCACCATTAGTGATATCCAATGCTACTCCTTCCTCTTCTTTGTGTCTCTCATCACAACCTTCCTAATCCGATCCATTCTCAGCAAACCCACCAAGGTAACCCCGAATTCTCACCTTCTTCCTAGCCCACCGCCCCTCCCAATCATTGGTCATCTCCACCTTCTTGGTCCATCCTTATACAAATCCCTCCACAACCTATCTACCACATATGGCCCTCTTCTCTATCTCCGCTTTGGTGCATCACACTGCCTACTTGTTTCTTCAGCCTCTGTTGCTTCTGAAATATTCAAATCCCAAGACCTTGCCTTTGCTTCTAGGCCTAGATTTGCCTTTTCTGACAAGTTACTCTATGGAACTTCAGGGTTTGTCACTGCTCCATATGGTGATTACTGGAGGTTCATGAAGAAACTTTGTGTGACTGAACTTCTTGGCACAAAACAGCTTGAGCGTTCCCTCTTTGTTCGGCGTGAAGAAAAAGAGAGGTTGTTGAAGAGAATGTTGGAGAGTGCAAGAAAGAAAGATGATGTTGATGTGGGTGTTGAAGTGATGAAGTTCACAAACACTGTGACTTGCAGGATGGCCATGAGTACTAGTTGTTTGGAGCAAGAAGGAGAGGCAGAAAAGATTAGAGATCTAGTGATGGAGTCCTTTAAGCTGGCTGCAAAGATGTGCTTTGGGGATGTGTTAGGGCCTTTCAAGAAATTGGGGTTTTGGGTGTTTGGGAAACAGGCTGTGGATTTGACTAGGAGGTATGATGAGTTAATGGAGAGGGTGTTGGAGGATCATGAAGTGAGAAGGAGCAAAAATGGGGGCGAGAGAGAAGATAAGGATTTGATGGATATACTCTTGGACGTTTGTCATGATGAGAAGGCCGAGGTTAAGATTACAAGAACCCATATCAAGGCCTTCTTTGTGGTAAAGTTTCTCCCTCTTACTTCTCAATCTATTTATTTTTCATTATTTGATATATATATATATATATATATATAAAAGAAAGAAATCTCACTCTAACATAATTTAAGTATATAAGAGTTTAAAACTCCCTTCTCAAGACTTAACCTTGGCCCTTCCCCCACCCAAAAAAAAAAAAAAAATACAAGATAGAAATTTTACTTTACCTTAATCTAAATGTATATGTGGGTGAAGTTTTCTCTTAGAGAATTGAACCCTAGTATTTGCATTCCAACCCACAAAAACTTTGTACTTATGGATTAATCATCATGGCAACAGTATGTGGTAGTCCCATCCTATCTTTTTATTATTATTATTATTATTTATGAAATTTGAACCTATGACGTCCACTCTTGATGATAACTCTTTATCACTAAACTAAAACACCAATTGGTTTCTAGTGTAGGCGGGAATTGAATCTCAGATCTCTTGTTCAACCATCAGAGATTTTACTAATTGAACTTACTGAAACCCACGTCCCGTCCCATCTTTCAATATAGAGTAACAATGCCTTTGAATTAGCTTAATTAATTTGACTCCTCACTTTTTTTTATACAATTTTATTTTGAACAACTTTTAGGAATTTAGTAAATCAATAAAAAGTCAATTCAAACAACATTAAATCTCATTGTTACTTGTTTTTTATTTGTGTTAAAAAAAATCTATACAATATTTAAAAGCTGAAGTTGAGTATTTATTGTTCTCACACTTATGTTGAGCCACATTAGCATATTATTTCAATCTATTTCGGTCTATTTTGATCTATTTGGTATAGCTCAATCCACTTTGGCCCATTTTGGTGCATTTATATAAGGATGAGAAAACACATATTTGAATTAAGAGTAATTATTCTAAATTTGAATTTATTAAAAAATATAGATCTTAAATTCGTTTCAAATTCTATTAAATTTTGAAATTGACAAAACTTAGATATAGTACACTGTTCCTTAGGTACCTTTCTTAAAAATCTGCTTCTATCTAAGTGAATATAACTAAACAAATGGTGTTAAAACACAATGCTTTTTTCTTTCTTTCTTTCTTTTCCTGTTCCTATGAGGAAAGTTAGAAGAGCCAATTGCAAATCTCTCAAAAATTCTCCCAAACAATATCAGAAAATATAATTTGGCTTTAGAAGGACAAGTTTGTAATGATCTTCTCATTAATCCCATTATTTTCATTAGAAGACTAGTTGATATGTTCATACTTTGTATCTTAGACCGACGGCTTTTTAAATAATAAAAAGAAAAAATGAAGACCGTCGTAACAATGGAAAAGGTTTCCTTCAAACTCTTTCTATATTTTTTTATTGTATGAAACTTTTGAAAATGTAACTGTTAGATTACATGTTCTTTATATTCTTAATACGCATGTCAGATTTCACAACAAATCGTAGGTAGTAATCTGCTATGAGTTCTATAATTTGACTCACCATTGACATCACTTTTGTTTTTTGCCTATCAACAACATATTATTACCTAGAATTTGTTGTAAAAATATTGTGGATGTAGCATTACTCTAAACAATTTCTTTTGAGTAATTTTAGGGATACAAAAATTTCACAATATTTCTAAATTAGCATAGCAAAAATTTTAATTAAAGATTGTGGTGAGCTCATGTGTGAGTTGGCATGTTAATTTAAGAATGTTGTGAAATTATTGTAATATTTTGTTGTGTCCATTTCATTACTGTTTATATATATATATCTATGGGCTAATATTTGGGGTCTAATTAATACTCTTAAAGATATAGCAATATTCCTATTGGTTAGAATTTGGAGGCTTTTTGGCAATTGAATTAGCATATAAAACGATTCTCAAAAAAAAAAAAAAAAAGAATTAGCATATAAAACTTATGCTTATTAATGAAATTTCAATTAAAAACAAGTTTAACGTCTAAAGTAGTAGCTGGTTAGAGATGCCATCAGAACAAATTGATTCCTTCAAGGCTCCCAATTTGACGATAATTGAATTTTGCTGTTATGCCAGGATCTCTTCATTGCAGGCACTGGCACCTCAGCAGAGTCAATGCAGTGGGCAATAGCTGAGCTCATTAATCATCCTAGTGTCTTCAACAAGGTTAGAGAGGAAATAGAATCAATTGTGGGAAAGACTAGACTAGTTGAAGAGTCAGATATCCCAAATCTCCCTTACTTGCAAGCAGTTGTAAAGGAAACACTAAGACTATACCCACCAGGCCCTGTCACAACAAGAGAATGCCGCCAAAATTGCAAAATCAATGGCTATGATATACCAGAAAAAATTGCAGTGGCAATCAATCTTTATGCCATTATGAGGGATCCAAAATCCTGGGATGATCCTAACGAGTTCTGCCCGGAAAGGTTTTTGGTTTCACTCAATGAGCAAGAGAAATTAGACCAATGTCAAGTTGAAGGAAAGGGACAAAACTTCAATTTTGTACCATTTGGGGCAGGAAGGAGAGGGTGTCCAGGAACAGAATTGGCATTTAGTATGATACATACCGCAGTTGCAGCATTGGTTCAATGCTTTGATTTGAAGGTTAGTGGAGAAGAATATGGAAATAAGGTTGATATGCAACCTGGACCAGGCATGTCATTGAGCATGGCTCGCCGACTTATAGTTCGTCCTTTTGTTCACTTCAATCCATTTACTGCTTCTATATAATCATATAAGCATAAACAATTGCCCATGTTATATATGTATGTCCAATAAACTAGGTATTTGGTTCTTTACTCAACATCGTATTTGCAACTATCTTTCTATGTCAAGCACCAGTTGGTGATGTAGGTCATTAATTTTGTATGACATGATACTTTAATATTATGATGTGTTTCTAAATAACATGTTTCGTCGTGGAATGTTGTTCTGGACATGGAGAGGTTGATGTCTCTTTAGATTCTCAATAACATTAATACCTACTTTGGCTTCGCTAATCAAAATGAAACAAAAAGAATTGTTTGGGCCAAAGAAGGTATTTGAGTTCAAATTTCACTTACAAAAAAAAAAAAAAATGTAGTAGTGTCTTGACCTGAGGGATCTAGACTCATGGGATGATCCTAACAGGTTCTGCCTGGAAAGGTTTTTGGTTTCAGTCAACGAGCAAGAGAAATTAGACCAATGTCAAGTTGAAGGAAAGGGACAAAGCTTCAATTTTGTACCATTTGGGGCAGGAAGGAGAGGGTGTCCAGGAACAACATTGGCGTTCAGTATGATGAATACTGCCGTTGCAGCTTTGGTTCAATGCTTTGATTGGAAGGTTAGTGGAGAAGGCGATGGAACTAAGGTAGATATGCAATCTGGGCCAGGCATGTCATTGCACATGTCTCACCCACTAATAGTTCGTCCTATTGTTCACTTCAATCCATTTGCAGCTTCAATGTAATCATATATGCATCAAGAATTGCCTATGTTATGCATGAATGTCCAATAAACTAGGTATTCTAAAATTGTGATGTGCTTCTAGAAAACATGTTTTCTCGTGGAATGTTGTTCTGGACATATGAAAGGGTTCATGATGATTAAGAATTATTGTCAACTCGTTAAATTCTCAATAACAATAATACCTAATTTGGATTGGCTACTCAAAGTGAAACAAACAGAAATGTTTTTTTTTTTTTTCAAATAATGTATTTGGATTCAAATTTCACTTACACAAAAAAGAAACAAAGTAATGTCTTGACTTTATGGTAAAGATAAATTAATATGTAGTGAACACTATAGTTTTCAAATGTTATTGTATGTATTAATTTTTTTTTTTTTGCATTACATCATACACAAGAATTTTGTTCTTAAGTGAGAAAAACATTCAATGTTTGCATTTTGCAAGATGAAATTCTTTATGTTGCATGCACATAAACAAGGTGGTTTCCCATGTTGAGCTAAGTAGTCTCGAAAACTCATTTGTTAGAGCATCCACAATCGGATTCTATATCTCATCTTATTTTACTATCTCAAAAAGTCACTTTATCAATTATACAATACAATTTTACAATTCTCCAACATCCCAACTTTTATTTCGCAATCCTACTCATTAAAATAATATTTTTACGCAATAAAATAATATATCTCACAATTACCATTATACAATACAACACATTATTTATACATTATTTATTCTTTCTCTCTCTTTCCTTCTGTTCAGGAACCACAATCACCACCACCACCACTGGCAACCCATAAACTATCGTCAGCACCCAAAAAAAAAAAAAAAAAAAAAAAAAAAAAAAAAAAAAAACAGGGAAAAGACCAGAGCCACGCCGCTGCATCTACTGCCCTCCGACCATCAACACAACCACCACCACCCTATAAAAAATCTCTCTCTTCTCTCTTCACCGTGAACAAACCCAGATCAGTACCTCCTCTGCCCAGCAACAATCACTTACCCAGTCCTCTGTCCAGCAACAATCACTCACAACACGGACCCAAATCACTGCTACACCACCAGCCACCCCAGCAAATCACAACAACAATCCCAAAACAAAAATTTGAAGAAAAACGCACCATCAACAATCCATTTTGATCTTTAAAGTGATCGGATTTACCACTGCCGCCGAACCCCAACAAACCACTAGTCACCACCACCACGCCACACGCCCACCGGAAAAATCCATTAAATCGTAAACCAACAAACCCATTAAATCAGAAAACCTATAAACCCATTATTTCGGCACCCATACGATCAAAATCCGATCTCCACAGAACCCACGTGATCAAAACCCCATCAGAACGGAACCCACGCGATCTCCTTCCACCGATCAAAACCCCATCTGAACCCACCCAAAATCAAAACCCACCTTGCCAAACCGATCTCCACGCACGACTTGGTCACCATGTCAACACCACCAAACGCTGATCTCCACTGCGTTGACCTCCAGCCACCACGCCCATCTCAGGCGCCACCAGCCTCGCCACCACGCCGATCTAGAAATCCGATCCGGCGTGAGCTCCGATCTGGCACAGACAACTGAGAGAAGCTTGACAATGGCGAGAGAGAGAGGGGATGAGAAAGAGAGAAGGAAGAGAGAGAAAAGAAAGAGATAAAATGAGAGAGGAGAGAGACATTTGCCAGGTAAAAAGCATTAAATTATTTTTTTTTTATACCATTCAGCTACAGTATCATCTTACATTTGAGATGGTACTGTAACTAAATCCCAAAATTTTTTTGGCATATGCAATATGCCCTTCCCATTGTTGAGCAGTTTTGGGGCTTAAATGCCAAATGTTACTAACATTTGGCATATACAAGCCCCGCTGCTGATACTCTTAAAGTTGATATCAAAGGGTCCAACTCCCCTCCCATTTAAAACTCTCACATTCGCTCTCATTTTTAACCAGATGAGTGAAACTTGGCAAATAAAGGATTCAAAGGCTAAAAATTACCCACTGCAATTTCAGATATTCTTTCAATTTGTTTCTTTCTTGACACCTCAGCATCAAAGCAGGTATCAAGACCATAGCTTTCCAGAGAAGAATGGGTGAAAACTAGAATATCCATTTAATTTGAAATTACTTTAAACCAATTTAAATCTATTTTCCTTTTGGGAAAAAAAAAATCTTTTTTCAATCCACTATAATTTAATTCTTTTTTTTTTTTAGGGAAAAAAAAAGAATTAAAACAACTCAAACAAACATTAAAACAACTTTGACTAAAGTTATTCTTTCTATCTCTTTCTTTTTTTTTCTTTTTTTTGAGAAGAGTTATTCTTTCTATCTTTGATGCACGTAATTGAATTAATTTCAGCTTTTCATTGAGCACTGAATTATCCTCTTATTATATAAAATGTCATTTTAGGTTCTCGCAAGTTTAAAGAAAACAACTTTAACACGTTATATATGAGTATTCATTTTTAGAAAATATCACTACAAAAAAAGGGGTCTATAGATGCGTTTAAAAAACACGGCTATAGATCCGAAAAATGCGGCTATAGCCTAGAGCCGCGTTTTTTATAGCCGCAATTCCAAACGTGGCGTAAACACCGCAGCAACAGACCTATGGCCGCATTTTTCCAGAACGCGGCTATAGTCAGACCTATAGCCGTGTTTTTAACCGTGGCTATAGGATTCTAGCCTATAGCCGTGTTTTTTAAAAACGCGTCTATAGGCCAGCTTCGAGCTGCGTTTATAACCGCGGCTAAGGGTTCAGACCTATAGCCGCGTTTTTAAAACGAGGCTATAGGTTTTTTTAAAAACAAAAAAAAAAAAAAAATTTTGGGTTTTTTTTTCTCTCCAGAAAACAAAAAAAAAAAATTTTTGGGTTTGTTTTTTTTTTTTTTTCCACAAAACAAAAATAAATATATATATTTTTGGGTTTTTTTTTTCCAGAAAATTCAAATTTTGAAATTCAAATAAAAAAAATTCAAAATTAAACGTAAATCCAAAAATTTCAAAATCAAACACAAACTCAAAAAATTCAAAATCAAACACAACATTCTCACAATACAAAAATACCCAGAAAATTCAAAATAAAACACAAACCCAAAAAATTCAAAATCAAACACAACATATTCACAATACAAACAAACCCAAAAAATTCAAAATCAAACACAAACCCAGAAATTCAAAAACACAAACCCATTTTCTTACTAGCACAAATTGAAGCATAGATCAGCAATACAATATCACAATATCAGCAATCAAGCACAGATCCACAACGTAATCACAATATCAGCAACACAATAACAAAAACTCAAGCACAGATCCACAATAGCATCTCCTCCATTTTCTTACTAACTAAACATAAAATAACCAAAAAAAAAAAAAAAAAAACTAGATCTATTGACAAATCAGTGTGCTTGAGATGAAGAAAAAAATGAAAGAAAGGGGAAAAAAAAAAAAAAAGCAGCAGCTCCAAAGAAACAAAGGAAAAAAAAAACATTACCCAGTGAAAAGAAAAAAAAAAAAAAAAAAAGAGTTACCCTGATGTGAAGAAGGAAGAAAGAAAAAGGAAAAGAAAAAAAAAAAAAAGGAAAGAAAGAAACTTATGGAGGAATGAAGAGAGAAAGAAGAAGTGAAGAATGAAGAGACAAAAAAGAAAGAAGTAGAAATAAGGAAAGAAGAAAGTGGGGGGCATGTGGGAAAGGGGGGGCACATGGGAAGCTTTAATTTTTTTTTTTTTTTTTTTTTTTTTTTTTTTTTTTTTTTTTTTTTTTTTCTGTTGTTACATATAGCGGCGTTTTTAAAAACGCCGCTATAGGTCATGTCACTAAAGGGTAACCTAAGCCGCGTTTTTAAAAACGCGGCTATAGGTAACGTCACAAGTAAAATATTTATTACGCTGGACCTATAGCCGCGTTTTCAAAAAACGCGGCTATAGGTAACGTCACTAAAGGATTAGTAAGCCGCGTTTTTTATAAAACGCAGCTATAAGTCCCCTTTAAAAAAATTATTCGGCTGGACCTATAGCCGCTTTTTAAAAACGCAGCTATAGGTTGGCTATAGCTGCGTTTTTTTGAAAAACGCAGCTAGAGGTTGAGGCTTTAGCTGCGTTTTTAACAAACGCAGCTCAAAGTCTAGCTGGGAGCCGCGTTTTACAAAAACGCGGCTCAAAGTCTAGATGGGAGCCGCGTTTTACAAAAACGCGGCTCAAAGTCTAGCCTGGAGCCGCGTTTTACAAAAACGCGGCTTAAAACCGCGTTTTTTGTAGTGTATACACGATATATGGAACTTTGACACATCATATCATATTATATATAATAAAAGTTGGACTTAGATGCCATAATTGCGCCACGTGGCTTCACAAAATTGCAGAAATTTTATTAAATTTTTAGATTTTTAAAAAACTAGAAAGAAATATTATACTATCAGGACTCTAATTCATTTTTATCATTAAGTAGTTTAGTTTAATTCCACAAGTACAACAAGTAACTTGCAACGCCCTATCTCCTCCTTCAGATAAACTCTTTTCTTAGAGATACTAATCTTAACTACACATTTAGGAATTAAATTCCTTGACCAGCCCTATAAAAGAAGACTTTAATTCTACCAATTGGAATTAAGTTCCAAAGAAGGACGACTTTGCCGTACCAACAGGTGAACTTCTTTCTCTCTATCTACTTCTTTTTTATCAGTCACAATTTTTATATGAAAACCCATCACAGGAATTTTTCATTGAACTTCTAAACGCACATGTATTTTGAATAATTGTATTTGCCTTTTGTTTAGGCTAATTTCCTTATGTTTTTTATTTTTTTGAGCAGGTAATTTCCTTATGTTTGATCTAATTTTTATGTTAATGATTTAATCCAATTTAATTATTTTGTTCTCCAATATATATGTAAGTTGTCGTAGTAAATTCCAATCATAGACTATTAAATTTACATACAATTTTGCAATCTATATGGTACTTTTTTTTTTTTTCAGGTTTGTCAAAAAAGATTTCAAGCATCCTAAGAGAGGTTTGTAATCTAGATGTAGAACTTTGCAATTTTTTTTTTTATAATTAGAACAAAGGTTTTATTCCTCGAATAGTTCTATATTTAAAAAGTGGCCAATTTTATGTTACTTTGTCTAAAGATTTTAATCATTAATATTATTGTTAACAATACTGCAAATCACTTATATTGTAGATTCATTAGATATAAAATTCATATGCTAATAGTTTGATACATGTAACTACAAATGATATTATAGCACAATTGGTATGTTAGAATATAATTTTGTATTAAGGTGCTATCATTTTATATATACTACCAAGACTCTAATTCATTCTTATCATTAAATAAATTTAGATTAACATTATTTTTTTATTTGTTAGGATATATTTCTTAAATTAAGGGATAGTATTTAACATACAAAAATTTAATTTAGATAATATTTATCATCTAATTAACATTATTTTTTTTATTTGTTATGATATATTTCTTAAATTAGGGGATAATATTTAACATACAAAAATTTAATTTAGATAATATTTATCATCTAAATTTTCAAAATTTTAATATTATTAAATTAATATTATTTTATCAGAATATTAAGCTACAAAACTTGATTATTAAGGGATAAGCACAATCCAAATTCTTCAAGAGATGATTAATATAAATTTATATCAAGAAACAGTATATATCTTAAATAATTTGATAATCTCTATCTATTCTAAAAAACAGTATATATCTCCATTAGTTTGATAATTTATACGTTCATAACATTTAATATATATATATATATATATATATATATCAAAATTCCTTATAGCTATCAACCATGTTCTCTTTCTCTCCTTTTTTTTTTTTTTTTTTTTTTTTCATATGACCTTTTTTTAATTCCAATTTTTATGGGATAAAAACAAACACATTGATTAGATATCTTTAATTTCAATAAGATTTAAATGAATTATATTTCAAATGGAACTCTGCCAATATATATAACGCTATAATTGGTAGATTATATTATCAAGATTATATTAATTTTAGATTTATCAATTGTTTAGTATTTTTTTAAAAATAATTAACAATTTAAAATTAAATTTGGAATTATCAATTTAATTTAGTTTTAGGAAGAAATCTTACCCCTTATTTTAGTGAGATAATTATTTACACTTGATAATTTTTTCTTTTATCTTTATTGAATCTATTAAAATATATAATTATTTATACATTTATTTTATAAGTTTTTTATAAAACCATGCAACGCACAGGCCTATAACTAGTTATTCAAAAAAAAAAAAAAAAAAACAACTTCCTCCTAATCCTTTAGTAAAAGGCGGAAGAATAGTTTGCTCTGTGCTCACCGCATGGCTGCGTAACTTCCTCCTAATCCTAATCCTATACATTCTCAACAAACCCACGAAGCCAACCACAAGTCTTCACCTTCCACCAATCCCACCAATCATCTGATCTTGGAAGATTTTCAGTACTCTAGAATCTAGACACGTTATCCTCATTTTTTTTTTCTTTTTTATATAAATATTTTATGAAGTTATCCTTAGTAAAAAGAAATAAAACTTGTAAAAATAGTGGTTCCAATTAACTCAACTAGTAAATTCTTTGATAGTTGAATAAGAGATATGAGGTTCAAACTCTTCTTATACCGAAAACCAATTAGTATTTTAAGTATTTTAATATGATGATAAAAAGCAAAAATCACAAAAGTTGATGTTATAAGTTAAAATTTTATATATATATATATATATATATATATAAATAATAATAAAAACTCAGTAAAAAAGGTCCATAGGTGTGTGGTCATAACCCTGACCCACTTAAATCCGAGTTTGACATGGTGTAGGATCACTCAAAAAATAGTGAAACTTGTCACTATTTAAACCCACAACCTCAAACTCACAAGATAACAAGACACAAAAACTTCATACTACTAAATCCTTCATCTTTCTAAGCTCAATAACTTGTTGCAAATATTTTAATGGTAAAGTAACCTTGCCTCACAAGGCTGTTACTAAACAAAACGACAACAATTGCTTAGAAAATATTTCAATTATAAGCTCACCGAACATTTCACGAAGTCAATACTAAACAAAACAACAAATATTTTATTCATAAACGATACCTTATAGATTATAAAGAAAATCTAATGTTTTGCTTAACACGAGTTGATTAGGCAATTAAAAAATTAATTTAATTAAGAAAATTGATATCCCATTGATTCCTTTCCTTCCAGCCGAAAGCCCTAAGAATATATTCTTCTTCTTTTTTTATTATTAATATTTTTAGTTGAATAAGATACAAAGGAGAGAGAAGAGCTACAAAAGACTTCCTGGGTCAAGTTAATCTACTTGTATCAGGAAGAAAACTCATGTTGTGATTGAAGAGATGGATTTGGGCCCAGGAGCAACATTCAAACCAACCCAGACAGGCCCATGGCCCAAACTATTGGCCTGGCTAGAAGTGTTGAAAACATTCCAAATTACCCCAAAAAAAAAAAAAAAAAATCACCTTCTCACTAATTTAAAAACGATACCAAAAATTTTCAATCAACTGCCTTGCAATATTGAGAAAAATATATCAGTTGCCAACTTTTTAATCATCAAAATTTCAAATTGTTGTACTTTACCTAGAACACATAAACCCAATATTTTTTTTTAGATAAATTAACATTTTGATCCTTGATTTTTATATTGTGTGGTAATTTATTTTTTATTTTTTATTTTTTTTGAGAATGATATTGTGTGATAATTTCATTTCTAACATTTCAAATGTGTTATAAAAAATGCTAACATAGTTAATGGCTGAAATAAAATATTATTCTTACGCCATGAATTGAAACATCAGCCTAAACTTAAGAAAGCATTAGGCTTGTAGGCTAAATTTTTGGGTTCAGACCCAATGACATGGGTTAAGCTAAGCATCAATAATTGAGGCTAGAAAAACCAGAAGACACGTCAAGTGGCAATAAATCACCTCACTCACAAGCAACAACTCCAATCCGATTTTATACTTTTCTATCCTTGGTTGAATGAATTTGTACCAATACTTTCCGTATCACAGTTTCAACAGAAAAGACTTGGTCGTTTTTGTTTATTCTGGTATAGACAATTCCCGGTTGTGACTATCTTAAAACAAAAGGTTGGTAATTGTTTGTTTCTTCTTTTCATTTATAATGATGACCCATTTCACAACACAAACACAAACACACACTTTTTCCTCCAAATTCTACAAACAAAGGCTATTCTCTTCCTTACTTTCAACCATCTTTTATGGCATTGTATATACTTCCCATTCTCCTGGTTCTATCTCTATCAGGTATCATAATTCAAACCCATGTCACATCTTTTCTTAAACGTTATTTGATATCAAAAAATTTTTTGGGGTGTGTGGGGGGTTTGATGTAGCTAATTATGTCAAAAGCTGAACTACAAGAGATCCAGGAGAATGAGATCAATGAGATTTTAAATTCAAAACTTCTAACTAATATCTTATAACTACTCAAGGGTTTCATTCCAATAATTACCTGGTGTGTATGGGACGGAAAACTATACATAGAAATAGAAATTGTTACACGTTAAAAATAAATAAATATTTTTTGAAACATTGTACATTGGATATTACCTCTTAATGTAGCTAATGTTGATAAATATGTATGAATTTTCAGGAGCTGAAGCGGCTGTGTTTACATTGCAAAACAAATGTAGGAACACAATATGGCCGGGGATTCTACCTGGGAGTGGACAAATTCAGCTAATGAATGGAGGGTTTCAGCTTAACCCTGGTGAAGTCGTAAATGTTACTGCACCTAAGAAATGGTCAGGCCGATTCTGGCCTCGTCGTTTTTGCAAGTTCGATTCCGCTGGTAATGGACAATGCTTGACAGGAGACTGTGGTGGCAAGCTACAATGTACTGGAGTTGGTGGTGCACCACCAGCAACACTTGCTGAGTTTACCTTAGATAGTCCTGTGGATTACTATGACGTCAGTCTCGTTGATGGCTATAACGTACGTGTTTCAATAGAACCTTTGAGCGGTACAGGGCCTACATGTAAACCAATTAGTTGTCTTGCGGAGTTGAATAGGCTCTGCCCTGTGGGATTGCAAGTGAAGAGAAATGGTCATGTTGTGGCGTGCAAGAGTGCTTGCTTGGCCTATAACACACCTGAATATTGTTGTACTGGTACATATGCCACCCCTGATTCATGCAAGCCTACCAGTTATTCCAAGGTGTTCAAGGCTGTTTGCCCCACGTCTTATAGTTATGCCTATGATGATCCCACAAGCACTTTCACTTGCCAAGATGGTAATTATTTGATTAGGTTTTGCTGAATATAATGTAAAAAAGAAAGAAATATATGTGTGCGTATTGCAAAGTTATGATGAGAAGTAAACTCTCCACGGATGCTGGGATGTATAACTATTCATATAAAAACATATGTAATTAAGATATACTTAAAGTAATTGTTTTAGTTAGTAATTTTTGTAAAAATCAAAAGTCTCTCAAGTCTCAATTGTCAATGTTGTAACATATATTTACATTCAATTTCCCCCCCCCCCCCCCAATTCTTTGATAAGCAATGACCCTTCTGACTTTTGGTATATCATTGGGGGCATGACAATGAGGAAAAATGCCTCTACATATTGAGGGGGGGAAAAAAATCACTTCTTATAACTTATAAGCACATTTCCATGTGCTTCCTCAGACGATATAAGAATGCAAGATTCCTTCTTTCTTTGGTCCTTCACATGAGCTGTTCAAATTGTTGTGTGGGGTTGCCGACAATGACCGGGACAATAGTTGGCTAGATGCGTATGATAGAATCTACAATTTTATATGCAATAACAATAGTAGAGCATGACAAGGACTTCGGTATCCAGGCTTGATCAAAGCTAAATTTACATTAAGCTTTATCCAAGAACAAGGAGAAGGGAACTCCACTTAAACAGGATCTAGCAACCCTACATCGCAAAGCCAAGGATTCAATTGCGATTCTATAAAACAGGCATCTTTAATTTCTCGTAAATCTGGCTTCCCAGTAACTTTTTCCATATCTTTGTATTTACTTGATTAAAATCAGATTAATGCTCCACCTTATAGGCAGATTTCTATAGTAAGTGAACCTGACTTATTAATTAACGGATCTTTTTAATTTGCTGGGATCTTAACTCTTCAAACGTTGGACTCTATTTGAAGCCGGATGTCCTTGGCACACATGACTCCTCCTTTATCAATAATTTTTGTAGAACTCTCAATTCCTTTCTAAAGCCAAAACGAAAATCTAACCTTCCTTCCATACAACCAATGTTTAGCTCCAAAACATTTGGAGAGCAACAACTGTGCACCAATCCATCTTAATATATTTCCTTTTTGTGCTATAATACTAGTTTTTTGGTGTAATTAGGATTTAAACCTCAGTCTCTTATTAGACAACAAGAGACATTATCAATTAATAGATACAAAAGTCTGCATCATGTGCAAGTGTTTAGATTTTATTAATTGTCACATACGCTTTTTTTTTTTTTTTTTTTTACATTTTATTAGATGGGGATTATTGAGATGTCTTTATTGAAAATATTAAGATGTGCTAGTATATTTTGAATTTATATAAATAAACATACACAATAGGGTTTGTAACTGCCAACGGAGGCTTGGCTCAGCTGGTAAGGTTCGGACGCTTCGTCTAACCCACCTAGGTTCGAGTCCCGCTGCCAGCAGGGTTCCGTTGGTGGGTAAACTTAGTGGTGAGGTGTACTCAGAGATGAGGTGACTCCCACACAGTGGTACAGTCGGGCCCCCGAGATCGGGCTACCTCGGTCGAGGCCACTGGCTCCCTGCCCGGGGGTGCAATATGACCATAAAGACCCCCATTTTTCTTATGTCAAAAAAAAAAAAAAAAAAAAAAAAAGGGTTTGTAACTATTTAAAGATTACAAAAAGTCAAATTTTTAAAAATAGTTGGATGAGTTGGTACCTTCCTAAGTCATAAGTTCTTTAGGCAAGAGAGAGGAGTCAGTTAAAGCTACCAAGGTCATAGCAATACCATATATATTATGTTAAGTATCTCTAACCACTTCAGTCAAAAAAAAAAAAAAAAAAAATGAAGAAGAATGCCCATAATCATGATTATGCCAAAAACAAAAAAAGAATATATATATATATATATATATAGTAATCAATAATGTCGTTGTTGACTGTTCTGTGAAAGTCAAATTAAAAGATCAGCAAAATATCATGATTTATATATGAGCTACTAAGAAATGAGGAACAAAGAAAACAACCATCAATTAGATTCAGATCCACAATGCCTTATAAAATTCTCTCTTGAAAGGTGGACAAACATTGAATAATTTCAAGCGAGAGTTACGTGTGCATAGTATAAAATAAAATAAAATATAAAGCTCCCCTTTTTTTTTTTGAGAAAGAAATATAAAGCTCCCTTGAAAGGTGGACATGATCTCATAAAAAATATAAAAAGGAAAGGTGAAAATGATATAACGGTTGATTTTCTCATTCTTGATTGCCATATGCATGTTAAGTAACCGAGTTTACTCCCTTCAAATGTTTTTATTTCAAAGAATTTTGGGATTGGAAAAGAGAAAATTACAAAAAATATTCCATGAACTTTATGTCAAAATCAAAATGACATTGACTTGAAATGATCAAATTAGTCGTTACATCACATTTCTATATCAAAGATTATGGAGCTAGTTTGATTTTAACATAAAAATGTAAGTGTTTTTGCATTTGGTTGAAAAAAAAAAGTAAAGAAAAGGCTATGAGCCTTTTAGGTCCTGAGCTTAACATTACTCCTCTATGCATTCCGGTTTATAGGTAAATAGTAGCAAAGTAAAACTTAACTTGCATTTTTAAGGAGTTAAAATTTGTTATGTTCAAAAATGACACGGGGAAGGGGAAATATATATATATATATATATATATATTTTTTTTTTTTGAGAAAGGGGAAATTTATAAATGATAGAGATTTTTATCTCAAATCCATGATAGCTTATTTGATATGAATTTTTTTAATCAATAAGTTATACACACCAATTAATAGGTTTTACATTCAAAACATCACCCTTCATCTATTGATTGCAAATATAGAATTTTTCATTTAAGTGAAAGTTCAATGTGATTCTTGTTGTGGATTTTAGTGTGTGTGTGTGTGTGTGTTTTTTTTTTTTTTTTTTGAGAATGTGTTGTGGATTTTAGTTAGTTCAACTAATAATCCTGTCATTCAATAAAAAAATTTGAGTTCAAATCTTGCTTACACAAAAAATAAACTAATTAGTATACTCTTTGAGTCTTGGCCTTAGGATAAATGGTAATTATCATGTAGCTGGGTTCAAATCTTGTTTACACTGAAGTGAAACCAATTAGTACTATAATTGGATAATAAAATACAATTACCATGGAGAAGAATGGTATTTAATTTAAACCCTATGGTATCTATTTTTTTATTTTATTTTAAATGTGACCTGTCAATGACACTATTATCCTATTATATTTATCAACAAAAAGTTTTACTTGTCAATGACAATATATATATATATATATATATATTGCTAGGTAAATGTGGGGGCTTAAGCCCCCGAGTAATAGGTTACTGATTATATATTCTGAGGTAGGTGAGCCTTTCAAATTATTAACGGAAAGAAGATATTTTAAATTAATCATTGAAATATTTAATTACAATACCATAATCTGTTATGACATGAAATTACGTTAATCAGTTGAATAATCTTCTCAAAAAAAAAAAAAAAAAAAAAAGAAGAAGAAGAAGAAGAAGGATGAATAATTTTCAACATAATTAACATTTTGACTTGGTTTACAGGCGGGATTTTAAGGATTAAGAATTTCTTGTGCATCTAAATCTGTATAACTGACTCGATCAAAAATACAAGCACTATACTCAAATATTGATTCTATTGTAATATCATATGATTGAAAACTCATCTCACCATCCCATACCTTTTCTTGTACGCCATGTTGCAATTTAATTAAATCTCACTCTTCCTTTCACACCCCTAAAATTCAAAGACAACAAAAAATGTCATGATTATATATAATATAAAAGATAATCAAATCTTATCCAAAGATTTTAGAATCAGTCTTATACTAAGAAAGCAACTATCAATTAAATTAAGATCCACAATGCCTTAAAAACGCTCTTGAAAGGGAGAAAGTATAACATGTTTCGGTAATACCAATTCAGTATCTATTTTGGTATTTCCTATCCAATAAATGAGTGACACCTATTTCAAAAAATCACATCAGATTACTCTAATAAATTATTAATTTATCTTTCCAAATGATAAATTAATTCAAATGATGCCCTTCCCCTAGGATCTATTCGTTGTGGACACAGGTACCTCATTAGAGGCCATGCAATGGACAATAGCTGAACTCATCAATCATCCTTACGTTTTCAATAAGGTCAGAGAAGAGATCAAATTTGTAGTTGGTAGCACTAGACTTGTGGAGGAATCAGATGTACAAAGTCTCCCATACTTGCAAGCAGTTGTGAAGGAAGCATTAAGACTACACCCAACAGTGCCTGTTATAATAAGAGAGTGCCGCGAAGCTTGTAAAATCAAAGAATTTGATATACCGGAGAAAACTATGGTGGCAATAGATGTGTATACAATAATGAGAGATGGAAAAACATGGGATTATCCAAATGATTTTCGGCCAGAGAGGTTCATGGTTTCTTCCAAAGAAAAAGAAAATGCTATGGAATATATTCCTTTTGGGGCTGGGAGGCGAGCATGCCTAGGTTCAAAGTTTGCACTCAGTTTGATACACACTACAATTGCAACAATGGTTCAATGCTTCGATTGGAAGGTTGGTGGAGAGGGAGAGCACGTTAAGGCTAATATGCAAGTCGGACCAGGCATAACTATGCCCATGGCTCATCCATTTAAATGTCTTCCGGTTGTTCACTTCAATCCATTTGCTTCTTCAATGTAATTTCATAAACTTAGACCACTTAAATTGCGCTCATCCTTTCATAGCACTTGCTTTAAAAATTATTGAATAAATATGTAGAATTATATATATATATATATATATATATGTATATATATATATCTGTGTGTGTGTGTGTATGTATGTATTGGTTTTACTAAACAATTTTAGGAATTTTTTTTATGAAAAAAGTGAAGAAGAAAAAAATTGATTAACTTTTTGGACAGCTTTTTCAATTACTGCATATTACAATCTATACATAACATGTAATGTTTCAACTTTTGAGACACACCATGTTTAATAAAATGTTCTTATAAAATATGTCCAATAATATAAAATAACTAGTCTATCTATGTATTCTATGTATAAGACAATGTAGTGAGGCTTTTTTTTTTTTTTTCCTTAACACTGCCTGGTTCATTCTTCGACTATGATATGTATATCTCTCATTTGTACATCTCCAAATGAACAACAAATTAAACTAGGACCCTCGAACCCTTAAAAACTCTCGATAAATACAAACTTCAGTCTAGCAAAATCAGACCTCATACAATTCATACATGGCCACAAAGAAAACAAAAAACAATGTCAAGCAAGCTTCACATGTTCATACTATATATTACATGGTTACAGTTTTGTATTTCATTACATGCAGAGGACAAGATACCACTTGATTTCCTCACACACAGCTACGGTATAATCAAAACACTTTCGGTAGGTATTCCGGTTAACATGTTCTTTAAAATTTAACATTTCTAATTTTACGGACATTCTCAAATTCAAGAAATTTTGGCTGAATAAATGCAGTAGTGAAAATGTTGACTTCAATGCGAGAGTTAGAAAAATCCAATTAGATCTGAAAGGTAGTACTATATTTTGTCTGAGATTCGACTGTTTCTTTCTTGACACCTCAGCAGCAAAGGTGTCAAAACCATAGCTTTCCAGAGAAGAATGGGTGAAAACGAGAATATCCATTTAATTTGAAATTACTTTAAACCAATTTAAATCTATTTTCCTTTTTAAAAAAAATATATCTTTTTTTAATCCACTTTAATTTAATTCAGAATTGAGTTTCAACTTTCAAGTGTTATACTTATTACTAACTCAAACAAGCATTAAAACAACTTTAACTAAAGTTATTCTTTCTATCTTTTTTTCTTTTTTTAGAAGAGTTATTCTTTCTATCTTAATGCACGTAATTGAATTAATTTCAACTTTTCACTCAACAATGAATTATCCTCCTATTGAGCAAGACTTAGGTACAGTACTTAGATGTTGTTCTTAAAATTCTCATTTTAAGATTTTGCCATGTGTATTTTTTCTTATGGGATGAAAGTGTATTTTTAGTTAAATAATCACATGGCTAAATTTTAAAAGGAAAATCTAAGGAACAGCACCTAAGGTACTGTACCTAAATTTTGTCATCTCCTATTATATATAGACTAAAATGTCATTTTAGGTTCTCTAGCATGCAAGTTTAAAGAAAACAACTTTAACACATTATTCGTTATATATATTATTTATTTTTAGAAAATATAGACATGATGGAACTTTGACACATTATTCAGAAAAAAACAACTTCCTCCTAATCCTAATCCTATACATTCTCAACAAACCCACGAAGCCAACCACATAGATTTAGTACTCTAGAATCTAGACACATATGAAGTTATCCTCCATTAAAAAGAAATAAAACTCGTAAAAATTGTGGTCCCAATTAATTCAACTAGTGAATTTTTTTATAGTTGAATAAGAGATATGAGGTTCAATATCCTCTTACACCAAAAACCAATTAGTGTCTCGGTCTAATAATAAAAAGCAAAAATCACATAAACGGATGTCATAAATTAAAACTCTATAATAAAAAATAATAATAATAACTCAGTAAAAATAGTCCATAGGTGTGGTCATAACCCTGGCCCACTTAAATCCGAATTTGACATGATGTAGATCACCCGAAAAATAGTGAAGCTTGTCACTACTCAAACCCACAACCTCAAACTCACAAGATAACAAGACACAAAAACTTCCTACCACTAAACCACCCCTCAGATAAGTTATCCTCCACCTTTCTATGCACAATAACTTGGTGCAAATATTTTAATTGTAAAGTAACCTTATCTCACAAAGCTATTACTAAACAAAACAACAGCAATTGCTTAGAAAACATTTCAATGATAAGCTCACCTAACATTTCACAAAGTCAATACTAAACAAAACGACAAATATTTTATTCATAAATGATACCTTATAAGTTATAAAGAAAATCTTATGTTTTGCTTAACACGAGTTGATTAGGCAAGTAAAAAATTACACTCAAATTAATTTAATTAAGAAAATGACATCTCATTGATTCCTTTTCTTCCAGCCCAAAACCCAAAGCCCAAAGAACATATTGTCCTTTTAACTTTTACACTACGTTTGGTTGTAGCTAGGGAAAGGGAAGAGAAAGAAAAAGTGAAAGGGAAAGGAAAAGACAAGAAAATATTTTCTTTTGATGTGTTTGAATATAAGAAAGAAAGGATAAAAGAAAATGTGAAAATTTTATTTCTCATTTATTTGGTTTGCATAGGGAAGAAAAAGGAAAAATGCATGCTTTTACCTTTATGCCCTTATTAATGAATATGGGAAAATATATTAGAACACTTGCAATTTCTTAAAAAGTGTTAAGGTTATATTAGTCATTTAATAGTATAAAGTTGTGGATCTCAAAAATTATTTCTATCCCTACAAAATCAGTGGGGTTCATGAAAAAAAGCAATCACTCCACCTCATCAACTTTTCTTTTTCTATTGGACAACAAAATAGTAGAAATGATCTACCTCCTTGCATTTCCCTTCTTTTCTCTTCCCTTCCCCCCTTTCCAAACACATTGTAAGTCTCACCTCAATCACATTCCCTCAAATGGAAAAGTTTGTTCCACACAATATGTGCAATACCTTGTTGTGTTATAAACTACACAAATTGAGAGAGAAAGGCATATATATTTTATTCAGTATCAAAAATAATATAACATGGTTGATGGGCATTAGAAAGGAATAAATTTAGATATAATCTTATGGATTTTAGTTAGATCAACTTATAAATTCTCTAATGATTGAATAAGAAATTTAGGATTCAATCTCCGCCTATACTAAAAACCAATTGGTGTGTACTATGGATTGAAACTCTTTTTTCTTTTTTAATCTTCTTCTATATTTCTTTTATTTTACATCACATTATTAACACAAATATCTAGTCAAAAGCAAACGTTATAAGTTGAAACTATATAAAATAAAAAAATAAAATAAAATCTTATTCTCATGTTTCTTTTATTTTACAACACGAATCTCTAATCAAAAGTAAATACCATATGTTGAAACTCTAAAAAAAAAAAAAAAAAACAAAACAAAACAAATCTTATTCTCATATTTCTTTTATTTTACAACACGTCATCAACATGAAATTCTAATCAATTCTAAAATAACACTTGTCCTCATTTTGTCTATGAAAACTAAAGTTTTTGTGTGTGTGTGTGTGTGTGATCCTACAACCTACAGTAATTTTTCTGTAAAAATTGATAATTTTATTATCTAAATTTTATTTTTAAACACACTAATTCATGCTTAAAAATTTTGCGCTTATTTATTTAATAGATTAAAAATATTATGGATTTCATTCTAAACATAGCGTATCTTGTAATATTGTTAAATATGGTTAGTGATAAATTAAGCAATGCCACTATACATGTTACTTTTTATTTTAAGCATATTAAGATTATTCGTGTGCTTCTTTTCATGCTTATATAGATTATTTTATTCTCATAATAAATTTACGTTTCAATATATAATTTGTTTTATAGATTATTTTATTCTTATAATAAGTTTACGTGTCAATAGATATATATACATATATATATATATATATATTTGGAGAAACTGTAAATAGATAAAATTGAATATAGCATTACTTAATCAAATTTGACATTATATAGATGCTTATTTATTTAATTATTATTTACATATTTAATATTTTTTTTTCGTTAAAACATATTTAATATAAATCATGGATCCTTGATGAGATCCAATTTGATGGAGTAGACATGGGTATATGTCCTTATTATATCGTGTTTAGTGCAAAAATGCACTGGACACAAGCCGTATCCAATGCAATAAATCTTGGAGATATCACTCTATATATATGGCACAACTTGACAGGACCTACCTGGATCCACAACCAATGTTATATAACTTGGTAGGAAACAAACTACTACCAGCCATAGCCACCATGATTGATACCCAATTCTACTTCCTTGGCTTCCTCTCCTTTATTTCTTTAACCTTTCTAATTATATCCTTTGTCAACAAAACTTCCAAGCCAGTAACAACCCATCTACGTCTGCATCCAAGTCCACCAAGCCTTCCTGTCATTGGCCACCTTCATCACCTCTATAGTGCACCCTTGTGCAAATCCTTGCAAAGCCTCTCCAACCAATATGGCCCTCTTCTATATCTCCAGCTGGCCGCGGTACGATGCCTGGTTGTTTCTTCAGCTTCCATGGCCGCCGAGATATTCAAAACCCACGACTTTGCTTTTGCAAGTCGCACAAGTTTTGCTTTTTCGAAAGAATTGCCACTTGCAAACCTTGGACTTTTCACTTCCCCTTATGGGGATTACTGGAAGTTCATGAAGAAGCTTTGCATGATAGAAATGCTCTCACTTAAGCAGCTTGAGCGGTCACATGCCATTCGACGTGAAGAAATAGTCCAATTTGTGCATGTCGTGCTGGAGAATGCTAATAAAAAAGAGGTGTTTGATGTGGGTGATGAGCTTATGAGACTGACAAACAACATTGTAAGCAGGATGTTAATGAGCACTAGGTGTTCAGAGAAGGGTGATGAAGCTGATAGGATTACGGAGTTGGTGAAGGAGTCCTTTAAGGTTTGCTCAAAGATGTGTTTTGGGGATGCCTTGGGACCTCTAAAGAGGTTAGCTTTCTGGCTGTATGGGAAGCAGGCCGTGGATTTAAACATGAGATATGATGAGATTTTGGAAAGGATGTTGAAGCAACGTGAAGAGGGTAGGAAGAGGGATGAGAATAAGGATTTGATGGATGTACCATTAAAGGTGTATCAAGATGACAAGGCGGAGATCAAGATCACCAGGAACCATATCAAAGCTTTGTTGCTTGTAAGTTAGGTTTTTCCCTCCCAACCTCAGTTTTCCTTTTCTTGAATTCTCTAACATTTTATTTGGTTATTGGAAATATTAGCAAAAGCTAATTAAAACTAAAATGCTTAAGGACTAAATGGGTCAAACTTTTTTCACAAGCTCTTAAGGTGATACAGTTGAAATTGCTGTAATACTACTTTTATATTAACCATCATCAATACCACTTTTATTTCGCACTAATACAACAGAACACATCAACATTTATGATCAAAATTGAGAGAAATTTTTGTGTACAAACAGATTGTTTTCACATTAGTCACTTTGAGAACATGACATCATATAGAAAGAGGATGATTTAGCCATTGATTTAATTTAGATGGCGTATTGATTTAACTGGACAATAGAAATCTTAGAAATGTCATATGGCATCTGATTAATACTTGAAATCAAGATATAAGATTTTTATATTCAAAAGTAAGAAATAATTTCTTAAATGGTTGAGATTTGTACATCTCTATATGTTAAGATTATAATTACCCAAATAGGAAACGTGAGGCTTAGAGGAGTATAGTAAGAATGGAAGGAAAGCATGACAAAACTAGATTGAAATAAATTGCCCTTTTTTCAGGACCTTGTTGCTGGGGGCACTGGTACGTCAGCAGAGGCCATGCAATGGACAATAGCCGAGCTCATCAACCATCCCAAGGTATTCAATAAAGTCAGAGAGGAGATAAAATCTGTAGCTGGTGCTAGACTTGTTGAGGAGTCAGATATCCCAAGCCTCCCTTACTTGCGAGCTGTTGTGAAGGAAACACTAAGATTGTACCCACCAGCCCCTATTGCACCAAGAGAATGTTGTCAAAGTTGTAAAATAAAAGGATTTGATGTGTCCCAAAAAACTATGGTGATTGTCAACTTGTATGCCATAATGAGAGACCCTGCTTTATGGGATAATCCAAATGAGTTTCGGCCAGAAAGGTTCTTAGTTTCCTCTAAGGAACAAGATAATTTGGATTTTAATCAAAATAAAACTGATGAACAAAATTTTAGTTTTATTCCTTTTGGGGGCGGAAGGAAATCGTGCCCAGGGTCAACGTTGGCACTCAACATGATGCATACTACAATTGCAACCATGGTTCAATGTTTTGACTGGGAGTTTGCTGGAGAAGGAGACAATGCTAAGATCAATATGCAACTTGGAGGGGGCTTTTCTTTACCCATGGCTAATCCACTTATGTGTCTTCCTGTTATTCACTTCAACCCATTTGTTTCTTCGAGATAAGTTCTGAAGAATGGCTTGACTCAGTAAGTGTGATTGACTGTTTAATTTTGTGTCTAAATAAGAACTTTGATGTGGGATTGAAAGCATAATTTAGACATAAATTTCAATAATGGCCCCTCTAGATTTTTTTCTAAAAACATGTAATGTATTTATATAGTTAATTAATGCACTTTTTATTCACTCTAATTACTCTTATGTTGTACATAACTCATTAAATTAAAGTGTATTTAATGTAAACTATACGTAATTTAATTATATTTTATTTTTATTAAATTGATTTGTATATTTTTAGACATGTCAAGTCTTTTTTTTTTTTTCCAAAGATGTAAAAACTTATTTGATGTAAATATTTTTGTTTACATAAGAAAATATCATATGTAACCTCAAGAAGTTGGCTTAGTGATTCCTAAGGCCTCAAGATATCCATAAGATCCTGGGTTCGAAACCTCTTACCGCACCTTAGCGCCACCTTCAAAGGATTCCTCCCTGTAATAATCCGGTGTGTGTGGGAAGGGGGGCTGCACATGTCCAAGGAAATAATCAGATACTCGAAGAGGTTTGAATACCCTTATTTATCAAAAAACAAAAACAAAACAAAAATATACCCTTGTTTATCGAAAAACAAAAAACAAAAATAGATTACAACAAAGCTAAATTCAGTACATCATTAGTAATAGTTGGTCAATTAGCGATGGATTTTCTTCTATCCAGGTTACAAAATTATCACTATTGACTATATCTTTGGCATGTTTAGCCAAAATATGTGTTGGCTTTTTACAACATGCCAAAATATGTGCTAGCTTATTACCTTGACGCCTCACATGGGATACTTGAGCTACTCTAAAATCCTAGAGTTGATGATATACCCTAGCTAAGATATTTGAGATAATCATAGGTGATATGCATAAACCCAAAAGAGCAACAAACACGATCCTAGAGTCACATTCAAGGATCACTTCCCTTGTACCAACATCCCAAGCAAATGAAACCCCAACCTCCATAGTTTTGGCCTCAATTTCCAAAGGTCCTAGTGGCTGTTGAACTTGTTTGCTTAAAATTGCTATCACCCTACCTTCATGGTCTTGAATTACCACACCCACACCATCCTGGCCAGATTGACTAAAAACTGCTCCATCCACATTCACCTTATAGCAAGGAGCAATCGGAGCTACCTAGGATTCCTGCATGTTGTCCTTCAGTTGGGAGATAAAGTGATTCACAATTTGAAATTCATCCTGCAACACCCTAGCTTTTTGCACTACCAAAGTTGCAGATTGCCTTGGACTCCCATACCTAACTGCATTTCTATTATGCCATATACTCCATGCAATCATGAAGAGCATCTCCAAAACATCATTCTTCACATGTTGGAAAAATATAAGATACCACACTAGATCCATCAATTCATTATACTTGACTCCATGAGTTTTGAAACAAATGCCAAATTGGACCCAAACTTCACGAGCAGCCTCACACTCCCAAAAAAGATGACCACTAGTTTCTTTACGCGACCCACATGCTTCACATATATCATCATCAATAACCTACTGATGACACAAGTTCACCTTTGTGGGAATGATATTTCGACATCCTTGCCATGCAAAATATTTCATCTTATTCGGTAAATTTAAGCCCTAGAGCCCCCTCCAAAACGATTTGTGATTCTCACCATTCGAAGTTCCTTCCATGCATGTCTCCATAGATTCAGCCACAGCAATCTTGTATGCACTACAAACAATGAAGTTTCCCTTTGGAGTGAAGGTCCACACTAACCTATCTAGTGGCATGCGAACACTCAAAGAGATGCTCAGGATGGATTTAACATCGGTCGGGATGAATACTTGTCTCACTAACTGATCATGCCATCCACTAGTCTCCAAGTCAATAAGTAAGCTAACCAATGATTGATCTGGTAAAGTATTCGATCTAGTAAGCACCTTGAAAGTAGACAATCCATTCAACCATTTATCCGTCCAAATATCAATTGATACGCCATAACCCACTTGCCATTTACACCCCTTCTTAACAATATTTTGTGCCACCAAAATACTCCTCCATGCATAAGAAGGATGAGATCCCAATTCTGCCCCCAAGAAAATCGTTATCTGGAAAGTATTTAGCTTTTAACACCCTATAAACCAAAGATGGCATATTGGTTTGAAGCCTCCATCCTTGTTTGGCTAAAAGTGCAAGATTAAAAGCTTTAATATCACAAAAGCCTAAGCCACTCTCCTTCTTTGGGGTACAAACTTTATCTCAACTAACCCAAGCCATCTCAGTTTTTTCATTTGTTTGTCCCCACCGAAATTTTCGAACCATGTCAATCATTTCATCGCATAGAGTATTTGGAAGTTTAAAAACACTCATAGTGTATATAGGAATTGCCTGAGCTATTGCTTTAATTAGAATCTCCTTTCCAACCTACGACAATATTTTTTCCTTCCACCCCGATAGCTTATTGTCTAGGCTCTCTTTTAGTTGCCGAAAGGTGTTACTCTTGGATTTACCTATTAAAAGAGAGGTTAGACAATAAGCTTTCAGGTGAAAGGAAAAAATGTTGTCAACGTTTAGAAGGATAGGTGTTATAGTTATCTAATTTAGCCAATGTTTTTACCATTTCATTTATATCTTCTAATTAACTCATCTTGGTATATCTTCCACCGGTTAAACTAGGATTTGTAAACTTTCACTATTTCTGTCTTTCCTTAAAATTTTGCTTTTGCTGTGTTTTTATGGAAAGCGAGTTCTAAATTTTCTTAGAAAATTATTGTTTTCTCTGCTCTACTGTGTTCATCTTTTAGATTTGTTCTTTTTCTTTGAAATCTTCTTCTTGGAAAATTATTGTTTTGTCGGCTTTAGGTATTGCATATATATAATTAGTTTTTCTCTTTAATTGTTTTCTGGTCCTTTAATAAGCATTGAGCCTTTTGGACCTTTGGTATATCACATCGGATAACCCCACTCCCAAAAAAAAAAAAATTTATTTATTTTATTTTTTTAGAAGAATGATCCCAACATAGACAAAATTTCCCACCAAACAAAGAAATCTCCTCCAAATCATAAATCTGTTACTGATTATTCTATTAGGTGAGCCTTTCAAATTATTAACAGAAAGAAAAAAAATTTAAATTAATAATTGAAATACTTAATTATAATACGATAATCAGTTAAAACATGTAATTACGTTAATCAGTTGAATAATTTCAACATAATTAAATTTTCACCCAAAAAAAATGTGGATTACTGACTTGATCAAAAATACAATCAGTTGAAGAAGGTTCAATAGATTGAACTGCGTTTCTGTGTTTCTAATTTACATAGTATGTAAAGGAAACCCTAAGACACATTTTGTTATGACTTTGTAGCTTCTATTTTGAGATCTAAAAGGTTCTGTGCCTTCTCATTTCAAAATCACTGCCGGAAATCTTTCTATACACAATCTGAACTTGTAGATTTGAAGTTGCTACATACCAGTAATCAAAAGTGTTGGATATGAACCTTCAAAGGTGGACTTGGAGTCATAGACTGGAGGACTATGTGGGAGATCTAAAACGTGAACTGGAGGTTCATGTGAGAGTAGGTTCACATCAAAGAAGTCTGAGAAGTTCAAATCTTAGTTTGGTAATTGTAGATTTACTATGAATTGTTATCTTGACTGTAAATCTCAATTTGATATAGTAGATTGTTCTCTTGAAATTGTTCCCTCTTGGTTTTCACATTGAAACTGGTTTATTTCATTGGTTTTGTTGGGTCATTACCTCTTGTGTTATTTAGTTTTCTACTGTACATGATATGTGTGATGAATATTTAACCTAGATCTACATAATTGACCTAAGTAACAGCTTGCTAGTAAAGTAGGTAAAACAAACAATGTTTTCAGGAGTCTAAAAACTAACAGTAATTACTATAAAATGGTGCCAAATATATTTATAGCTGATCTTAGTATAGGCGTAAGCATAACTAAAGTTCTAAACTTGTGTTATTTTTTAGATAGATTAGGGACAAAATTGGGAAATGCCCTATTTGGGCAAAAATAGCAGCATTATGCCCTTTTCTCCAAACTAAATAGGGAATTGCCCCTGTTTTGTAACTCGACAAACGGGAAATCGAGTTATATTGAAAAACTCGATTATTCAATAGGCGAGTTATGTGTGAACTTTGTCCCCCTCTGGACTACCACTGTGGCATTGTGTTTCTGAAAAACTCGATAATTCGAAAACCGAGTTATATAACCGACTATGCACCTATCGAGTTATGCGCTTGTTAAACAAGATCTGTCTATCCTGTCTTGGTGTCAGGTGTATGGTACAAGTCTTGAACATAACTCGATATTTTATTAATCGAGTTATAAAGTATACTCGAACTCCGTAGAGTCGAGTTATTCTCGTATATTATCTGCCCATCCCTTCCCATTGAGAGTGTCTTGCATTTCGGCTGAACTGGTTTCACTCTGCAGCTCTGCTCCACAGTTGCGTCCAGACTCAAGTAAAAATTGTATCACCTCAGGTAAAAAACTCACATCATAATTTTATCGCAATGGTTTAGATATTTGATATTGTAATGAATTTTTATTTTTTTGGTTAAATTTTTAATTTTATGGCAATGGTATTTTTTTGGTTAAATAAGTACATTGGTATGATTTTGGTTGTTTGTTGTAGTAAATGTTGGTTAGAAGAAATTGTATTTTTTTGGTTGAATAAGTACATTGGTGTGATTTTGGTTGTAGTAAATGTTGGTCACAAGAGATTGAAATCTTGACTATAGCAACATTTTATATTGCACATAATCATTGTTTTCTAAAAGTTGATGCACACTGTTAACTTGATCATTTGCTGTTAATGTATTCAGCGTCAATGTCTGGTTCTGGCAACCCAGAAATTTATAGACCTCACGATGTGTTCACTGCTACGGGTCGTTGCTGGGTATTGGAAGATGAGTTCAGCTATCCAATCAATCCAAATCTGCGAAATAGTGCTTACGTTCACAATATCATGAGACAGGAGTGGGCTTGGTTATTTCGTGAACAACAAATGTTTTATGATGAGTTGGTTAGTTTTAAGTTGCCAGTGCCTCGGCGACTTGCATCGCAAATGCCCAGAGACACGATCGACGAACTTCGTAAAGCATTGAACCGCATAAGAGAAGAAAATAATCGAATGAAAATACGTCTTAATCGATATCGTACCCAAGTTGAGATTCGAGAGTCAATAGAGGGAGGGTGGTATAAGCAAGCACGATTCATGCAATCACTTCTTGGTGATCCCATTTATCAGTCAGATGTGGAGATGTCAGATGAAGAGTAATTGTGTCATGGTGTAATCAGAGTTTGTTAGAGAACTATTTTGGTTTTGGTTAACTATGTTTTAAATGTATGTGTGTCATTGTTGTTGAATTTGTACTATGTAAACCTTATTATTGATTTGTGAGGAGCATGCACGTTATTCGTAATTTAGATTATTCTCACATAACGCATAGAAGTTAAATATTCTCACACATGATGGTTTTCAATAAGCACCTACAACATAACACAGCAAACTTAAAATAACTTACACAATGTCACCAATATGCATGCATTGCATATTGAACACTAACACTACTAATATTATTAACTTAACCCTAGACACAACACATATACTACATAGGCATTCACTCTGACAGGTAGTCCTCGTAGTTGAGGACATTGTTACGTTCCGTCGAAGTGAGTTGCCTATTCGTTGCATCAGCTAACTCTTCTGCCAGTTGTAGCATGTGATACCTGGACCTACGAAGTATCATCAGATTGTTCTCTTTTTTTATTTTTGTCACCGCACGCCCATATTGGTGCATGTTTCTCCGTGGCAGTGTGAGCGAGGTACGGTCGACAAGAGGCGCTCCAAGTCGCACGAGATCATCGTGTAGAGCGTTAGACTCGTTCACGCGAAAGTCCCATTCCCGGCGCAGTCCGGCATAGTATTCCGTCTCATTGGAATCTCTCTCCCTCCTATAGTTATCTGGAAAACGAGGTAGCATCCAATTGCGCATTGACATTGGAAAATGTGACTTCTGATCGGTATGTGTATATGTTTTGCAAGGGGTAGATGTAAATGGGACTTTGGTATGTGTAGATGTTTTGCATGGGTAGATGTAAATGGGACTTTATATAGGAGTTTTGCAAGGGCAAGTATTCACGTTGATGTGACTGTAAGGGTAAGTATTCACGTGAATAAAGATGATATGACTCGACTTGGCTATACAGTGGCACCTGTTGATATAGCTATAGCTTGTGCTACAACAGTGAGTTTGGTGATGTGTACTGCAAAGGAGGTTATGTATTTATTCACGTGAAGACTATTCAACATTCCTATGCTTGATCTGACATGACTTGACGAGACAGTGCTGAGTTGTGTTAAATGTATCATAACCTTTTCAGAGATGCTCTGCATCCTTGAAAGCGGTGTATTGCAAAATGATACATATCTGTGTATTGACGTGCGTGTAGGTGATATGACTGTACAAGGTTCAACAGTGCGAACCTGTTGCGTAGGACACGTAGAACTACGAACATTAGTGTAGCAATGGTGGACAGCTCACTCCTAAAATTGATGCATAAACTTTTCAGGGATGCTATGTGTATTCACATGAGTGTGGATGGGTACCGAGACAGTGCTGAGTTGTGTTAAATGTACCATAACCTTTTCAGGGATGCTCTGCATCCTTGAAAGCAGTCCATTGCAAAAGGATACAAATCTGTGTATTGACGTGCTTGTAGGTGATATGATTGTACAAGGTTCAACAGTGCGAACCTGTTGCGTAGCACACGCAAAACTGCGAACATTAGTGTAGCAATAGTGGACAGCTCACTCCCAAAATTGATGCAAAAACTTTTCAGGGATGCTATGTGTATTCACGTGAGTGTGGATGGGTACCGAGACAGTGTTGAGGTGTGTTAAATGTACCATAACCTTTTCAGGGATGCTCTGCATCCTTGAAAGCGGTGCATTGCAAAATGATACAAATCTGTGTATTGACGTGCGTGTAGGTGATATGACTGTACAAGGTTCAACAGTGCGAACCTATTGCGTAGCACATGCAGAACTGCGAACATTAGTGTAGCAATGGTGGACAGCTCACTCCCAAAATTGATGCATAAACTTTTCAGGGATGCTATGTGTATTCACATGAGTGTGGATGGGTACTTGTGGTTAAGGTTCAACAGTGCTGAGCTATCCTATGCAACACTTGATGATCCCTATGGTGGTATTTGGCAAGTGAGATTGAAGAAAGCTGATAACAACATTTGGTCTAGAAACTTGGTTGGTAGGATTTCGTTGAATATCATTGTATCTGTTATGGTTATTTTTTAGTCTTTAAATAAGAAGGAATTTTAAGCTTTCATGTTCTTATATTTGATAAGACTGCCACTGGGATTCAATATCCACCCATCAAGAACTGTAAATTGAAAAATCATCAGGTAGATAGAATAGACTTAGATGAAGATGATACAAGCATATCTCCCTCAGATGATTTGCCCAAAAAACATGAAGTCAGAGAAAATGGTTGTTACGAAAATATTTTCTAGCAATCCAAGCAGCCGAAAAGTTGAAGCCTAAAAATCCTTCTTTCATGGGTATCTCGCGGCCGCATAATAAGGTGGTGAGGCTTTATACATAATGTGGACTTATTATTCTCTTAATGCCTAGTTGTTTCTCCTTCTTGTGCAGTATGTACCTGCTGAATTTTTTACCAAGTATATTATTGGGAAGCAAATTGTCACACTTCAATGTCTTGTACTATTACCCCCCATCAAAACTTATTCAGCAACGAGATTCGGGAAGGGATGAGGTGCATTTTCGAAAGACAATAATTTAGAACAAGGAGATGTTGTGTCTTCGAGGTGATTGAGAGGAAGCCTATTGTGCTTAGTGTCTCAATATTGTATTCCTGGTTGACCATCAGAGTTCGTACTAGGATAACCTGTTTAAATTTTAAACTATTGATGTTTATGTTTATATTGGTATGTCTTGTTGGAGACTATTCAGCATTCCTGTGCTTCATCTGACATGACTTGACTAGACAGTGTCGAGCTGAGTTAAATGTATCATAAACTTTTCAGGGATGCTATGCATCCTTGGAAACGGTGCATTGCAAATGGATGCATACCTGTGTATTGACATGCGTGTACGTGATATGACTAGATAGGGTTTAACAGTGCGAAGCTATTGAGCAGCACATGCAGTACTGCGAACATCAGTGTAGCAATGGTGGACAGCTCACTCCCAAAATTATAATGAACCAATTTAGGGATGCTCTGCCTCCTTAAAAACGGTGCATTGCAAAGGGTTGCACATCCATGTATTCACGTGAGTGGGGATGGGTACGTGTGGTCAGGGTTCAATAGTACGGAGCTGTTGAGCATGACATGCAGAATTGAAAACATCAATGTAGCAATGGTGGATAGCTTACCCCTAAAATTTTGCCTACACTTTTGAGGGATCCCCTGCATCGGTGAAAACAGTGCATTGCAAAACAGTTCATATCTGTGTTTTCACGTGAGCATTGATGATATGACTTAACAGGATTCAACAGTGACGAGCTGTTGAGCAACACATGCAGAACTGCGAACATGAATTGGCTGAACAATTCCAACCAATGTATGTTAGCATTCTCCAACCTCACTTGCCAAATGCTACTATTACGAGTAGTGAGTATAGCAACACTGGAGAGTTTTACCCCCATATTCCCTTACAAACTTTCCAGCGAGTCTTTGTGAGTACAAGATGTAGTTACATTTTCTCAACATGAATGTAAAATTACATGAGTGCAATTATGCTTCCAAGGTTTACATCAATGACTTTTGATCATCACAATTGCAACATTAGGGGGCTTTGGAGCAATGCTACAACAAACCAATAACTTGAATGAAACATTTTAGAGGCTAATCAGGCTTTTAGGCATTTGGCCTATTCCTAAGTAAGCCAAATATCATCGTAATGATGACCTTGTGTGAGCCATATGGATTTTTAGTGAGTGAGTGGTTAGTTTTGTTTGGATGAGTCTGTATGTAATGTATTTATATAAAGTAGTACACTAGCAGAAATAAGATACACAAATACGTGTATATGATACAACGATTTAATCAACTCATATAAATGAATTATTCGTATTATTTCATCATATGTGTGGTTGGTCTGTGTGGTTTGGATGAGTCTGTATGTATTGAATCTATTAAATTTTCCTACAAGCAATGTGCAATAAATCTAATTTGGGTGATGAGTGTTATGTGTGTAACATTTCAAGTTACACAGGCAGAACATTGGAAACATGAACATATCTAACCGGAGGCATTTAATTTCTTAAGGTTTTTCATACATTAGAATGTAGAGGACATTGTCCAACCAAATCACAATAATCATATGCAGCAACAAAGAACAGCTGGGAAAATAAGAGAAACAACTTTACTTTTACTTAGCCAAAACTAATGAACAATTAATCTGTAGAGTTGAAAAAGTTGAACGTATATAATCATCATTTGTCAAACATTAACAACAGCATTTTGTATTGCACAGAATGTGTAGATATTAACAACAACGTCTAATGTTCGTAGGTAGAAATTTTTGGAAATCATCATTGCTTGAATCTGAGAAGTCTGAAATATCTCTTTCATCATCTAACGCAGTAATTTCATTAATAGACTTAATGGCTCGCTCTTGTGACTTCCCCTTTAGATGCTTCCTAGCTTTTTGGATTGCATGAAAACGGTCTAGTCGCCTTTGCATTTGATTGTTCTCTTGTTCAAGACGAGCAAGTATGTTGGCAGGTTCATCTCTAGGTAACTCGGCTGAGCGTGCCTTAGGAACTCGTATCCCGTGCCATCGACAATACACCTCTAACTCACACCTCTTCTCATGTAGGGTTGACCATGATGGTTCTGCTACAGTGAACTCTATTGCGGTGGTATCTGTACTTAGTTTTGTAGGTTTGCCGACCATGATGTGTCCGACGCTTCCAAAACTCTCATACGTGTATATTGGCATATTAACGAAATCTCTCTTCTTTCCAAACCATTTCCCTCCATAGTGGTCTGTGTATATCTGTAGTTGTTGATCTGTTGGAACTTGTGATGACTCATTTGTTGAAGTAGATTGAAACTTGTTTCGCATTGAACAATTTGATGTTAAGGCGTTGCGACGCATAGCTTAATCAATGTACGAAGTTAGCAGGGTAGAAAGAAGATCATTATTGTGTTGCATTTATAATGTAATGTCATGGTCCAAGCATTACAATGTCAGTTATTAGGGCTTGTCATGTCAATACAGGCTGGAAAAACATTATATCAACAGGATTTTAAAGGTTTCCAATGTCACATCAAACGTGGGAAATAGTTGCAACATTATTAGATGTAAATGGGACATCTGTGCATCCAATTCCACAATTGTGTATCCACGTGAGTGTGGGTATGAAACAGTGCCGAGCTATTAAGCAGCACATGTATAATTGCGAATTGCCAGTATAAACGACCGCGTCTATTGGCGTATGTGCTGCGATTGAAGGAATTTGATATGACTAGAGTTGGTGCTACAGTAGCGGGCTGGTGACGTGCCCTCAAAGTTCGAACTTGGTCTTCTTGAAACTTTGCTATATTAATTGCGTATAGCGACATACGCTGAAATTACACTATATTAATTACTTTACTTGTGTTTGGACTTTCACAAAACGTATCCTGAACATCACAGCGTTTATTATCTTTGGTCATTTTGAAGGTGTTTACACATCACGGTGTGCAAACTTCACAATGTTTATTATCTTTGGTCATTAAACATTTAGAGGTTAAACGCATCACTCTTAGAAATTATGCAGCCCCACAGCCTGAAACACTGAAATATATGTTCTAATCGTAGCCAATTAATGTGACACAGCGAGGACTGTGTGTGTGATTGGTCAACATCACTCTCACTCTATTTTTTTTTGTTTGTTTGGGAATGACTTGGCGCCCGTTGTAGTTATTATTGCTATTGTACTTATTATGACTATCACTGGTGACTAACCCGTGCAATTGAACAACACAATGAATATTAACATTCTATAAAATTACCGTTCGTATACTCCATTGCAGTAGCGCGAAATCAATACTCTCCATATTTGATTAAAAAGAAAACCGTTAGATCTAATGCAGTCCAAGTCATGACGTCATGGCTTGAATGCAATCACTTCTTTTTGGATGAGTCTGCACTGCAAGGTTTCATCAATAAATGTTGTAATAAAAATATGATGCATGAGGTATAGTCCAAACGGGGATCAAATTCAGAATAATATAACTGCTGATTTATGAGCAACAACCATATCCAATTACCCTCTCTAAAATTCATCACTGAAAAGCAAAACCTCCAATAAAAACAATTGCCTGAAGTCAATATATAGGTTGAGCCATTGCGCCAAGGAAAATCTCCTAGGTGGTTCATCGGCAATATCAAACCCTATAAACCAATTGTGCTTTCACAAACCTTCAATTTGTATTACTAATTACTATAATGTAATAACACGTGAGCGCCGTATAGAATTATGAAATAATTCTTATTTACATATTCGGATCTCCTTTATATTATATAGAGGAGCATAATAACATAAACAATTGTTACAGTTACAACCATTTCAATAATACCAATAACAGTAACGATGAGCATGAAACTAACCATCATGTGCACAAAATAAAATTACTTTCCACCATATGATGTTCTTCAAAGCTGCCACTAAAATAACAAAATATACAATTGGCTGAAAGCCACATCATAGTTGGAAACTATACAATTCTCCAAATATGCTACAACAAGTACTAAAAAGGAAGTCCCCCCTTGGGTATAATGGCCAATGGCAATCATGAAGAGTCAGCTGATGGAGAAGGTGGAACCTGATGTCTAAAGTCAGCTACGTCTGCCCACAGAGCTGCAATGTCGCCAAGAAGACCATATAAAACCTGCCCATGGGTTGCTTGAGTCGTCATAATGGTCTCCATCATAGCACGAAGAGAGGGAGGAGGAGGGCCTGTTTGCGCTGCAGCGGTAGTGTCAACATCTACCTCATCATCACCATCCTCGACAACAGCAGCTGTGGGATCTCCATGCATGTCCTCATATGGAACATCATCTCCAGTAGTAGACTGTACTCGTGGTCTCTTGGGTGAACCAACACTGGGTTCGACAAACTTCTTTTGGGCACTTCGCTGCTTCAGAAATTTGGTTCCTATGGGGGCTTGGATGTGAACCACCTCTTGGGAAGGAAAGTTTCGTAATCCTAAATATTTGAGGAGCCTATGGATGAGAACTGGAAAGAATAGACCATGCCTCTTATACTTGCTCCTACACACCTCCACAATGGTTTCAATGAAAAGGGAAGGAAAACAAATGGAACTATCGGTGATAAGGGCGTAAAGAAAGAAACACCTGTCTATAGGGATTGTATGGATATGAGAGATAGGAAAAATGTTGTGACAGGCTATCCTAAAGAAGATATAATTAAGCTCAGTTAACTCACTCGAGCTAATACTTCGGTTAGAAACCCGAGTGACTGATCGTCCACAAAGAACATTCATAACATCATCAATACGAGGAGACACAGAGTATGGATAAGTAGGTGTGCGAATTCTAGGTACATCAAGAGCTGCAACTACGATGACCCTAGTTATTGTAAACGGTTCACCACGTACCCACGATGCCACTGTGTGACCACCGCACTCCTCATGCACCGAGAGATTCGAATAGAATTCTCTAATCAAGTCAGCTGGAGGGGGTTCTATGTTTGTACACAGGGACAGCCAATGCCTAGACTGTAGCTTCTCATAGACAGAAGGATGCAATTCATGTAGATTGATTTGCCTTTCTCCCCAAATACGCCTATGCTTAATCAAGGTTTCAAAGGTTTGTTCATTTTCAGGCTTGTTGAACCTTAATTGATCAAACACCACTTTAGGCTTGGATGCAGCTTTGGATTTTCCTCTCTTACCCCTCTTCGGAGCCATAACTAATTGATGGTCAGTAGTGGAAACACGATCAGGCATCAACAAAATATAACCAAAATCTGCATTTCGAAGATATAAACACAACATTCCTACTACCTAACCCATTCATATTTTCATAGCCAAACATATCATTTCATCACAATCTACATAGACAATGAAGATTTTTTTTCTTTGAAGCAAAGAAGAAAAAACCATTGAATAACGTACTGCCATGTGTAGAAAATCATCCATACAATGTACCAACTAGAGCAGTTTACAACAATACACTTAAAAAACAATATTCTTACCAACATGTTGTTTAGTTCGTGAAATATTTGTAATGCATTTCGCACCGACTCAATAATTTGAAGATCTCTGACCTATGGTATATAAACTTCAGTTTAACTCAAAGAGCGAACATGCAATTTGTTAACATATTGAATTTTTTCAAAATGATCAATAATGTCACGCACCAATAGCAAGCATTCTAACAGCAATAATATTGGTACAGGAAACATACAAGTGGATGTAAGACCTGAAACAGTTTCGAAATTCGTAGCTACATGTAGTAGGTTTCACCAACTTGTACAAACAACCTTAAATTGCACAATGTACCAACTAAGACATAGAAACAGCATAAGGACTACCACACACATATGGAGTCCCTGGCAAGTTCATTTTGTGGAAGGAGACTAGTTGAAGACAACCTAAGAGATAAGCAAGTAACCTTACTAACAACAAACCAGTTGACTGGAGAAACACCCTATTTCATCCCAATGTACATAGACATTGAAGTTTGAAGCATCATCCAAAAATGAATATATGATTAACGCATCACCAATGTGTAATTTTAAAGACAATAACAGTTAAAGGAGTCTTACCATGTAAAACCTTCGAAGATTTTCAGCGGAAAAATTGTCGATTCTAGCGGATGCAGCTGCGAGCCAGCTCAGATGTAATTTCGGACTGCTGCATATTCTGCACAACAGGGGGAGCCTTAATAAATGTGGGTAATCACGTATCTCGATTACCTAAAAGTCGAGTTACCTTTATACTCGATAATACGTAAATCGAGTTATGTTCTGTCCCCCAGCCAAGCCCAGCCCACATATTTGGACTGATCCAGATGCAGTCCAAGAGGATTCCAACTGTCCAGAAGGGTCTTCCACATAACTCGATTATTCCAGAATCGAGTTTTGTGCAGCATACCACTCCTTTTAGTCCCGTCAAACCACATCGGTCCAATTTACAGTACTTCGGTCCATTCAGTCAAGTTTGGTCCATTTTGTTCATATGGGTCCATTCAGTCCACTTTGGTCTTGCAGCAACTAGAATTGGTCCAGTGAGGTCCACTTCAGTCCCGTAGGTCGACTTTAGTCCATTTGGTCCAGAAGTCCACCACCTTACATTCGCTCTTTATGGTCCATTTTGGTCCACTTCCGTCCCTTAGGTACACTTTAGTCCATGAGGCCCTTTTGCTCCATTTCGTCCACTTTGGTCTCTTAGGTCCCAAATGATTTGGTCCTTTTGTCCACTTCACTCTATTTGGTCCACTTCGGTGAATTCAGTCCGCTTCTGTCCAATTCAAACCATTTGCTACTATTGGCTACTTTATGTAACTATTGATTACAGCTTTCACTTATGTAACTATTGGCTACTTTATTTCCTAATAATTAAAGAATATAGGATAGCTATGTAAGAGTACAACCAATTTTTGATGTGAATTGAACTTTGTTTCAGACCTGGACAGAAACTTTGTTTCTCCAGTTTCTCTGTAATTCCAGCTTTAATTCTTAATTTTAATGCAAGTCTAGTTCAAGTTCTCATCCAATTGATTTTGGTTTCTTGAAACTTTGCAATCAAGTTTACAGTTTATGCAAGAGCCATTAAACTTCACTAATTACATATTTGCATGTATTAAGAAATCATAATATAGAACAACCGATATCAAATCATAACAGGATTCAACAGTAAATAGATCATAAATACCAACACACAAATCACACAAAACAACTCAACCGCTATAGATCATAACTCAAAAATACCAACACATAAATCAGCCATCCAGTCTATACATAAATACTAGTAAATACTAACAACCCAACTAGTTCATAAGTCTTGACATTTGTTCTGCTGAAACATAGTCCAGAACAGTACATATCCAACCTTTTATTGTCAATGCAAAGTTAGTAACCACCTAATGAGGGCATCTGAAAATGTGGACTTTGAACACAACTTCGTCCCTCATAATCACTTCAAATACACACACATCTCCTAATTGCAATGCATTGTCCCTCGCAAATGCAGCCCAACCAGCAGATACGACACAGGATGTGTACTTTCCTTCATAAATGTATAACTTCATAGGCCATAGTCGGTCCACAACCTCGAGCTTCACAGTGAATGTACTTCCTTTGGTGGTGTAGTCCTTGGTAAAGCCTTCTCTTGGTAAGTAGTTGATAATGCCATGGGGTAAACTCTGTACAAAAAATGTCATCGGACATACAATTAAAAAAGAGTTACACATTATTATGAAATGCAGTTTTCAGGCACTACTATTGATGTCTTTCTACCACCTAAACATGATACTATTTGAACTAACACAATGACGCAAATCAACAAGTCTCTGCTACATGCTTTCTAATTGATCTATGGAAATTGTAAGTTAATGAGAGTTGCATTCCTAAAACCCAACAATATGTTCAGCTGGGAAAGCTTACCGCACGATCCTTGCCATTAATGTATGATGGATGAATGGTAACCGTGAAAAGGGGATTTTCAGATTTCAAAGCATTCGCTCTCACAAGAGTTTCAGCTACACCAGCAACCCCATGAGCTGATCCTGAAATGACATGGAAATATGAAGTCATGCACATGAAATTTATAGTGAACAGGCTTACAAAATCAACGAGTTCCTTACAGAACTGTAAGATTCATACCTGAACTCTCTCCCCTAGTCAAATATACCCCAAATGGCATTTTCGATTTCTCTAACCTTGACCCCTTAGAACTTGATGGATTGGTTTTTGCCCTCTTCTGAGGTAGAGGTACTGGTGGTTTCTCCCTTGTACCATATTGGAGTTCAGCTGCAGGATACTCTATTTTTGTTGCAGTGGCGTCAAATATGACTACAGAAAATTCTGAATTTCCATCATATCTGAACACTAGGAAGTGCCCCAGGGCTAGAGCATGAGAGCTTGCAAATTCACACCAGCCATTTCCAAAACAAACCTCCCCATCAGACTTTGTCAACTTCACTTTCCATTTTGTACCATTTGGAATCGTAAGATAGGCCATATCTGACAGATGACTGCCATATTCCCTTATAAACTTCTTTGGAATCCACTGTAAAAAGATGAACATCAACATAAATGCAAGCTTTGTAACTAAACACATGCAATCAATCAATCACGAGGCATACTCAGGTCAGTATTTAGTCTGCTTTTTCCTTTTATATTATTTAAGATTACCATAATTATTAAAAAATTGAAAACATAATGCCTATGGTTTCCAGATTACCTGCATGGAATAAAAGATAGTGAAGTGCAAGAATACGACGGGGTAAGATTACTTTAATAGATGGGTGAATTGGACTTGAGTCAAATGAAAAGTGATATGTACTGGATATAAGTTCAATATTCAAATTAAGTTTATTATTCAACTTGAAATTATTCCTGAATGAACTTACATCTCCATTATAGTTTTTTGTTTTTTTCCACATTTTGCTGTTCAGGCTGTCAATGAGATTGAAGCCCTGAAACATTATGTACAAGATCAGCAACAATTTGGTTCAGACGTAGGTAGTGAAGATATGAGAACTCAAGAATTTAAGACCATTCATAGAAATACTAACAGAATTTCATTGACATGTCGATTAGTATTGAAGGTACACAAAAAGTTGTTTAAGTTTTAGAATTTTCTTAAATAGACATAGTTTGTGCCAGCTAATCAAAAGTGAAAGTGCAGCTCAAAGGTTTTCCTTCTGTAAGAGCTTCTTTGAGGAGTAAGTAGGAGGGAAATTTTTTTTTTTTTTTTTTTTATTGTTAGTAACAATACTAGTGTTTGTGAAAATCATTTTTACTATCTTTTCTGTCTATAGCATTATAATTTTAGTTTAATAGACTAAATATGACTAAATAATAGGTGTTTTGAAGATAGTGAGCATTCTATACCTGATCTCAACTTATTCTTTTTTATAACATTATTGGACTAGTTGTCAGTGTGGAGAAACCAACCCTTTTTTTCAATTTTGGATTTACTTGATTTCTGTAATTTTTGTATTTGATCTGTAGACCCTTATAATAATATATAAAGCAACTACTATGAGAAGAAAAGACCTGGAAATAATAATCATTGATTTTATACATGTAACATGGATTAACATTATCACATAGCATTTTTCTTGAATTTGGTCAACCAGAAATGTACATTTGTTCAATAATCACAACTAAAAAACATAAAAGCTGATGCCGTTAATTCCCATATGATTTTCAACAATCAAACTCGGCAATGAAATGAAGTTTACTTGCAAGCTTTCCTTCTTGAAGTGTTTGAGGCATAATAATCTTGAAAAAGTGTGTGGGAAGATGAGCAGGATCATCCACAGAGTCTCTCCGCCATTGAGAAGTCATCGTTCTGGTGTTCTCCAAACTGTTTCTTCGCTGAGATTCGTAACTGTGGTTGAGAGACACTGGGGAGTACTGAAACAGAGTATCAACGATGCTGGTTAATATTCCACATAACTCGATTACCAATTAATCGAGTTAAGTGCAGTGTAACTGTAACGAATCCATGTCGTGTGCGGTGTAACTGTAAGGAATCCATGATGTGGGTATTGGCTTCCACATAACTCGATTCCTAAAATATCGAGTCATTTGTAACAGTACTCGATAACTAGTTAGCCGAGTTATGTGCACTGGCCTGCCACTTCGAGCCCAGATATTTGGACTGATCCCGATGCAGTCCAAGTGGAATCCAACTGGCCAGAAGAATCTTCCACGTAACTCGATTATTAAGGAATCGAGTTAAGCTTCAAACCACTTCAGTCCAAGTTTGTTGATTTGGTCCAATTAGATCCATTTTGATCCAATTTTTATCACTTCGGTCTATTCAGTCAATTTTGGTCCATTTGATATGGGTCCACTTGGACTGATCCATATGCAGTCCAAGTGGAATCCAACCGTCCAGAGGAATCTTCCATGTAACCCGGCTATGCAATAATCGAGTTACGTGCAGCGGGTCATTGCAAGTAACTCGATTATGTAGAAATCGGGTTATTCATTATTACTCGATATTGAAGTAATCGAGTTACGTGCGCTGGGCTGCCACTCCGAGCCCATATATATTTGGACTGGTCCATATGCAGTCCAAGTGGAATCCAACTGGGCAGAAGGATATTACACGTAACCCGGCTATTTACTAATCGAGTTACGTGCAACTCACCCAGCACTGTTCATAGCCATACTAATTTCGTTCCACTTTCGTCATAATAAAGGTGGACCTGTACACAACCACATTGGTCAACAACTCATCCATATTGTTCCAAATACTTTTATAATCAATTCATCCATACAATTCCAACCAAATCACTTCATTAACCAATCACATGAAGTGAAAATCATCCATACAATCTGCAATGGAAATAAGGAGCCATTATCTACCATAAAACCATTGAACCAAGTTGTTGACAATGTAAGTACAGCCATTTACATATAAAGGTTGTTTTGTCATATTTAGTTTACAAGAAGAAATTTGAGTTGAACTACTGCCACAGCAACTGCCCCTTTGCCACAAATCCCATATCTGCACAAGTACAACAAAAAATACCTCAATACCGCATGTTGTACTCATATTTCAAAACCATACTATCATGGTTACAATGTACACATTACTAGCAGGACTTGTGAGAATAACCTATGACTTGTAAGAATAATTGACAACACTAAATAAGAATAACTTATGAAATATCTCCCCTCCTTACTAGGACTTGTAATTGTTACCTGCTATGTACAACCCCGGCTTGTTGATTCCACGTTCCGAGTCGGACATCTACGATGGTTATGACCCTCTTGGCGACACAACCCACACTTGGACTTTGGTCCGTTCTCAATCCACAACGAGGTTGGCAACTCCCTATCCTCGTCATCCATCTCATTGCGGATTCTTGTCGACTGAGGGCGCCCTTTCTCTCGAATCAACCGCGGGTTCGGCATCACTTTTCTCCTTTCTGCCGGCTCCGGCCATTCTAACCTATCTTTCAACGGTTGGAATATCGGCTCGTAACTCTGATACCGTTCGGACACGCGGTAGAAACGATCCATAAACTCCGTTGCATCGTGGTTGTACTTGGCACAAACTGCTATCAAGTGTGAACATGAAAAACTGATCAACTGCATCATTTCCAACCAGTGCCTCTCCAACAAACAAGACCAGATCTGGCTTATGAAGGGAAATAAGCTTTGAGAGTGCTCTCATCAATGGTTCATTCTCCTAAAAAGCATACGAATTGTATCATAGCAAAACAACAAAGAAAGAACATGTAAGAAATACTTATATAGCCCTGACATACACATAAATAGAATTATACATGTAGCATAGAACACTGCAAAATCTTGCTGATAATACCAGCTAAGAGCATTCTCAGCAGGTGTGCCAAATGCCAAATACTTGGCATTTGGCACACCAAACACCAAAAAACCGTTCTCATGAGGTGTTCTCATAAGTACGGCATATAAACAAATCTAGCTTGACAACCCTTGAAACATAATAGAAAGACAAACAACTAAGAAAGAAAAGACAAGGGGGAAATAATTGTTGGGTCAAATTCGGGACCCATTTTTCCAATCCAGCAGAAGATTTTTGTCATTGCTGTTTATGTTATTACCTTTATTACAAGAAGTAAGAACAAAACCAAAAGATATTCTTGTACCTCAAAACAGCATCTTCAACTTCAAGCAGTCCATCACAAAATAGAAGTACTAAACTAATATTATGCATGGTTGGTCTTTCTCTTTCTTCTAAGTTTTTTTGCAGTCCATCACAAAATACAGTAAGCAATCCAAAAACTAATATTGTACTTTACTAAGCAGTCCATCACAAAGTAATCAGTCTACTAAGCAGTCAATCACAAAATACAAGTACTAAACTAATATTGTACTTTACTTTCCTCAAACCATTTACTCTTTTACTTTATTCGTAGAATTTTTGCACTCAGATAGTGCAATAGGGATATATTTTCCTGAAGCTGCAATATCCACAAATACTCTCCTGCCTTCTGTGTTTCTGGATTTCATTTTCCACACACTTTGCATGCTTCTTCCAGTCACCTATAGACAGGAAGTCTAAAAACTCGATTACTGATTACAACGGGCTCAATGGCCTTTTCGTTTCCGCCCATATGCCCTCACAGGTCTCATCTTACCTATTTCATCAGACACAACAGCTTAATTAAATGAACATATTCAATATAATGCACAGTACAATTAGCTGAATATGATGGGCAATGTAGAGGAAGAAGATACCGTCCCCGGTCCCGCAATCGGGAGCGTGTGCAGGAGGGCGTCGCGATCTCCGCAAACCCTCCACTGGCTGAATGTCCTCACCCGGTATCTGCTTAATCTGTATAGCCTCTTCTTGGGGGGTTGGAGGTGAAGGTCCTATGGTGGGCTCCGCATGCACTAGAGGTGGGGTGGGCATGCCTGGTGTGGGGACAAATATGCATCCACCATCATGGGCAGATCCACTGAACACTGGGGGCGACATACGGGGGGCCTCGTACTCCTCGCTAGCACCACAGGACATAGTACGGGATGGCCCAGCAGCATCACCGGCAGGGTGGGATGGCCTGGCGCCATCATCAGAGAACACCCAATCATCCTGAAGCCATGATTCTTCTGCGGCAGACTCATCCCCTTCCTCGTAGATGGGTTCCGGCTCAGTCGCACGTCCGGGACCAGCTCGACCACCTCCACGGTGTCGACCCCCTCGAGACCCACCACTTTGCCCGCTGCGACCCGGGACCTGTGTATGAACGTCGGCTGCTTCCGCAAGCGCATCCGCCAATTTAAGTCGGCCCAGCTCATCCACAACCTCTAGTGTAAACTTAAGGTCATTGTACATGTCAGACCCTCGGTTGCATCTCCGTAGAGACCGAAGCATGGTCCGAACCTGCAAAACAAGGGCATCATAAAATGAGGAACGCAGGTATGATGGAAAACTATAATAGGGGGTCATGTGAAATTATCTTTTGATGAACTTATAAGTAATTTTGGTTACAACACAATGACAGTTGAAGGGTTTTAAACGGTCCAAACGGTCCAAACTGAAATAACTTTAAACTTAAAATGTAATTAGCTTGCACAATTCATATGCTTTCTCAACAGTCAAGTAATTCCAAGTTCTTTCCAATGTCCTCAAATCCCAAGCAAGGATGAATCCTTACCACTTTTTAATATAACGCAAGACAAATATTACACAAATATCAAGTATCAATATATTGTTAGCAAGTATCAATTAAAAAATGACCATAAAATTTAGGGATAAGATAAGATTAAGGGTGCATTGGCCTGATTGCAAATCTAAGGAAAGAATGCATGCATGTGCATGGTGGTCTAATCAATGAGAGCGCATAAAATGATGATGCTTTGAGTACTTCCTCATAATAACAGCTTCACAATTATAATTGATGGGAACATAATCATAGTCTTATAAGCTGTAATCTCTCTCTCTCTCTCTTCACAAAGAAAAAGAACTTCAAATTATTTTAATGAATCTATTAATCTTTAAGTTTCCAAAGTTTCAACATCGCAATATTCACATGAACCAATCTTCTTTGGTAAGGAAAACAACCCATGTGGGAGCCAACATATAAGACTATGTAAACTCCTATGATAAGTATAGAATACAATGCACTTTTGGTTAACTGCACAGAGATGCTGACATAGCTTTGCACTCATCCAACTCAATAGGCCACATATCCATTCAATAAAGGAAATTCTCTAATCAAATCACTAATCAAAGTACTCTTTGTTAAATAGGACACAATCCTCTTCAACCACCTCAAACGGCCAAGGATGTTAAAGCATAAGCAACATGACCAAGGAAAATGTATAGGAAATCAAGGAAAAGTAAAAAAGGGGGTACTATCTTTATTTTCTAGGGAATATAGGATTATGTTAGACCTTTATCTGATATATATATATAACGATGCGAACTCAAAGTTCGGAAGCAACTGCACAATATTATCAAGAACAATAGCAAGTATTTGCATGGTAACTTGGGAGTTTTGAATAATGGCTAACATGCAAATTGTACCAGCTTGCAAGAATGTGGAAGCACAATATGTGGAGATGATGGTGCCTCCGTATGTCTATAGGGTGTGAGACGAAAGTGAAGAAGACCTTATCTCATCTAAAAGGTATATTTAGAGGATTAATTTCCTACACTTATATTTTCAGGACAATAAGATTAATTATATTTCATGTTGCTCATGTATTTCGTTTGGAATAGTATTCATGTGTCATTTAAATTTCTGTTTCTCTAAGTAGAACATCCAATCTATTTTAATGGAAAAAATACACCATTTATTTGATACATGAGTCATCCCTCTTATATGGGGTGGTGGACCTCAGATGATATACCTCCTCCTTCCAAGAAAGCTAGGTGATAGTTGTATTAATTAAGTATAGCATATACCATTTTATTGAAGTGTTGGTCAACCTACAGATAAGAAAGACTTCGACTTGGGTGGGACATGGGCTTGGGCCTGAGCATGTGCATGATTTCTATATGGGCTAAACCCAAGGCCATGAAAGATCAAAGTGCATTTAATTTTAGCCCCAAATCCATCCTCTCTCTGGGCTGGAGCAGCCCAATTATTTTTCCAAGAAATCAGACATGAAAAAATATTGATCTAACCATGTTCAATCCATAGGGTGGCTACTCCTGCTCCTAGATTTACAAAGAGTCATTGTATGTGTCGTGTTACAATGACTCTTGCTAGTCCATTGAGTTAGGAAAATAGCAAATAGCATTCACCTAATGAATGCTACTCTTCTTCCTAATCTCCCTTCTCTTCGTAATTGAGTACGCCATATGGATTTTATCAACTAATTAGTTACCTTTTACAAGACAAGACAAATAAAACTTCTATCAATCTACTTTTATTTTTGGATAATTCCTTTATTACGATAAATAGTAAAAAAGATAAAATTTTATATTAATGAAACCAGAGTCTTGTCGATGTTATAGTTCAAATCTTTCTATTGTGGTCAGTTTAAATGGAGGGAGAGTAAAGAGGATTAAAGTAAAGTTAGCCAAATAACTGTACTCTACTCTCCCCTTATCCGAACTATCCATTAAAGAAATTTGGTTCAAATCTCAAAATCTCTTATTTTTTGAAAGCAATTAATTATATTAATGAGGGTATAATTATTGACTTTCGGACTTTACCCACAATTCTGTATCTGACAGGTATCCATTAAGGAAGTTGCATGAATGTTGCAAATAATGGGGTCTCTTTCAGGTTTTTTTCTAAACTATTATTTTTAATTAGTTTTCAATTCATTAACAAACATGATAGATTGGGCTTACATTTCACTTTTTGTGAAATTCATGTGTTGTTGTAAATTTTCTTGGCTGCATGCATTGGAAAAGATATTATCACTTTCTTCTCAAGTAAACAACCTAATAGTTGTCACATTGTTATTGCGCAGTTGGTAAATCATGGAGTTAGTTCTTCACTCTTGGACAAGCTGAATGATGAGATTGAAGGATTCTTCAAGCTTCCTTTGGAAGAAAAAATGAAGTACAAGATAAGGCCAGGTGATGTTCAAGGCTATGGAACCGTGGTCTGATCCGATAACCAAAGGCTTGAATGGGGTGATAGGATGTATATGATAATAAACAGGGTTCATAGACGAAAGCCTTACCTCTTTCCAAAGCTCCCTTCATCTTTGAGGTTCCCTCTCTATCTCTCTCACATTTATCATTTGTTTTGTTTTTCATAAGCTTTACAAACAAGCCTACATCGTTAATCACAACAAAAACAGTTATATTTATTTTTAATTTTGTTAAACTAGCATCAATTATATTTATTGTTATATAAGTTTGTTTTTAGTAAAATTTGTAGCTTTCCCCTTCTTTATTTTTTTAAGCTTAAGTTTTGGGTCACTAAACTAATTTTCTGTTTTCACTAGAGAAACTTTGGAGGCTTACTTATTAGAGTCACAAAGAGTTGCTATGCCACTTTTTGGTTATTTGGGAGAGCTCCTAGAGAGGAAAATGGGAGAGATGGAGGAGTTGTTTGAAGATGGGATGCAATCTGTGAGGATGACATACTATCCTCCATGCCCACAACCAGAGATGGTTGTAGGTGTCACACCTCACTCGGACGCAGCTGGTATCACCATCCTCCACCAAGTTAATGGAGTCGAAGGTTTTCAAATAAAGAAAGATGGTGTTTGGAATTTGGATACTACACATTCACTAAGTTAGTGAAGAACGTAAATCATAGTATGTTTCTCACTTTAAAATATAATGAAAGATAAAACTCATTTTCAGTTAACGACAACAATTATTGTGAAGTTTTAATTACCAGATAAACATGCTGAAGATATTTAATCAAACAATGGTTTCAACAAAGGTTCAGGAATTGTTGCCTCACCATGAGTTCCCAGTACGCAGACTCTAATGTTATGTACCTCCTTGTGCTGCCATTGTACCATGTCATGTACTCAGCAAGGTACGTCATATCACCGTCCAGGAGAGGGGCATCGCGAACAAGTTGCCCTCGGTTGGCCCATTGCTGAATATGGGCATCATGTTCTGCCACCCAATCCTTCTCCCATTTACCCTGGAGGGATATCTTGTGAAGGTCGATTGACGTATCCACGACCATTGGAACCGGTTGCTTCATTCCAAATTGACGGAGGACCCGCTCGGGATGATGCCCCTCCACTATCCAAAAGTATATCAGTGGCACCTCGGCCCTCCAAATATGCTGGCCGACAGAGCAATACACAGGCAGGGAGGCTAGTGCAAACGTGTACGGCTCCCACACAATCTGCATAAATGAATCGTTATTTTAGTGATTATGTCAAGATGGATGGTTGACATTTGTCATGGAACTTAAAGAGTATTTATCAGCACATTATTTGATTACTACTACACTGCAGTTTCAGATTTGAAATATCTAAACACAAGTAGGTTTATGACAACATGGACTTATTCCCCATAAAAACACTAGAAAAATGCATATAAATTAGACAAGTTGCATATAAATATAACTCTCAATACAGGCTTTTCATAGCAACTAGAGATATCAAAGATGAAGGTGTGCAAAACCAATCATTGCGGAGACCTCAAAAGTAGGAAATTGTAAATGTGATATACAAGATACAAAACACTAAAATCTAGTTTATTACCAAAAGGTTGAGACAAAAAGCACAAAAGTTTAAAAAAAATAAATAAATAAATACAATAGGGAAATAGGTTAGAGCCAAACACACTAATATTTTAATTGGGTTTCATTGACATTCTAACCATACACTAACACACTAATATTTTCCCTAGTTTCATTGACACCGTACATAACTAACTGAAATTTAGGGTGTTTAAGCTCAAACGTGAAAGGTTAAAATTTATTCTGTCCACTCGGTATTTTTTGTCAACTCCAACTATTTTTCAAGTACTTTGAGCACAAAAATATATATAAGGACTCATTATTGTACTAATGGTAGTAGGACCAATAGTAATGGGAGTCGGTGCATTCACTAGTAAACTAAAAGCCTAATAAGGTAATAACTAATAAAACACTTACTAGGACTCGTAAGAAAATAAAACCTAAGATACTTATGATCTCCTAGAAAATCCTTGACTCAACTAAATTACTAAAATATCCCTAATCCACAAGAATTGCAAAAACTACAATTTGTCAACATCAACGAAATTTACCATAACTTTTAAAATACAGCTACAAACCCAAATTAAATTTCATTTTTGAACCTTAGGCAAATATAACTAGGCCTTTAAACCACTCAATTTTCAGTTCCATTGGACTTCATACTTGAACCCCAATTAAATATTGAATAGACAAAATAAATTGCACTATTAAATCAAGGTAGTATTAAATCAATCTTATCTGGAGCTCTATTAATTGCACTTGTTCTTTGTTTTTGTGTGCATAATGATTTAAAATTTGGTAAGCTGGATATGGGTTTCAGCTGATGGTACTTGATATCTGAGTCCAAGTCTAGCGGTCAAAAAGAACCAATTAATTTTACTATATGTTCTGGCTTTTTATTTCAAGATTCAATGCATGATTGAATTTGGAAGAAACTGAGAGTAATGAATGTCTTAAAACTACAAAAGTCTCAATATACAAGATATTAAAGTGTTCTGTCATCGAGGTTTATTTATATATTGAGTAGCATGAGCAAACTCTATTTTATTGCAACATCTATGTAATTGAGATGTGAAAGTTGGGCACAATTCAATCATGCATCACAACCAAAATTGGAGGGTTGACTTGTTAATATGCAGTGTAATGGCAAGTGTGTCTCCTGCCCAACTAATTGAGAATGTACAACATAACTGGACCATGGTCGTAAAATTTGTTCATGCTCAAGTAAGTTTAGATACTTCGGTCCAGCACAACCAAACTAGCAAGGAACCAAAATTCTGAGATCAACTCGATTGAGGGAAACAAAAATAAAAACCTCAAATTGTGGCGAATTGAGGTCGTAAGTTAACCGAATACGAATACCTGCTCTGCCCGTACTGTAGCCAATGACATCCGGTACGCAGCAAGGACGTGTGTGGCATGCTGTGCGGTGCTCTTTGGCCCGCTCCACCTAGCAAACATGGGGTTTAGATGAATGGTCATTAGTGAACTTTCGTGTGATGAACTGTGAACAATGTCATTACTGATAACAATGCTTTATATTTTTAATCCATATAAGCATTAGCAAAGTTTCGTTTCTTTGTTAGTTTGGCATATTTTTAATTATATCAAAGAGGAAAATTATATATAATATACTATTACACTTAAATAATGAGAACTCAATGAACGTACCTAATGGGAAGGGGCCCTGAGTGCACTGGCGGTAAAGGTGGCCTCACAATTGGGCATATTCGTGGGAACCTTGAATAGGCCCACAGCTGCACCAACACCAGTGCTCCTCCAATCTGCATCGCATCCTTCATGGATGCTCTACAAAGGTGCCTGTAGAGCCAGGCCAACGCTGCACTACCCCAGCTATATTGTCTCGCATTGTTGATTGGGTTGAGGAGCTGTAGAGGCAGGAGTGAGACCCGGTCTGCCAACTTGTCCATGAACAACAGGGCCCCCAACCAAACAAGTAGGTGGTAGCGGGCATGTTGCTGCACTACTTCATCACCGGCGTCCGCAGCTGGGGGGGCGGGAAACCGTGCATCAAGCCACTTGTATTTTATCCTCGCCCCAGTAAGGGTAAACTTGTTTGAGTTAGGTATCGAGGGCGGAGGTTCATGGCCCAACAACTCTTGGCACAACCGACTCCAGTTCATGTCTGTCCTCCCAGTGACAGGCAACCTATCCACCGGAATCCCCAACATCACCTCTATATCTTGCAAGGTGATGCCCATTTCTCCATGGGGTAAGTGGAACGTGTGCGTCTCCGGACGCCACCGCTCGACCAAGGCCGTGATCAAGGCGTGATCGATTTCCATATCGGGAACCTTGAACAAGCCAGTGAAGCCTACTGCATCTATGTACTGCATGATGCGTGGGTCTAGCCCACCTTGCGGCAGTTCAGATTTGCGGCGTCGAACCTTTACGATGCCAGGCACCTCCTGCACACAAACAAGCATTGTGTTAGGTAGTACACACGAAGTAATTATAAAATGGAGATGTATTAATAATACAAATACATACCTCGTTGGCGGGGTGCCTCCAAAGCGGAGTTGACCGATGATTCGGCTGCTGGTTCAACTGCCTATCATCGTCGGGTCTAGGCTGCAATTTATCCAGTGCCTGCATATCTGACATGGCAGCAAGTAGATTGTTAGCAATTATTCATGATTCACTCTATGACAATATGTAATTACAATAGCAAATCATGCAGTCCGGCATAATCATATAGTAATCAAATTGTGGGTCAAAACTCATAAAAAAGAAAGATGACCATATAACGATCAAGTATTGCCATAAATGAAAGATGACCTCCTGGAATTTACAGTTCAGATTCCAAAGTTCAAAAGCCCTATCCCCCAACTATCAAATAAATGCATATTAATAACTATCATAATTATCCAATTTCATATTTGGACAAAATTTAAAGGAGAGAAAAAGTAATATTCAGTAAAACTCTTCTTTGGTCAGGGTTACCGACTAGTTAAAATAAAAATAAGAATCAAAGAAATTAAAAATGAATCAGGAAACAAAACATTCAGATAGACAAGAATGACCTTTCATATTTTAGTGTTATACACTACTTTAAAGACTTCCTTCACTGTCTTTTATTAAACTGCAACTATGGAGATGGTCTTATACATTCTATGACCAATATAATGAATTTGTAGTTCAAATCACAAAACTCAACCTTAAGCCTCTCTACCAAACTGCTGCCTCTCCCACTTTAAATCAATCAATTGAAGAGAAAAGAAGAGAAGAGATGGGGGGTTTGATTTAAGGCAACTCACACAAGTATCAATATATTGGTCACGGAACACAAACCCTTGATGACATATTCATGGTACCAAGGTAAAGTAGATCATCTCAAGACAAAAAAAAATGGAAATTACAAGCTATATATATGCACATCCTTCTTAAAAAACTGACTTATAAAAAACCGATTGCATTTGACAATAAAATGATAAATGGTAATAATTTCAAAGACAACCAATTGTTCATACACAGTGAGTCTTTGTGAATTATCTTTTTCAATATCTCATTTTATTACACTTCATTGTATGAACCATGGGCTACTAGCACATAGTATATAATGAAGCTGTTCCCACATAGTATATAATGAAGTCAAATAAAAGGCCAGCACACATATAATAGAAATATAAGGCTTTTCTTTATCTCAGCACTGAGGCTACAAGGGTTGTTAAGCAACAAAATGAATTAATATTTTCGTAGGTAGGTGATTCTTATCATGTTTTAAGACTTCTACATGTTGAACACATGCTTACCCAAAGTTCAAGTTCAAAGTTGAGACAATCGCTAAGCCATTTTAGGCAGCCAGTTACCTATCCTATTGTGGACTCAGCTGAATTAACCATCGTAACTTAATTAAAATATTTTGTTACCAACTATCAATCTATTAGTCACATAACACAACTCTTGATGACAAATTTCATCTCAAGCTATATTGACATATCATCTCAATAGTTTATTTATTAACAAATCAGACCAACAGTTATTTAAACCCAAGATGCCAAGATCAATAAAAATTTGAGGCACTAGGATTCAGTGCATACATTATGCATTCAGCACAAAAGGAGCAGTCAAATTTGTACAGCTTCATCGAAATATGAAATCATATAATGCATAGAGGTGAATTATATGAAAGCTACAACAACTGTTCAGAAAGGCTTAATTAAAAAACAAAAGGACAATAACAAGCAAAGATAACTATTTTCGTAATAGGGATTGAATATACAATTATACACTTCCTCTTCTAACAATAGAGATAGAGGTGATGCATGATTTCAGACTGCTGTAACTTCACTCTTACACAAAACAAGAATTGTGACAACTTTAATTTCATAAATCTGATACAGGACAGAAGCCTTAATGGATCTGATACAAATTTCGATGCAGGAATTTTAAAACTCAGCATTCAGTTAAGGTTCTTGAATAGGGTTTTGATGTTTAAGGGTTTACCTAGGTTCCCTAAGCAATTTTTACAAGTTAATTTTCACACACTATGCAAAGTATTTAAACAAAACAATCACATTACATTTATAATGTCATCATTGCAGCATATAAAACACAACAAAATTCTCATCTTTATTATTAACATTACTACTTTTGAGTAAGTTTCAAAGAATGCACTTTGCCAAGAGACACGGACAAAAAACATCTTTCACCATTGTCATCCAAATATCTCTACTTGAAGCTAAAATTCATGAACCCAGAAACACAGAGATCACAGGAAACTGCAAATGAGCACGACCCATATAAACAGGAAACTGTAAATGAATCAGGAAGACGTAGGTAGCCATTGATTGGAGTTATTTATATGGTCTCTACACGGGTGCACACACACAAGATTGATTGAAAGCCCAAAATACCCACACACAATACCCACACACAACAAAAAATTGCTCTGTATGTGTGAAACAGAGATTTCCAGATGACTTTTTCTAAACCAACAAGATGCATGCAAGGCTAATTATGGTCAGTTGTGATACACAAAACAAGAGAAAGAGAAGAGCAACGTACCTTTAAATAACGGCGGCAATGAGGGTTCGATGGAAGCACCACGAAGAGTGAGAGGGTGAGGGAAAGTGTAGAGGGAGAGTGAGAGGGTGAGGGAAAGTGTAGAGGGGTAGTGAGACTAACGGAGAGGGAGACGTTGAGGCAGAGTTCAGGAGAGAGTGATGGCAGAGCGAGGGAGAGAGTGACTGTATGAGAGTGAACAGTTTCTGAGACGTTGGGGTTTGAAATGGCAACAGGTTCAGAAAACTCGATTTACAAGTTACCGAGTTATGTGTATACATAATTGGAAGAAGCCACTTCTGTTTTGTCCGCGTGGCACAAAGTTCACACATAACTCGCCTATTTAATAATCGAGTTTCTCAATATAACTCGATTTCTCATTTGTCGAGTTACAAAACAGGGGCATTTCCCTGTTTAGTTTGGAGAAAAGGGCATAGTGCTGCTATTTTTGCCCAAATAGGGCATTTCCCAATTTTGTCCGATAGATTAGTGTTGCAGCGAAAAGGGGGAAACAAACAAGTTTAGCGTTACCCCGAGGAAAACCTTGATATATATTTTTATTCATTTTTTGTTGTAAAGCAGAGTTCATTTCTTGCTGTGAATGTAATTTAGCAGATGATATGAGGTTGATAAGGACCAGATATGGAATTAAGTGATTAAAACTAACTTTTCTTATTTTATGGAATTCCTCTATATGGAATTAAGTGAATGTGTATATATATGCATGTGTGTGGAAGCATTAGCCATTAGCATTCGTGTTCTTTGTAAAATTTTATATAATAATATAAAGCGAACGTCTTTCAATTCTTTGTTCACTTAAAATATCTACAGAATAGGATACCCTCCTACTAATCAATGTCTTCAAAACAAACTTATCCAAAAAAAAAAAAAAAAAAAACTTCTCAGTCCACTTTATATATTTCCTTCAATACCACGTTCCAACTTTTTTCTTTTAAACTTTATCAAGACTCACCGATTTCTTTTATTTAATTTTTGGGTTGTGTCATAATTTAAAATTTGAAGTTAACGGAAAATTATTACACTAGACAAAACAGTTCTAAATTGTGATGAGTTTAGTAAGATTATAAAGAAGCAAACCATGAAATTAAAACATTTCTAAATTGGAAAGCCAAACAGGCTATCTGCATTGAGATTAAAATATATATATATATATATATATATATTTCTTCCTCCTTTCCCCTTCCTTTTTTTGTTGATAGGATTTTCCCCTTAGTTTTGATTAGAAGACTGTTTTCCTTCAGCTAGCCAAATTTCATGCAATTCTACATTGATGCCTCGATGATTTCTACTAATACATTTTTGCCTTGCGCTGCGTTTTCAGGTGCCCTTGCTATTCCGAAAAGGTCATTATTGTCTGTTCAACGTCAAGTAACATATAAATAATGAAAAGAGTTTACCACTAAATCAGTTTGGAAAATTACGCGCCAACTCAATCGAGTATTGACATATACATTTAGCAATACAACTTATTTAATAGCAATATAACTTATTTAAATGATTTAATGACTCACATCATTTAATATGCCTAAATATGGAGACATAATTAGCTTTTTCCCCACTCTATAGCTTGAAATGGTTGATGCACGTCTCTACCAAATGAATTTATGGAAGGTGGTTTGATACGTAGATACTAATTCGGCACTTTTCAAACGCATAATGTAATTGCATAATTAAATAGTTTGGTAGAAAGCACCCAAAATTAAATATCATTAAATGAAATGAATTTTATTATTCAACTAATCGCTAACTTGTGTGATGCCTATTGGATGAGTTTTAGGGAAAAAACATTATTTTTTAGTTGGAGTAGTAAGCAAAAATGCATGAAATTAAATAATTATAAAAAATTGAAATTGAAAGAAATAACAAAATTTTTTATTAGTTAGGTAGAAGAAATGAATGTTGTTTTATTTATTAGTTTTTTGTGGGAAGGAATAAGAGACAAAATATTGCGTCTCTAATTTAAGATAGGTTGTAATATATATATATATATATATATTTATTTATTTATTTATTTATTTATTTATACACACACACACCCCAAAAGATGTCTATTGAAAGGTCATAACCATTCAAATTGGATATACCAAAAAGTGTCTATTGAAAGGTCAAAACCCTTCATATTGGATATACCAAAAAGTGTCTATTAAGCGAAAAAATGTCTATTGAATGAAAATGTGCCTATTTACCGAAAAAAATTTTATTAACTAAAAATGTGTTTATTGACTGACAATGTGCCTATTGAATGAAAAGTTCCTATTGACCAAAAACATGCCTATTGAAAAATGAAAGGGCACAATTGTTCGGTGTTTTTAAATGTATACGTGGCATTTATTTATACAGCCATGTGGCGCAATGAGTAATGGACAACAAAAAGTAAAATGTTTCGCTTTTATACTATAACTAGTCGCTAATCCGTGCAATGAACATGAATAGTTGCTGGATGGTTTCAAGAAAAAAAAAATGTTTTATTTATTAGTTTTTTGTGGGAAGGAATAAGAGACTTAAGGTTGCTAGAGTTGGCTGAACTATAGATGCAATTGATGCAATTGCTTAAGGCCCCCAAATAAAAGAAGGTCTCCACTTGTAAAAAAAAAAAAATTATATATATAATATTTATCTATATATTTTAATTACAAAAACTTTTTTTTTTAAATCATTTTATTAGTCAATAGAATGCATTAAAAGCCCCATTGTATCTTAAAATACAGGAGATTAAAAAGGCCCATTGTATTATTGTTTCAAATTTATTTTTTAATCTGCACATTGCACAATGACATGATAGCACACTGGCACACAGGCACTGCACAAAGGCCATAGCCACACCACAGCTCACAACTGGCTAGCTGGCCCCACACACACTAACCCATGGCCCACACTCAATCTCAATGTATATTCATAACATAGGCACACACCCGCTACATTGTACACCTATCTTTTATACTATTACTTTTTACTCTATCAATTATTATAAGTTATCACACCAATTAATAATTTGATGCATATCATATCAACCCATTTATATTATAGTGATACTAATTTGTTGTACGTAATTATATAAATAGATGAAAATACTCCAATTGATTTACTTAATTATTTAAAAAGGCTAGATTCTTTCCAAATGCATATTTTGCTTAAAGAATATTACTAACAATACTTGTTACAATTGCATCTGCGGAAAGAAGTTTTTCAAAACTAAAATTAATAAAATCTTATTTAAGGTTTACTATGTCACAAGAAAGATTAAGTGGATTAGCCATATTATTAATTGAAAAAAAAAATTTAAGGGACTTAAATACAAAAAACATAATTAGTAATTTTCCATCTCAAAAAGCAAGAAAAATAGATTTTAAATAAAAAATAAATAAATCAATAAATATTATTTAATTAATATTTAAATATATAAAAAGGCCCGCTTAAAATTTTCGCTTAAAGCCCCCAAAGTTGTTGAGTTGAGCCTGAATGTTGCATCTCAAGTTTAGTTTCTTTTAAAAAGTGCCTATTAAAAGAAAATGTGTCCATCGACCGAAAATATGCCTATTGAACGAAAAATGTGCCCATTGATTGCAAATGTGCCTATATAACAAAAATGTGCTTATTGAATGAAAAAGTGCCTATTGACAAAAAATGTGCCTATTGAATTAAAAAGTGTCTATTGATCAAAAAAGTGTCTATTGAATGAAAAGGTGTCTGTTTAACGGTCATAATCCTTTGGGTATAAATAAGGGTTCATATCAATTTGGTAACTTCTTCTCTTTCATCTTTCTTAAAAACACAAGAAACCTATGGGTTTTCTCGAAAATTGCTATTTGTAAGTCATTTTTTTTTTTTTTGGGGTTAAATAATGAAAAGGTCCAGGAATCAAGCTACACCAACAGTAGCAACAATTATACAGAATGATTTCTTCATTTGGTAACTTCTTCTTAATTATTTTCTCTTTCATCTTTCTTGAAAATACAAGAAACCTGTGGATCTTTTCCAAAATTACTATTTGTTAGTTATTTTTTTTCATTAAATAGTGAAAAAGTCCAAGAATCAAGCCACGCCAACAGTAGCAACAATAATACTGAACGGTTTCTTTACACGCCTTACGAATGCTATTCTTCTAAAATTTCTCATTCTCTTCGCTATGCCTTACCAATGTTTTTCCTCTCAATGACTATTTTTTTTTGTTTTAATATATACATCTTATGTGAAACGTTAAGTAGATATTGAAACTTAATTGGTAAAATGAAAAGACACAATTGTTTGGTATTTTTAAATGTATATGTGACATAAATTTATATAGTCACGTAGCACAATAGGGAATGGTCAACAAAAAGCCATATATAATTGCTTTTATATTATATATAGATATAGATATAGATGTCTACTCCTACAAATATGTTTCTACAAGATAAAGATAAAATGGAATATGGAATGGATCCTAAGCTACAATAGCAATGATAAGAGTTACCCTCTTGGTCTCTTTAGATGGTGATGGGCTACTTCCCTCCGGTCCTCTTTCTATTTCAGTAAAATTATCCTTACCTTTTTTTTTTTTTTTTTTTTTTTTAATTATTATAACAAAAAGTTGTATAAGAGTTATCCATGAGCTAAGGAAAATGTTATGTACACAACATTTTCACAATACTTTCATAGCAATTTTTATGTGGCGGGTTGTTATTGGTGGGTAAAAAAGTAATTATAGTGATGAGTTTAAATTAGAACTTGTAACAACTTATCACATAAGATTTGTTGTGAAATTATTGTAAACATAACATTTCACCTTACACATGAAAATTCCTAGCCCACTTCTAGCTGACTTAAAAATTAATTAAGAATTAATTTCTAGTACTTCACGTTTTCTCCAAAATAAGTTAAGAATTAATTAAGAGGCTTACATACTCCAAATTAGCATTAGTTAGAGCACTAGCATCTGGGGATGCAAAACAAATCTATTTTACATCCTCAAACACTACTTTATCTATTTTATCAACTCATTTTATAATACATCTAACATCCTAGTTCTTATTTTTATATACAACTCAATAAAATAATATAAACTGTCAAATAAAATAATATAAACACTACTTTATCTAATGAGAGAAGGAGAGACGGGAAAGTGATAAGCAAAATAATAATAAAAAAGCCAAGTGATTGCTACAATGAGGTTGTATTTATACAACCTTACTATAGCTGGGTTGCAAATATTTTTAAATATAGCAACCCGGCTGGAACTTGTTTTTATGGAATTGGTGGGTAAAACAGCAACATGGGGAGTTTTACACCACCCAATACTAATGCTCAACGAGGAGTGGGCTACAAATGTGAATTTATTGGCACTCGCCATAGTTTTTTTTAGATGAAATGAAAAAAAATTAGAGAAATTATCAATATGATATACAAAATATATACATATGTGGCTAATCCCTGCCAAAATACATAGAGTAATTCAATACCCATGTTCTAAAACTTTAGCAAAACACAAAGTAATCCAATACCCATGTCCTAAAACTTCAGCAAACTGGGTTTTTCATATAAGAATCAGAGAGAGAGAGAGAGAGAGAGAGAGAGAGAGAGAACGTTGTAGAAGAGCTTTGAGACACAAAGAAGTACAAGGTACTTGTAGTGATTAGATCAGAAGAAAAAGAAAAGAAGACTTTGAAATGAGAGAGAGAGAGATTTTTTGGTGGGATACTTGTTGGTGGCTTTTATTTGAGTTTGTTGATTTATTTATTTATTTATTTATTTTATGAACGAAAAAGGATAGGGGGCAACCAATGTGGCCTATCTGGGTGTGACTATTGTACGTAGCATCCTACCCACTGGGTCTAGAGCCATGTTGGGATGCAGAGAGACTATGGTGAGTCATAGCTTCTGAGCCCCACAAAGCACACTAGTGGGTTTTATTTGAGTTTGTTGATAGTTGCAAGCAATAGCACATAGTACATGGCATAGCAATAATATATGACGGCTAGGTAATATGGTTTGTGGATGGGAGTTCCCATTCTACATGTTCTAGTGGGTTTGAACTCCTATAGTTATTATCATAATTTAGGGAGTAAAATATAATTTTTCCTGAAATGTTTAATTAATATAAAATAGACAAACTAAATTTAAATAAAAATTTATTATAATAATGATGTTTTTTATTATGTAATATCCTTAACTGGCTGTATAGGAGGATTAGTTGAATTATATATAACTCTAAGGTTGATAGAGAATACTACAAGCTATGGTCACCATGACTGATAACCAATACTACATGGTTTGCTTCCTCCTCTTGTTCCTCATAACTCTTTTGTTTCAATTTATTTTTAACAAGCTTCTCAAGCTTAAAACCTACTAGATCCGAGGCCATACAAGAATGCAAGGAGACTACAGTGAGTCATAGCTTCCCAGCCCTACAAAGGACAACAGTAAGTTTTATTTGAGTTTGTTGATAGTTGCAAGCAATGGTACATGCTACATGGCACATGTCATAGCAATAATATATGACGGCTAGGTAATATGGTTTGTGGATGGGAGTTCCCATTCTACATGTTCTAGATATAATTTTTCCTGAAATGTTTAATTAAAATAAAATAGACAAACTAAAATTAAATAAAATTTATTATAATAATGATGTTTTCTATTATGTAATATCCTTAACTGACTGTATATATTGGAGGATTAGTTGAATTATATATAACTCTAAGGTCGATAGAGAATACTACAAGCTATGGTCACCATGACTGATAAACAATACTACTTGGTTTGCTTCCTCCTCTTGTTCCTCACAACTCTTTTGTTTCAATTTATTTTCAGCAAGCTTCTCAAGCTTAAAACCCATCCTAAACTCCCTCCAAGCCCACCAACTTTACCAGTTATTGGTCATCTCCACCTCATTGGGCCATCCTTTCACAAATCCTTGCAAAAGCTCTCCACCCAATATGGCCCTATTTTCAATCTCCGCCTTGGTTTCGCTCAATGCATTGTGGTTTCATCGGCCTCAGTGGGCACTGAAATATGTAAAACTCATGATCTTTCTTTCGCGGATCACCAAGAGATTGCTTTCTCAGAGAAGATACCGTATGGAAACTCTGGATTTTTCAGTGCACCATATGGTGATTATTGGCGTTTCATCAAGAAATTGTGCATGACGGAACTTCTTTCAACGGGACAGCTTGAAAGGTCTCGGGCGGTTCGAGAGAAAGAACTTGAACGTTTTTTGCAAAACGTTTTTGAGAGTGCTAAGCGGAAAGAGGTTGTTGATTTGGGTGTTGAGCTTATGAAGCTAACAAATAATATGCTGTGTAAGATGGCGGCAAGCACAAGTTGTTCAGAGAAAGGCGATGAAGCTGAAAGGATTAGAGAGGTAATGAAAGACACCTTTAAGGTTGGTTCAAAGATATTTTTTGGAAATATGTTGGGACACTTCGGTTTTTTGGCTTTCTGGTTGTTTGGAAAGCAAGTCATAAGAATACAACTAAGGATTGATGAGCTCTTGGAAAGGATGTTGAAGGAGCATGAAGATCAGATTGGGAAGAAGATTTTATGGATATATTATTGAAGGTGTATCAAGATGGCAAGGCTGAGGTCAAATGATCAGAAACAATATCAAGGCTTTTTTAACTGTAAGTTTTTTTTTTTTTTTTTTTTTTTTTTTTTTTTTTTTAATTCAATCGATTAACCTTGGAAATCGTTAAATTGGCCTAAAAAGGAGAGAAAAATATATAAAGTTCTAAAACCATGACTCATTGGAGATAGTGCACACACACTAAGTACCCACTAAACCATGTAAAACTTAATACGTTAAAAAGAAAATAATAGATAAATCCTTAACTTAACCCGGCAAGCAACCTAGTTGCCAGACACCCTTTGTTCTTTTTTCTCATTGATTTTCTTGGGGTTTCTTTTTCACATTTCCTTAGCTCTCTCTCTCTCTCTCTCTCTCTCTCTCTCTGACCAAGAGACTTTCAGATTTTCCAAGCCCTTGGGTTCCATGTCTCAATTTCTCAAAATTTTTTTGATTACCTCTAGATTCAGTTGGGGAAGAAGAGAAAAATTAGTTAAGAAAATTTTGGTTAGGTTAAGAGATAGAGGATTCTCTAGAAGAAGAGCACATCTTGCCACCCCTAATAGTGAGTGTGTACATCCATAGATAATGAAGGCCAAAAATTGTTAGAGACCCTGTACTTATTAATCCAACGCTCTGCATACCATACAAGTACTTTCCTTTATCACAAACATCCATGTCAAGACTACCCTTATGCCTGCACTTACCTATCTAAAAAGAAAAATATGTTAGAGAACTTCAAGTAGGACTATGCTTCAAAGAAACTGTGACAAGTTTTTCATAGTAATACATGACAAAGGGTTTATATAAGTTTAAGTTAACCTTGAGTTCAATTTGAATTAAATTAATTGCAAGAAAAATTTTTAACAAGTTCAAGCATACAAATTAGTGATCTATCTACATTGGGTTCAACTCTTACTATGTTCTCTCATCTACTTAAATGTTACACTTTTACTAGGATCTTTTTGTTGGAAGTACTGGTACCTCATCGGAGGTCATTCTGTGGACAATAACTGAGCTCATCAACCATCCTTATGTATTCAACAAGGTTAGAGAGGAGATAAATTCAGTCGTTGGTAGTACTAGACTAGTCGACGAATCAGATGTTGAGAATCTCCCCTACTTGCAAGCAGTTGTAAAAGAAACACTACGACTATATCCACCATTGCCTGTGACAACAAGAAAATGTCGTCAAAGTTGCAAAATTGGAGGCTTTGAAATACCCCAAGAAACCATGGTGCTAATCAATCTGTATGGCATAATGAGAGATCCAGATTTATGGAACAATCCAAATGAGTTCCAACCAGAGAGATTTTTGGTTTCCTCTGAAAAACAAGGAAGTATGACATATAAACATGATGAAATGTTTACTTTTCTTCCTTTTGGGGCAGGGAGGAGAGCTTGCCCTGGTTCAAAGTTAGGGTTGAGTATGGCACATATGGCAGTTGCAACGATGGTTCAATGTTTCAATTGGGAAGTGGTTGGAGATGGAGGAGAGGGTATGGCTAAGGTTAATACTGAGGTTTCTAGAGGCGCTTTTATTCACAAGGCTCATCCACTTAAATGCCTTCCGGTTGTTAAATTCAACCCATTTGATTGTGTGATGTGAGTTTGTTTACTTCTAAAATAATGCATGTACTTCATTCCACACTATCTGCTACTTTACAATAAGTACAAGCACATGCAGTAAAATATATGCTTTTTATGTAATTCTATGATCAATATTGCACTACTGGTGGAAAATAAGCCTTGCTTTTATTAGATAAAGTTTATTTGTAAAAGGAAGTTAGTTCTTAACAATATAAAGTGTGTGAAGAGCGTATAGAAATGTAATCCAACCGTGGCATGCATATTAAGAACATATAGAATATGTAATTTAATTGTAGGATTTTCAAAATATGAATTTAATAAAAAGTTAATGAGTGATGTAACATTGATTAGAGTTATATCAAGTGTAACTTGAATCCAATATATATATATATATATATATATATATATAGAAAGAGAGAGAGAGAGAGAGAGAGAGAGAGAGAGAGAGAGATAGGCGACTTATGCCAGTCTATAAATTCAAGACCAGCACAAAGTGCAAATTCATTAATACATACATACATACATACATATATATATATATATATAATCATTTTCCACTTGCTGTAGCATTTTAATACTAAATAATTAAAATAAATAATTTTGACAATATAAATGTAAAGATATGTGAGTTAATATGGAAGATAATGAGTTTTTTTTTTTAGAAGAAGATAAGTCAACAACTAATTCAGTCTTTTCCTTATGTCTTTTTGATATGTAATAATAACAACGAGGGAAAAGTCAAGAAAAACTCCATTTTGTGTGCTGATTAAAACCTTTAAAAATGTTAGGGTCATATTTTATGTAGTTAGCTTATTCTGTGACAAAAAACACTTTACTTGTATTTGGGTAGATCTAAGTAGATTCAAGAATATTATAAAGTACTTTAAAGAAGTTTTTCAAGTGGTAGCAAAAGACATGAAGATTACACAAAGAAACAAGTGGGAAGAGCTGAAAAAAGGTATCTCGACACCTGATTCAGTACACCTATCTATCGAAGATTAATGAGGCATGACATCTCTTGATACCTCTCGGTCTATTGAGCACTGTAGATCCAGAATTCTCAAATCTTATTTTTGGCCCAAGATGACTTGGCTTTTTATAGGGTTTCGTTATCTAACCTACTATATGATATAAAAACTTTTTTTTACTATTGTCATTAAACATAGAGACTCACACAGAGAATCTAAATACTTCCTGTGAAGCTACTGCACTTTTATGCGCCTTAGGGTTTTGTAACCAAGTTGACTTCAATTTTACAAGTGTGTGGTGCAGAAATTTGCATCCAACAACTAACTTCAAGTTGCTCGGAGTTAGACATAGATTGGAGATTCGTGCAAAGTAGTTAGTATTAGATTGAAATTTTGTGCAATTGAAGAAGTCTCTACAAGTCTCTTTAAGATCAACTCTAGCTAATTGGAAATAAGCGCAAACGTAAGGGTTCAATTGTAGATTGATATTTTGGGATAGTCCAGATAGTGGTAAGATTCGTTATATATACTTGTAACTGATTGTTCTTAATAAGTGGATTCTTGGGAGTGGTGACCTAAAATTCACATGGTGTGGTTTTTGCATTGTGAAAGTTTTCTCCACTAATTAACAAATCACTATGTCAAATTTAATTTCTGCTGTACTCTAGATTAGATTTGTGATTTGTTTGTGTATTCACGTTATTTACGTTAAATCTGAATAATTAATCAACTTGGTAATTAAATTAATTAATTGGGGTCATTCTATAACCTAACAAAAAAGTTTTATAGATTAATTAAGGAGAAGACAGAATGAGATTAGAAAATAAGAAAACACACAAAAATGTGACTTACTAGCAAGATAGCTTTGAGATGGGTTCAAATATATAAAGAGTAAAACAAACCAATGAAATTAAAACAAAGAAAAAGGAAATCTTAACTAATCCACTTTTGCTGGAATTTTCAATTGCATTTAGCGTATGCAACAAGCCTTTAAACCCCTACTTACACTAGTGGACGAGTTATAGTCTCGTGAGGATTTGTAGGGAATATACCCACAAAATTCTAAGAATGAATACTAAAAAATAAACAAAACAAAGAAAATCAAACATAATTTTTTTTTCCTCAATTGCCTTTTGCAAAGAGGATTAGTTCAAGTTCAAAAACACTACAAATGCTAAAGAAATTTCTCATGCCATCAAAACTCAATGTGAGTGAAAAGTGGTAGCCACCCGAACATACACTTAATTTTAGAATAAATTTGACTCGAATCTCTGTTTCAAAGTATGCTTCAACTCAAATCTTTCCGGTGTTATCACTCAACAAATGAAATCACTCTGAAATGGGGTGTAACACTCTTAACAATATATTTGAGCAGAATAATGTAAGTAAAATCAAACACCTCACATATAAATCACATTATAAACGATTAATTAAGAAAGAACAATTAGTCTCATGAAAGGATGCCAAAAAGAATTTATACCACACTTTTTATTCAGTCATATTAATATCTGAACTACACAATCTTCAAGATCAAATAAGGACTTTATTAGGATGTAATGTAGGGTAAAAGCAAAGGGAATGAAATAAAAATGGGTGAAGGTAAATAATAAGAAGTGTTTTCAAGATTTGTTGGAATGTCAACTCTTTTTGGAATTTCTATTCAACTTTTTTTTTTTCCAACTCTTCTTCTTCAAAGCAGTACTCCTTCTTTACATTTCAATTCTCAAAATTTGATGAGAACCCTTTTTATTTTCTTCTTTTTGACACTTTTCCCTCCTTTTTTTTCTTTGAAATTTTTTTTTTCCTTCTTTGAATTCCTTTTTTTCTTCTTTGAATTCTTGCACAAACCACCACATTGAAACAAACTGATTAAATTCCATCTTGAAACACTATGGATAAGGGCTTAAAGAAGGAAAGGCCAATTAAAAGGCTCAACGGGGTGACTAGCGATAATGTATCAAGAAAGAAAAAGAAAAACACTTATATGGCTCAAAGTAGACAAAAATGGCCTAATCTTATCTCTCAAAGACTAGTATAGTTCATTCAACATTAATGACTTCAAAATATTCAAGTATGGCATAAAATCATTTTTTTTTCTTGGCCAAAAGAAAGAACAATGGGACTGCAACAAGGGAAATATGTTACCTACTTCCAAATGAGCTTTAAGATTAGAAACAATAAATAACCCTCCAAAAATAATGATTGGCTCAAAACTCACAGGGGTTATAGTCTCTGCATTGTTATCATCAAGATTTTCTAATCATTTTTATCCTTCAACAACAAGTTGTGTTTGAGTGGCTACATGCATGTGCAATGAATTGAGCATGAAAGCAATAAAATTCTTTAACCAAGAGTAGTATAACAAACTCAAAACATAAACCTCAAGCTACGCAAAAGATTTATTTATTATTTTTTTTTAACACAACTAAACAAAACAAAACAAAAAGATAGAAATCTATATACATCCCCCCCAAACCTAAACCAAACATTGTCCTCAATGTTAAAAATGATACTCTCAAATATATGTCTTGAATGAAAAGAGAGCAAAATATTAATATGCAACATGAGAAACAAGTAGAAACAAGTAAGGTAAGGAGAAGGAAGAGACGTACCTTGATCAAGCTAATGGGTATAAAGTCTATTTTCTATCAAAATCAACTAGAACAAAAGAAAATAAAACTAAACAAGAAAATAAACACAAAGATTAATCTAAAATCAGAAAATAAACAAAAAGTTTTTTTTTTTTTTTGTGCAAAAAGATTTAACACAACTGGAAATCAATCCTGATAAACAGGACCATCCAAACCCCAACAAAACCATGGAGATAAATAATGCATATTATGAATGGACTAGTCCAATGATATTGTAACTTACTTGGGTCAAAAACATGTTGAGAAGCTTTTCCAGTGTCTTCCAAGTGAATTCTCTACATAACCACAGAAGCACTAATACCCTTAATATTAGTAATTTTCCAACCTATAGCTTCCTTATGCTCTTGAAGTGTACTTATCAATTGGTGTTCCCAAAAGTCATCCAACTTTGGTAGTTCTACAATAGATGGGAATGGGGATGAAGAAAGTGGAAATGGGACCACTTTTGGCTGCTAGCTATCAATACTTAAGAAAGGAACATAATCCAACAATGCATTGACCTCCTCAATTGATTTTTCAGTATCCAAATTGTAGTAAAAGAGGGTTAAGGAAGCCTTTAGGGAATCCTCACAACTTGATTGTATGAAAGTATCAGGGACTAGGCTCCCATCATGTTAACCTCACATATATCCTCATTGTCTAGTACTTGCTTTCTTATGTCAAAGATACTAAGCTCAACAGTCATATTCCCAAAAGAAATCTTCATCACACCACTCCAAAAATTGATCAAAGCATTGGATGTCGCTAAGAAATGGTGAACCAAAATGATATGGATTTGTGTGTTGGCATTTAGAGCAGGCTCGGTGTCTAACACAACGAAATCAACAGGAAAGTAGAATGCGTCCACCTTAATCAGCACATCCTTAACAATACCTCTAGAGATTTTCACAAACCTATCAGCTAATTGAAGTGTCATGGTTGTGGGTTTTAGCTCCCCCAAACCTAGTTGTAAATAAACTGAATATGGCATAAGGTTCACACTTGCCCCCAAATCTAGCAAAGCTCGCTCAATGAGACGATCCCCAATCTTGCATGAAATTGTAGGAGATCCAAGGTCCTTACATTTCACTGGATATTTATTCTGAATGATTGAACTGACTTGCTCTGTCAAAAATGCCTCTTTAGGGACATTTGTCTTTCTCTTCATTGTCACAAAATCTTTTAGAAACTTAGCACAAGCAGGAACTTGCTGAATTGCACCAAGAAATGGAATATTAATTTGCACTTGCTTAAAAACCTCTAAAATATCTCTAAATTGTGCACTTTTCTAAGGACTGATTAAACTTTGAAGAAATGGAGCTTTAGGAACAAACCTCCTATCAAGGGGGGAACTAAGATCCTGAATTGGAGTGGTGGGTGGTTTCTCCTTCTTTTCTCCATGATCATCATGCAAACTATGAGTTCCTTTTTCCTTTAACACAATATTTTCATCATCCTCCACTTTTGGCATTTTCACTTGATTATCAACTTGCTTACCAGACCTAAGGGTAGTAATAGACTGAACATGTTCTTGTCCATAAGTAGAACTAGAAGAACCATTGATGGCCTACTGTCCTTTTGGGTTAAGTATAGGTTGACTAGGAAACTTTCCTTTTCCCTTTTCTCCAACTTGGGTTGCTAACTGGCCAACTTGATTTTTCAACTTTGAAATAGCTTAAGTGTTCAAATGGGTGGAACTTTTCATCTCTTGAATGGCAGGGCTAGTTGATTGTATGAAAGTTTTGAGAGACTCCTCCAAAGATGGTTGTTGTCTTGGTGGTGCTACGAACTGAGGTGTTGATTGAGGAATGGGAGGATATGCTTGAGTAGGTGGACGAAATTGACTTTGTTGATGCACTTGTTGTCCACCTACATTTGTGGGAGGCTAATTTTGCCTCCATATGAAATTATGATGGTTCCTCCAATTTGGATTGTATGTCTCTGAAAATGGACTAGCAAATGGTTTTCCATAATTGTTTAGTGCATTTGCTTGCTTAGTATAGTATTCAGGGTAACCAACTGTGGAAGGACACATTTGTGTTGTATGCATAGGACTTGCACAAATAAAGCATGTTTCACTTTGAACTTGATTGACAGAAGTCATCCCTCTACCTAAAGCTAAAGCTTCAACCTTATGAGTGAGATTGTCCAATCTAGCTTTTATGTCCAAATCTTCACTGACTTCATACGATCCACCTTTCTTAATTGCAGGGGCAGATCTCTCTCTATGATTGGAAAAATCCCATTGTTGTGAACTTCCAGAAAAATTCTCAAGAAATTTGTATGCCTCATCATCTACAAGACTCAAAAATCCACCACCATTCATGGACTCAATCATGTTATGATTTTTCTGAGTCAAACCATTATAAAAATATTGTACTAGTCTCCATGTTTCGAAACCATGATGGGGACACTTTAAGATCAAGTCCTTAAATCTCTCCTAACTCTCATAAAATTTCTCTTGTTCATCTTCATAAAAATCTGCAATTTCTATTCTCAAAGCATTGGTCTTGGCCATTGGGAAAAATTTAGAGAGGAATTTAGTGACCAACAGTTCCCATGAAGTGATAGATCCTGGTGACAAAGAATTAAGCCATGCTTTTGCCTTATCCTTCAAGGAAAAAGGGAATAAACGCAAGCGAACTGAGTCATCAGTGAAATTCTGGAACTTACAAGTAGCATAAATCTCAAGAAAATCTTTCACATGCATATAAGGATCTTCTCTATCCAATCCATGAAAAGTAGGAAGAAGATGGATTATCTGTGGTTTCAACTCAAAATGTGTAGCAGTGGTTGTAGGCAATACTATGCAAGACGGAGGATTGATGGTAATAGGTGAGAACAACTCTCTAAGAGTTTTTGAATCATTTCCTGTTTCTTCCATGGTGGATGAAAAATCAAAACTAACAAGACGATTTTCTTTATCACGTATCCAAGTTCTCATACACCATGCACAAAGAAATAATTTTTTTTTTCTATTTAAAAAATAAAAATAAATTGTAGCTACAACTAGTAGAAGGAAAAATTCAATTAAGATCTAATTTATTTTCCTAACCAAGTCCCCGGCAATGGTGCCAAAAACTAGTTGTGAAATTCTAAAGTACTCTCAAGTGTACGAACCGTACCGAAGTATAGTTTGACAAAAACAAGGTCGAACCCACAAGGACTTGAATGAATGTAGGAAAATTAATTAAACCTTAATCAAATTAATCCTAATCTAGTTTAATAAAAATTGGTTGTTTGCAATTAAATAAACTAAACAAATAACAAAATTAAGCAAATAGTTAAATTAAGCAAAAGATATAAAGCAATAAAAAGATGTAAACAATCATCATTAAAACTTATGTTTAAAAATTTAAAGCATGTTCTTCTTCACTTCTTAAGTATAAAACCAAATTATCAATTGTATCCGTAGCCAAACAAATCACAAGATATATCCAATTCTAAAAATCAAATCATAAATTGTATCCGTTGACAGACAAATCACAAACGATATCCAATTTTATAATCAAGAATTAATAAACTAAGTATTCAATTAATTAAGACAAATCCTAAATCATGAGAAAAACATGATTGAACTCATATCGAGAATCTCATCTTAGTCAATTGATATGAACTAAGAACAATTTAAATCATTAAAGAACAACTATTGTGAGGAAAATCAAATCACATAAATATTACTAATAATCCTTAACAAGGTTTCATCCTCAACCCTAATTATAAATTTAGCTACTCATAGTAATTGAAAGAAAACACAAAAATAAAATACTAAACATTAAACTAGAAAAATAATTGAAACTAACGGTCATGGAAGAAGTAGCCGCAACTCTCTATACATTTAGCCCTCGGCCCTAGCACTAACCTCCGCCCCCTATGAATTTTGCCCTAAAGAGCCTTTAAATAGGTCAAGGAATCCTATTACAAGTTGAATTCCTATTACAAGTTGAATTCCCGTTTGGAGAAAATTTCAGATTTTTAGGCTTCAATTAACTGACGATTTTGGCCCATTTAACTTTAGAATTCGGACTTTTGGTAAACTACAAATTGTAGGCATTTAAGCTAAATTTTCAGCCCAACTTGAATCATCTCGATTGGATATCTGAGCCAAAAGTTATACTAAAAATGCTAACTGATGTGCAGGCTGGAATCCTAATCCGAATTGGACTTGGATTTGGTGCAAATTTCCTTTGATTCCTTACTCCAATTGGACTTAAATTTAATTGGGTTGGCCTTCTTTAACTTTATCATGGCCTTGTAAAACTAAAGTCCATTAGCTTTATTCTTTGCACAAATCCACTTATTTAATTCCATTCTCCTATAAAAGACAAATTCATGCAATAAGATTCAATTAAGCACAAAATTGATTATTCAACATTATTCCAAAACCAAATATAAAATGCATGAATTAACTCAAAATATGTATTATAATACTTTCTAATAATGATATAACTATACAAAATTAAGCTATTATCAATGCACATCAATGGGTTCGGGTAATCTTGAACTCAGCCTTGTCATCTTGATAAATCTTCAATAATATATTCATCAAATCCTTATTTTGTATTTTATGATTCTCATCATGTTGCTTCAACACCTTTCAAAAATTTCATCAAACTTCAAGGTCATATTTATCGCCAGCCATTCATACACCCAAAAGGCCAAAATCCTTAGTGGCCCTAACATATCCCTGATCCATACCTTTGCAAGAATATCAAAGGCCTCCTTTACTAACTCTAATCCTCACAGCTTCATTACTTTCATCTGAACATCTCATGCTCATTATCATCCTGCACGTAATATTGTTTGTAAGCTTCATTAGCTCAGCACCCACAATAACAACCTGTTTTTTCTTCTTGTAGGAACAATGCAATTTCTTCTTGTCGTACACCATGTGACTGTTCAATCTTTTGGATTGAGAGAAGTTCAGTCATGCAAGGTTTTCTGATGAATCGCCAATAATCACCATAGAGTGCCATGAAAAATCCATAGTTTCCGTATGGTAATGTATCAACGAAAGTGAAATGCGGCCGATATGCAAAAGCGAGGTCATTGGTTTTAAATATTTCGGTGGCCATGGAAGATGTTGAAACAAAAAGGCACCTGGAAGCACCAATGCGGAGATATAGGAAAGGGCCGTATTTGGTCGAGAGGTTGTGCAAGGATTTGTACAAGGATGGTCCAAGAAGGTGAAGATAACCAATTATTGGGAGAGCTGGTGGGCTTGAAGGGAGGTGGAGAGGGTTCTTTCTGCTGAGGGGTTTCTTGAACAAGGACTTGACTAGGAGAGTCAAGAAGAACCAAAAGGATCAAGCACGTGGCATAGTATTGGTTATTAGTCATGATTACATGTTTCCCAGTTTATGGCTATACAAGTAACATATGTATAATTATTAACATATATATAATTAATAGATTTTACCGCTAAATTAGTTTGGATAATATCTGAAAGCTCAAATTAGTGTGGAAACACTAAAACTTATTTAGACTCAAATTTAAAAATTACGGCTAGATTGCTGTTACTTTAACTTAACAAAGTGCGGAACAAGAGTAAATATGCGCAATAAACCGGTAACACTACTCTAAGCCATATCCAACCACAATGAACAATAAATAACAAGTTTAAAGAGTGGGGAAAAGAGATGCAAACATAATATAATACCAAGACATGTTATCGAAGAGGAAATCAAAGAACTCGGCGAAAAATCTCTCTGCGACCATCATGAAAATATATTAAAAGGCAACCTTTATAAAGAATTAATAGTCCCTTTCGACTCATCTCTATTTAGTATTAATAGTATTATTACAAACTCATATAATGTGTCCTCTCCCGTAATTCCAATTCACATGAAAATTGCTCTAGGCATTATAATTTCTATTGCAATTTTGTTACAAATTGATTTGGAAGCTAAATTATGATGCAATGCATAACTGGTCAATAAGTCCACATCAATTCACAACAAAAACGTACTAAATGTCTAGTAGTATAGATCATTGTGAATTAAGTTCAATGCATAATTAGCCATTATTCCTCACTAAACAACCACAATAAACATGACCCAAAAAGATCTAACATTAGCAACTGAATCCAATACAATTGACACAAAAAAGTGTAGATAACATTAGATATCCATGCCCATCATTGTAAATTCAATTCAATATATAATTAATCAAACACCCATTAACCATTATTCCTCACATAAACAAACCCAATAAAATACCAAAAAAAAAAAAAAAAACCACATTTATAAAATTTATACCCTGGACTATGGCTTGGATAGTACACTCTGCAGTGGAGTGCTCTACAATTTTGGCTTTCAATAATCTGCCCTTTACTAATCTCACTAACAATCTACAAAGGTCATTTTTTTTTTTAAAGCATTTACTAATTTGTTCCAAGCAAGAACCTACAAAAAATGATACACAGAAACAAACTAATCTAAGTAAAAAAAAAAAAATTTTAAATCACATAAAAGCTTGAAACACACAAATCTAAAACTTATATGACAATTTCAAACACCATATCTGCTATTCCTATGAACCACAATGAATCACACCTTTAAAAACTGACACATATACAATTTAAAAAACGATATATTGGGTCTATTTGGATTGAACTTATTGTTGCTGAAACTGAAAACTGAAAACTAAAAACTGAAAATACTGTAGCAAAATAATTTTTAAATATGTAAATAGTACCGTGGGACCCATTTTTAATATTTTTTAGTGCGTGAACAGTGACGCTACAGTACATGAACAGTGTATGCACTGTTCATGAACAGTACATTTTGTCTCTGAAAGTCAACATAAGTGGCTTGAAAAAAAAAAAAGAATAAAAAAGAAGCAAAATGCCAGACGCCAGACGCAGACGCGCAATCCAAACCACACCATTATATTTTTTTCTAACCTTTACACGATTTGATAGTCTTTGGGTATATATATATATAAAATAAAATAAAATAAAATAAACAACGGCTAAAGCAAAATAAAAAAAAAAGGGTTGCAACTTAAAAAACCTAGCGATACAGAGAAAGAAGGAGAAAGTCCCCAATCGAAAGTTCAGACTCACCTCACTTCCATCTCTTCGGTGCAAATCCATATACACACATATCAGAATAGTGTGTTTCAAACCAACAAACATACGAAGAAAGAAAATCCCAAAGGAACCGAAAAAGAAGAAGAAGAGAAACCTGAAAATCTCTGTTCGTGATCTGCAACAGCGAAAACTGAAAAAATTTGTTCATCCTCTGCAACAGCAAGCAATTTAGAAGTTATCTCATTCCTTCTCTTCAACAATAGACAATTCAGAAGGTAGGCATGTTTTTTTCCCTTTTCTATTTTCTATTCAATTACCGTTTCTAGGGTTTTCAAAAAAATATGGGTTTAGTAGAAGGTAGGCATTTTTTTTTTTTTTTTTTTACCTTCTTTTCTTTCCATTCACTATTCACAGATTATTTGCTGAATGTGAAATATATGGGTTCACTATGCTTTCTAATCAATTTCACTAAGTCTCCCCATCGTTTCTCCTAACCCATTTACGGATGACTTTGTCAAACTATTGCCTCTATCAAAGTTAAGCAAAATTACATATTTAGCCCTATTTTTAACAAAGATGGGTAACAAAACTCTAATTGAGCTAACCTCAGATAGATAAAGTGTCAAATTTTAAACCACAAGTAGGCAACTTAAATTTTGACCAAATCACGGGTGGGTAAGTTGTAATTTGCCCATATATTTTCTATTTCTTTCCCTTTCATAGCAAGCAACAAGTCCAATCCACGCTTACTATTGAGTGTAATCTTAAAGATACTCTTATTAAAATAAACTACTCAAATGATCTTTCTAAAAAAAGAAGGGGATCCATTTGTTTATGTTTTTGTATTTTTTCTTGAAGGAATATCAAACTTCTATGTAACTAGTAAGGTTAATTGAGAATACTACAAGCTATGGCCAACATGACTGATTGCCAATATTACTTGGTTTGCTTTCTCCTCTTGCTCCTCTCAAGTCTCTTTCACTTTATTATCAACAAGCTTCTCAAGCTTAAAACCCATCCCAAACTCCCTCCAAGCCCACCAGCTTTACCAGTTATTGGTCATCTCCACCTCCTTTCGTCAACATTTTACAAATCCTTGCAAAATCTCTCCACCCAATATGGCCCTATTTTCAATCTCCGCCTTGGCTTCTATCAGTGCATTGTGGTTTTATTGGCCTCAATGGGCTCTGAAATATTTAAAACTCATGATCTTTCTCTCGCGGCAAACCCAAGGACGTTATTCTCAGAGAAGGCGCCATTTGGAACATCTGGATTTTTCAAGGACCCATATGGTAATGACTGGCGGTTCATCAAGAAATTGTGCATGACGGAACTTCTTTCAACTGGACAACTTGAAAGGTCCTGAGTAGTTCGAGAGAAAGAACTTGAACGTTTTTTGCATAATGTTTTTGAGAGCGCAAAGAGGAAAGAGGTTGTCGATTTGAGTGATGAGCTTATGAAGCTAACAAATAATATGTAAAGAAAGAAAGTTCTTGAAGAAACTAGAAACTTCTCATTGATTGAATGGTTACAAAATGGAAAAACTAACTGCAAATAATTAACAACTGCCAATTTATATACACCGAGAAATAGGGGCTGTACTTCCCGCCCAAATAACTACTTAACAAACTTTTAACAAACACCAATCAGTGATTGACAGCTGTAACGCACAACTTCTTCTTTCTGGCACGTGTTGTAACAACTCTTCCTTCTGTCGTTTTCTTTTGTTCTGTATTCTTCTTATTGCCGTTAAGCTCCTTATGTCGTTTAGGCTCTGTTTTATCTTTAACATAATATGCTCTGTAAGATGACTGCAAGCACAAGTTGTTCAGAGAAAGACACTGAAGACATTTTGGCAATAGCTGAAAAGATTAGACAGATGATAAACGAAGCCTTTAGGGTTGGCTCGAAGACATTTTTTGGAAATATGTTGGGACCCTTTGGTATATTGGCTTTCTGGTTGTTTGGAAAGCAAGTTATAAATGTACAACTAAGGCTTGACGAGCTCTTAGAAGGGATGTTGAAGGAGCATGAAGATGATATTGAGAGGAAAGACACTGAAGATTTTATGGATATATTATTCAACGTGTATCAAGATGACAAGGCTAGGGTCAAAATGACCAGAACCAATCTCAAGGCTTTAATAGCGGTGAGTTTTTTTTTTTTTTTTTTTTACTGTAGCTTACTTTAATATAATCCGTGATAAATTATTACTTATCCTGATATAATTATCAATTTGATCAACATTATAAATATTGCTGGCTATTTTGGATTGGCCAAGAGAATTCAATATTTCGGTATCATACTGGTGTACCATATTGATCTGGTTATCTATCATATCACCATAGATTTATTTATAGAGAGATGGAGGTTTTGAAAAAATTACATTTTAATCCTTGTAGTTGAAGGGTGGCTAAAAACTAAACCTTACACTTTAAAAGTTTCAAATTCAATGTTATATTTTAAAAATGCTTAAATTAAATGACATCACAATCTTGTGGTCATTCATCACATGTGCCTACCATACATAAATGTTATTTCGTTATAAGAGACAAAATGTCTTGTTTAAAGCCTTTTCTAGCACGGCTTTATGCAGAAAGGATTTATAGTTTGAATCGAACTAGTTTTGGAAGTGTGAACTTTAATTTGAAACAACTTTTAATATGTAATTTACTTATTTTTAATAAAATATTTCAATATTTTATTTGTATTTATAAACCTTTAAAATAACCAGAAAGAAAGAAAAAATCTATTAGGCCATGCTTTTGCATTGTTTTCATTCAATCCATTAAGAGAAAAATAAAGACATGCGAATCACATAAAACCATTTCAAAGATATCAAATAAAGGAATATATTAGTCAGCTCAATTGGTAAAGTCTCTGATGATTTAATAAAAGATATAGGGTTTAACCTTCGCCTACATCAAATACCGATTGGGATCTTGGTCTGATAATAAAGAGTTATCATCAGGAGTTGACACTTCTCTCACGATTCATTTGAATTGAACTCCACTACAATACAAAATCTGTGAGAGGGTGTGAACTTTTCTTTATAATTTTGGTCACATTGCATGAAAATTATATATATATATATATATATATATATATGAAATGAGTTCAAGTTATACCTAATGTAACACCATAAGTGTTACACTTTTTTTAAACCATCGATTCTTATTAGATTTAATGGTTAAGAAATCACTACTGCCATGCTAGATCTAATATCTTTAAAGTCATTAAATTACCTTCTCAAAAAAATTAATTATTAAATTCTTTTCTCCACAAACGGTTGTCTTCTTCTTTTACCTCTCTCTCTCTCTCTCTCTCTCTCTCACATATCTGCTGGACCTTCATGAACCCCTCCATTTGGAAAACTCTCTCTCTCTCTCTCTCTCTCTCTCTCTCTCTCTCTCTCTCTCTCTCTCTCTCTCTACATTTTGCTTGAATCTTCATGCATCTAACTCTCTTTTTTGCAATTTATACCCAAAAATATATATTTAATATTTGGTAGAAAGGATTGCCAATTGCCATGGAGATTAATTTTCGGTGTTTGCACCTGATCTCCATAGCAATTGGCAAACACAAAAATTAGTCCAAAACATATATGCCGGTATAGCACTCTCCCAAATCCTAAGCTCACTCCTGGGTTTGTATTTTGTGTGTGTGTGTGTGTGTGTAGACTTACACCTCGCTTAGGATGAGAGAATGGAATGGAATGGAAAGGAATTAAAAAAATCATTTTAGAATATTCACCCTTTCCATTGTTTGGGAGTTTTAATGGAGGGAATAGAAAGTTAATTCCCTTGTTTGGGAGTTTAAGTGGGAAAAAATGAAATGAGTAGGAGGGAAAACTCATTCCTTTCTATTTCCTTAAAACCTCAAATTTTCATTCCCCCTAAATTGGGAGGAATCGGAGAGAATGAAATTAAATTTAATAATTTTTTTATTAAAACTCCCAAAATACCCCTATATATTCAACTCTTTATTTTAAAATAGGTATCTAATAGTAATATTTTCATAAAATGATTTCATTCCATTCCCTCCATATTGCTCACAAACAAGAATACTTACATTCCATTCATTTTCATTTCTTTCCATTCCATTCTTTTCCCTTACTTAAATACATTCCATTCCATTCCATTTCATGCTTTTCCATTCCCTTATGATCATTCTATTTCATTCCCTTCCCCTCCCTTATGAACTCCCAAGCAGAGCCTTAGTGGCAGGATTTTACAATGGAGAGATATATGTTTATGTTGACAAAAAGGGACAAAATCAATTATACGTAAATGCGATGAGAAAATTACAATAAAGAAAGGAAATTTTTAGTTTACCAAAAAAAATAATAATAAGTTTATGAATAATGCGTGAGTTTGTTTACGTCTAAAATAATGCATTATGCATGTACTTCATTTCACACTATTTGCTACTTTAAAATAAGTACAAGAACATGCAGAGCTAGTAATATTTTATGGTTTTATGTAATTCTATGATCTATATTGTACTACTAGCGGAAAATAAACCTTGTTTTTATTATTAGATAGAGTTTATTTGTAAAGGCAAGTCAGTTTTTAAGAATTTAATTAATGTGTATGTGAAGAAGATGTAAGGAGTAGCACAAATTATGGATAAAAATTGTTAATATCTGCTAGATATAGATAGAGAGAGATTGAGTATTCCCTGCAGCTCATACATGGTTGTTGTGGCGTGAAGGTTGGCTTATGGATTCAACTTCCAAAAGTTTCAGATTAAATCCTATATTTAATTTAAAAATGCTTAAACAAAATGACATCGCATTCCTGTGGTTATTCTTATTCATCACATGCTCCTACTATATATGAATGTTATTTCATTGCAAGCCACACAAAATTGTTTTGTTTAAAGCCTTTTCTAGCATGGCTTTATGCGAAATGGATTTATAGTTTGAATCAAACTAGTTTTGAAAGTGCAGAGTTTACTTTGAAATTTTTGAAAGTGTGAAGTTTAATTTAAAACCACTTTTAAAATATAAATTTTAAAATGTATTTTTCCTTTTTTAAAATAAAATATTTCAACATTTTATTTGTATTTATAAACCTTTAAAATTATTTTCAGGAACTCTTCCAATGCAGCATACTCATCCTTATTGTTTGATTGCAGATTATTGCTGGACAAGATTCCTTGTACCAAGGTGAAGCATGTGCTTCGGGAAGCAAATAAATATGCAGATGCACTAGTTAGGAAAGGATGTAACTCTCAAGAGGAATTTGTAATTTTTGATGTTCCCCCATCTAATGATATATCTGCCTTAGTGTATGCAGATGAGATTGGGGAAAACTTTTGTAGGCATGTTGCTTCTAACTTAGCCATTTTGGCTACCTAGTTTATATAATTTTCCTTTGAACCAAAAAAAAAAAAAAAAAAAAAAAAAAAAAAAAAACCTTTAAAATAACCAAAAAGGAAAAAAAAAAAAAAAAATCTATTGGACCATGCTTTTACATTGTTTAATTGGGCCAAGAAGAAGGCTGGGGCTGGGGAATATAGAAATTATGCCCTGCACCGATAATGAAAGTGGAGTGGTAATGAAGTTGGAATCACAAATTCTCTGGGGGAAGGATTACAGAAAGAAGCCACTCAAAGTCCTTCCCCAAATATCAAAATGTTCCGGGGAAAGAGTTTCATGAGTCGTTGTTAGGATATGCAAGTCACATTAGACCATTTCAAAGCATTGAAGAAAGAGTTTGACTAGGGACATCAAATTTTACACACAAAATTGTACACCACTTTCACATTTCATTTTACATGAAATACACTACAATACAAAGGTTGTGAGAGGGCACGGACTTCTCTGTGTAATTTTGGTTGCAATGCATGAAATTATTTATATTGTGAGTGTGTACATTACAAATAATGAAGGCCAAAAATGGTTAGAGACCTTGTCCTTGTTAATTAAGCACTCTGCACACCATACAAAGACTTTGCTTTATCATAAACATCCATGTCAAGACTTTCCTCATGCTTGCACTTACCTATCTAAAAAGAAAAATATGTTGGAGAACTTCAAATAGGACTATGTTTCAATCAAACTGTGACAAGTTTTTCATAGTAATACATATCAAATAGTTATATACGCTTCAGTTAACCTTGAGTTCATTATGAATTAAATTAATTGCAAGACAAAATTTTGACAAGTTCTAGCATGCAAATTAGTGATTTATCTGCAATTGGTTCAACTCTTACTATATGTCTCCCTTATCAACTCAAAGGTTGCACTTTTACCAGGATGTTTTTGTCGGAAGTACTGGTACCTCATCGGAGGTCATTCTATGGACAATAGCTGAGCTCATCAACCATCCTTCTGTATTCGATAAGGTTAGAGATGAGATAAATTCAGTCGTTGATAGTACTAGACTAGACGAGGAATCAGATGTTGCGAATCTCCCCTACTTGCAAGCAGTTGTAAAAGAAACACTACAACTATATCCACCATTGCCTGTGACAACAAGAAAATGCCGTCAAAGTTGCAAAATAGGAGGCTTTAAAATAACCCAAGAAACCATGGTGTTAATCAATCTGTATGCCATAATGAGAGATCCAGATTTATGGAGCAATCCAAATGAGTTCCAGCCAGAGAGGTTTTTGGTTTCCTCTGAAAAACAAGAAAGTATGAAATATAAACAAGATGAAACTTTTAGTATTCTTTCTTTTGGGGCAGGAAGGAGAGCTTGCCTTGGTTCAAATTTAGGGTTGAGTATGGCACATATAGCAGTTGCAACATTGGTTCAATGTTTCGATTGGAAAGTAGTTGGAGATGGAGAAGAGGCTAAGGCTAAGGTTAATATTGAAGTTACAAAAGGTGCTTTTATTCACATGGCTAGCTCATCCACTTAAATGCCTTCCGATTGTTAAATTCAACCCATTTGATTCTGTGATGTGAGTTTGTTTACTTCATAAATATTTTCTAATTCAAAAAAAGTACAAGCACATGCAGTAATATATATATATATATATATTCCTTTTTATGTAATTTTATGTTCAGTATTGTACTCCCGGTGGAAAATAAACCTTGTCTTTATTAGTATTTGTAAAGGCAAGTTAGTTTTAGGGAATTTAATGTGTGTGAAGAAAATGTAAGGGGTCGAATAAATTTAATTTAATCAATAAATTTTTTTTAAAAAAAGTGTTAATATATATATATATATATATTGTAAAGACAGATCATGTATAGCGACACAATTTCTTGATTAATGAATTCCGTGATAAGTGGTTTCTTCTCTCATTACCTTTCAGGTTTTAACAGCTTCTTAAATTCCAATTAGCTCAATTAGTAAAGTCTATTATTGTTGAATAAGAGATTTGAGGTTCAATCCCCATCTAGACTGAAAATCAATTGATGTCTTAATTTGAATTTTGATGATAAAGAATTATCATAAAGAGCGGACACCATAGGTTGAAACTCTCTAAAATAAAAAATTTTCAACAGCTACCTTGAGCTTATAATCAACTTTAGTCGTGTTTTGTTTCGTATTATATATTTTTCTCCCAAAAAAAAAAAGTCAGGTTGTATATTTAACCGGTTTAACACATATAACACGTGTCAAAACAAATATATCACACGCGCATAACTTGTTAGAAAGTTCAATTTATTAGTCTGCTGCTAAGGCCTTTAACGGCTAGTTGGTTATCTCTCTCTAACTACTATAAAGAGAGCTCCTATACTATTTCTCATTTAAGTTGCCAGCTGTGTTAATCAATTACATACTAGTGATTTTCATTCTCTGTTTTCTCATTGAAATTTTTCAAGGTTTCAGAGCCTACGATCATGGCTCCACAACCACAAAATCTGAATCGACCTCCACAAACTCTTACTCCACCTGTTTTCTCTTTGATTATTGGAATCAATAATGCTTGAGAGGTCTGGAACACTCTAGAGCAATGATTCACATCAACATCAAGAGCAAACATATTGAATATGAAATTGGAGTTTCAGAGTATCAAGGAAGGAAATAATACAATCTATCAATGGCTTTCTACAGCGAATCAAAACAGCAAGAGATCTTCAACATACTGTTGGAGTAGCAATTGATAATGAAGAATTGCTATGCATTATATTCAAAAGGCTTGCCCAACGAGTATGCCCAAAGGTGGACATTAAATGCATGAAATCGTTGAAATATCACTGGGATAAGATTTCAATGAGATATGGTTAGGTTGGGTTAACCCAACTAGGTCCAACATATCTATTATAGAAATGGCCGCAACTCGGCCCAATTTCTTTAAAACCACCTAGGAGTTCATTTCTCTAACAAGCTTAAGGCTTGCCTCACTACAAATCTATGTCCAATCACATACACAGCTAAACCCATCAGAATTTTTAAGTCCAACCCATTTACACTAACCTAAACCTAGCCCACGCACCAACTTTTCATATTTACATTGACAAACCCTAACTTCCGACAACTACATGTAGGGGTGTGCGCAGTTCGGTAGGGGCAGTTTTTTTCCAAATTTATTACCGAACCGATAGAGATCGGTTTTTTCATAATTGGAACCGATGCATACCACTTAGGGTCGGTTTTCCGACCTATAGCGGTATGGTTTTTTGCGGTCGGTTTAGTCGGTTTGGTCGGTTTGAAATATTAAAAAAAAAAACTATTTTTTTAAAAATAAAAAAATTGGGCTTTCAAGCCCAATATCAATATATCAACCTATTCAAGATTTCAAGTAAATCTGTTCACATAAAAAAAACATGTGCAAAAAATATGTTCACAAAAAAAAAAAATCTATTCAACAAATAGTAATGATCCAAACTATCCAAATTTTTTCATTTCATTCACCATGCAAAAATATTTTGAAATTGCCTCAATAAGAGTTCAACTCTCAAAATACTATCATGTAGCATATAATATCATTAGTGTCACTATGTGTGTCACTGAGTGATTAGTGATTACCTTTCCATGAATGATTGAAAGCGTGAACTCTCTCAATCTCTGTCTCCCTCAAAAATTAAAATGCTGAAGGGAAAAAAAAAAGTTAGTACTTAGTAGACTAACAGTTACTATAAACTTACTAAAGTAACAACTAAGACTAATGACATATTATATTATTATTATATATAAACTAACTATAAAATTACTAAAGTAAGTAACAACAGTACTTAGTAGTATATATAATATAATATATGTAAGACAGCCAACCTTAATAGTTAATATTATATTATTATATATGCAACGCATCCAGTTCATCAAAAAAAAAAAAAAAAAACAAACTATGTAAGCATCCGTGGCCGTGTATATATAAATATTAGATTATATATGTAAGCAGCTACAGCCTACAAACAGCCAACCTTAATAGTTAATATTATATATATAAGCATCCAAACTTAATATAATATTATATTTATATATGTAAGCAGGCTAGCACACTAGCACAGGCAGCAACTACTTGTTGGAGTTGGACAATGGACCCCCACAAAATAGAAAGCCACGGAGCCAGACACACAGTCACACAAAGGAAGTATTGCCTTCGCTGCTAAAGCCACGGACACAGTCACACCAGATTGAGAGATTTTAAAAGGTGCTAAAGCAGTAGTATTGCCTTAGCTGCTAAAGCTTTACTCAAACAAATCACCATGGATTGGTTTCTACTTTCTCGGGTTAGAGGGAACTGGGAAGTGTGTCAACAAAGGAAGTTTTGGTTTCTAGTTTCTACTTGATCATTCATGCTTTCAGCTTTCCCAAACAAATGAAAAGGAAAAAACAGTAAAACACAAAGACAAAACTGAAAACAGACGAAGAAGCTTACCGTTGTTCACTTGTTCTGCGTTAGGCAAGACTTGAGAGCGAGAGAGAGAGTTAAAAGATTCTAAGAGAAAAATATGAACTTATACCCCTGAGAATCTGAAAACCTAGCCTAAAACGCAGCGTTTTGCTTTTATTTTTTTAATAACACCCATACATAAGTTACATACGATGTCGTTTTACAGCTTCCATTAAAAAAAAAAAAAAAAATTTCAGAATGACAGATCCTGTTCCTGTATCGTATCAGTTCGGTTCGGCATAGCATCGGTTTCAGATTTCTCAATCCGGTGATTTCACCGCACCGGCATCGGAATAGAGGGCGAAATCCGAACGCCGGCCTCGGCTCATTCGGTCGGCGCTACAGTCGGGACGGTATCGTCGGCGCCGGTCGGTTTGGTCGGCTCCGGTAAAGTTTTGCACACCCCTAACTACATGAACACTGATTTCAACTACAAACAATTACATAACATCCCTAAAACTTCCAATAATAGCACAAATCCCCCATAATTTTCTAAAATTACCATAAGAACCCCCATAACTCACCAAAATACCCCTATAAACCCTCATAAATTATTAAGATACCCCAAAATACCCAAGAATTATCAAAATACTTTCAAAGCAGGAAAAAAAAAATAAGAGGAGATTATATGAAAAATCTAACTTTCTTTCCTTTCCTTGGGTTTATGGTCATTCGCCAGGAGTTTCGAGTTTAATCTAAGAAAGAAGGTTGTACTTTCATAAATCAAGCACCTCTTTCACATAAGAAAATGGAGGCGGGCTTGGGTATAATCTTACTAAACTGATTCCACATGAAAGAGGACCGACAGACAATTACCCTCTTGAGTGATGGGAAGCGAACTAGTCCCCGAAAATGCTTGTACCTTTGTTGTTGGGGCTTACAATTCACCTTCTAACACAACTTTTTGATGATCGCCAAAGCTATGCCATCTTTATTTCAATTTCTTCTGTGTTGTCAAGGATCTACACACGCATAATGTCATAGCTATAAGGTGCCGCCCGTAGCCAACCCATATATGTTTTAAACCTTAATTTTCCTCTTATTTATTTGTGTGGCTTCCTCGTAACAAAGAGGTCCCTGATCTTAGGCAACTAGGGGCTTTTATAGGTCTTCTTGTTGGCTTTTACTTGTATTTTGCATATACAAAGAGAGAATATTAAATTGTTGTTTGGATTATCAAATTATTTGGATTGAAGTTTTTTATTTCTTTTTTTTTTCTTGGTATCCGTGACATTATAGTATATAGTACAGTACTACTATTCTAATAGTTTACAGCAAAAGTTACAAAACTGATCCTATAACAAAAAATATATATATAAAAAGTTAAAAATGCATGATTTAAAAAATGGTTCGGTTAATATATGCCTTAAGGGTACATATTAAGTTATCTATTTTTCAAAAAAATTTCTCGGGAATTGAAAAAGCTGTCAATACTTTTTCAATTCTCGAGAAGTTTTTTTCTAAAAATAATTAATTATTGTAAGGGCACACATTAGCAAAATCCTTAAAAAAAAAAAAACAAAAAACAAAAAACAAAAAAACAAAACAAAACTTCACATGGCCCAGAAGTAAATTAAGTAAGCCCATAGCCACAAGTCATATGTCTACCCACGATAAAACAAAAACCACACATCACATATTCACAGTCTACATTAGGAGGAAAAACAGATAAGAAAGAGTGAAAGACTGAAACTATACCTCAAGTCCTCAAACGTGACCAGATCGGAGGAGAGGTAAAGCCACCAACAAAAGGGATTTAAGAGTAGTGAACAGTGGAGTGCAAGAATGAGAGAAAGGGAGGGAGAGAGAGAGAGAGAGAGAGTATGGGTAAATTTTAGATTTGATATTTTAGATTTGTTTTTATTTGTGATTGTTTTGTGAGTAATATTTTTAGACGAGTGTAAAGTGGTGGGCTTGGATTGGGATGTTGGGCAGCTTCTTGCCGTACTAAGCCCGAGTTGTTTCTGGGTAAAGGAGTCAGGACCAGCCCAATTGGAGCACACCTTGCCCCGGCTTGTGCGCAAATCACACCACGGCTGCCAAAGTCTGTTTATAAACTCACAGCAAACAGAGTCATTGTTAAGAGGTTATGGCAAACAGACATAATATAGATAACATAAAGAAAGTACAACCACTATTTCTGCCGCAATAAGTAAGGGAAATAACTTAAAAGGCCTCACTTTTAAAGAATAAAACTTAAACAAAGGGTTAGAGCGGGATTAATAGAGTTAAAAGAATGAGTCTACCGCACCAAGTATTACTGCAAGACTCTAACCAGGGAAGGGAAAACTGCTCCCTCAACACAAGTAACTTCAAATGAGAAATTAATTGCTTTGAGAGGCCAACCCCAAATGGTATGTGCCCAAGTATAAGTCGTTCTTCCTCCAATGGAGAGCAAGGCTATTGAGGGAGAGAGGGGGTTAACCCATTTGGGTGCATGCCTAAAACACTCTGTTTTCTTTCCTTCTTCGTTCTCTGTTCTTTTATTTTATCTTTTCTCTCTGTTTTCTTTCTTAGAATTCTTTTCTTTTCTTGATTCTCCCTCCTCCTTTCTGTACATAACCACGGGTCCCTTATATAGAGCCTGCCATAACCGATTTTACTGTTCTAGCCCCTTAATAGCCCTTGTCTGATATGGGAGCCTTTTGCCAACCACTTACCGAGTCAATGGTTCTGACTACCACCATTGACCTGTGGCTTTCAGACAATGAAGGTTCCTTCTCTATTCGTCCAGTGTGTACCCTCTCCCTCTCGGTCTCTCATGGCATGCACCCAGTGATTCTTACCCACCCTTGCCTCTTTTGGGTGGCATGTCATCCCAACAGGACTGTGCCTACCGAAAGAGCCTAGGCAAGAAACACAAAAATGGGTTTCCACAACTCTCCCCACCGCCAGACCGTACCTTCACCCATGACGTCACCATTTCCCATAGTGGCTGGGTATAGGCTGGTGATGCCTGAGTCGTACGCATGCTTTACCTTCTTGATATTTCATACGTTTGCCGAGGTCTGAGAATGGGTGCACATATCCTGCCGTGCGCTTTTTGGCCTTTTCTGGTGTGGATTGCATCTCCGGCAGGCCAACGTTTATGACTTGTCCCTTTCTTTGGAGGGTTGAGCTTTGTTGGATCATTGGGCCTCCCTTTAGTTTGGGTGTTTGCTTCATGGCTTGGCGTCTCCTGCCACACCAGATTGTTATTCATGCTGCTTATCTCAATCCTACCGAGCCCTTTTGGGCCTGCCGTGTGTTTTTCTTCTCAGTAACCCAGTATACTTACTAGACCTCTTCTTTCAATTCTTACGGGCTCCAATGTCCCTTTTTTCTTGTGGGCATCTCTAGCCCATTTTAGTTCTATTTCACCTATGGGCTTTTGCTAACTCATCTTGGGCTTCCTCGGCCCAATTACTCCATACTTCATCCTTTGGGCTCATGGGTTCTCCATTAGCCTCTTACTTTCTTTGTTTTCATTGCATTAGGTCTGCTGTTACCCATTCTTACTTTTCTTCATACTTCCCATGGGTTTGTTTTTTTCTCTTTCCAGGCTTATTCAAGCCCATTTGCTTCTTCTGGACCCATCTCATGGACCCGTGAGCCATTCATTCCTGCCATGACTTATGTCTGCTGTTTCTTTTGGTCTGCCCATGTTGTTGAGCCTTTTGTCAAAAATGAGCCCCAGCAACTAGATTTGTATTTTATCTGGTTTAATTTTGGTTTGTCTAGAGGTCAGTGATATTATTTTTGGGACAATTGATTTTGTCTAGACAAAAGAATTTTCTTCTTATTTTTTGGTCATAAGAATGTAACAAATTTTTTGGGGTTTCATTTGGAATCATTTTTTTTTCTTGATTACCTCTTCTTTTCCAAAACTTTGCGCCCCCCTTTCCACTTAGGGGCCTTAAAGAATGGCCTAATTGGCCTAGTAGAAAAGTGGACCTGGTTCACACTTAGCCACCTAAACACATGAATTAAAAAAAAATTAAAAATAAAAACAATCTCAAGCGAGCTATGGTAAGGGGACCTCAAACAGTTTTGTATTCCATTACATGCAGAGGACAAGATACTACTTAATTTCCTCACACACAACTAAGGTATAATCAAAACACTTTTGTTAAATATTCTGGTTAACATGTTCTTTAAAATTTAGGGTCCATTTGGTAATATTGTTCTAGTAACATTGTTTATATTTCGGCAAAAACTACATTTTTGTCCTTATATATTCAGGCGATTCTCACTTTGGTCTCTATCTTTTATTTTCACCATTTTTAGTCTCTATTTAGAAAAACGCCATCCATTTTAGTCATTTCCGTCAGTGCCCTAATGGCAAAGTCTTAGGCGGCAAACGGAACTATTAAAATAATATTAAAAAAAATTATTCTGGCATTAAAAAATGCCACGTCACATCTAAATTAAAAAAAAATTAATTTATTAATTTTAACTAAATAAAAAAAATATTAAAAACAGAATTAAAAACCAAAAATCACATGAATTGAGATCTAAGTGTGTCTTGAATAAGAACACAAACTCGAATCAAAGAACACAAACCCAAAAATTAAAAAAATTAAAAAAAAAAAAAAAAAAAAAAAAAAACAACAACAACAACAAACAAACAAACAAACAAACAAACAAAAGGGATGTTAGATCTCAATTCATGTGATTTCACGGTCCTGTGAAGATGGGTTCAGTTCATGACTCAAGAACCTGACTATAAGCCTTTTATTGTTATTCGGCTTTTCGTTCTTGTCTGGGTCTTCATATTCGTTTTCATCGTCTTGGTGAATCCAAAAGTTTTGCCTTTTGCTATGATTTGAAACAAGGCGTAGGTTGCTGTTGTTGGAGAAAAATGGTAGATCCGAAATGTAGGGTTCGAAAAGAGCAGATTCGAGCGTAGACAACGCAAACAATTTGAGCCATGTGTCCGATGCTTTTATCAAAGCCTTTATTCCACAACGAGGTTTCTCTGTAGTGTTGCACTTGTTTTCTCTGAACCCCGATTTTCTGCTTTGTGTATTCCAAGGAATTGAGAATGTTTACCTGGTGTTTTATTTATTTATAATTTCTGGGTTTGAGTTTTTATATCTGAGTTTGTGTTCTTGTTGTTCTTGGTCAAGACACACTTAAATTTCAATTCATATGATTATTGATTTTTAATTCTGTTTTTAATATTTTTTATTTAGTTAAAATTAATAATATTTTTTTATTTAGATGCTGACGTGGCATTTTTTAATGCCAAAATAAAATTTTTTATTATTATTTTAATAGTTTCGTTTGCCACCTAGAGCTTTGCCGTTAGGGCACTGACGGAAATGACTAAAATGAATGGTGTTTCTTTAAATATGGACTAAAAGCGGTGGAAATAAAAGATATGGACCAAAGTGGGAATCGCCTAAAAATGTAGGGATAAAAATGTGATTTTTGCCTTATTTTTTTTAGATATATGTGTGGGTGAAAAAGTGTATGAAAATACATATAATATTGTTTAAATACTGAAAATTATTACATAAGTACATGTATCAAACACTCCCTTAATATATCTAATTTTACGTACATCTCATATTCAAGATAATTTTGGCTGAATAAATATAACACTATTTATTGAGTAACAAAGGCAAATGACTCTGGGACCAGACCATCTCACCTTTTACGGCAATAGTGAAAACGTTGATCTCAACGCAACAGTTAGAAAAATCCAAGACAGTTAGATCTGAAAGATGCTACTATATTTTGTCTGAGATTCGACACCACTTTAAAGCACGCGTGTTTGAGTAAATAAACAGTTACCCCCAAAATAGAAAGGGACGTTATATGCACGCTTGTTTGAGTAATTTTTTTTTTGTTTTTGTTTTTTTTTTTTTGAGAAGAGTGTTGTTTTAATAACATTGTTTAGGGGCTCGTTTAATACATTTGTTCACATGTTTTTAGTTTTTAAATAATATTACATGTATTTTTATATACTTTTTTACCTACACATATTTTCAAAAAATACAAACAATGTTACTATAACAACATTACCAAACGGGTCTTTAAGTGTTATAAAAATACGTGTGAGTAGAAAAGTATTGTGGAAATACATGTTGTGTTATTTAAACAATAAAAACTTTTGTTTAAACAATATAACCAAACAGGCCTAAAATTTGCATGGTTAGTTGGACTAATATATATATATATATGAGTTAGGTTCAAGTTACACCTAACATAACTCTAAGTAATGTTATACCACCCAATAACTTGTTATAGAATTTATATTTTGAAAATTTCACCGTTAAATTACATGTTTTATATGTTCTTAAGAATCATGTCAATTTTCATGTCAATTAGATGTTATTTACTATTTGATCATTAAACTTATTTTTTATATATTATTTTAAACTACAAAAACTTGAATTTAAAAAATTTATTGATAGCAAAGTTATTAATTTTTGAACACCTTGAAATTTTACAAACATAGAGAATATATGAAGATAATGTAATCTAAATGTGGATTTGTCAATATTCGCATCTAATTAAAAAATATTGAGTAGTGTAACATTACTTAGAGTTACATCAGGTGTAACTTCACAAGAGTTATATATTTTTTGAACCATTAATTTGTATTAGATCTAAGGGAGAAAAAAACACTCATAGTCATGTATTTATTGTTCCCTAGAAATTAGTAACTAAGTAATTAATTCTTCTTATTAAAAATAAAAAAATAAAAAACAGCATTAACTCTTTGCTCGCCATCATCTTCATCTTCTCTCCCTCTCTCACATGGTCTTGTGTTCTATCTTGCGGGCGTCAATTGTGGGCTTGAAGACAAGAAAGACAGTAACAATTGAAGTTTTGTTCAGCTGTTATTTGCAATTTAAAAAATGATTTTGGATTGTTTAGCTGTGTTCCTATTTTGCTTAAATAATTCTCATTCCAAATTAAAATTATTCCAAAGTTCATGAATGGTGTCATTAAGTACTTGGTAAAGGACAGAGTCCTTATCTTATGCTAGAATTTTCGTAAAATGACGAAACTTCAATCCTTATCCGATTCAAGGTAGTCGTGGTTGCACTATTTTAGTTACTTGTGCAGAATTTCTTTTGATAAAGGAATAAGAAATCAAACATGGCTTTCAATTTTTTAACAACACACACACACACACACACACATATATATATATATATATATATTCAGACTGTTAAAGAAGTTTACTTTGATCATTATTATCAAAATTATGAAGCATGCTGTTTTTCCTCTTTTTTTTTTTTTCTTTTTTTCTTTTTTTTTTTGAGAAAAAGACCATGTGAGAGAGGGAGAGAAGATGAAGATGATGGAGAGCAAAGAGTTAATGTTTTTTTTTTTTTTTTTTTAATAAGAAGAATTAATGACTTAGTTACTAATTTCTAGGAAACAATAAATACATGACTATGAGTATTTTTTTCACCCTTAGATCTAATACAAATCAATGGTTCAAAAAAAGTGTAACCCTTATAAAGTTACACCTGGTGTAATTCTATAAAAGTTATACATTTTTTAAACTGTAGATTTCTAAAAGATCTAACGGTTAAAAAAAAAATTCATTAAATATGATTGCTTCCACATTATTACCTAATTAATACTAACATTCTTTTTCTTTCTCTCTCTCTCTCTCTCCTTATTTATTGCTTTCCAAGAGATAATATTTTTTTCAACACAACCTAAACAAAAAAAAATCTAATTTTCCAGTTCGACTGCGTTGAAGCAGTAGATAACTTTCTTTTTTTAATCAGATAACTTTTTCTCATCAGATAATTTTTTATTTTTTTTTAATTTACAGTGAAGATAGAAGTATATATTTGAGTAAAAAAAAAAACTGAGTTTGAACACAGGGGCCACCCTAGTGGGCCATGGCTGCCAAACACCAGTAAACAAAACAATAGAAAAGTTCCATAAATTAAAAAATTAAAAAATAAAATAAAATAAAATAAAATAAACTTCCAATTGATCCTTAAAAGAAAAAAGAAAAAAAAAAAAGCTATAACATTTTGAAAGGTAGATCTTCTGGACTTGCTGCTTCAACACAGTCTTACCAAAAAAGAAATTTAAAATCTTCAAGGAATATAAAATCTTTTGTAGGGTCTTTGGAGAGAAAAATTGGTGCACCCAAGTATATAGCATCAGCTTTGAGCTTTTTCATTTGGTGGGTGTAGGGACTGGGTTTAAGCACTTCTATCGTTGAGTGAGTAGACTCAAGCCCAGCTAGCCTAATACAATGAATTTGTAGAGAGCGGGTTCAAGAGTTAGGCCTTAGCACGCGGACAACGCCCAATCTGGTATTCGCCACCGTCGAACGTAGATGAACCGAAGTTATCTTAGGAAGTCTGTCCTTGGCCCGGTTTGAGGACCTTGAAGGTGATCTTTTTTTCCCATCAGAATCATCCCTATCATTTAGTCTGTTCTTTGTGTTATATAGTCCCCTTCTGGACGATCTTCGCCTTCCACTTGTTGATCATCCGAACTTATACCTGACTATATGTCCCATCAGCTGCCTCACCAATCCTCATGTTAGTTGTAGCAACCAAGGCAGCACTGTTCAGGGGTCACTTTCCCATTAATGCAACTAGAATGCTAGTGGTGGGCATTTAGTGGGGAGGTGTCAGTTCTCCCTTGAACAGCTCCTCCATCGTGCTTCCATGACTAATTCTCTGTACTTGTTCTTTCTCTTTAGATGCTCAGGAAGGCTGCTTCTGGTGGTTCGTTACTTCCCCTTTCAATGGTCTCAGCTAGCTGAGGACATCATCGTCCTCGGCGATGTTTCTTGGCAGTTTAGGATTTCTGCGTTCCTCCTCGGATGTTTCTTTATCATCGGCATGGGCCTTGGGCCGGATATAAGATGGGCCGGGGTCGCCAGATTATTAGGCCCCACAATAGCCCCTCGAAATCCTACTGTCCGACTCCTCCGACGGGGAGGAGGATTTTGATGTCCTCGGGCCCCTGTTATGGCTTGTCACGTCTTGTCTTCCGTCAGCGCCAGAGTCTCTTCGTCTATCCAAGGCACGTTTCTAGAGCTTCAATATGCGATACGCACCCATATTAAATTTTGGCAGCTCCATACTCCCCACATTCAACGGTGTGATGGTAATCGAACGACAAGGATCTTTCGCCATTATGGGCGGGAAGTCTTGCACAATTGTCTTTGGTGAGGGGATAAATACCCATTTGAACCGGTTTGCCTCTTCATTTCTGTGGTCAAGAGTTCTTGTGCACACACTCCGGATCTGGTCAAGTCTCTAACCCAATGCAAGTCTTTTTCAGCACAAAAAGCCTGTCCGAGGAGCTTTTCCTCATTTCTATAAGTCTTCTTCTCTCTCTAGCTCAAACTTCTTCTCTGACTCATTTCTTTCCCTAGCCCTTTCCTGAGTTTCTTAGTCGTTGTTGAGGATACGATTTAAGAAATTAGTTGAGTTTGAAGAGGTGATGGAGAAATTTATCGCCGATTATAGGATACCCAGCAACGTGGGCTTGAGGTACTGTGCGGAAGGGGAATGGCGCATTCGGAGGAAGGAGGGGGAGGTCTTCATTCCCATGATCGCCTTCCTTGAAGGCGGTATAAGGATCCCCATGGGGCCGATAACGAGGGGCTACCTTAGGTACTTTAGATTGGCCCCCACTCAGTGCGCCACCAACGTGTTCAGGATCCTTGGTTTTATGGACGCCTTAAATGAAAAGATGGAGTTGAGATTAACCCATCATGATGTAAATTGGTGCTATAACCTCCAACAGCTAAAGGGTAAGTCTTACTACATGAAGAATAGGGACGATAAGGTCCGGCTTATCCAGTGTCTTCCCGAGTTTAGTAAGGGACTGAACAAAGACTTTCTCATCGTATCCGGGGAGTGGCACGATGGCCTTCACTGTCCAACAGAGGAGGGGACACCAGGTGGGGTACTTAGAGTAAGAGAGGGTCTAGCTTTTTTTTTTTTTTTTTTTTTTTGGTTGTAAGTCTGCTTTGTTCGGTTGATGACAGGAGCTTGTTTTCCTTTCTCCAGATCCGCATGCCTTTGAGCGTCATTTTAACTTGGTCAACAAGGAGGACTTGGAAGCTATCCTCAGGGCGGAGATCTTTCTGAACGAGGCTAACGACCAAGTTAGAGCCGCCCATAAGATCCTCAGGTATAAACCGCCCCAAAAGTCATTTCTGGCTCCGAAGCACGAGATCAAAGCCGGTGATCCTTGGCTTCGCGAGATAACTGTAGCGGAGCAAGGGTTTTTGCTTCCTAAAGGTATTCCATTGGCAGGAACTTTTACCTCCACCCAAGCTGTGGAAGCCAATGGAGAAGAGCTAGGAGGAGAGGAAGAAGTTGCTGATTCGGGTCCATCCAAGGACGAATTTGGCGCATTTGACCAAGTCCATCAGTCCAAGGATCCCTTTGGTGACCTGGGCGACCCTAATTTGACCGAGGCAGGCCTCTTCTCTGCGAGGACTTCTCCCTAGGCCGAGATGGGTTTCAAGAGGCAACCCTAGACAAGCCTACTTGACCTGTTTGAGGGTCAGCTGGGGAGGGACGAGCTGGGGAAGTCCCGATCCAAACTTCCTCATTCGCCGTCCAAGTCTCAGTCTGTTCAAACTAGGTTGTCCTCTGCCCAGTCTAAGCTTCCTCCTTCTCCACCTCAACCGAGCTTGCCACCAAGGCCCGAGCCTGTTGATCCCAAGTGCAAGAAGGACCCTAAGGGCAAAGGGCCTATAGAAGCTGAGAGGACTCGTTCTTCCCCCGATGAGGCTGAGGCTTGTCGCCCTCTTAAGCAGCAGAAAACTGGGCACCAGGGCCAAGGAAGAGAGGTGGCTGTGCAGTCCGAGGCCCAGGCATGGCTCCCTGCCCCAACGCTTCATGAGGAGCTTTTAATGGATAATGCCTCCCTCAGGGACTTCAGAGGGGGTAAAGGCGTTTATGTGGCTGATGCGCTGGAGAGATCCCTGCTACTCCCTGCCGATATGGCTCAATTAGAGAGCTTGAGGAGGCAGGAGGTCATCCTCATCATAAAGAGGTACTTAGGCATGGTAAGCCATCTGCCGCTTGAGAGTTTGTTGATTTTACCCTTCGGTTCTCAAACTTATCGTTTGTTTGTTTTAATTTGCAGGCTATCCAGGCCACTTATAGGCTAGAAGAGGAGGCCAATAAACAGAGCAAGGCCCTAGAACAGGAACATGACAACCGCCTAGATGCCACGCGGGTCCTTAACAAATCCGAGGATGACCTCAAGAAGGCGAGGGAGGCTTTAAAGGAGGTGAAGAAGGCCAAAGATAGCGCAGTTTCAAGCTTAGTTGGTGCTCAAAAGCAGGTCGCCGACCAGACGAGGCGCCTTCTAGACACTGAGGGCCAACTGCAAGTTGCTAAGGAGCACATAGCTGACCTAAAGCAGAGGTTAGCCGAGGCAGTAGGGGCCAAAGGCGTTGCCGAGCACGCCAGGGATGAGGCTCTGAGAGCCAAAGCAGAGACTGAGTTTGTGCAGACAGAGGCCGAGAGCTCTAAAGAGCAAGCGAATGAAGAGGCCTTTGCTGAGGGAGTGGCTAAAACCGAGGCTGCCCTCAAGGCCCAAGTCCCTGAGGTATGCAGGCGCTACTACTCCCAGACTTGGGATGAAGCCCTTAACCAAGCGGGGGTCGAGGTTTTGTCTGAGCTTAGGAAGGCCAAAAGAGTCTATTACCCTCCCGCTATTCTAGAAGCTACCTCTGCCACTTTTGAAGCCGACACCGCTCCTGAAGTGGCAGACGTGGACCAGGCCGATGCTGCCAAGGATCCCGCTTCTACTGATAGGCCTACCGAGGAGGCTGAGCATCAGAAGGTGCCAGAGGAAGTGGAAACCAGTAACCTGGAAGTGCCCCCAGATGTGGTGAAGCCCCCTGTTGGTCCTCAAGTCCTTCCTGCTGACTCCCAGGCTCTTCTTGCCAAGGGGGACCTTCCCAAAGTTGCCCCTCCAGCCAAGGAGACAGCTCTAATTGTAGTGCCTCTTCAGGCTGTTCCCCAAGGTCAAAGCTCCGAGGACCTCGAGAACACCTCTGGATAGTCTCCCAAAAGGGGGATAAAGCTCAAGTCAGAGAAATAGGCTGTCTTAGCTAGCTTTTACCTTTTGTTTTCTGCTTTTGTTGTTGTTGTTGTTTCCTTTTTTTTTTTTTTAAGCACTGTACTGCTACTTTTAAATTGATGTATGAATCACCTCTTTTTTACTTTATGTGTTAATTGTTATTGTGATAAGTTTTACTATTGATATAACCTGGGCCTTAATTATTAGCTTCACAATCTCAGAAGCTCAGCATGCTTTTCATTCTAAATTGGCAGCCAAAAAGTGTAGAGGCCATAGTGATAGTTTCCACTTTGACCTCGGTTGATAATTGAACCACCTTGACACCACGACCTATTTTTGCCAAATTGAATACTGAGGGAACAACTTTACAACATTGGTTCTATATCTTATGAATTGGCAACTATAAATGATAAAAAATGCTAAGCACATAGCTCCTGTAAAGATAATCCTTTAAACTCTAGGATCAAATACCACAGCACAATGCACAAAGGTGCTTATAGGTGTGTTTTAAAAACTTAATGATCTTAAGAAAACCGTTAGTTGCTGACCATGCCAGGGGGTTGAGTTCAATGCTCTTCAGAATGCCTTAAGTGATGCTCATGGGCTTGTGTTTATTTACGCCTTTACCGAGGGTAGCCAGTTTTGCCCGAGGTCTGAGTCTGAGGACCATGCAAGACCTTGGTTCCGTCCAACTCTTAGGTTCTTCTGTAAGTAACTAGTTTCCCCATAGGTTTGAGTCTAAGGATCATACAAGACCTTGGTTCTGTCTAACACTTAGATTCCCCTATAAGTAGCTAGTTTCCCCATAGATTTGAGTCCGTGGACCATGCAAGACCTTGGTTTAGTCTAGTACTCAGGTTTGTCTTGAAGTGGTTAGTTTCCCCATAGGTTTGAGTCCAAGGATCATGCAAGACCTTGGTTCAGTCTAGTTCTCAGGTTTTTCTTGAAGTGGTTCGGTCTAATACTTTTAGGTGGCCGCCAAAACATAAGATATATAATCATAATAGACCTGAAATTTGAATCACAAGAAAAGGGATACTTTCATTAATAATAATACCTCTTCAGGTTATTTACATTCCACGGACGAGGTATAGGTTTTTCATCTAGGTCTTCTAAGTAGTATGCATCTATCCCCGCTACCAAGGTAATTTGATATGGCCCCTCCCAGTTGGGCCCCAGCTTTCCCCAGGAAGGATTCTTAGCAGCCCCCATAACCTTCCTCAGCACCAGGTCCCCCGGTACTAGTGGTCTGAGCTTCACATTAGCATCATATCCCTGCTTAAGCTTTTAGTGGTAATAGGTCAGCTGGATCATTGCCCTTCTCCCTTCGTTCATCAACCAGATCTGGACTCTTCCCCAGCAGTTCATCATTACTGCCTGGAGTGAAAGAGCTCGTCCTTAGCGTTGGGAAGTTTGTCTCTAGAAGGATAACAGCCTCGGCCCCGTAAGTCATGGCAAAAGGTATCTCCCCCGTTGACCGCCATGGTGTAATCCGGTACGTCCAAAAAACGTGTGGCAACTCTTCTACCCATCTTCCCTTGGCGTCATTCAGTCTCTTCTTAAGCCCATTGACGAGGACCTTGTTGACAACCTCGGCCTATCCATTTCCCTGAGGATAAGCTGGAGTTGAATACTTGTTTGTAATCCCAAGCTCACAACAGTACCTCCTAAAGGCCTTGTTGTCGAATTGGAGTCTGTTATCCGAAATGAGGGTATAAGGGACCCCGAATTGTGTGACAATGTTTCTCCAAAGGAATTTCTTAGCGTCCATATCCCTGATGTTGGCCAATGGCTCAGCTTCAACCTATTTGGTGAAGTAATCTGTGACAACCAACAGATATCTCTTATTCCCTAGTGCCTTGGGGAAAGGGCCTACAATATCCAAGCCCCACTGAGCAAACGGCCATGGGCTGGACAAAGGGTTGAGGACCTCCTAGGCTGATGAATATTTGGGGCGAACCTTTGGCATTGGTCACACTTCTTAACATACTCCAAGGCCTCCTTCTGCATCCCCGGCCACCAGTACCTTTGTGTAACGGCTCGGTGAGACAAGGATCTTCCTCTTGTGTGGCTCCCATAGATCCCCTCATGCAGCTCTTTGAGTAATAACTCTAATGCCTCGGGGTGGATACACAGTAGGTATGGCCCAGAGTAGGAGCACCTATACAACTTGTGGTCCTCGGACAACCAGAACCGAGAAGCATTCCTTCGTATTTTTTTCAGCCTCTGACTTCTCTTTGGGCAGAACGTCATCTTTGAGGAACCTCACCATGGGATCCATCCAGCTGGGACCCATCCCAACTTAATGGATGTGGACTATGCCCTTCGCCACCTCATTTGCTCTTTCCAGATGCTTTACAAGAATGATCCGAGGCAAATCCCCTGCGAAGGAGGTGGCAAGTGTGGCCAATGAATCGGCATGGGTGTTTCTACTCCTGGAGACATGTGACAAGCTGAAAAGATCGAAATCTAACTGCATTGCTTGACCTGACCTAGGTACTCTTGCATCCTTGAATCTCTGGCTTCCAGCTCTCCCTTTACCTGGCCTACCACCAATCTTGAATCTGAGAACATCTCCACTGCTTTTCCTCCCATTTTCTGTACCATGGCCATCCCTTGTAATAGTGTTTCATACTCGGGTTCATTGTTTGTGGCCGAGAACCCTAGCTTCAGGAATTTTTCTATGACAGACTCCTTAGGGGATATTAAGACTAGCCCTACTCCAGACCCCCTTTAATGTGCCGCGCCATCAACGTATACCTTCCAACATGGTGGCCCCAAGATGGAGATTACCCCAACTGATTTTTCGTCAATGCTTCTCTCCTTGGCTGCCATCTCTACTGTTGGTTCAGTGAACTCAGCCATCAAATCAACTAGAACCTAGCCCTTTATGGAGGTCCGAGGCATGTATTTGACGTCAAAATCCTCCAAAATTGTGTTCCACTTGGCGATCCTTCCTGTGTAATCAGCAGTCTGGAGTACAGACTTCAAGGGCAATCGGGTTAGGACAACCACTGTGTGAGCCTGGAAATAATGGGGGAGCTTTCGTGTAGCATGGACCACAGCTAGTATGGCTTTTTCTAAGAGTAGATACTTGACCTCAGCTTCATGCAGTGACTTGCTAACGTAATAGACTGGTTTTTGAACACCATTGTCGTCCCGTATCAGTACCAGGCTCACAGCGTGAAGCGTTACAGCAATGTATGTGTATAGGACCTCGTCGACCTCAGGATTGGACATGATAGGCGGCCGAGATAGGTACTCCTTGAGCTGCTGGAAGGCCACGACACAATCCTCGGACCACTCAAATCCCTTCCACTTGTTGATCAGGAGATAGAAGGGCCTGCACCTATCAGCCGACCTGGAAATAAACCGATTTAAGGCTGCGATTATTCCAGTAAGCTTCTGGACCTCCTTGGGGTTTTGCGGAGGCTTTAGATTATGAATAACCTTGATTTGGTCAAGATCAATCTCGATTCCCCTGTGGGTAGTCATGTACCCTAAAAACTTGCCAGAACCCATGCCAAATGAGCATTTTGAAGCATTTAGGCGCAGCTTGTGCTTCTTCAAGACGTCAAAGGTGCGGCCGAGGTCTCCTAAATGTTCGGACACCACTTTACTGTTTACCACCATATCATCAACGTAGACCTCTATACTCTTGTTCAACATCAGCTCGAACATTCTTGTCATCATCCTTTTATAGATCGACCTTGCATTCTTCAGACTGAATGGTATTACTTTGTAGTGGTAGTTCCCAACGGGCGTCACAAAGGTTGTCTTCTCCTGATCTTCCAAGGCTAGTGGTATTTGATGATAGCCTTGAAAGGTGTCTAGGAAGCTCATCCGAGGATGACCCGTGGTTACATCCACTAGTTGGTCTATCCGAGGTATGGGAAACGGGTCTTTTGGACATGCCCTATTCAGGTCAGTGAAGTCCACACAGACCCTCCACTTTCCACTTTTCTTCTTGACCACCATAGTGTTGGCCAATCATTCGGGGTAAAAGACCACTTTGATAGCCCCTGCACGCTTAAGCTTATTCACCTCTTCCCTAATTGCATCAGCGTGCTCTCTCGATGGGCGCCAGGGTGGCTGTTTCTTAGGGATTATGGACGGATTGACATTGAGATGGTGACAGATGAAGGACGGATCAATCCCTAGGGCATCACAAGCATCCCATGCAAACATGTCAATATTGCTTTTGAGGAACTCAATTAGCTCCTTCTGCTCCTTAGGAGGCAGCCGAGCCCGACTCGAAAGCACTTCTTCGGGTCGTCACCAATTACCACTTTCTCTAGATCCTCACATTTTACTTCCTCGGCAGCTGCGTCAAGAGGGGCCGCCGGAGTCTTTGATTGCTATAAGCTCTCTTCAACGGTGGCCGAGGACTGTGCGTCGAGCCGATGTGATATGGCGGCCACCATACACTGCCTTGCTGTGGGCTGGCAACCACAGATCTCAAGAACCTGATCCCCTGATGAAAATTTCACCTTCTGGTGCAGAAAGGAGGCAACACCCCTCAAGGTGTAGAGCTAGGGCCTTCCTACGATGGCTGTGTAGGGGGAGTAGGTGTTCATTACTATAAAGTTCACCTCCACCACTTCTGGGCCGGTCTGGATGGGTAGCCTGATCATGCCCTTTGGGATAATGAGCTTCCCATTGAAGCTCATCAAGGGAGAGCTATAGGGCGTTATGTCCTCCGACTTCAACCCCAGCCCCTTATAGAGGTCGAGGTACATGACCTCGGTCGCACTGCCACCATCCATCATCACCCTTTTCACGTCGTAGTCCCCGATTCTGAAAGTGATCACCAGAGCATCATCATGGGGCTGGGTGGTCCCAATCTTGTCTTCCTCCGAGAAACTCAAAGTCAGGTGAAAATTCCTTCTGGCCCTTTTTGGCTTTGGCTGGGACTCCTTGGCAGGCAACTGGGCTACAGACAACACTCGTGAAGGGGCGTGCCTGTTCTTCTTGGTGTGGCCAAGATTACATTGATCGTCCCTACGGGTGCCCTTAGGGCGTTATCTCTCTGGGGCTCCTGATGGGTCCGGCCTTGATGGTCACCAGGTTGATGCAGAAGGTGTTTCAGCTTTCCTTCTAGGACCAGTTAGTCTAAATAGCTCCGGAGATTCCTACAGTTTTCTGTGGTATGTCCGTGGTCCCTATGGTACTGGCAATAAAGGTTCTGATTGCGCTTTGTGGATTCCCCCACCATCTTATTCGGCCACCTAAAGTATGGCTCGTTCTCGATTTTCTCCAACATCCTATGTACTGGCTCTCGAAATACGGCTTGGACAGTCTGTGTTTCGGCTGCTCCAGATTGCCCCACGAAGTCCCTCATCGGGCGGGTGTTGTTGTATCGGTCTGACCTGGAATCCCTCTTCTCCTGAGGGATGGCCTTCTCCTTTCCTCTGCCCTGTAGTTGGTCTTCCTCCACTCATTTGTACTTGTCGATCTGATCCATCAGTTGACGCACACTGGTGGCAGGCTTGCCTGTCAGGGACTTCCTTAGGCCACGTCAAGTTGGGAGACCATTTTTGAAGGTGCTGATGGCGACATCGTCAAAATTTCCCTTCAATTCATTGTACACCTCCCAATATCGGCCTGAGTAGGCCTTTAAAGTCTTTCCATCATGCATGGACAGAGACAGTTGCGCGCTCAAGGGCCGAGGCTCTATGCTGTTTGTAACGAAGCAGGAGCCAAAGGCTTGGGTTAGCTGTCTGTACAAATTTATGGAATTCGTCCTCAAGCCATTGAACCACCTCATCGCTACTGGAGCCAAGTTAGAGGGGAAAACCTTGTACATCAACGCCTTGTTCTTAGAATGAACAGCCATCCTCTGGTTGAACTGGCTCACATACTCCACGGGGTCCGTTTTGCCATTATAAATGGAGAAGGTTGGCTGCTGGAACCGCCAAAGAAGTGTAGCCCCATCTATATGGCATGTGAAGGGCGATTTGGACAGTTGATCCAGTGCCCTACTCATGGCATCATATCCCAAGCCCCTAGGAGATGGGCTTTTACGCTTGCACTTCCGGTAGTGCTCCTCTTCATGAGAGAAGGTCTCACTTGAAGGGGTTCTTGATCTTTGCCTATAATCATCATCGTTTTCATTGTTAGAGGGCAGGTCGGGGCTAGGTTGAGGTTGCCTTCGTTGTGCATGGCGCAGCCTCCTCTTCAGATCGTCTATCTTTCGCTGCATGGCCTGCTCATCGCTCTGACCCTGGGTCATGCGGCTCCTAACCTCTTTTGGTTGTATGGCCCGGTTGTTGCTTTGTCTCTAGGGCACATGGCTGTCCCCACGCGAATAGCTTCTACTGGTTTGGGTGGTGTGCACACTTTCCTCTCGAAATCTTCCATTCTCTTAATTTCGATCGCGCTCAGGGTTGGCAAAGTTACCTTGGTGCTGGGACTTGACCGGTTCAAGCTGATGGGAGCCTGCTTGATGAGGGCTTGATCCTACCATGCTTGATCGTCGCCCTTACTAACACACAAGTTCTCCCCACAGACAGCGCCAATTATGGGGACTAGGTTTGAGCACTTCTACTGTTGAGTGAGTGGACTTAAGCCCAGCTAGCCCAATATAATGAATTTGTAGAGAACAGGTTCAAGAGTTAGGCCCTAGCACACGGACAATGCCCAATCTAGTATTCGCCACTGTCGAACGTAGATGAACCGAAGTTATCTTAGGAAGTCCGTCCTCGTCCCGATCTGAGGAGCTTGAAGGTGATCTTTTTTTCCCATCAGAATCGTCCCTATCATTTGGTCTGTTCTTTATGTTATATAGTCCCTTTCTGGACGATCTTCGCCTTCCACTTGTTGATCATCCGAACTTATACTTGACTACATGTCCCATCAACAGTCTCACCAATCCTCCTGTTAGTTGCAGCAACCAAGGCAGCACTGTTCAGGGGTCACTTCCCCATTAATGCGGCTAGAATGCTAGTGGTGGGCATTTATTGGGGAGGTGACAGTTCTCCCTTGAACAGCTCCTTCATTGTGCTTCCATGACTAATTCTCTATACTTGTTCTTTCTCTTTGGATGCTCAGGAAGACTGCTTCTAGTGGCTCGTTACTTCCCCTTTCAGTGGTCTTGGCTGGCCGAGGACATCATCGTCCTCGACGATGTTTCTTGGCAATTTGGGCTTTCTGCGTTCCTCCTCGGACGTTTCTTTATCTTCGGCATGGGCCTTGGGCCAAATATAAGATGGGCCAGGGTCGCCAGATTATTAGGCCCCACAGTGGGTTTGCTTTATTGTTCTGCAGGACTGAAGAAGAGTGCGATTTGAGAAGAAAACTCCTGATTTACTTTGATTCAAATTGGCCCAACCATCTACATTCCTTTTCAAGGCATTCAGCGATTGCTGAGGCATCCTTTGGGCTGGCTTTGGAGAAAAGAACAACATCATCCTCGGACAGTACGTGGTGATTTCAGGTCCTCTGGACTTGTTACCTTCCAAAATTTTATGGTCTTTTTTTTTTTTTTTTTTAAAGGACCAATTGGAAGTTTTTTTTATTTATTTTTTTTTTTATTTATTTTTTTTAATTATGGAACTTTTCTTTTGTTTTTTTTTACTGGTGTTTGGCAACCATGACCCACCGGGGTGGCCCCCTGTGTTCAAACTCAGTTTTTTCTGTGTTTTTTTTTTTTTTACACAAATATATACTTCTATCTACACCATAAATTAAAAAAAAAAAAAAAAAAGGGTTATCTAATGAGAAAATTATCTGATTAAAAAAAAAAAAAAAAGTTATCTGCTGCTTCAACGCCGTCTAACCAGAAAATTAGATTTTTTTGTTTATGTTGTATTGAACAAAATATTATCTCTTGGAAAGCAATAAATGAGGAGAGAGAGAGAGAGAGAATGCTAGTATTAATTAAGTAATAAAGTGAAAACAATCACATTTAATAATGTTTTTTTTAACGGTTAGATCTTTTAGAAATTAACGGTCTAAAAAATGTGTAACTTCTGTAGAGTTACACCAAGTATAACTTAAACTCATCTCTCTCACACACACACACACACACACACACACACACACACATATATATATATATATATATAATAATTTTGAAAAATATAGACACGAGTGAACTTTGACACGTTACTTATTAGGAACAAAACAATTTCCACTTGATTGAAATCCAACGCTACTTCTTCCTCTTCTTTGTATATCTCATCACAAACCTCCCAATAAGATGCATTCCCAACAAACCCACCAAGCCAACTACGAGTCTTCACCTTCCTCTTCTTTGTATCTCTCATCACAACCCTCCTAATCTGATCCATTCTCAACAAACCCTTTGTTACGTTTGAAATATTCAAATCCCGTGACCTTGTCTTTGCTTCTAGGCCTATTATTATTTTTGGGTGTTTTTTTTTTTTAATTAATTGTTTTTCATATGTGACAAAATTAGGGTCATATTCATTTGTGTTAAAGATATATTAGCCAATTAGCATAGGCCCAAGCCTAATTCTACTTTGTGTGCAAGCCAAGTCTCCTACTTGTACTAGAAGTTTATTAGTCTAGGGTTTAGTCTACTATATATACACATGTTATGATTCATTGTAATACAAGATTTGTACTACACTCTAATATATTATTGATGTAGCCCTTTAGAGTTTCCTCTATGGATGTAAGCCATTTCCACATCTATACTAACATATTTGACATGGTGTATCAATGCTATAATATTTAACAATTTGAACTGTCAAAAACTAAACTAGTAAGACTAGGCTTCATAAATCGTTGTAGTCAAATCTATATTTTACTCAACCATATTTGAAGAAATACTATATCCATAGCACTTCTCAACCGTATTTAACCAAAATTCCTGGGTGCTAGTAGAACATGAATCTGATCTTGGAAGATTTTCAATACTCTTGTCTCTTGGACTTTGACACATTATCCTCCATTTTTTTTAATGTATATATTTTTTTTTAATTTAAAATCTTGACTCACTTAAATCAGAATTTGACATGGCACAGGATCACCTAAAAAATAAAAAAACAAGCCACTATCAAACTCACAATCTCAGAATCACAAGATAACGTGACACAAAAACTTCCTACCAATAAGTCGCCTCTTGAATGATAAGTTATCCACCATCTTTTTATGCGCAACAACTGCTTGGTGCAAATATTTTAATTGTAAAGTAACCTTACCTCACGGAAAATATTTCAATGATAAGCCTCACCTCATATTTCACAAAGTCGATACTGAACAAAACAAGTAAACAACAACGTAAACAAATATTTTAATCATAAATGATACCTCATAAGCAAAAAAAGCCACTACTATAATTTGCAAACAAAACAATAAAAACAAAATTCCTGTGTACTAGTACAACACAAATCTGATCATGAAGGATTTTTAATACTCTAAAGTCTAGACATGTATGGACTTTGGCATGTTATCTTCTCATCTTTTATTATTATTATTTTTTTAATATATATTTTTTTAAGTCACTATCCCGATTCATTTAAACCCGAATTTGACATAGTACAGGACCACCTAAAAAATAATAGAACAAGCCATTACTCAACCCACAATCTTAGACTCACAAAATAATGGGATACAAAAGACTTCCAATAAATAAACTCCTAAATAGGAGATAGTATCTTATGTGTCCAGTGCATACAAGATTTTTGTCGTGGTAAGTTATTATCCATCTTTTTATGGACAAAAACTAGGTGCAAAAATTTTAATGGTAAAGTAACCTTACCTCACAGTGAAAATGGGCTTTTGCCCTTTTTTTAAAAAAAAATATCCAACAAAATGCCTCATATCTGAAACTATTTTGAAAAATGACCCTGTTTTGAAACTCGATTTTTTAAAAATCGAGTTTCAATTTAAAACTCAATTTTTGGACAATCGAGTTATAACGAACTGAAAAATTAAAAAAAAAAAAAAAAAAAAAATTCTGGAACTCGAGTTCCATGTGAAGGACTCGAGTTCCTTGAAAAAATTCAAGTGGACCTCAAGTTCCTTGAACTCGAGTTCCAAAAAAAAAAAATCTAAATCCACGTTCGCTATAACTCGATGTTCCAAAAATCGAGTTATACATTTGAAACTCGATTTTTAAAAATCGTTAAAAAGAAATGGCAAAAGTAGGGGTGTGTCGGTTCGGTTTCGGTTGGTTTTCTAAACGTTGGCCAACCGAAACCGAAATTTTCGGTTTGTGAAATTCCCAACCGAAACCGACCGAAATAATTAGAAAACCATCGGTTTCGGTGGTATTTCGGTTTCCGTCGGTTTCGGTCGGTTTTCGGTTAAGCACATGGGGCTATCTATTTTTCCAAAACTCTAAGCCAACGTCACAGTCACAAAAAGAAAATAACAACTCAACAGAAAATAACAACTCAACATCACATTTTTTTCAATAAGAAAATAACATCTCAACATCAGATTCACAAAAAAATAGCATTGATTTAGTATTAAACAAAACCCAAAATACAAAAAAAAGAGAGAGGGTTATCAAGAAATTAAAAAGAGACTAGAGACTAGAGAAGGTCACCGTGAGAATGAAAAGATCAAGCCGCGTGGGGAGGCCGGCGTGTGAAGGCATGCGGAGGCGGCAGCAGAGGCGTGAGGCGTGAGGTCGATGGAGGCGTGAGGGAGATGAGGGAGATGGAGGCGTGAGGCGTGAGGCTTGAGGGCGATGAGGGAGATGGGGGCCGGCATGCGTGAGGGAGGGCGATTAGGGAGATGGAGGCCGGCGTGTGTGAGGGAGATGAGGGAGATGGAGGCCGGCGTGCGTGAGGGAGGGCGATGAGGGAGATGGAGGCCGGCGTGTGTGAGGGAGATGGAGGTGTGAGGCGTGAGGGAAATGGAGGCCGGCGTACGTGAGGGAGGGCGATGAGGGAGATGGAGGCGTGAGGGAGGGCGATGAGGGAGATGAGGGAGATGACTCAGATGAGGCGTGTAAGTGAGTGGGGTAGGTAGGGTAAGGGTTCGGTTTTTATTTTCTTTAGTTTCAATTAGTTTTTGTTTAATTTAATTAATTTAAGTTAATCAGTTTAATTTTAGTTAATTAATCTAGATTAACTAAATGGGCAGTGGGCTTCTTTCAAAAAAAAAAAAAAAAAAGCAGTGGGCTTGAGTTCTTTTGGCAAGGCCAAGCCCACGTTTAAACACCTAATATTATATATATTTAATATAAAATATAATATAATAATATATAATAATATATTTCGGTTCGGTTCGGTCGGTTCGGTGCATTCAAATTTGCAACCGAAAACCGAACCGAAATTTTCGGTTTTTTATATAATAAAACCGAAACCGAACCGAACCGAAACCGAACCGAAATTTTTGCAACGGTTCGGTCGGTTTGAAGCGGTTTTTTCGGTTCGTCGGTTTTTTGCACACCCCTAGGCAAAAGCGAATTTTCTCCTTACCTCACAAAACAACAACAATGTGCACAGAAAATAATTCAATGATAAGCCTCACCGACATTTCATAAAGTCAATACCAAACAAAACAAGTAAACAACACCGAAGGTCAAAAAAAAAAAAAAAACACAAGTAAACAACACCGTAAACAACAAATATTTTAATCATAAAAGATACTAAAGCCACTACTATAGTTTGCAAACAAAACAATAAAAACAAAATTCTTGTGTACTAGTACAACACAAATCTGATTTTGGAAGATTTTCAATACTCTAGAGTCTAGTGGACTTCGATACGTTATCCTCTCATTTTTTTTTAATATATATATTTTTAAGTCACAATTCCGGGGGTTCACTTAAACCCAAATTTGATATAGTGCAGGATCATCCAAAAAATAATGAAACAAGTCATTACTCAAACCCACAATCTTAGACTCACAAGATAATGAGACACAAAGACTTTCTACTAACAATTAATCTCCTGAATAACATGGTTTTGAAACTCGAACCGTTCTATGAATTGTAAAAGGGAGAAGTTTAAGATTTTTACGATTGGACTGGGGTCAAGCCGAGGTTGAACCGTGATGACGTCATAATTAATTTAATTATAAATAAATATATTAAATTAGTAAAAATTGAAAATTTGACTAATTTAATCCAAAACAAATATAGATAGTATTTTTTATAACATAACTTTCATAATACAAATAAGAGTTATTAAATTCTAAAAAAACATAAATTACTATTGAGTTTCTAAATTATTTTTAAGTCATGACAAAGCACAATTTAGTATCAAATCATTTTTATTTTATGAGACCCAATAAAATAGTTAAGAGACAAATGAGTTTGGTTACCCATGGCCAAGCCCATTTGACTACCAATCATTTTTTTTTTCCAAGTCCATTTGTGTTAGGTTCTAAGACTTTAGGAACTAATGTGTTAGAACTTCACTTTGTATTTATTGGCAAACCATGATCAAAACATAGAGTCTAGATTTAGACTTGCCCAAAGTATGGATTGATGTAAAGTTGGTATCGGGTAATTGTAGAAATTACTATTCAAAATCTACAAGGCTCGATTGATTAAAAATTAGACTCGATCAATCGAACCTCGTGCATCAGTAATTTTCTACAAAATTATTAAACGAGCCCAAGCCCATATGACATGTAGGATTAAGTGTTTCACTCCAAGTATAAAAGGAAAAACCCTAGCTATGTTTTAGACGTCCTTGTTGAGTTGTGTATTGAATCTTTTGTGAGATCTGAGAGGTGTTTATCTTCATACACACACACATAGAGTTATCAAGATCAAGATTCACGTCAAGAACTTGATGATTGCTTCAGTTGCTTCATAAAGAACTTTAAAGAAGATCTGAAACCTTTGAGAGGTGTCTCAAAGTCACAAGTAGGAGAACTTGTGGTTGCTATACAATAAGGAAAGAAGTAGTTCGTAGACTCGGAGATGTCACGTGGTCGTGGTAGTAAGTTTTCTACATGAGGTAGCAATAAGATGTTAGTGATCTAAGTCTTATTGTACAAACTTAAATTCTTTCATAGTGGATTTGGTTTTAACTTGAGAATAGCTAGGTTAAATCTTCCCCAAGTTTTTTACCGGTTAGATTTTCCTAGGTCGTCAAATTTGTGTGTTCTTTACTTTCCGCATTATGTTTGTTTTACACATATTTGTTTAACCTAGGTTTAATTAATAAACTTGTTAATAAACTTGGCTTAATATTAGATTAAACATATTGTGTTAAGGGGTCTAAAAACTAACAATTTGAATAGTCTACTGTTCACCATTTATTATGAATTAAAAAAAAAAAATCAAAAGCTAGAAGATCTGAAGATGTCCGTGCATTTAAAAATTGGTTAAAGTTAAATAAAGAACAAGACCCAAGAAGGAAGTGCTTGACAATAAGAATTAAATGTTAGTAGTTGCCAGCAAAGCAAATATTAGTGGTTGACAGTAAAGCAAGCAGCAGCAAGGAAGGAGACTTTAGAAGTAGTGAAGTAGAAGACTGAATACTTCAGAGGCCAAAAATGCAGAAACAACATCGGCAAAAATGAAAAATGCAGAGTAAGAAAGAGAGTGAGTGAGATAGAGAATAAGAACAGGAAAATAGCGGTGTGATCTCATTAGATAGCATCTCATGTGATTGAAGCTTCAACCTTCAACAATGGCTGTAAACCTATAAGTATCTAAAAAAAACCTCTAATGGTCTGACTTGTGAAAGCTGTTTATGGTTTTCAAACCCAAAAGGTTCAACTACGGTCGGAATGGTTCACTGACTCTCTCACATAGGTCGGTTCTTGGGGTTTAAAGAACCGTGTTCATGAACAATTTCCGGTTAACTCGGTTGGACCGTATGGTCTAGTCCGGATCTCAAAACCATGCCGAATAGGAGATAGTATCTAGTGCAATAGGCGCATGCTAGACTTTTGCCTTGGGTAGTTAGTAATTATCCATTTTTTTATGCAAAACAACTAAGTGTCCGTGTGTCTATTTTGAAACAATTTATTTAGCTGAAACTAAAATTTTTTTGCTAAAAGTACTACAGATAAAATTAAAAGATAGCTAAAACAGTGAGATCTATGAATAGTATCAAAAAGTGTAACATGTCTCATAAATAATAGCAAACATAAGCTGAATAGTACCCAAACGCAACCTAAGTGCAAATATTTTAAAGGTATAGTGAGCGTTTGGATGCGCATCGCTCCCCCTGCGTTTGCCTTTTTTTATTTATTTATTTTTTTTAGCGCCTCTTGCACTGTTCATGAGACATAAACAGTGCATTTAGACTTATGAACAGTAACCCACACTGTTCATGCACGCGGATTATACTGTGCAGGAGACATTGTGCGCTGTTCACGCACTATTCACAGGACCCACAACCACTTTATTCAGAAAAAAAAAAAAAAAAAAAAAAAAAAAAAAAAGGTCACACGGTACTATTTAAACATTTAAAAAATATTTTGTTACAGTATTTTCAGTTTTCAGCAAAATAAATTATATCCAAACAGACCAATAGTGACCTTGCCTCACAAAACAACAACAATGTGCACAACAAATAATTCAATGATAAGCCTCACCTCACATTTCACAAAGTCAATCCAACCAAAACAAAGACAACAACAACACTGTAAACAATAAATATTTTAATAATAAAAGATAACTCATATGCTATTTAGATACCGCTTATTTTGCTGAAAACTGAAAACACTGTAATAAAATAATTTTTAAATGTGTGAATAGTGCCGTAGGACCATTTTTAATGAAAAAGTCTATAAAAAAAAGATTTATGGGTTCGATAAATAGTGCACGGATCCACTGAACAGTGTCCAGAGCTAGAAAACAGCCCCGCATACCCCCCCCCCAAAAAAAAAAAAAAAAAAAAAAAAAAGGGCAGACGCTGGGATAATAAACCCAATCCAAACACTCACTAAAAAGCCACTACTATAATTTGCAAAAAAAAAAACAATAACGTATTCAAGAGGGGAAAAAATCTAGCCATGGTGACCACCATTAGTGATATCCAATGCTATTCCTTCCTCTTCTTTGTATCTCTCATCACAACCTTCCTAATCCGGTCCATCCTCAGCAAACCCATCAAGGTAACCACGAATTCTCACCTTCTTCCTAGCCCACCAGCCCTCCCAATCATTGGTCATCTCCACCTTCTTGGTCCATCCTTATACAAATCCCTCCACAACCTATCTACCAAATATGGCCCTCTCCTCTATCTCCGCTTTGGTGCATCGCACTGCCTACTTGTTTCTTCAGCTTCTGTTGCTTCTGAAATATTCAAATCCCATGATCTTGCCTTTGCTTCTAGGCCTAGATTTGCCTTTTCTGACAAGTTACTCTATGGAACTTCTGGGTTTGTCACTGCTCCATATGGTGATTACTGGAGGTTCATGAAGAAACTTTGTGTGACTGAACTTCTTGGCACAAAACAGCTTGAGCGTTCGCTCTTTGTTCGGCGTGAAGAAAAAGAGAGGTTGTTGAAGAGAATGTTGGAGAGTGCAAGGAAGAAAGAGGATGTTGATGTGGGTGTTGAAGTGATGAAGTTCACAAACACTGTGACTTGCAGGATAGCCATGAGTACTAGTTGTTTGGAGCAAGAAGGAGAGGCAGAAAAGATTAGAGATCTAGTGATGGAGTTCTTTAAGCTGGCTGCAAAGATTTGCTTTGGGGATGTGTTAGGGCCTTTCAAGAAATTGGGGTTTTGGGTGTTTGGGAAACAGGCTTTAGATTTGACTAGGAGGTATGATGAGTTATTGGAGAGGGTGTTGAAGGATCATGAAGTGAGAAGGTGCAAAAATGGGGGCGAGAGAGAAGATAAAAAGGATTTGATGGATATACTCTTGGATGTTTGTCATGATGAGAACGCTGACGTTAAGATTACAAGAACCCATATCAAGGCCTTCTTTGCGGTAAAGTTTCTCCTTCTTACTTCCCAATCTCTTTAGTTTACATTATTTGATTTTTTTTTTTTTTTTTTTTAAATATGAGATATAAATTTTACTTTAACTTAATTTAAGAGTCTAAGCAGATAAATCTCCATCACAGAGACTTGAATCTTAATCTTTGCTCTCCCCTCATCCCATCTTTCAAGATAGACTAAAAGTGCATTTGAATTAGCTTAATTAATTTGATCTCTCACTTTTTTTTAGATACAATTGTATTTTAATTGTTGGACCTTGTTTTAATTTGTCTATTAAAATGAAATATTTTGATACCAACTTATTTTTGCTTACCGTTTCGGCGGTTGCTGGCTTAACAGACACTACTACTACTATTAATTGGGTGTTTTTTTTTTTTTTTTTCAAGGTGTATTACCATTTTTAAGTTCTTAACTGTTTTTTTTTTTTTTTTTTTGACAAGTTCTTAGAGCATCCACAGCAATGGATCTATAATTTTAGCTATTTAGCAATACTAAAAGTTACTTTATCTATTTTAGCTACACACATACTATAGCAGTGGATCTATTTTAACTTTTAACACAATAAAATAATATAACCACTACAATAAAATAATATATCCCCCTAACCCAAAAAAAAATACACAGCGCCAACCACAACCATCTCTACCATCAGCCACAGCCACAACCACAGCCACAGCCACAACCACCACCACCACCACCAGTCCACGGCAGGAAAAAAAAAAGAAAAAAAAAACTACCAACCCAAAATAAACACAAACACATTCCAAAATCACCCAAAACTAACAAATAAACTCAAATCAGATGAACCCAAAACTAACGATTCAAACCCAGCCCACACCGATTCAACAACCCATTGCCACCACCGATTCAAAACTAACGATTCAAACCCAGCCACCACCGATTCAACCGTACCAATTCAAACCCAGCCAGCACCAAACCCAGTAACCACCAAGTCTCCACGATTCACCACCCACAGCCATCCACCACACCAACCCCTGCTACATAAACCCACTGCACAACCTTAGTCCACCACCACAAAAACCCACCACCACACAAACCCACCACATAAACCCACTGCACAACCCGTCCACCACGCTGCACAAACCCAATGCCAATCCGAAGAAAACAGAAAAGGAAGAAGAGGGAATAAGAGAAAGAAAGAAGAGAAAAGGAAGCAGAGAGATAATCTGAAAGTGAGGAAGAGGTTTAGGCGTGTATGATTGAAGGCGGCGTGGGTGAGATTCGATGAGCTTCAGACCAGAGTTAAGAGAGTGAGCTTGAGAGAGATAGCTTCAGAGATGAGATGAGAGTGGATGAGAGAGAGAGAGGCACGGTGTGAAAAGAAAGAATAAAAAAAGGAGCACGGCAGAATAAAATAATATTTTTTTTAACCTTTGAGCTACAGTGCACATCTATCTTTAGATGTGCACTGTAGCAGAGAAGCAAAAAATTTTGCTTATAGCTCCGCTGCTGTGCGCTCCTTTTGTGTAGAGTGGTGCTAAAAAATAGCAATATAGCTATTTAACACCACTGTTGTGAATGCTCTTAACTATTAGATCATGTTAATAGGTAATGGCTTTGCTTCTCCTCCTTCTTCTTCACACTCTTAACAGTCTCAAAAAGAGGGTTCAGATTGTGAATAGTTGGATGGTTGCCCCTCTCTAACCCAATGATTTCATCAACTTAGCCCTTCAAATCAACCACCCATGACCCTTCTCTTCTAAACCCTATACCCAAAGATCAATATATATATATATATATATATATATATAATAAAATAAAAAATAAAAAAAGGAAGCTCATGTTAATAGGTTGATTAGGGGTCATGTGGCACTATTAGCAATAAAGGCAAAAAACGTGGCACTCTTTCCTTGCTTACATATTTATGATGTCATGTATCCCACCTAACTCCATCTCCTTTATCAAGAAATTTTTTAAATATTTCTAGAATACAGAGAAATGATGTTCATTCTTCTTACATTTATAGTGGACTTTACTATAAATTTAATAAGTGGGCTTCATTATAAATGTAAAAGGAGAAAGTACCATTCTCCGTACTTTAGGAGTAAAAAAGAATTACTTCATCTACCAGAATACAACCTTTGGGTTTCAAATCTTTTCTTGGTGTTTTGAAATTTTAACTTAAGATCATTCTAACGAGTATCTTTAGAGTAATAGTTAACAATCTATTTTATGAAAATTTTGATATTATTTTTATGGGAAATGAAAAAAATTGTCAAAACATTAATTGTTTTTTTTTTTTCTATAAAAACTTTCTTTAAATGAATTGTTAACCATTGTCTTAAGGGCATCTATTAGCATTTCCCTTTTAACTTATTACGCTCTCCCTGCCTCCCACTCTGTGGCTTTGTGCTGCAAAATGCAAATATGTGAAGGTAAAAGTTTCATGAGCAATCCACCTCATGCTGAAAGAATCATCAATGGTCACCTTAAATTTTTTACCTCTCTCTCTCTCTGTTCATTGTTGTAGAATTTTTGGTTATATTTTATGTCGTGGAGTATAATAGAATTGGTAGAACATTGTTGCATGCAATGGCGGAGCCATGAATTTTTCTATGGGAATTAAGTTAGCAGTAATTAAATTATTTTTTTGAGTCAAAATAATCAATTTTTTTTTTTTTTTGAAAATCAAATCCAACTCAACAAAGTTGTGCCCTACCTTCTTTAATTACACTAAAATTATTTATAATTAATTTTAAACTTAATTTTTTTAGTAGTTTCGTATTTTACATAAATAATTTAATAATTATCCAAAAAGTCAATTTCCATCTTGTTAAAGCATCTCCAGCAGATTCTCCAAATTTTTTAACTGTTTGGAGAATGAACAGTAATTTTTACCTTTTAACTACAAACTTTTTCAAATACATTTTTCAACAGATTCTCTATCTCATTTAAATATTATTTTTTTCATTCATTCTTTATTCTTTTTTTATCATCATTTATTCTTTCTATATTCATTCCTAACAATTATATTTTTCCAATGAAAGTGTTATATCCACAACATTTTTCCTAATATTTTCACAAGAATCACATCAAAATCTTATATGGAAAGTTGTTACTAGTTCTAATTTAAACCCGCTGCTGAAATTATTTTTTTACTCACTAATATTAGCTAATAACAATTTATTACTTAAGATTTATTGTAAAAATATTTTGGTAGCATTTCTTAATTGTCATTTCTTATTTTTTATATTATTTTTCCATTCACACCATCTGTCATCCATACGTTTTTTTTTTTTTTTTTTTACTCTCTTGGTTTTTTCTCCACCACACACGTATCCCACCCTTTTCCTCTATCTACCTTCTTTTTCTTTTCCTAGTTCATTCTGGATCATTTCTTCAGCTATCTCTCTCTCTCTCTTTCTCTAACTCTCTCTTTTTTCTTTTTCTATTTCTACTTGATTCTAGAACACTCTCTCCCTCTATCTCACACAAACAAATTCTCTCTCATACACACATAGATCACCGGTAGAGAAGTGGAGATCGGCGTTCTACACAAATCGGCGTTCTACATGCTTTTTTTTTTTTTTTGGTTCTGGTTTGATTAGTTTTATTTTATTGTTTAGATTGCATTAGGCTTTTGAGAAATATTGTTTTTTTGTTTCAAATCTTTCGATTGGGTTTTGTGTTTTTGTTTTGATTGTGGTATATTACCGTTGAGATACAGAAGCACGAGAGAGTGAAGAACGAAAGAGAAAAGGAATGAGAGAGAAAGAATTATTTTTTTATTCAACTGGGTATTATTTTAAGGGAGAATATGGTTTAGAGATGCTACAGTAATTGCTACAGTGTTCTCTACTTGTAGAGAAGTACTATAGCAACTCTAATCTAAAAAATGGAGATGGAGAAGCTATTGGAGTGAGTTTTTGGGATGAACAATAGACTTTTCTCTTCAAAAAATAGATATAGGTGGGGTTTGGATTCGGCTGATTGCGTCCACGTTTTGCTTTCAACGTGTTTCAGCCTTTTTTTTTCTTTTTCTTTTTTTTTTTTTTAGCCGCACTTGTTGACCTTTTGTCTATGAATAGTGCACCCATGCACTGTTCACGGACCCACAAATTTTATTTTTCAGTAATTTTTTCATTAAAAATGGGTCTAACGACACTATTTACACATTTAAAAATTATTTTGCTACAGTGTTTTCAGTTTTCAATTTTTAGTTTTAGTAAAATAAGTTCTATCCAAACGGACTTATAGAGCATCAGTTGGAAATACTCTTAATCTGTTACCAAATTTTTTTTTTTTTTTGAAAATAGCCAGTTACCAAATCTAAATAAAATAAAATAATAATATAAATTGAAGTGCTGGAAAGTGGAAAGTAGAAACCACTATTCCCACTCAAATCATAACCACACATTTATGTGAAGAAAATCATAACCACTCATTTATGAAAAAGAAACCCACACTGATCAGGGAAGTCAATTTCGTACCATTCCAGCCGGTACCCGCCGGAATATACCGTACCGGCCAGTGCACCGGTACAGATTACCCCCTTATTTCATACCGAAAAAAATACCGGCCGTACCGGCCTCGTACCGGCAAAATCCGGCCGTTTCGGCCGGTAAATGGATACCAGTAAAGATAGAGAAATCCCAAAGAAAAATTCTCAAATTTTCAGAACTTACGCAAAGCTGTTGCACTTGGTCGGAGCCGGATCTGACGCTAGCTTTTCGGGAAACCTCTTCTCGTTCTCGATCTGTCTTTGCCCTCTCTCGACATCCCTCTATCTCGATTTCGATCTTGCTTTCTCTCTCTGTCTCGATCTCGCTTTCTCTCTCTGTCTCAAACTCTCTTTCTCCCACGGTCCGATCTTGCAGTCTCTCACTCTCCCTTTAACGATCTCTAAGTCTCTCTCTTTCCCCATCTTTCTTTCTCCCCAAAGGCCAAAACACTCAGATGCTCGGGTGGTTAGGGTATTAGATATATTTGATTTCAAGGGGAAGGGGAACGATGTCGTTCCCCTTTTCTTTTCTTTTCTTTTTTTTTTTTTTTTTTTTTTTTTTTGGGTTTACTCATGTTGCGTTTGGTAATTGGTATTGGCTAGCTTATTTTCCTTGTTTGGCAGGCTTAAAAAACTAACTATTTTTACTGTTTGGCATTGGCTTAAAAAACTAATTTTTTATTATTATTTAGTTTATTTTTACTATGAATTGGGTGGGTGTATTTGTATATCTCTATGTTGATTTATTTGTGTGGATGTGTTTGTGTGGGTGTGTGTGTGTGTATATATACATATATTAAATATATAAAATAGTGGTAAACCCAAAACGGTACACCGGTATTGACCGGTATCCGAAATATATTGTACTGGTGGCCAAACCGGTACAGCTTCCGGTACGGTATTGACTTCCTTGACACTGATTGGTAAAATAATATTATTTAAAACTAAATATATTTTATAAAACATTCAAAAACACCAGAGGAAGACCAAATGAGATATTACGGTGGGGGCTCATTGTTTACAAGTGGCAAATTTCAATTGTTCACGGGAGCTTGCTGTAGGCTTGCAGCTAAAAGCCTGATCATTCATTGGAGTTCTTTGCATAAAAATTATCTTTAATTGGTTTTCATGAACCACATGTGAGATTTGAGGAGGCCAACATTGTAAGATTCAATGAGTTTTGCCCTACTTGGCTCTACCCTGGCTGCATGTAATGGTAAAAGAGAACAAAATTCACTCCAGCCAAAAATTGTATCTTGGCCAAAATTACCTAAAATTGACCAGAATAGTCAAAACGGGCCGAAATGAGCCAGAATTTGAGCTAAGGTGGGAAAGAGTGTATTCTTGTTCTAGTTTGCATACCAGTACTAGAAATTTCGTTTGTGGTTGGAATGGAACGAAATTAATAACATATTTTTAAAAACCTTTAGGAATTCAGTAAATCAATAAAAAGTCAATTCAATCTAACATTAAATGTCATTGTAACTGTTTTTTCATTTGTGATAAAAAAGAAAAATATATATAATATCTAAAAGATAAAGTATAGAGTTTATTGTTCCTATGCTCATGTTGAGCCACATCAGCGTAGCATTTCAGTCTATTTTTGTCAATTTCAATTTGTTCAGTACATTTAGTCCACATTGACCATTTTTGTGCACTTATTTAAGAATGAAAAAAGACAAGTTTAAATTAAGAGTACCTATTCTAAATTCAAATTTATTTAAAGAAATATAGATCTCAAACTCGTTCTATGTTTTATTAAATTTTGCAATTGACAAAACTTAGATACAATTCTTTATTTACTGTTCATTAGGTTTCCCTCTTAAAAATTTGTCATTTATCTAAGTGAATAACTAAACAAACGGCATTTTAACACCGTTCTTATCTTTCTTTTTTATTTTCTTGAGCCTATGAGAAAAGTTAGATGACTTGACTGCAGATCTCTCAAAATTCTCCCATGCAACATCAGAAAATAAAATCTGGCTTCAAAAGGACAAGGCTGTATTGATCTTCTCCATTACTCCCATTAATTTTATTAAAAGACTGGTTGATCTGTTCATACTTTGTATGTTTGACAAATGGCCTTTTAAATAATAAAAAGATAGCAACAAAATAGGTTTCTCTCCAAACTGGTTTGGAGCGAAACACTTCAAATTCTTCTTATTTCTTTTTATTGGATGCGAATTTTGAAAATTTAACTGTTGGATTGCATGTTCTTTATGTTCTTAATACGTATGTCACAGTTTTTTCAAATCAGATGTTATTTACTATTCAATCAATAAAATTATTTTTTATGCATAATTTTCGACTATAAAAACTTGAAATTTAAACATATGATTGATGAGGTAGATATTAATCTTTGATCTTTTTGAAATTTTGCAAGTATGAAGGATATGATTAGAATATTCAATCCAATAGTTATATTTTCAAAATTTACACCTAATAAAAAGATATAGTAAAACTTTAAAAATTTGTCTGCAAACTAGTTTGGAGAAATCCTCGTAAGTTTGGAACAAATAGCCATTAGAATAGTAATAGTAGCTCCATTGCACTAATTCCCAATAACACAAATTAGATAAAAAGAAGGGCAAAACTACCCTCCCCCATCAAAACATACTACTAGTCTGCTACAAGCCTACAAATCAACCCAAACTCAATCCTCTACATGTTGCAACCACCTCTATAATCTCCTTCGCCTCATCGTTCTCTCCTAGTTAGACCCAAGCGATTGTGTGTGAGAAATTAGATATGAAGCCAATGGGTTTTCTCACAGAGCAGAGAAAAAAAAAAAATACAACAATAGGAAGTTACAGTACTTTAATGGTGTTTGTTTAGTTATTCAATTAGACAGATGTCAGATTTTTAAAAGGGAAAGCTATGGAACAATATATAAGGAACTGTATCTAAGTTTTACCCTTTTGCAATTTAATCTCAAATTTGTTCGGCATATATTTAATGAGTCTAAACTCATTTCAAATTCATCTATTTATTTATTTTATTTTGCTTAAAAAGGGACAACTTAACATTACCTATTGTTAAGTTCTAAAACACTCTTAGATCATATTCAAACCTTAAAGCCACTATATTTAGTCTTGATGCTTGACATATATTAAGTAATGTTAATTTATAAATATTTGTTGAACATTGTATAATTATGTCTACCATTAATCACTATTACTCAATGCTATGATTTTCATTTCAGAGGCCGTTTCAGATTGGTTACTAAAACAGAATTTTTCAGTACCAATTAATACTTGTGTGTGTGTCTATATATATATATATATAATAAGCACATAAACAGAGGGACTGATTTGGTAGATAGTTATTTAGCATTTATATAATATTTCAAAATTTAAAAGTGTTTTAGGCCTAATATAATTTTTTTTATTTTTTAAGTTCGCAACCACAAGTCGACATGTACCCAAGTGAATGACCTTTCAAATCGCACATTTTCTATTTAGTTTTATCTTTTCTCTCATCAGACATCAATCTTCTCAAATCTCACATTTTCTATTCAGTTCAAATCTCACAATTTCAGTTTTTCGCAGTCATATGGTTGCAATGATCAACAGTCACTAAGGGATCTTAGCAAAACCAGTACTCCTCTTCTCTTGTAGTCTTTGTTCTTGTTGTCATCTTCATCTTCTTAGCATAACATGATGAGTCAAAATGCCTAATAATATATTATATTCAACCCTTAAATAATTATATCAACACAATAAAAAAAAGTGAAAAATTGCAATACTTGTATGTATTTGCCAAGTATTAGTCAAAACCAAGATCATTTTGCAAGCTTGATGCATATGGTGTTTGAATATTTTGTCAGATTAATAATTTAAATTCTCAATATCAAGCTCAATATTTTTATTAGTCAAACGCAATAATTTTTAGCATAATATGCTTGAACTTAAAAATGAAAATATGAGCAATTTTGAGTTGCTAGATTGTGAAAAGCAATTTAATTTATATTTTTAAACCTCCAATACTAACGCAATTGAAAATATGAACAATTTCCATAGTGCAACTGACCTACCAACTTCCAATCTAATAATTGAAAATATGTTCAAGTAAAATGGCTTTAAATAATTTAGCTAATTTGAATCCACACAACACTCCAAATTTAAGATGTATAAATAATATTATTAATTTTTCCTTTCTTTTAATCCATTAAAGGTTGATTTATTTTTTATTTTTTTGTTATTCAATAGTTGGGTGAGGGGGAGGAGGTATTTGAACTTTACATGTCTTTATTGAAAATACTAAGAGACACAAATTAGTTGGAGTAATTAATTTAAGATGTATAAATAAGAGTAATAGACTAGCCCTTGTATGGAATTTTCCTTCAAAGATTGTCTAACATTTAATTAGAGATGTAGTAGGTTGGGCAAATGTAAGCAGGGGCAGCCCAAGGGATTTTGGGGTCCGAGGAGATTTTTAAATTGAGGCTTTTTAAATTTAATTAAATAATATTCTTTTTTGTTAAAATCTATTCTATCCAAGTTGTTTAGATTAAAAAATTTTAGTTTTTTTTTTTAATTTATTAATTTCTTGTTCATATGTGAGTTGTTCATCTAAAACCTTTATAACTTCTTTTTTGAAAATTATTTTATCTATTTTTGAGATTCTCAATTTTTTTTTTTATTAAATTGTATTCGTTGTTAATAACAAATTATTTAAAGAACCCTTTTGAGATTTGATTAATTTTTCACAATTTTTTTTTGTTAACAACTAATATATATATATATATATATATATATATATATATATATATAATCTATAAAGATTACAAAAAAAAAAAAAAAAAAAAAAAAAACAAAGAAATGAGTGGACAATGGTCCACCTATACTTTGCTAATTCCCCCCTCCTCTCTTTTGTCTTTGATAAGCAATTGAGTAATGTTATATCGACAATAATTTTACAACATATATTAAGTAGTAATATGTTATTGATTCTATAATTTGGGTCCACCACTGATATCACTTTTTCCCCCCCTATAAATAACAAATTATCTTCTAAGATTTTTTTTTGTGAAAATGTTGTGAATGTAGCATTATTTTAAAAATTTTCTTTTGAGAATGTTAGAGATACAAAAATTTCATACTATTCCTAAATTAACGTAGCAAAAAATTTAAATTAGAGATTGTGATGAGCTCATGTGTGAGTTGACATGTTAATTTAGAAATATTGTGAAATTATTGTAACATTTTGTTGTGTCTATTGCATTACTATTTTTTTTTATTACTAATATTTGGGGCCTAATAATACTTTTATAGATATAGAAATATCACTATTAGTTAGAATTTCGAGGCTTTGTTGCACTTGGATAAATATATAAAACTTATGCTTATTAATGAAAGTTCAGTCAAAAACAAGTTTAACTTCTAATAGAGTGGCTGGTTAGAGATGCCGCAGTTGTTGAAAAATATACATAAAGTCAAATCAATTTCAGAATAAAATGGTTTCTTCAAGACTCCCAATTTGACCATAATTGAATTTTGCTGTTATGTCAGGATCTCTTCATTGCAGGAACTGGCACCTCAGCAGAGTCAATGCAATGGGCAATAGCAGAGCTCATTAATCATCCTAGTGTCTTCAATAAGGTTAGAGAGGAAATAGAATCAATTGTGGGAAAGACTAGACTAGTTGAAGAGTCAGATATCCCAAATCTCCCTTACTTGCAAGCAGTTGTAAAGGAAACACTAAGACTATACCCACCGGGCCCTGTCACAACAAGAGAATGCCGCCAAAATTGCAAAATCAATGGCTATGATATACCAGAAAAAACTGCAGTGGCAATCAGTCTTTATGCCATTATGAGGGATCCAGAATCCTGGGAGGATCCTAACGAGTTCCGCCCAGAAAGGTTTTTGGTTTCACTCAATGAGCAAGAGAAATTAGACCAATGTCAAGTTGAAGGAAAGGGACAAACCTTCAATTTTGTACCATTTGGGGCAGGAAGGAGAGGGTGTCCAGGAAAAACATTGGCGTTCAGTATGATGAATACTGTGGTTGCAGCTTTGGTTCAATGCTTTGATTGGAAGGTTAGTGGAGAAGGAGATGGAACTAAGGTTGATATGCAATCTGGACCAGGCATGTCATTGCACATGTCTCACCCACTAATAGTTCGTCCTGTTGTTCACTTCAACCCATTTACTGCTTCAATGTAATCATATATGCATCAAGAATTGCCTGTGTTATGCATGAATGTCCAATAAACTAGGTATTCTAGTATTGTGATGTGCATCTAGAAAACATGTTTTCTTGTGGAATGTTGTTCTGGACATATGGAGGGGTTCATAATAATTAAGAATTATTGTCAACTCGTTAAATTTTCAATAACAGTAATACCTAATTTAGATTGGCTACTTAAAGTGAAACAAAAAGAATCGTTGTATTTTTTTTTTTTTTTCCTCAAATAATGTATTTGGATTCAAATTTCACTTACACAAAAAAGAAACAAAGTAATCTCTTGACTTTATGGTAAAGATAAATTATTATGTAGTGAACACTATAGTTTTCAAATGTTATTGTATGTATTAATTTTTTTTTTTTTTTTCATTACATTATACACAAGAATTGTGTTCTCAAGTGATAAAAACATTCAATCTTTGCATTTTGCAAGATGAAATTCTTTATGTTGCATGCACATTGTTAACGTGTATAATATTGTGGGTTTTAGGCCCAGTTAGGTTACTTGTATAGCACACATATTTACTTGTACTGCACACATATGCCTCCTATATAAAGGCACTCATGTACATTTTTTCATCATGAAATACAATACTATTACATTCAGTATTTTTAACATGGTATCAGAGCCACTGCTCTGATCTTTTCTTAACAGTCTTGTCTTTATTGGTGTTACTCCACTCTCAACATCGCTTCTGCCATCACAACATTCGCCACAGCCTCTCGCCATTGAACCCCCGACGTCTTCCAACCGTTGTCTTCGGGTGCCGAACCTGCAGCCACTGTCGTTCAGGAGTCCAACACCGCACAGATCACTGCACGTGTCATCCCGCCGCGAATATTGCTCCGATCATATTTCTGGAGGTATCACTAAGATCGTCTTGAACCGATCTACTCGTCGGTGAAAGCCTCGCAATCATCGGAGACCGCACGCGCCCTCACGCGCCGCCTGAAGCTTCTGCGTTTGCGCCCCACGCGTTTCACGCGCCACACGTGCCGTCCTCAGCTCAAGCTAACGTCATCTGTGCCACGTCAGCCCTATCTGCGTCAGCATCCAGTCATCTGCTGACGTCAGCGCCACGTCATCTTGGTGACGTCATCTGCTGACCGTTGACCACTGACATACCGTTGACCGTTGACTTTGTCCAGCTGTTGACTTTGACCGTTGACTTTTCTTAAAGGTTGACTTTTGCAGTCCAGGTGCTCCTTACCCAGTTTTTCATGTAGATTTCATTTTTAAGGCCATCTTTGCATATTTTGCTTCTAAATGAAGAATAAGGATAGGTCTTCTTCTTATTGCAACAATCGTCGCTACCGATCCATCAAACATTTTGGTCACAATATTGAGACTTGCTATCATCGCAACAAATCAGCTATTTCAATTTCTGCTGTTACTGTTGCTAGCACTGAGAGTGTCCAACCAATGGCTTCTATCTCTACACAGTATAAGTCTTCTGGATCCACTTTCTCCATTTCCAGAGATGACTTTATAAATATCATCACCAATGCATTCGTATGGTTGGTAATGCATCTTATTCCTCTTCTCCCTCAGTTTTATCCGGTATCTCTCCTACCTCTTGGCTTATGGATTATGCTTGTTGCAATCACATGACACATCACTCGTCCTTATTTTCTAACCTTAAACCTGCACCGCACCCTCTTAATATTCGCACAGCAAATGGTTTCACAATGTCTGGTCATAATATAGGTTCAGTTTCAACCTCCAACCTCTTGGTTCCTGGAGTCTTTAATGTTCCTGACCTTTCTTATAATTTATTTTCTGTGGGACAATTAGCTAAGTTGGGTTATCGCATTACTTTTGATTATTCTGGGTGCATTGTGCAGGATCTTAGGACGAGACAAGAGCTTGGGACCAGTCCCAGAGTTGAGCGTATGTTTCCCATGGACAACCTTCGTCTTCCACTTGTTGCTCCTGTTTCTGTTGTTGCAGCTGCTGCAGTTTCTTCCACTCCTTCCCTTGCACTTTGGCATGCTCGACTTGGTCACGCATCTTCCTTTCGGGTAAAACAATTGGCTTCTAGAGGTTTGTTAGGTTCAGTGTCTACAGAAACTTTTGATTGTGTTTCATGTCAGTTAGGAAAACAACCAGCTTTGCCTTTCAATACTAGTGAATCAATATCCACTGATATCTTTGACCTTATTCATTCTTATGTTTGCAGACCTTCCTCTGTCTCTAATATTGGTGGGTCTAGATATTTTGTTGTCTTTGTTAATGATAACTCTCGCTATAGCTGGATTTTTAATATGAAACATCTTTCTGAATTATTGGAAGTATATTCTAATTTTGCAAAAATGGTTGAAACTCAGTTTTCCAAACGCATCAAAATTTTTCAATCTGATAATGCTCTTGAATACACTCAATATGCTTTCCAAGCTATTTTGTATTCCTATGGCACTGTTCATCAACTAACTTGTCCAGGTACCTTTCAGCAAAATTGTAGAGCCGAACGAAAACTTTGTCATATTCTTGACACTGTTTGTGCTCTCCTTCTCTTTGCCAAAGTTCCTGCTCTTTTTTGGGGTGAAGTTGCTCTTCATGCTGTTGATACAATTAATCGCATTCCGAGTCCTGTTATCCAAAATCAAACTCCATATGAGCGCCTTTTTGGGTCACTTCCAGACTATCACCACCTTCGCTCCTTCGGTTCTACTCGTTTCGTTCTTCTTCAGCCACATGAGCATAACAAACTTGAGCCTCGGTCAAGGCTTTGTTGTTTTCTTGGCTATGGCAAAACTCAAAAAGGGTATAGGTGTTATGATCCTGTCTCTCATCGTCTCCGTATCTCCCGCAATGTTGTCTTTTGGGAACATCGCCTCTTTGTCGAGCTTTCTTATTTCAGTGCTTCCCTGTCTTCCTCATCTGTCTTAGATCTTTTTCCAGATGAGGCACATATTCCTTTTGTAGCTACTCCTGATCTTCCTGTAGTTACTCCTGATTCTGTTGCTATAAACTTCTCTGTCCAACCACCAGATATCACTGATCCCTTTCCTAGTTCACTCTTTAATGAACAGGTGGAAGATGAATAGGTTGAAGATGAGCTACCCAACCCCAATCCTGAGCTTGGGTCTCGTGCTCCTGCTTCGCCTGAAGATCTTGCACAAGACATTCCACCTCGTCACTAAACTCGGGTAAGATCTATTCCTGCATATTTACTCGAATATCATTGTTACACTGCCCTTGCTACACTACACAAGCCTCACATCTATCGTGAGGCTTCCACTGACCCTTTATGGCAGATTGCAATGAAAGAGGAACTTGATGCATTATCTAAAAACCATACTTGGGATTTGGTGACACTTCCTCCTAGGAAATCTGTGGTTGGTTGTAAGTGAATCTATAAGATTAAAACTCGCTCTGATGGGTCCATTGAGCGTTACAAAGCTCGTCTTGTCGTAAAAGGTTTTACATAAGAGTATAGGATTGATTATGAAGAGACCTTTGCTCCGGTTGCTCGTATCTCATCTATTCGTGCCCTTTTAGCTGTTGCTGTTGCTAGTAAATGAGACCTTTTTCAGATGAATGTCAAAAATGCATTCCTTAATGGGGATTTAAGTGAAGAAGTGTATATGCAACCTCATCCTGGTCTCTCTGTTGACTCAAACAAGGTTTGTCACCTTCAATGTGCACTTTATGGCCTTAAACAATCTCCACGAGCTTGGTTTTCCAAATTCAGCTCTACCATCTCTCGCTTGGGTTACATGGCCAGTCATTATAATTCTGCCTTATTTCTTCGTCGCACTGACAAAGGCACTATTTTACTTCTCCTATATGTGGATGATATGATCATAACTGGTGATGACCTCAGTGGCATTCAAGAACTCAAGGCTTTTCTCAGTCAGCAGTTTGAGATGAAAGATCTTGGACATCTCAGCTACTTCTTGGGTCTTGAAATCACTCATTCTACAGATGGACTTTATATTACTCAAGCCAAGTATGCCTCTGAACTCTTGTCTCGAGCTGGACTCACTGATAGCAAGATTGTTGACACTTCAATTAAGCTTAATGCATATCTGACTCCCTAAGGGGGGAAACCATTGTCTAATCCCTCTCTTTACAGACGCTTGGTTGGCAGCTTAGTTTATCTCACTGTCACTCGTCTAGACATTTCCTATGCTGTTCACCAGGTGAGCCAATATCTGTCTGCTCCACGATCGACTCATTATGCTGTTGTTCTGCGCATTCTTCGATACCTAAAGGGCACTCTCGTCCATGGTCTTTTGTACTATGCTCAGTCTCCTCTTATTCTCTGTGCATTTTCTAATGCTGATTGGGCAGGAAATCCCACTATTCGTAGGTCCACCACTGGTTATTGCTTTCTTCTTAGTTCTTCTCTGATTTCTTGGCGAAGCAAGAAACAAACTCATGTGGCCTGCTCCAGTACTGAAGCAGAATATCGTGCCCTTGCTGATACCACATCTGAATTCCTTTGGCTACGATGGCTTCTCAAAGACTTAGGTGTGTCTACATCCTCTACTACTCCTCTTTATTGTGACAACCAGAGTGCTATTCATATTGCTCACAATGATGTCTTCCATGAACAGACTAAACACATTGAAATCGATTGGCATTTTATCCGTTATCATCTTGTCCATGGTGCTCTCAAGCTTACCTCAGTCTCCTCTAAAGATCAACTTGTAGATACCTTCACCAAGTCACATCTTAAGGGACGCCTTTGTACTTTGGTTGACAATCTTAAGTTGGTCTCACATCCACCTTGAGTTTAAGGGGGGTTGTTAACGTGTATAATATTGTGAGCTTTAGGCCCAATTAGGTTACTTGTATAGCACACATATTTACTTGTACTGCACACATATGCCTCCTATATAAAGGCACTCATGTACATTCTTTCATCATGAAATACAATACTATTACATTCAGTATTTCTAACACACATAAACAAGGTGGTTTCCCACGTTGAGCTAGGTAGCCTCGAAAACTCATTTGTTAAAGTTGATATCAGAGGGTCCTACTCCCCTCCCATTATAAACTCTCTTATTCCCTCTCATTTTTAACCAGATGAGTGAAACTTGGCAAATAAAGGATTCAAAGGCTAAAAATTACCCACTGCAATTTCAGATTTTCTCTCAATTTGTTTCTTTCTTGACACCTCAGAATCAAAGGTTTCAAGACCATAGCTTTCTAGAGAAGAATGGGTGAAAACGAGAATATCCATTTAATTTGAAATTACTTTAAACCAATTTAAATCTATTCTTCTTTTTGGGGGGAAAAAAATCTTTTTCAATCCACTATAATTTAATTCTTTTTTTTTTCAAACATTAAAACAACTTTGACTAAAGTTGTTCTTTCTATCTTTTTTTCTTTTTTCTTTTTCTTTTTTAAAAAAAAAAATTTAGAATGAGTTATTCTTTCTATCTTTAATGCACGTAATTGAATTAATTTCAACTTTTCACTAAGCACTGAATTATCCTCCTATTATATATAGACTAAAATGTCATTTTAGATTCTCTGACAAGTTTAAAGAAAACAACTGTGAACGACTAAATTTCTTAGTTTGAAATAAGTCAAACAAGTAAAATATTTTCACAAATGTGAATTTGTATTAATGATATGAGTGGTATAATTCTTTGTGATTACAAAAGAGTGATCCTCTGATTCGATCTCCTTGAAAGATTTGTTGATTGGAGTTATGGTAATGTGCTTTGATTTGAACACCAAATATACTTCAATTTGGTTGAGAAATGGATCAAAGATCTTTGAAACGGAATTACAATGAATCTCTGGCTATGAGCTTGTTAGAAATTCTTTGTTCTTCATGTTCTTTTTGTGTTCTTCGTGTTCTTTGTGTGTTCTTCCTTTTTGAGGGTCTATGGTGGAAGTTCTTCGGGGCTTTAAAGGCCTGAATCCGTAGAACTTCACTGATTTGTGGTTTTTTGAGGTGTTTGGAGGCTTTTGAGCTTGATTCCAGTGAACTTTGAGATCTAGGAGTATGATTTGGATGATTCCTCTTTGAATGTTCTTCGTATTTGACGGTTTGTGGTGGAAGTTCTTTAGGGCTTTAGAGGCTTGAATCCGTAGAGCTTCGCTGATTTGTGGTTTGTTAGGTTTCTTGAGACTTTTGAGCTTGATTCCAGTGAATTTTGAGATTTAGAAAGATGATTTGGATGATTTCTCTTTGAATGTTTTTTGTATTCGAAGGTTTGTGGTGGAAGTTCTTCAGGGCTTTAGAGGCTTGAATCCGTAGAGCTTTGCTGATTTGTGAATTGTTAAGGTTTCTGGAGGCTTTCAAGCTTGATTCCAGTGAACTTTGAGATCTAGGCAGGTAGTTTGGATGATTCTGCTTCAAATGTTCTTCGTATTTGAAGGTTGAAGTTCTTGAAGTTGCTGGAGGATTCAAGGCTTGATTCCAATAGAGCTTTTGGACTTCTGAACTCAAGATCTCTTCAAGGTCCTTCCTCAGATGTCTTGGTCTCCTCTTAAATGTCTTAGGAAGGCTTCTATTTATAGGAGTTTGGGGGTGGATGAGCGACACATGGCGAAGTCTGATTGGTGACACATGTCACAGCCTGATTGATCCACTTATGTTATCGCTTACACGTGTGAGGTTGATTATGTCATCGTTTACATGTGTGAAGATGCTTATATCATCGCTTACATGTGCTGATGCGTTATTGGTCTTTGCATGACACTTAGCAAATTTCTATTGGTTTTTGAGTAGTGATAGCAAAACCTAACAGTAGTATGTGGCACTTTGTAATTGGCTGTATTTTGTGGACTTGGCAGTATGATGTGTCAGCTTGTGATAGGTCGAGAATTTTCCCTCTCTACAACAACTTTAACACGTTATATATGAGTATTCATTTTTAGAAAATATAGACATGATATATGGAACTTTGACACATTATTCAAAACAAAACAACTTCCTCCTAATCCTTTAGTAAAAGGCGGAAGAATATTTTGCTCTATGCTCACCGCATGGTTGCGTAACTTCCTCATAATCCTAATCCTATACATTCTCAACAAACCCACGAAGCCACCCCACAAGTCTTCACCTTCCTCCAAGCCCACCAATCATCTGATCTTGGAAGATTTTTAGTACTCTAGAATCTAGACACGTTATCCTCTGCTTTTCTTTTTCTTTTTCTTTTCTTTTTTTTATATAAATATTTTATGAAGTTATCCTCCGTAAAAAGAAATAAAACTTGTAAAAAATGTGGTTCTATTTAACTCAATTAGTAAAGTATTTGATAATTGAATAAGAGATATGAGGTTCAATCTTCTCCTATACCGAAAACCGATTAGTGTCTTAAGTATCTTAGTCTAATGATAAAAAGCAAAAATCACAAAAGTGAATCTTATATATTAAAACTCTATATATGAAAAAATAATAATAAAAAAAACTCAGTAAAAACGGTCCATAGGTGTGTGGTCATAACCCTGACCCACTTAAATCCAAGTTTGACGAAGTGTAGGATCACTCGAAAAATAGTGAAATTTGTTACTATTCAAACCCACAACCTTAAACTCATAAGATAACAAGACACAAAAACTTCCTACTACTAAACCACCCTTCATATAAGTTATCCTCCATTTTTCTAAGCACAATAACTTGTTGCAAATATTTTAATGGTAAAGTAACATAGACAAAACGACAACAATTGCTTAGAAAATATTTCAATTATAAGCTCACCTAACATTTCACAAAGTCAATATTAAACAAAACAACAAATATTTTATTCATAAATGATACCTTATAGATTATAAAGAAAATCTTATATTTTGCTTAACACGAGTTGATTAGGCAATTAAAAAATTACACTCAAATTAATTTAATTAAGAAAATTGATATCCCATTGATTCCTTTGCTTCCAGCCCAAAGCCCTAAGAAAATATTCTTCTTTTTTTTTTTTTTATTAATATTTTTAGTTGAATAAGATACAAAGGAGAGAGAAGAGCTACAAAAGGCTTCCTGGGTCAAGTTAATCTACTTGTATCAGGAAGAAAACTCATGTTGTGATTGAAGAGATGGATTTGGGCCCAGGAGCAACATTCAAACCAACCCAGACAAGCCCATGGCCCAAACTATTGGCCTGGCTAAAAGTGTTGAAAACATTCCAAATTACCCAAAAAAAAAAAAAATCACCTTCTCACTAATTTAAAAACGATATAAAAAATTTTCAATCAACTGCCTTGCAATATTGAGAAAAATATATCAGTTGCTAACTTTTTAATCATCAAAATTTCAAATTGTTGTACTTTACCTAGAACACATAAACCCAATATTTTTTTTTATACATAAATTATCATTTTGATCCTTGATTTTTATATTGTGTGGTAATTTGATTCCTGACATTTCAAATGTGTTATAAAGAATGCTAACATAATTAATGGCTGAAATAAAATATTATTCTTATGCCCTGAATTGCCACATCAGCCTAAACTTAAGAAAGCCCATTAGACTTGTAGGCTAAATTATTGGGTTCAGACCCAATGACATGGGTTAAACATCTTCATGAAGTCGAGCATATGGGCTGGTCAAGCTGAGCACTGAGCATCAATATTTGAGGCTAAAAAAACCAGAAGACACGCCAAGTGGCAATAAATCACCTCACTCACAAGCAACAACTCCAATCCGATTTTATACTTTTCTTTCCTTGGTTGAATGAATTTGTACCAATACTTTCCGTATCACAGTTTCAACAGAAAAAGAATTGGTCGTTTTTGTTTATTCTGGTATAGACAATTCCCGGTTGTGACTATCTTAAAACAAAAGGTTGGTAATTGTTTGTTTCTTCTTTCAATTTATAATGATGACCCATTTCACAACACACACACAAACACACCCTTTTTCCTCCAAATTCCACAAACAAAGGCTATTCTTTCTTCCATACTTTCAACCATCTTTTATGGCATTGTACATACTTCCCATTCTCCTGGTTCTACCTCTATCAGGTATCATAATTCAAACCCATGTCACATCTTTTCTTAAACATTATTTGATATCAAAAAAAATTTTGGGGTGTGTGGGGGGTTTGATGTAGCTAATTATGTTCAAAAGCTAAACCACAAGAGATCCAAGAGAAAGAGATCCATGAGATTTTAAATTCAAAACTTCTAACTAGTATCTTAGAATTATTCAAGAGATTCATTCCAATAATTACTTGGTGTGTATGGAACGAAAAACTATACATAGAAATAGAAATAGTTACTTTCCAAGAGCTTTGGACACACATGTTAAAAATAAGTAAATATTTTTTGAAACATTGTACATTGGGTATTACCTCTTAATGTAGCTAATGTTGATAAATATGTATGAATTTTCAGGAGCTGAAGCGGCTGTGTTTACATTGCAAAACAAATGTAGGAACACAATATGGCCAGGGATTCTACCTGGGAGTGGACAAATTCCGCTAATGAATGGAGGGTTTCAGCTTAACCCTGGTGAAGTTGTAAATGTTACTGCACCTAAGAAATGGTCAGGCCGGTTCTGGCCTCGTCGTTTTTGCAATTTCGATTCCGCTGGTAATGGACTATGCTTGACAGGAGACTGTGGTGGCAAGCTACAATGTACTGGAGCTGGTGGTGCACCACCAGCAACACTTGCTGAGTTTACCTTAGATAGTCCTGTGGATTACTATGACGTTAGTCTCGTTGATGGCTATAACGTACGTGTTTCAATAGAACCTTTGAGCGGTACAGGGCCTACATGTAAGCCAATTAGTTGTCTTGCGGAGTTGAATAGGCTCTGCCCTGTGGGATTGCAAGTGAAGAGAAATGGTCATGTTGTGGCGTGCAAGAGTGCTTGCTTGGCCTATAACACACCTGAATATTGTTGTACTGGTACATATGCCACCCCTGATTCATGCAAGCCTACCAGTTATTCCAAGGTGTTCAAGGCTGTTTGCCCCACGTCTTATAGTTATGCCTATGATGATCCCACAAGCACTTTCACTTGCCAAGATGGTAATTATTTGATTAGGTTTTGCTGAATATAATGTAAAAAAGAAAGAAATATATGTGTGTGTATTGCAAAGTTATGATGAGAAGTAAACTCTCCACGGATGCTGGGATGTATATATAACTATTCATATAAAAGCATATGTAATTAAGATATACTTAAAGTAATTTTTTTAGTTAGTAATTTTTGTAACAATCAAAAGTCTCTCAAGTCTCAATTGTCAATGTTGTAACATATATTTACATTCATTTTTTTTTCCCTATTCTTTGATAAGCAATGACCCTTTTGACTTTTGGTATATCATTGAGGGCATGACAGTAAGGGAAAATGCCTTTACATATTGAGGGGGAAAAAAAAATCACTTCCTATAACTTATAAGCACATTTCCATGTGCTTCCTCAGACGATGTAAGATTGCAGGATTCCTTCTCCCTTTGGTCCTCCACATGAGCTGTTCAAATTGTTGTGTGGGGTTGCCAACGATGACCGGGACAATAGTTGGCTTGATGCGTATGATAGAATCTACAATTTAATATGCAATAACAATAGTAGAGCATGACAAGGACTTCCGTATCCAGGCTTGATCAAAGCTAAATTTACATTAAGCTTTATCCAAGAACAAGGAGAAGGGAACTCCACTTAAGCAACCCTAGCTACATCGCAAAGCCAAGGATTCAATTGCGATTCTATAAAACAGGCAACTTTAATTTCTCGTAAATCTGGTTTCCCAGTAACTTTTTCCATATCTTTGTATTTACTTGATTAAAATCAGATTAATGCTCCACCTTATAGGCAGATTTCTATAGTAAGTGAACCTGACTTATTAATTAACGGATCTTTTTAATTTGCTGGGATCTTAACTCTTCAAACGTTGGACTCTATTTGAAGCCGGATGTCCTTGGCACACATGACTCCTCCTTTATCAATAATTTTTGTAGAACTCTCAATTCCTTTCAAAAGCCAAAACGAAAATCTAACCTTCCTTCCATACAACCAATGTTTAGCTCCTAAATATTTGGAGAGCAACAACTCTGCACCAATCCATCTTAATATATTTCCTTTTTGTGCTATGATACTAGTTTTTTGGTGTAATTAAGATTTAAACCTCAGTCTCTTATTAGACAACAAGAGACATTATCAATTAATAGATACAAAAGTCTGCATCATGTGCAAGTTAAAAAAGTTGATGGAGTGCTAATAGAAATAAAATAAGGATGCATGAATTAGGATGTACAGACTCAGACACGTGTATGGATATAGGTACGAGTACGACACAGCGATACGAGCAATTTTTAAAAAATTATAACATAAAATGGCAAATACGATACCGGTATAACACAAGTATGACACGAATACAATACAGGTACGAAACATTAAATGAAGTATCTGTGCATCCTATAAATTGTCTAGGTATTTATTGTTTGTGGCCTCTATTTTATTCAAATTCTCATTTTAACAAATGATTCAAAAAAATATCCTATTTGGACTTAATTGACCATATTTTATCAATAAAGTTTCTCTATTTTACATTTTTGATTGAGTAAAAGGTTGTCGAGTCCAGAAAAATTGGACACGAATCAGTGATGACCAACTAAACTCATATTTGAGTCCCTTAAAAAAATAGGTGTTGAAGTTTTAAGGTCGAAGAGGTTTTCCCGTTATAGTATCGAATAATGATTATGCTATATGCAGAAACTGTGTGACAGATAGGCCATCCTATTAGAGGCTCTGGAGTTGCATATGAATTTGGAATATTCAGCTGTGGGAGGCAGAGGCAAGTGAGACCCTTTTTTTTTCATGCTTTTCCCGGAGGTATGGGGAAAGCTGCAATCAATAGGATTTTCTTAATCCTCCCTTTCCGAAAGGAAGAAGTTGAAATTCTTTTTCCTTTCCGCAAGGACCAACTCAAGAAAGGGACATATTTCATGAGAAGAAGTGAGGTCGACAACAAGAGGTATGATAATCATCAGTTAGAGAAGGAATAAGGAGGCTTATTAGAAGTTGGTCTTGTGGAGTCCAAGAAAGAAAGGTGAAGAAGATCAAGGGCAGGAGTTGGAAGCTATGACTATATATGAGGGTTGAAAAGTCTGTACCAAATTGAAACGAAAAGTGTTTTGATTTTATTAATTGTCACATACGTTTTTTTTTTTTTTTTACATTTTCTTAGAAATAAAGTCTAATTAAAATGTGTAAAGTTTGGGCAATGAAAATGTTATTTGAGATGTGTAAAGACTGAAATGTGTAAAGCCTATAAGGGAGATGTATGTCCATAATTGTACTCATTATTACAACCTTATCCCATAAACTCTACAAACATTCTAAGGTCCTATATATATGTGGGATTTTTTTACTGTTATTGTACACATTTAAGAGAGATCAAAAGAATTGTGGATAACCACTTGAATATAAGAGTTCATCAATATATATTTCTTGTTCCTTTTACTTTGTTTTATATATATTTCCATCATTTTATAACACGTTATCAGCACGAGTTTCTATCCAATTTTGGAAAGGATCCCATTGTTCTTCAAACATCAAAGATCATTTGTGTAATTCTCTTAACTCACTGTAAGTTTTCTTTTTAAGGAATTAGTAACTATTCTATTTTTTTGTCTTTATGTTTTATGCTCATAATTTTCGTGATTTTTAATTGATTAAAATTTTTATGAGATTCACGTTATTCTATTGTTGTATATTGTTATGAGATTCACGTTATCCTATTATTATATATTATGAGATTCACGTTTATTTAGTAAAAAAAAATTGTTAAAAATGGTTAGTAATATATTATTATATATTGTCTTCACGTTTATACATTATCACATGTCTTGATAATGTTTAAAAATGTAAGTATTGTTTCATTACAATTAAATTTGAACATGTATATGTTGTATTGTTTCATTAAAATTGTGTACGATAATATATATATATATATATATATTATTTAATTATTTAATTTCTTATGTAATTATATATTTATATAGATGTCGAACCTTACAAAACTTGAATTTGCTGCCCTTGACATCTCGGGCAAGAATTACTTGTCATGGACCCTTGATGCTGAGATTCACCTAGAGGCAAAGAACCTTGGAGATACAATTAAGGTTGGCAATCAAGCATCCCTGCAGGATCATGCAAAATCAATGATTTTTATTCGCCATCATCTCCATGAAGAATTAAAATCTGAGTACCTTATAGTAAAAGACCCTCTTGTCTTATGGAATGATTTAAAGGAAAGATATGAGAATCAAAAATCTATAATCCTCCTAAAAGCTCATTATAATTGGTTGAACCGGAGGTTGCAAGATTTTAAAAGTGTGAGTGAGTACAATTCTGCACTTTTTAAAATAATCTCACTATTAAAATTATGTGGGGGAAAAATCACTGAAGAAGACATGTTAGAGAAAACATTTACTACATTTCATGCCTCGAATATGCTCCTGCAGCAGCAATGTCGAGAGCGTAAGTTCACAAAATATTCTGAATTGATATCATGTCTTCTAGCGACTAAACAAAATAATGAGCTTTTGTTGAAAACCACCAATCTCGCCTGACCGGTTCTACCCCATTCCCTGAAGCGAATGGAACCTCATTTGATAAACATAGAGGAAATTATGTTCATGGTCGTGGGCGTGGTCATGGTCGTGGTTGTGGCCGTGGATGGAACAATCAATATAGAGAAGATCGTACTCATAATTCTTCAAAAAGGAATAACACACATTACCATCAGAAGAATCAAAATGGCAAGGGTTTACAAAATAAACTATCAAATGGTCATGAAAATAAGCGTTATAGGTGTGGAATGGAAGGTCATTGGTCACGTACCTATCGTACTCGTAAACATTTGGTAGATCTGTACCAAACCTCCATAAAAGAAAAGAGAAAGGGAATTGAAACAAACTTTGTCGATCATAATGATCTTGAAGATCCCACGAATTATCTTGACCTTCCAAATGGAGTGGATATGACTCATCTTGATGTCTCTGATTTCTTTAAGAATGTTGATGGAAAATTTGATAATTTGATTGGTGATGGAAATGTCCATACCAATTAATTATTTTCTTTTATTATATTATCATATTCTTATAAGCATGATTGGTGATGGAAGTGTCCATACCAATTAATTATTTTTCTTTCACTATATTATGGCATTGTAATAAGTATTTTTATTTTGATATGTTTTATTTATGTTTAAAGTAATAAAGTTTAATTTATGTTTTGCATATATGAAAATGCATGGGTCCTACTGATAAAATCAATTCCAAGATAAATAAAGAAGATTTTTATCTAATAGACAGTGCAACAACTCATACAATTCTTAAAGATAAAAAATATTTTCAAATTTTAAAATTATGCAAAGCCAATGTCAATACCATATCAGGTTCGTCAAACTTAATTGAAGGTTTTGGAAAAGCGATTATAATGTTGCCAAAAGGCACAAAATTTTGTATTGATGATGCTTTGTATTCTTTTAAATCAAGCAGAAATTTACTAAGTTTTAAGGATATACGTTATAATGGTTATCATATTGAAACCAAAAACGAAAGTAGTGAAGAATTTCTTTATATTACTTCAATAGTATCGGGCCAGAAGCTCATATTAGAAAAACTGTCTATTTTCTTTTCTGGGTTATATTATACTACAATGAGAACAATTGAAACAAATGTTGCAATACAGCAGAAGTGTTCGGACCCAAAGGTTTTTATGCTTTGGTATGATCGCCTAGGTCATCCAGGATCAATAACGATGCGTCGAATTATTGAAAACTCCCACAGACATCCCTTAAAGAACCAGAAAATTCTTTTACCTAGTAATTATCCATGTAGTGCATGTTCTCAAGGTAAATTAAATACCAAACCATCACATTCAAAGATTGTTGCTGAGTGTCCATCTTTCTTAGAAAGAATTCAGGGTGATATATGTGGACCAATACACCCATCTTGTGGTCCATTCAAGTATTTTATGGTTTTAATTGATGCATCAACCAGATGGTCACATGTATGTTTACTCTCTATTAGAAATGTTGCATTTGCTAGGCTTCTTGCTCAAATAATTAGGTTACGAGCACAATTTCCTGATTATCCAATTAGGAAAATTCGTTTAGATAATGCTGGTGAATTCACATCTTAAGCTTTTGATGACTATTGCATGTCAATTGGAATTGATGTTGAACATCCTGTTGCCCATACACATACTCAAAATGGTTTAGCTGAATCACTTATTAAGAGACTTCAAATTATTGCTCGATCTTTGCTTATGAAATCAAAATTACCAGTTTCTGCTTGGGGTCATGCTATTTTACATGCTGCATCATTAGTTCGTATTATGCCAACTGCTTATCATAAATTTTCACCATTGCAACTTGTACTTGGCCAACAACTAAATATTTTTCACTTGCACACATTTGGTTGTGCTGTATATGTACCTATTGCACCCCCACAATGAACTAAGATGGGTCATCAACGTAGATTTGGAATTTATATAGGTTTTGATTCCCCACCTATCATTAGATATCTTGAACCACTAATTGGTGATGTTTTTAAGGCAAGTTTTGAGAATTGTTATTTTAATGAAACAATTTTCCCACCATTAAGGGGAGAAAAGTCGTTGCCTGAAGCACGACGTGAGATTACTTAAAATGTTTCGACGCTATCTCATCTTGATTCTCGTACAAATCAATATGAACTAGAAGCTCAAAGGATTATTCATTTGCAAGGAATTGCAAATCAATTACTGGATGTATTCACAGACAATAAGAAAATAGTGAAATCTCACATTCCAGCTGCTAATACTCCATCACAGAATGAAGTCCCTGCAGGACAATCAATTAATACAACAGCAAATGAATCAAAGCCACACTTGAAGCGTGGAAGACCTATCGGTGTTAAAAATAAAATTCCCCGGAAGAGAAAAATACAAGAAAAACAAGTTGCAGCGTATAAAGAGGCTATACCCAGGAAACAAGTCACAGAAATAATTGATCTATCCAAAACTTATGAACAAAAATCTCCTGAAAATAAACATCTTGAAAAGTTATCCCCTAAAGAGGATCAAGTACCTAAAAATAACGAGATCTCGATACATTATATACATACGGAGAAATTGATAGAAATAAAATTGTTGTCGACAACATATTTTCATATAAAGTTGCCCTTGATATTACCAGAAGTAATGATAATGAATATGAACCACAAACCGTTGATGAATGTCAACGTAGAAATGATTGGCCAATGTGGAAAGAGGTGATTCAAGCAGAATTAAATTCACTAAGTAAACGTGAAGTTTTTGGACCTGTAGTCCGAAAACCTAAAGGTGTAATGCCTGTTGGATACAAATGGGTATTTGTACGTAAACGAAATGAGAAAAATGAAATTATAAGGTACAAAATGCAACTTGTAGCGCAAGGTTTCTCGCAGAGACCTAGTATTGATTATGAAGAAACATATGCTCCTATAATGGACACAATTACATTCAGATTTTTGATTGATTTGGTAGCAAAAGAAAATTTGGATATACGATTAATAGTTGTTGTTATAGCATATCTGTATGGATCATTAGATAATGATATCTACAAGAAAATCCCTAAAAGATATAAAATGACTGAAACATATAATCCTACATCCTGAAATATGTATTCTATCAAGCTACAAAGATCCTTATATGGGTTAAAGCAATCCGGACGCATGTGGTATAATCACCTCAATGAATATCTTTTGAAAGAAGGATTTGAGAATAATCCAATTTGTCCATGTGTTTTTATCAAAAAATCAGAATCCGGATTTGCTATTGTTGCAGTATATGTTGATGATTTAAATCTTATAGGGACTCCAGAAGAGTTAACAAAAACAACAAATTGTTTAAAGAATGAATTTGAGATGAAAGATCTTGGTAAGACAAAATTTTGTCTTGACCTACAAATTGAACATCTTCCAAATGGAATTCTTGTTCATCAATCAACGTACACAGAAAAAGTCCTGAAGCAATTTTACATGGATAAAGTTCATCCTTTGAGCACTCCAATGATGGATCAGTCACTTGATGTCAAGAAAGATCCGTTACGACCACAAGAAGATGATGAAGAAACTCTTGGTCCTAAAGTACCATATCTTAGTGCAATCGGTACTTTGATGTATCTTGCAAATTATACACGACCTGATATAGCATTTGCAATTAACTTACTAGCAAGGTATAGTTCTACACCAACTCAAAGACATTGGAATGGAATTAAACATATTTTACGTTATCTTCTTGGGACTACTGATTTAGGATTATTTTATCCAAATGGATCAAAACTACAGTTAGTTAGATATGCTGATGCAGGTTATCTTTCTAATCCACACAAAGGCCGATCACAAACAAGATATTTATTTACTTATGGAAATACTGCTATTTCATGGAGATCTGTTAAGCAAACAATTTCTGCTACTTCCTCAAATCATGCAGAGATTATCGCAATTCATGAAGCAAGTTGTGACTGTATTTGGTTGAGATCAGTAATTCAACATATTCATGAGAACTGTGGATTATCATCAATCATAAAAAGTCCAACGATATTATACGAAGATAATGCCGCTTGTATCACACAAATTAGGGGAGGATATATCAAGGGTGATAGAAACAAGCATATTGCACCAAAATTCTTTTATACACATGAACTCTAGAAAAGTGGTGATATTGATGTCAAGCTGATATGATCATATGATAATTTGGCAAATATGTTCACTAAGTCATTACCAACTGCGAATTTTAAGAAGATGGTGCACAACATTGGTATGCGTCAACTTAAGGATATTCGATATACTCATGAGGGGGAGTAAAGTTTCTAAAGGTTGTGTGTTGATTGTACTCTTTTTCCTTCGCTAAGGTTTTTTCCCACTGGGTTTTCCTTTGCAAGGTTTTAATGAGGCAATCCTAAGGCACTAGAAGATATACAAGAATATTGTATTCTTTTTCCTTAGCCAAAATTTTTATACCACAGGGTTTTTATTTGGCAAGGTTTTAACGAGGCATATTCTTAGAAAGTGGTAATCCAAGGGGGAGTGTTAGAAATAAAGTCTAATTGGAATGTGTAAAGTTTGGGCAATGAAAAGGTTATTTGGGATGTGTAAAGGCTGAAATATATAAAGCCTATAGGGGAAATGTATGTCCATAATTGTACTCATTATTACAACCTTATCTCTAAACTCTACAAGCATTCTAAGATCCTATATATATGTGGGAGTTGTTTACTGTTATTGTACACATCTAAGAGAGATCAAAAGAATTGTGGATAACCACTTGAATATAAGAGTTCATCAATATATATTTCTTGTTCCTTTTACTTTGTTTTGTATATATTTCCATCATTTTATAACACGTTATCAGCACGAGTTTCTATCCAATTTTGGAAAGGATCCCATTGTTCTTCAAACATCAAAGATCCCATTGTTCCTTTTACTTTGTTTTATATATATTTCCATCATTTTATAACACATTTTATTATATGGGTATTATTGAGATGTCTTTATTAAAAATATTAAAATCTGCCAATATATTTTGAATTTATATAAATAAACATACACAATAGGGTTTGTAACTATTAAAGATTTCAAAAAGTCAAATTTTTAAAAATAGTTGTATGATTTGGTACCTTCCTATGTCATAAGTTCTTTAGGCGAGAGAGAGGAGTCAGTTAAAGCTACCAAGGTCATAGCAATACCATGTATATTATGATAAGTATCTCTAACCACTTCAGCACAAAAAAAATAAATAAATAAATAAAAAAATAAAAAATAAATAAGGCCCATAATCATGATTATGCCAAAAAAAAAAAAAGAATATAAATATATATATATATATATATAAAAGTAATCAATAATGTCGTTGTTGACTGTTCTGTGAAAGTCAAATTAAAAGATCAGCAAAATATCATGATTTAATTTATATATGAGCTACTAAGAAATGAGGAACAAAGAAAACAACCATCAATTAGATTCAGATCCACAATGCCTTATAAAATTCTCTATTGAAAGGTGGACAAACATTTACGTGTGCATAGTATAAAATAAAATAAAATATAAAGCTCCCTTGAAAGGTGAAAATGATATAACGGTTGATTTTCTCATTCTTGATTGCCATATGCATGTTAAGTAACCGAGTTTACTCCCTTCAAATGTTTTTATTTCAAAGAATTTTGGGTTTAGAAAAGAGAAAATTACAAAAAATATTCCATGAACTTTATGTCGAAATCAAAATGACATTGATTTGAAACGATCAAATTAGTCGTTACATCACATTTCTATATCAAAGATTATGGAGCTAGTTTGATTTTAACATAAAAGTGTAAGTGTTTTTGCATTTGGTCTTGAAAAAAAAGTAAAGAAAAGGCTATGAGCCTTTTAGGTCCTGAACTTAACATTACTCCTCTATGCATTCCGGTTTATAGGTAAATAGTAGAAAAGTAAACCTTAACTAGCATTTTTAAGGAGTTAAAAGTTGTTATGTTCAAAAATGACACGGGGGAGGGGAAATTTATAAATGATAGAGATTTTTATCTCAAATCCATGATAGCTTATTTGATATGAATTTTTTTAATCAATAAGTTATACACGCCAATTAATAGGTTTTACATTCAAAACATCACCCTTCATCTATTTATTGCAAGTATAGAATTTTTCATTTAAGTCAAAGTTCAATGTGATTCTTGTTGTGGATTTTAGTTTTTTTTTTTTTTTTAGAATGTGTTGTGGATTTTAGTTCAACTAATAATCCTATCATTCAATAAAAAATTTGGGTTCAAATCTTGCTTACACAAAAAATAAATTAATTAGTATACTCTTTGAGTCTTGGTCCTATGATAAATGGTAATTATCATGTAGCTGAGTTCAAATCTTGTTTACACTGAAGTGAAACCAATTAGTACTATAATTGGATAATAAAATACAAATACCATGGAGCAGAATGGTATTTAATTTAAACCCTATGGTATCTATTTTTTTTTTTTTAATTTTAAATGTGACCTGTCAATGACACTATTATCCTCTAATATTTATCAACAAAAAATTTGACTTGTCAATGACAAAATATATATATATATATATATATATATATCTTACTGATTATATATTCTGAGGCAGGTGAGCCTTTCAAATTATTAACGGAAAGAAGATATTTTAAATTAATCATTGAAATATTTAATTACAATACCATAATCAGTTATAACATGAAATTTCATTAATCAGTTGAATAATCTTCTCAAAAAAAAAAAAAAAGGATGAATAATTTTCAACATAATTAACATTTTGACTTGGTTTACAGGCGGGATTTTAAGGATTAAGAATTTCTTGTGCATCTAAATCTGTATAACTGACTCGATCAAAAATACAAGCACGATACTCAAATATTGATTCTATTGTAATATCATATGATTGAAAACTCATCTCACCATCCCATACGTTTTCTTGTACGCCAAGTTGCAATATAACTAAATCTCATTCTTCCTTTCACACCCCTAAAATTCAAAGACAACACAAAATGTCATGATTATATATAATATAAAAGATAGACAAATCTTATCCAAAGATTTTCTTTTTCTTTTTTTCTTTTTTTAAGGAGAATCAGTCTTATACTAAGAAAGCAACTATCAATTAAATTAAGATCCACAATGCCTTAAAAAACGCTCTTGAAAGGGAGAAAGTATACCATGTTTCGGTAATATCAATTCAACATCTGTTTTGGTATTTCCTACCAGATAAATGAGTGACACATGTTTCAAAAAACTACACCAGACTACTTCAATAAATGATTAATTTATCTTTCCAATAGTATAAAAGATTGTGATTAATTTATTGGACTTGTCTAATGTGATTTTTTGAAACAAGTGTCACTCATTTATTAAGCATGAAATACCAAAACAGATGCTGAGTTGGTATTACCGAAACATGGTATACTTTCTCCTTGAAAGGTGCACAAACATTAAATAATTTCAATCGAGCTTCACATGTTGCAATTAAATTATTAGCAAGTCAATATCAATCATAAAATGATTTTGAAATTAGAACAATAATTAAGCAACAATGTCAAGAAAGTTTACAAAAAAAAAAAAAAAAAAACCACAATGTCAAGAAAGACTACTTGAGGATCAATTATAAAGCAACCCATAAATTGAGAGGTTATAAATAGTTTAGAGTTTAATAAGTTGATACAAACTTGTCCTTGGAGTGAATATCAGAGTAGTCATGGCCACAATGACTGATTACCAATACTACTTCCTGTGTTTCCTCCTATATTTCCTCTCAACCCTCTTAGTACTCAAGTCCTTGTTCAAGACAAAGAACCCTCTAAACCTCCCTCCAAGCCCACCAGCCCTCCCAATCATTGGTCATCTCCACCTTCTTGGTCCATCTTTATTCAAATCCCTCCACAACCTCTCCAGCAAATATGGCCCTCTCCTCTATCTCCGGTTTGGTGCTACGCGGTGCCTTGCCGTGTCAACGGCTTCCATTGCCACTGAAATATTTAAAACCAATGACGTTACCTTTTCAGATCGACCACCACTCGCTTTCAGCGATAAATTACCATATGGAAGATATGGATTTTTCATAGCTCCATACGGTAATTACTGGAAGTTCATAAAAAAACTTTGCAATTCTGAATTGCTCAGTGCCCGTCAAGTTGAACAATCCCGTGCTGTTCGACACGAAGAACTGACTTGGTTTTTGCATAAAGTGTTAGAGAGTGCTGATAGAAAACAGGTCCTTGACGTTGGTGCTGAGTTGATGAAGCTTACAAACAATTCTTCATGTAGGGTGATTATGAGCATGAGGTGTTCAGATGAGAATGATGAAGCTGAGAGGATTAGGCAGTTGGTGAAGGAGGCCTTTGAGGTTGGTGCAAAGGTATCCTTAGGGGATGTGTTGGGGCCATTGAGGTTTTTGGCTTTTTGGCTATATGGAAGGAAGGCCATAGATGTGACCTTAAGGTATGATGAGATTTTAGAAAGGGTGTTGAAGCAGCATGAAGAGAGTCCTCAAATAGAGAATGAGGATTTAGTGGACATATTATTGAAAGTGTATCAAGATGACAAAGCTGAGTTCAAGATTAACAGAACACATCTCAAGGCTTTCTTGCTAGTAAGTCACCTTTGTTTTTGTCTGTGTTCTCTTTTTCAACTTCATTGTTGCATGACTAAAATGGGAGCACGATCCATTTCTTTTTAAACGTTGGACATTTTATAAGGGAAAAGAAAAAGGATATATGACAGGTTACAATTGATAAAACATAAAGTAGTACACTTAGAAAGGATTAATTTTTATTCCATTCTGCATATATTTTTTGTTTTTATTTTCTTCACTCAATTCTTTTCAACCTCCTTAATTCATTATTAATTCATTTGGTTCCTTAATACAACAGCCAAGCGAAAAGTGAATTTCTTAAATAATGCTTAAAGGTTCAAATTGGGTATACAAAATGGTGTCATCTTTTCTTTTCCCTCGTCATTTTGAGATATCAAAGATTGATTTAGTCATTGACTTGTTTGGGATAGGCGTTTTGACTAAAGAGAAAATTACACAATGTTCTCTGGGATTTACGAGTATTTTTTGGATTTAAAAAGAAAAAAGAAAAATACTCCAAATATGTACACACAAATATATAGCAAGATTTAAACACAGTACTTAAGTGTTATTCCTTAAGTTCTCTTCTTAAGATTCTACTATTTAGCTACTTAACTTAAAAAATACACTTCCATCCATAAAAAACAACACCTAAGATATTGTATATAAATTTTGTTCATATATATATATATATATATATATTCAATTTCAAAGGAACATATATATTGTAGAAAATCAATACTTAAGTTGCATTTTTAAGGAATCAAAAGTTGTAACGTACAAAAATGACAAAGGAGATGTAAAATTAATAAATAATAGAGATATTTTTATCCCAATGATAGCTTATTTTATTTGAACTATTTTTTATTGATAACTTACACCATATGGCTATTTTATGTCCAAAACCTCATTTCTATTATCTAACTACTAAGGCTAAAGTGATATTTAACACTCTGTTTGTTTCGTTATACAATAGTTTACATCTATTTGTTTCATTATAAAAATGTTATACTGAAAATATTTTCGACATTTTATTATTTTTGTTTTATTGAAAAATTTGGTCAAACTCAAAAGTCTTTTCCGTTGACAATAAAATTATTTGTAAATAAAAATAAAACAATTAAAGATTTCATTGGATTTAAGAGTAAAACTAATCTATCTGTAAAACAAAACAATATAGGAGAACTTCAATTATTGCTATGCTAAAATCCTCTACAAAATTATTTGGCATCATTTTGGTATACAGTAATTACCTGTGTGGTAAACTGAAACTAAATATTAGTTAATTAATCACAATGCAATAATCTCTGCTACAATCATTACAGATATCAAATACCATTTACAACAAACTCTTTATCCATTTCATTGATTCAAATGATGCCCTTCCCCTAGGATCTATTCGTCGCGGGCACAGGTACCTCATCAGAGGCCATGCAATGGACAATAGCTGAACTCATCAATCATCCTTACGTTTTCAATAAGGTCAGAGAAGAGATCAAATTTGTAGTTGGTAGCACTAGACTTGTGGAGGAATCAGATGTACAAAGTCTCCCATACTTGCAAGCAGTTGTGAAGGAAGCATTAAGACTACACCCAACAGTGCCTGTTGTAATAAGAGAGTGCCGCGAAGCTTGTAAAATCAAAGAATTTGATATACCAGAGAAAACTATGGTGGCAATAGATGTGTATACAATAATGAGAGACGGAAAAACATGGGATTATCCAAATGATTTTCGGCCAGAGAGGTTCATGGTTTCTTCCAAAGAAAAAGAAAATGCTATGGAATATATTCCTTTTGGGGCTGGGAGGCGAGCATGCCCAGGTTCAAAGTTTGCAGTCAGTTTGATACACACTACAATTGCAACAATGGTTCAATGCTTTGATTGGAAGGTTGGTGGAGAGGGAGAGCACGTTAAGGCTAATATGCAAGTCGGACCAGGCATAACTATGCCCATGGCTCATCCATTTAAATGTCTTCCGGTTGTTCACTTCAATCCATTTGCTTCTTCAATGTAATTTCATAAACTTAGACCACTTAAATTGCGCTCATCCTTTCATACCACTTGCTTTAAAAATTATTGAATAAATATGTAGAATTATATATATATATATATATATATATATATATATATATATTGGTTTTACTAAACAATTTTAGGAATTTTTTTATGGAAAAAGTGAAGAAAAAAAAATGATTAACTTTTTGGACAGCTATTTCAATTACTGCATATTACAATCTGTACATAACATGTAGGGCCCGTTTGATAGACTGTAATAAACACTGTAATGTAATAGATATTCCTATGACATAACTATTCGTTTGTTTGGTTATGTTTTTATTACAATGAATAGTTATTCCTTATGAATAGCTATTCTTCAAAATAAAGAATAACTATTCTTTATCAAAAGTACTGAATATTTATTCCTTCACCTTATATAATAACTTTTTTTAAAAATTTTCTAAAAATCCATTAGTTGCCACATCTTCAAAAGGAAAGAAAATAAATTTTTTTTATTGTTAATTATTAGCTCTATTTTGAACACCTTAAAATAAGTGTATTTTAGGAAATTTGACTTAAAAATAATTTAATTACACCTTCTTTTTATACTTTACTAAATTATGAATGTATATTCAGGATTCTATTCCTAAATGGTCACCAAACTAATGAATAGTAATACTTATTACATTCCAACTTAATGTATTCCTTGTAATACTTATTCTTATTCTTATGTAATAATCATTACTGTGTACCAAACGTGCCCGTAATGTTTCAACTTTTGAGGCACACCATGTTTAATAAAGTGTTCTTATAAAATATGTCCAATAGTATAAAATAACTAGTCTATTTATGTATTCTATGTATAAGACAATGTAATGAGGTTTTTTTTTTTTTTTTTTTTTTTCTTCCTTAACAGTGCCTGGTTCATTCTTCGACTATGATATGTATATCTCTCATTTGTACATCTCCAAATGAACAACAAATTAAACTAGGACCCTCGAACCCTTAAAAACTCTCGATAAATACAAACTTCAGTCTAGCAAAATCAGACCTCATACAGTTCATACATGGCCACAAAGAAAACAAAAAACAATGTCAAGCGAGCTTCACATGTTCATACTATATATTACATGGTTACAGTTTCGTATTTCATTACATGCAGAGGACAAGATACCACTTGATTTCCTCACACACAGCTACGGTATAATCAAAACACTTTCGATAGGTATTCCGGTTAACATGTTCTTTAAAAATTAACATTTCTAATTTTACGCACATTCTCAAATTCAAGAAATTTTGGCTGAATAAATGCAGTAGTGAAAATGTTGACTTCAATGCGACAGTTAGAAAAATCCAATTAGATCTGAAAGGTAGTACTACATTTTCTCTGAGATTCGACCTGTTTCTTTCTTGACACCTCAGCAGCAAAGGTGTCAAAACCATAGCTTTCCAGAGAAGAATGGGTGAAAACGAGAATATTCATTTAATTTGAAATTACTTTAAACCAATTTAAATCTATTTTCCTTTTAAAAAAAAATATCTTTGTTCAATTCACTTTAATTTAATTCAGAATTGAGTTTCAACTTTCAAATGTTATACTTATTACTAACTCAAACAAGCATTAAAACAACTTTAACTAAAGTTATTCTTTCTATCTTTTTTTTTTTTTTTTTTTTTAGAAGAGTGTTAATGCACGTAATTGAATTAATTTCAACTTTTCACTCAACAATGAATTATCCTCTTATTGAGCAAGACTTAGGTACAGTACTTAGATGCTGTTTTTAAAGTTCTCATTTTAAGATTTTGCCATGTGGATTTTTTCTCATAGGATGAAAGTGTATTTTTAGTTAAATAATCACATGGCTAAATCTTAAAAGGAAAATCTAAGGAACAGCACCTAAGGTACTATACCTAAGTTTTGTCCCCTCCTATTATATATAGACTAAAATGTCATTTTAGGTTCTCTAGCATGCAAGTTTAAAGAAAACAACTTTAACACGTTATTCGTTATATATATTATTTATTTTTAGAAAATATAGACACAATGGAACTTTGACACATTATTTAGAACAAAACAACTTCCTCCTAATCCTAATCCTATAAATTCTCAACAAACTCACAAAGCCAACGACATAGATTCAGTACTCTAGAATCTAGACACGTGTGAAGTTATCCTCCATTAAAAAGAAATAAAACTCACAAAAATGGTGGTTCCAGTTAATTTGACTAGTGAAGTTTTTTATGGTTGAATAAGAGATATGAGGTTCAATATCCTCTTACACCAAAAACCAATTAGTATCTTGGTCTAATATTAAAAAGCAAAAATCACAGAAGCGAATGTCATCGATTAAAACTCTATAATAAAAAATAATAATAATAACTCAGTAAAAATAGTCCATAGGTGTGGTCATAACCTTGGCCCACTTAAATCCGAATTTGACATGGTGTAGATCACCCGAAAAATAGTGAAACTTGTCACTACTCAAACCCATAACCTCAAACTCACAGATAACAAGACATAAAAACTTCCTACCACTAAACCACCCCTCGGACAAGTTATCCACCATCTTTCTATGCACAATAACTTGGTGCAAATATTTTAATTGTAAAGTAACCTTACCTCACAAAGCTATTGATAAACAAAACAACAACAATTGCTTAGAAAACATTTCAATGAAAAGCTCACCTAACATTTCACAAAGTCAATACTAAACAAAACAACAAATATTTTATTCATACACCAAAAACCAATTAGTATCTTGGTCTAATGATAAATAGTAAAAATCATAGAAGCGGACGTAATAAATTAAAACTCTATAATAAAAAATAATAATAATAACTCTGTAAAATCAATCCATAGGAATGGTCATAACCCTGGCCCACTTAAATCCGAATTTAACACGGTGTAGGATCACTCGAAAAATAGTAAAACTTGTCACTACTTAAACCCACAACCTCAAACTCACAAGATAACAAGACACAAAAACTTCCTACCACTAAACCACCCCTCAGATAAGTTATCCTCCATCTTTCTATGCACAATAACTTGGTGCAAATTTTTTAATTGTAAAGTAACCTTATCTCACAAAGCTATTACTAAACAAAACAACAACAATTGCTTAGAAAACATTTCAATGATAAGCTCACCTAACATTTCACAAAGTCAATACTAAACAAAACAACAAATATTTTATTCATAAACGATACCTTATAAGTTATAAAGAAAATCTTATGTTTTGCTTAACACGAGTTGATTAGGCAAGTAAAAAATTACACTCAAATTAATTTAATTAAGAAAATGACATCCCATTGATTCCTTTTCTTCCAGCCCAAAACCCAAAGCCCAAAGAATATATTGTCCTTCTAACTTTTACACTTCGTTTGGTTGTAGCTAGGTAAAGGGAAGAGAAAGAAAAAGTGAAAGGGAAAGGAAAAGAGAAGAAAATATTTTCTTTTGATGTGTTTGAATATAAGAAAGAAAGGATAAAAGAAAATGTAAAAATTTTATTTCTCATTTATTTGGTTTGCATAGGGAAGAAAAAGGGAAAATGCATACTTTTACCTTTATGCCCTTATTAATGATGGGAAAATATATTAGAACACTTGAAATTTTTTAAAAGTGTTAAGGATATATTAGTCATTTAATAGTATAAAGTTGTGGATCTCAAAAATTATTTCTATCCCTACAAAATCAGTGGGGTTCATGAAAAAAGCAATCACTCCACCTCATCAACTTTTCTTTTTCTATTGGACAACAAAATAGTAGAAATGATCTACCTCCTTGCATTTCCCTTCTTTTCTCTTCCCTTCCCCCCTTTCCAAACACATTGTAAGTCTCACCTCAATCACATTCCCTCAAATGGAAAAGTTTGTTCCACACAATATGTGCAATACCCTGTTGTGTTATAAACTATACAAATTGAGAGAGAAAGGCATATTTATTTTATTCAGTATCAAAAATAATATAACATGGTTGATGGGCATTAGAAAGGAATAAATTTAGATATAATCTTATGGATTTTAGTTAGATCAACTTATAAATTCTCTAGTGATTGAATAAAAAATTTAGGGTTCAATTTCCGCTTATACTAAAAACCGATTAGTGTGTATTGAAACTCTTTTTTCTTTTTTAATCTTATTTTATATTTCTTTTATTTTACATCATATTATCAACACAAATATCTAGTCAAAAGCAAACGTTATAAGTTGAAACTCTATAAAATAAAAAAATTAAAAAAATTAAAAATCTTATTCTCATGTTTCTTTTATTTTACAACACGAATCTCTAATCAAAAGTAAATGACATATGTTGAAACTCTAAAAAACAAAAACAAAAAAACAAAAATCTTATTCTCATATTTCTTTTATTTTACAACACGTCATCCACATGAAATTCTAATCAATTCTAAAATAACACTTGTCCTCATTTTGTCTTTGAAAACTAAAGTTTTATATATATATATATATATATATATATATATATATTGTGTGTACGTGTGATCCTACAACCTACAGTAATTTTTCTGTAAAAATTGATAATTTTATTATCTAAATTTTATTTTTAAACACACTAATTCATGCTTAAAAATTTTGCGCTTATTTATTTAATAGATTACAAATATTATGGATTTCATTCTAAACATAGCGTATCTTGTAATATTGTTACATATGGTTAGTGATAAATCAAGCAATGCCACTACGCATGGTACTTTTTATTTTAAGCATATTAAGATTATTCGGGTGCTTCTTTTCATGCTTATATAGATTATTTTATTCTCATAATAAATTTACGTGTCAATAGATAATTTGTTTTACAGATTATTTTATTCTTATAATAAGTTTACGTGTCAATAGATTTTTTTTTGGGAGAAACTGAAAATAGATAAAATTGAATATAGCATTACTTAGTCAAATTTGACATTATATATTAGTCAAATTTGACATTATATAGATGCTTATTTATTTAATTATTATTTACATATTTAATATAAATCATGGATCCTTGATGAGATCCAATTTGATGGAGTAGACATGGGTATATGTCTGTATTATATCATGTTTAGTGCAAAAAATGTATTGGACACAAGTCGTATCCAATGCAATGAATCTTGGAGATATCACTATATATACTATATATATGGCACAACTTGAGAGGACCTACTCGGATCCACAACCAATGTTATATAACTTGGTAGGAAACAAACTACTACCAGCCATAGCCACCATGATTGATACCCAATTCTACTTATTCCTTGGCTTCCTCTCCTTTATTTCTTTAACCTTTCTAATTATATCCTTTGTCAACAGAATTTCAAAGCCAGTAACAACCCATCTACGTCTCCCTCCAAGTCCACCAAGCCTTCCTGTCATTGGCCACCTTCATCACCTCTATGGTGCACCCTTGTGCAAATCCTTGCAAAGCCTCTCTGTTGGGAATTCAACCAAAAAGTCCAACTTGTGAGAAACAAAAAAAATAGAGAAAACACACGTCAAAGAAAAACAATCACACGCACAAGACAGTATTTACGTGGTTCAGCAATTTGCCTACGTCCACGGAGTTGCAGGGATTTCACTATTATCAGGGAAGAATACAGAGTACAACTAGCGGCTACAATATTTTCACTCAATATAAAAACACGGCAACAACACCACACTAAAAAACCCTAATTACAAAAGGCGGTTCCACAATGGGCTAAACGGGCCAAAAAAAATTTTCCCGAGGGCGTTGCCCCCGGACCCCCAAGAGGCTTGTCCATGAGCACTCCAGCTTGGGCCTATCAGCCCAAGCCTCCGCTCCATGGATTAAGCCTCAGTAAATCTCTTATTAAAAACCACGCAACATTATTCGGGTCGGGTCGGGTCATCAAACCGGATCAAACAAAACTAGGCTCCACAAAGCCCAACAAATCTCCCACTTGGAGACTAATTCAATCACCAACATCAAAACCGCTATCCTCAAGAAACAATCCCTCATCCCTGCAACTCATCCTCCTGTCCTCAAGTTAGAAGACCAATTGAAGCTGCACACAACTTCAACTTCTCAATAGTGACACCCTTAGTCAACATATCTGCCGGGTTCTTAGATCCACAAATCTTCTCAAGAATTACCAATTTATCTTTAACAAGGTAACGAATAAAGTGGTATTTTGTTTGTATATGCTTCGACTTTGAATGAAAAGCCAAATTTTTGGCAAGAAATATTGCACTTTGACTGTCGCTATGTAGAATGCCCATCTCCTGCTTCTTACCCAATTCATCTAAGAAACCATGTAGCCAAATCATCTCCTTTCCAGCTTCAGTTGCTGCAACATACTCAACTTCTGTAGTAGACAAAATAACAATCTTTTGTAGATTTGAAGCCCATGATATAGCTGTACCACCCAGAGTAAATACAAACCCAGTAGTACTCTTTCTACTATCAATATCACCAACAAAATCAGCATCTACATAACTCTACAGTTTCAAACTTGCACCTGTGAAGCAAAGACATGTATCTGATGAACCCTTCAGATATCTCAGAATCCACTTGACTACCTCCCAATGTTGCTTTCCAGGCCTACTCATGAATCTGCTCACAACTCCCACTACATGTACAATGTCTGGCCTTGTACACACCATAGCATACATCAAGCTGCCAATAGCTGAGGCATAGGGTACCTTGCTCATATGGTCCCTTTCTTCTTCTGTCTTCGGTGACTGTTCTTTGCTTAATTTGAAATAACTACCAAAGGGTGTGCTCACTGGTTTTGCTTCATTCATGTTGAACCTGCTGAGAACTTTCTTCACATACTCTGACTGTGAAAGCTTCAATGTACCATTAGCTTTGTCTCTAATGATTCTCATACCACAGATTTGCTTTGCAGCTCCCAAATCCTTCATTGCAAACTGTTTTGACAATTGTTTCTTCAGATTATTAATCTCCTCAATGCAAGATCCTGCAATAAACATATCATCCACATACAATAGTAATATGATGTAAGAATTGTCAAAAAACTTAATATAGCAACAGTGATCAGCTTCACATCTCTTGAACCCAATTCTATGTATAAAACTATCAAATTTCTTGTACCACTGTCTAGGAGCTTGTTTTAGGCCATACAAGCTCTTTCTTAGTTTGTAGACTAGATTCTCTTATCCCTGAACAATGAACCCTTCTGGCTGAATCATGTAAAGGTCTTCCTCCAAGTCACCATGAAGGAATGCCGTCTTCACATCTAACTGCTCAAGATGTAAATTTTTTGCAGCCACCATTCCCAGCACCAGTCTAATTGTTGACATCTTCACAACTGGAGAAAATATCTCTGTGTAGTCAATGCCTTCCTTCTGCTGGAACCCTTTAACAACTAATCTGGCCTTGTAACGTTTGCTACCATCATGCTCATTATTTATTCTGTATACCCACTTGTTGTGCAAAGCCTTCTTTCCTACTGGCAATTTAGTCAGTTCCCATGTCTGATTCCCCAACAAGGAATCCATCTCATCCTTCATGGCTAACTCCCACTTGCTTGAATTTTCATCTTGCAAGGGTTCATCATAACACTCTGGCTCACCACCATCAGTCAATAGTAGATAATTTAAAGCAGGTGAATAACGATGTGGAGGTCTAATGTTCCTGGAAGATCTGCAGACTTCAGTTACAAGTGTACTTTGATCTACCTGTGAATCTACATTCTCCTTATTTTCTTCACCCCTTTTCTGGATAATACTTTCAGTCAATCCATCTAAGTTGACAAACTCAGATTTCTTTTGATCTATCTCTGCAATATCTGAGACTACAGTTGACCTGTCCTTGTACATAACCTGTTCATTAAATATCACATTTCTACTTCTGATGATTTTCCTGTTTTGTTCATCCCAAAACCTATAGCCAAATTTCTCATCACCATAGCCAATGAAAAAACATATTTTAGACTTAGCATCAAGTTTACTACGAGCATCATAATCAATATGAACATAAGAGACACAACCCAAAACTTTTAAATGGGAAAACTTTACCTCTTTACCGCTCCAAACCTCCTCAGGAAGTTTGAACTCCATGGGAACTGATGGCCCTCGGTTTATCAGGTAAGCTGCAGTGCTAACAGCATCAGCCCAGAAAGTTTTTGGTAATCCTACATGCAACCTCATACTCCTAGCATGCTCATTAAGAGTTCTGTTCATGCGCTCAGCCACACCATTCTGCTGTGGTGTCCCAAGAATGGTCTTTTCCATCCTAATTCCCTGTGTAGCACAATACTCACTAAACCCTCCATCTATGTACTCTCCTCCATTATCTAACCTCAAACATTTTAATTTCAAACTTGTTTCTGTCTCAACCATGGCCTTCCACTTCTTAAAAGTTTCAAATACGTCAGATTTATTTTTCATAAAATAAACCTATACCTTTCTGCTTGAGTCATCAATGAAAGTGATGTAGTACCTTGAACCTCCAAGAGATGCAACTGAAAAAGGCCCCCCCCAAATCAGTGTGTACTAACTCCAATTTTTTTGCCTTCGGTGTCCTGCCAGTTTTCAAGAAACTCACCCTTTTCTGCTTTCCTAAAATGCAGCATTCACACATGTCAAAATCAATGGACTTCAATTCTGGTAATTTTCCTTTTGATAGCAGCATTTTCATCCCTTTCTCACTCATGTGACCAAGTCTGCAGTGCTATAGGCTTGTATCAGTACTTGCATCAGCAACTGCAATTGTGTCTCTTGGACTTGAGGTCATATATAAAGTACCAGTCTTCTTTCCACGAGCCAATACTCTAGCTCCCTTTGTAACCTTCCAAGTACCACCAACAAATAGTATTGCATGCCCTTCATCATCAAGTTGTCCAACAGAAATCAAATTCCTCCTCAGGTCAGGAATATGTCGAACCTTCTCCAGTAACCAAACAGACCCATTGGGTAACAATATCTGGACATCTCTCATACCCACAACATCCAGTGCTGAACCATCAGCCAAATACACCTTACCAAAATCACCTGCAGCATAGTTCTGTTTGATTTCTCGGTGTGGAGTGGTATGAAACGAGGCTCCTAAATCCAAAACCCAATCATCAAGTGGATTGTCTACTGCAAGAAGTAATGCATCATGTACCTCTTCTGTTACAGCATTAGCAGAATCATCTTCATTCTTCTTCTTAGGACTTTTGCATTGGTTCCTAAAGTGACCTAATTTCCCACAATTCCAGCATTGTACTTGTTGGCCTGATCTAGACTTACTTCTGTTCCGATTAGAATTTCTGGATTTTGATCTGTCCCGATTTGAATTTCTGTTATTACCTCTGCCTCTTGTCTCAAGGTTTAGGGCAGAACCAGATCTTGAGGTTTCACTTGCATCTCTTCTGCGAATCTCCTCCGCCAGAATTAAATCTCGTATATCATTATACTTGAGTTTTTCCTTTCCTATAGAATTGCTTACTGCCATCTTCATTGCCTCCCAACTGTTTGGCAAAGAAGCCAAGACGATCAGAGCACGAATCTCATCATCAAAATCAATTTCTACAGACGACAATTGATTTGTGATAGTGTTAAATTCATTCAGATGTTGTGCTACTGATGCATTCTCTGCCATCTTCAGATTGAACAATTTCTTCATCAGATGCACCTTGTTGTTTGCTGACGGCTTTTCATACATACCAGACAAAGCCTTCATCAGATCTGTTGTGGTCTTCTCCTTTACAACATTGTGTGCAACAGACCTAGATAGAGTTAACCTGATAACTCCCAGTACCTGTCTGTCAAGAAGAGCCCATTCCTCAGCCTTCATCGCCTCAGGTTTTGTCCCCAAAAGAGGCAGGCGCAATTTCCTCCCATAGAGATAATTTTCAATCTGCATCCTCCAATACGCAAAATCTGTGCCATCAAACTTTTCTATTCTAGACGTCTTTCCTGCTTCCTCTACCAATGCTCCCACTCAAACCTAACGTTAGCCTCTGATACCAGTTGTTGGGAATTCAACCAAAAATTCCAACTTGTGAAAAACAAAAAAAATAGAGAAAACACACGTCAAAGAAAAACAATCACACGCAGAAGACAGTATTTACGTGGTTTGGCAATTTGCCTACGTCCACGAAGTTGCAGGGATTTTACTATTATCAAGAAAGAATACATAGTACAACTAGCGGCTACAATGTTTTCACTCAATATAAAAACACGGCAACAACACCACACTAAAAAACCCTAATTACAAAAGGCGGTTCCACAATGGGCTAAACGGGCCAAAAAAAAATTTCTCAAGGGCGTTGCCCCCGGACCCTCAAGAGGCTTGTCCATGAGCACTCCGGCTTGGGCCTATTAGCCCAAGCCTCCGCTCCATGGACTAAGCCTCAATAAATCTCCCATTAAAAACCACGCAACATTATTCGGGTCGGGTCGGGTCATCAAACCGGATCAAACAAAACTAGGCTCCACAAAGCCCAACACTCTCCACCCAATATGGCCCACTTCTATATCTCTGGCTAGCTGTGGTGCGATGCCTGATTGTTTCTTCAGCTTCCATGGCCGCCGAGATATTCAAAACCCACGACTTTGCTTTTGCAAGTCGCACAAGTTTTGCTTTTGCCAAAGAATTACCACTTGCAAACCTTGGACTTTTCACTTCCCCTTATGGGGATTATTGGAAGTTCATGAAGAAGCTTTGCATGACAGAAATGCTCTCACCTAAGCAGCTTGAGCGGTCACATGCCATTTGACGTGAAGAAATAGTCCAATTTGTGCATGTGGTGCTGGAGAATGCTAATAAAAAAGAGGTGTTTCATGTGGGTGATGAGCTTATGAGACTGACAAACAACATTGTAAGCAGGATGTTAATGAGCACTAGGTGTTCAGAGAAGGGTGATGAAGCTGATAGGATTACGGAGTTGGTGAAGGAGTCGTTTAAGGTTTGCTCAAAGATGTCTTTTGGGGATGCCTTGGGACCTCTAAAGAGGTTAGCTTTCTGGCTGTATGGGAAGATGAGATATGATGAGATTTTGGAAAGCATGTTGAAGCAACGTGAAGAGGGTGGGAAGAGGGATGAGAATAAGGATTTGATGGATGTACTATTAAAGGTGTATCAAGATGACAAGGCTGAGATCAAGATCACCAGGAACCATATCAAGGCTTTGCTGCTTGTAAGTTACGTTTTTCCCTCCCAACCCCAGTTTTCCTTTTCTTGAATTCTCTAACATTTCATTTGGTTATTGGAAATATTAGCAAAAGCTAATTAAAACTGAAATGCTTAAGGACTACATGGGTCAAACTTTTTTCACAAGCTCTTAAGGTGATACAGTTGAAATTGCTGTAATACTACTTTTATATTAATCATCACTAATATCACTTTTATTTCGCACTAATTACAACAGAACACATCAACATTTGTGACCAAAATTGAGAGAAATTTTTGTGTACAAACAGATTGTTTTCACATAAGTCACTTTGAGAATATGACATCATATAGAAAGAGGATGATTTAGCCATTGATTTAATTTAGATGGCGTATTGATTTAACTAGACAATAGAAATCTTAGAAATGTCATATGGCATCTGATTAATACTTGAAATCAAGATACAAGATTTTTATATACAAAAGTAACAAATAATTTCTTGAATGGTTGAGATTTGTACATCTCTATATGTTAAGAGTATAATTATACTAATAGGAAACGTGAGACTTAGAGAAGTATAGTAAGAATGGAAGGAAAGCATGACAAAACCAGATTGAAATAAATTGCCCTTTTTTCGGGACCTTTTTGCTGGGGGAACCGGTACGGCAGCAGAGGCCATGCAATGGACAATAGCCGAGCTCATCAACCATCCCAAGGTATTCAATAAAGTCAGAGAGGAGATAAAATCTGGAGCTGGTGCTAGACTGGTTGAGGAGTAAGATATCCCAAGCCTCCCTTACTTGCGAGCTGTTGTGAAGGAAACACTAAGATTGTACCCACCAGGCCCTATTGCACCAAGAGAATGTTGTCAAAGTTGTATAATAGAAGGATTTTATTTGGCCCAAAAATCTATGGTGATTGTCAACTTATATGCCATAATGAGAGACCCTGCTTTATGGGATAATCCAAATGAGTTTCGGCCAGAAAGGTTCTTAGTTTCCTCTAAGGAACAAGATAATTTGGATTTTAATCAAAATAAAACTGAGGAAAAAAATTTTAGTTTTATTCCTTTTGGGGGCGGAAGGAAATCGTGCCCAGGGTCAACGTTGGCACTCAACATGATGCATACTACAATTGCAACCATGGTTCAATGTTTTGACTGGAAGTTTGCTGGAGAAAGAGACAATGCTAAGATCAATATGCAACTTGGAGGAGGCTTTTCTTTACCCATGGCTAATCCACTTATGTGTCTTCCTGTTATTCACTTCAACCCATTTGTTTCTTCGAGATAATTTCTGAAGAATGGCTTGACTCAGTAAGTGTGATTGACTGTTTAATTTTGTGTTTAAATAAGAACTTTGATGTGGGATTGAATGCATAATTTAGACATAAATTTCAATAATGGCCCCTCTAGATTTTTTCTAAAAACATGTAATGTATTTATATAGTTAATTAATGCACTTTTTATTCACTCTAATTACTCTTATGTTGTACATAACTCATTAAATTAAAGTGTATTTAATGTAAACCATACGTAACTTAATTATATTTTATTTTTATTAAATTGATTTGTATATTTTTAGATATGTCAAGGCTTTTTTTTTTTTTTTTTTTGCAAAGATAAAGACTTATTTGATGTAAATATTTTTGTTTACATAAGAAAATATCATATGTAACCTCAAGAAGTTGGTTTAGTGATTCCTAAGGCCTCAAGATATCCATAGGATTCTGGGTTCGAAACCTCTTGCCACACCTTAGCGCCACCTCCAAGAGATTCCTCTCTCTAATAATCTGGTATGTGTGGGAAGGGTGGACTGCACATGTCCAAGGAAATTATAGTCAAATCCTCGAAGAAGTTTGAATACCTTTATTTATTAAAAAACAAAAACAAAACAAAAATATACCCTTGTTTATCGAAAAACAAAAAACAAAAAATATATATCATATGTTAAATCAAAATTACAAACATTTCATGTATAAGAAATAAATAAATATTATATATAAAAATACATTGAAATAAATAAGAATTAGTAAAATAAATCAAGAAAGATTTAGAACTCTTACTTTAAGGTGTATTTCCCCTTAAACAATGAGAGAAACTCATCCTTGAAACACATGACAATGTATGGTTGGGGTTGTCTATTAAAAGTTATATCAAAAAATGTTTTGACTAGAATATAAGCCTCATGCTCTATAAACTAAAGTATGAACTAGACCTAATTAAAAAAGATTCTATTCCAAAATGGACAATTAAAAAAAAAAACAATAAAAAAAAACACTAACTTATGGATATAATTATGAAAAAATTAATCAAATAAAAAAAATTATCTTATATTTGAATATGAACTTTTAGCTATTACATTAGTAATGTATAGAGTTTTCATATTTATATTGCAATTAAAGTTTTATTCTCAGTTTCTTATAACAGACAATAAAGCTAATGACCAATGGCGGAAACTTTCGTTCATATGTAATATTTGGTTATTTGTACGAGGATGGAGTACTACATTACTATAATCTTAGAGTATTGAATAATTATTTAAAATAGAAAATTATTAGCTGCTCCTTGAATAGAAGGATGCGGTACTTGCTCCTCTCGCGTGAATGGTAGATTTTATCATAAGTTTAGTTTGTAGAACATATTATATGTAAGAAGAAAGAATCCCACATTGCTATACACTAAAAAAAAAAAAAAAAAATTACTCAAAAAAATTTTATTAAATATTCCTATAAAAATTAGGTCGATGTGGTATTCTTTCTTCTCAAGTACGTAAACAACAAATCCCGCCATGAATTTATGAAATACACCACAAAATGGCTTATTCCAACTGGTCAAAAGGGACAACGCCATTTGAGTAGGACAGATCGGTCGGTGATCGTCTTTATTGCTAGTGATATATCTGAACATCATCATTTCCTTTTCTTCACTCTTCTATCTTGTTGCTCCCCTACCGACCCTTAAATATTTTCTAGACTTTCTAGTAGATCAAAGATTTTAGGGAGAAAATTGCTTTTTGCCCCTTTCAAAAAAAAAATCCAGCATTTTGCCCTCTTTCTCAAACTAATTAGGGAAATGCCCCTCTTTTGAAAATCGAGTTTCTGAAAATCGATTTAGGCCCTATAGCGGCGTTTTTAAGGACCCTATAGTGATGTTTTAAGGACCTATAGTGACGTTTTGTAACTCGATTTTCATAAAGTCGAGTTACATGCAATTTTTTTTCTTTTTTTTACCTATAACTCGACTTTATGAAAATCGAGTTACAAAACGTCACTATAGGTCCTTAAAACGTCACTATAAGGGTAAAAAGCAATTTTGTCCAAGATTTTAGTCTCTAACCATGTCAATTTTTCTATCGTTTTTTTTCAAACAAATACACTGTTTTTTTTCTCGTCGTTAGTTGGAAATTTAATGAGCCAGCCAATAGTCAAAGGAAAATGGTAGCTACCTACAGGTAAAACTAGGGTAAATATGATATTTATTCTGATCTGACAATATTAATTAGGGAACCTTGATTTACTTATTTTACCCTCATATGACAATATTAATGATCATGAGAATGTTTGGTGGTTAACGAATACTCTTAGAGCATTTGGTAATAGACCATTTTAGGAAAGCTTTCGTAAATATTTTCTAAATGAAACTCTATTTTGAGTTCAAATGTTTTGGTGTTGTATTCATTAGTACTCCATCATAAGTAGTACTTTATCTCTGTTATTTTTTTGGTTTAATTTTTATTTGAGTTAATACTTAGGTTTTTTGGAAGTAAGAATTTTGTTTGTTTTTAGACCCTTTAAACCACAATTGGATTAACCTAGTTAACAAGCCAAGTTATTACTTAGTCCAAATTAAACAAATCTAAGTTAACACAATCATATAATCATATCAATGTAAAGTGCGGAATATAAAGAACACAAAGATATAATCACCTAGGAAAATCAAACCGGTAAAAAAACTAGGGAGGATTTAACCTAACTATTCTCAAGATAAACTAAATCCACTATGAAGGAATCGAAGTTTTACCATAGCAACTTAGACCACTAACATCCTATTGCTACCTCATGTAGAAAACTTACTGACACGACTACGTGCAAGTTTCGAGACCATGGACTCCTTCTTTCTTGGATTCTCCAGTACTTGCGTATCTTTAAGCTCTTTTGTGCAGCAACTAAATGATCATCAAGCTCTCAATGAAATCTCCTTCTTGATAATCCTAAGTATGTATGAAGGCAACCACCTCTTAGATCTCACAAGAGATTCACACACAAAGCAAATAGAGCAACCTCTAAAACGTGGCTAGAATTTGCCTTTTATACCTAGGACAAAACATAAAACCCTACACGTCATATGAGCTTAGGGCTGAGTTGAAAATTCTGCAGAAAAAATAATCTGCACGACTTTCGATCAATCTAGTCTAATTTTCGATCGATTGAGTCAGTCAGAATTGCACACTCAATTTTGCAATTAACTCGATTCCAACTTTACATAAACGACATACTTTAAGCAAGTCTAAAACAAGACTAACAACCTGTTTTGATCATGGTTTGCCAACAATACAAATTAGAGTTCTAATACAATAGTTCCTAAGTACTTAGAACCTAACAAACTCCCCCTTTGGCAATCCGTGATAAAACACAAACACAATGCTCAAAGTTACAAGTAAAAGCCCTTTACAAAAATAATGCCCATTACAAAATAATCTAACCTAACTACTATCCATCAGTTGCAAGTGTAGACAGCAGCACGACTGAATCAACTTGTATATTTCTTGAAATACTCAACAAACTCATAAACGCATGTGTGGAAAATATAAGTAAAACAAAAATAAATTTTTGACTTCACAAAACACAAAACAAAGACATATATCATGGATAACACATAAATATAAACCAATGAGTAGTGAAACAAGAAACATATGTAACAATGTATCTCCCCCTAACATGAATAGCCCAAAAACAATACATTAAGAGCCAAAAAGAATACATATACAGTGAAGCACCTAGATACAATCTAAACTCCATAAGCTCCAAACAAACAAAAATCTCCCCCTAACTACAAAAAACATCTACAAGTCCAAATGTACTCCCCCTTTTTGTGACGAAATGCCAAAGGGCAATCAGATTCCATCATCAAAAGGAGGTGGCAAAGGCGAACATTGAAGATGTGCCAAATCTACTCGCAAAGCACGGAGCTCATCAATCATGTCCACCAAAATCTGACCCTGAGTCGCCTGAACGGTCAAGACAGTCTCCAAAGTATGACAAATGTCAAAATCATCCGAAGTAGATGGTGGAGAAATAGCAGCAGCACCACCACCACCAATAAGATCAGCAGACGCCTCACCAGAAGCAGTACCTGTAGAAGAAGGAGGGGGTGTAGTACCAGAACGCTCAACACGAGGGCGTTTAGAGCTCTATCTCATATGAGCAGCCCTCTGCCTAAGAAAGGAGGCACCCATGGGAGCAACTATGTGTACGGACTCAAAAGCGAGGAAGTCATCTAAACCTAAAAACAACAAAATCCTATGAATAAAAACATGATGAAAAAGAGCATAAGTAGTAGAAGAACTCCTATAAACTTTGTTCAAAGAACGAAAAAACAAATGATCAAAACTAATAGGAGCATCCGTAACAAGAGCGTACAAAAATGCACATTGCTCCAAAGGAATGGTGTGCAGATGAGTGATAGGCCATAAGGAGTGACGCGCTATCCTAAAGAAAAGATAGTGTAACTCGGTAAGCTCAGCAGTGGTGATCTAAGGATCAGAACCCCACTGGATAGAAGACTCAGTGATGTAAGACATGATGTCGTCCAATAGAGGGGACTTATCATAGGGATTGACAGGGTGTTGGACCAACAGTACCCCAAGAGCATCAGCCACCACCGTAGGAGTAATGGTGAACTCTACACCTTGTATCCAACTATTTACTAAAGTGTTGGAATCATATACGCGGATAGAGAGGTTCGAGTAGAACTCTCTAATCAAGGTAGCTAGTGGTGGAGGACCAATATCCAACAATGGTAGCAAGCCCCTACGCTCAAAATTAGCCCTAATGGCTGAATCAAGCTCATCTAACAACACTTTCCACTCAGAGTAAATCTTTCTCTTAATGTTCAGAGTCTCAAACAACACACGAATTTTCTCACTCAGAAACAAATCATTCAAGGGGGAAGGAGCAGAAGAAGAGGAGGATGTCCTATGGGCACTAGTCTTCCTAGGCATGATTCTAGGATAAGGACAAGACACAAGGACAAAACCCAAAAAGAACAAAAAAAGAAAAATCAAGGGCAGACTGCAAGTTAGTACAAAAAAAAATAAAAATAACAATCTATATGATGCATGAACAAATAAACGTCATGAGCATAGAGTTTATAGCAAAAACCCCAAAATTTTGAAAAACCACTTGTTCAATTTGTACTAAATTGACCAATTGATCATCACACAAGCTAGAAAACAGTTTATTATGATCAAATGAATCAATCTAACAAGTCAATTTCATCAATTAAACTCAATTTGAACAAAATCCCCAATTCGGGTATATTCAAGCCCTAGAAATTTCAATTTCGTACAACACATCAAATTGATCAAATTAAACACCATAGATCATGTTTATAACATTCAATAACAAAAACCTAGTGATCAATTGTGAAAGAAATGATCAAAAACACCATAAACCCCCAAATTTTCATATGTCCGAAAATATCCCTTAAATGCATGAAAAAATGCGTGAATAATGAAAATAAATGGAAAAAGAAGGGTAAAAGGGTCTTACCGAAGTATGGAGACATAAACCCTTGAAGAAAATTGAAGGAAAACGACAAAAAACTTGCTTCTCCCTTTAGACCGATTGAATAGAGAGAGAACATGTTTTGAAAAAGGTTTGAATAGTGAAGAACATGTGAGGAACAAAAGTTTTTAAAAATTCTCTACACGATTTTTGATTGATCCAGTATCAATCGAGCATTGATCGAAACAGACAGAGGTTGACTAAATATTTTAATTGCAATTTCGATTGATAGAAGAACAGATTTGATCAATCGAAATTTTGGAAAAAAAAAATTTGAAAACAAAATATTTTTGTGCAGAAATTCCTCAAAGCATTGAATTTTAAACATAAAATGCATGAGTATGAGATGAAATGTCTTTCAAAAACACAAGTTTTGAACCCAGATTTCCCAAAATTAAGATTTTCAATCCATTCTCTTAAATTCTCAAGCATCAAATATGTTTTACATGAAACTCAATGAATTTTCAAACTTGGTTGGTCAAACCAAAAACACACACAATAACATGTACAAAGTTTAGCTAAGAGTAACTTGTATAGTGTATGTAACTAGCAAAAACTTGAAATACATGAGAGGTGATATGTGAATAGAAATCAAACACGAAGTATACAAAATTCATCACATAGAATTTGAAAGAGACTATTACTTGAAGAGTTATATCATATAACTCCCACATCTCCTAGATCATAAGCTTGCAATCATGTAAGTTTCTTGATTTGCCTCATATTGTACACACCAATTTTAATTGAGTAGAAATTATTAAAATAGCCGGGATAATGTACACACCAATTTTAGTTGTTTGATTTAACTTCAAGTCCAATAATGTACACACCAATTTTAAGCATTTAAACCAAGGCTACACCTTATGTTCTTTTGTACATGTGCTATACTTTCGCGAGCACATGTACAATATCTTAAAATATGCATTAAGGTGTTCATGATTGACTAATAAACAGTGGTGAGATGGTTATTTATGCATTTTTCAAAAGATTCAAGTCTGACAGTCAAAGACATGTGACTTCAAGATCAAGACAAAGTGATAAAAAAAAAACCATAAATATCTTTCCCACACAACATGCACAACAAAGTTTCAACTAGTGAAGTGCAATAAGTAAGCTCATCCAACCTAAACAATGTACAAAGACATGTTATGTGAAAATAACTAGACCAACCTTGTTTTCAAAACCAAGAAAATAAATATGATAGGCCACAAACTGAATAACCCCTTGTGATAAAATTAATTAATTAATTAGCCAAATTATTAATTAATCAATTTAACATGCAAATACGTGGAAGCACAAACAAATCACCAATTACTAAATATGCAGCGGAAAAATAAATGACACGGTGATTTGTTTACGAATGGGAAAAACCCTAACGGCAAAAACCCCACGTGGTGATTTTCAGGTCACCACTCCCGAAACTCCACTATTATCAAATCAAGCGGTTACAAGTAAAGGAATCCCAAGTACCTTACCAACTTAGAGTTGAACCCTTACCCCAATACCCAATTGGACTTGATCTGTAGTGACAATTTCCACCTTTGATGCACGGCTCCCAAGTACGTGACTAACCAATGCGTGGATCCCAGTACGTGACTTCAAACACTAACTTAAGAATGAGAGGTTGGCTGCAAAGTTCTTCAGTTTATCATACACAATGAAGATCAGGAAGATGCTTGGTTACAAAACCCTATGGTGCACATACACAGCAACTTCTAAGAGAAGATGAACTAGGTTAAGAACTTCGTCTTTTGATCACAATTTGCTTGAACAAAGATTGCTCAATGCTTTTGCAACTTGTGTACTACTTGACGGCTCTTAAAACAATTCTTTTATATGTTTAGGGTTAGAAGAAAAGAAGGCTCAAAACCATATTCACGAATCCCAAGAAAATCATATCAGAAAATCTGAAATTATAAATCTCGACAGATAGCAGGTGTCGAGGTAGCTATCGAGAAGGTGTCGAGCTTTAATGAAATTGCACTTCAGCTTGCTTTTTCTTGGACAGACTTGATGACTTCAACACTTGATCTTGAAACCTTGTTTCTTGAAGTATTAAAAACACCTAGAACTACCCAATTACAAGTAGAGTGCGTTTTGTCAAAAGGATTAACCAATTTACATAAACAAGTGTCATATGTTCTTAACAAGTGAACACACATATGTCCTAACAAAATACAAAACACAATTTGTTTCCCTTTTTCTCCTTTTTTTTTTTTTAAATTTTGCAAAAAAGAAACAAAAATAGTCCTAGAATGAAATGTATGAATGTTATGCAATCCAATCCTAGAAACCAAAAGAAAACAAAAAATCAAAGAACAATGGTCACAAAGAGTAGAGCAATGAAGCCCAAGGATCATGTCAGAAAAACTCAATTAGATCGAGCCTTTTGCATCCAAAACTTTTTAGATGCACCTTGAGCATTGGAGTTCTTATTCACATTAAAGTAATTTCCAACTCCAAGATTGGAATAAAGGTTGAAAGCCTTTACCAATTCACCAATAAGTACCATAGGATCTTGTGCTTGAGGTACAGACACTTTTGGCTTATTTGCTCTCTTAGTAGCTTGCAACTTAAAACAGTTTGGAGAAATATGCCCAGACTTTCCATAAAAATGACAAACCCAAGCAGGCTTACCATGCACCTTGTCCTTAGAAAGGGTAGACTCCATAGGTTTAGACTCTTTCAGATCAACCTTAATCTTCCTAGGAGTCTACAGGTTTAACAGTCTCACTCACAGGGGTTCAAAGGAAGAAGAAAGAACAAAGTTTGCAGAATGCGGTGTAGACATATAGATGCTTTCTACAAAACCTAAGACAGTTTTGTCAAAAGGAGACTTTTGAACACTTAACATGTGATCAAGTTTGGAGCTTGCAGACTTAATAGATTGTTCTCTAATAACAGATAGTTCAAGTTCCAAATTCTTAACTTTATCAAGCAAAAGCATATTCTCAATTTTTACATTGTTCAAAAGTTCATTAGCAACAAACAGTTTCACAAGTAAATTTTTCATATCAAGCTCAAGAGATGCAATTTTCTTCAAGCCAAGATCAACATTCATAGCATCCTTTGCAGCAACTTTGCAAAGTTTATTGTAGGCTTCTTGAAGATCTACATCCTCAGAGAGTTCCCCACCAGAAGGGTTCTCTTCAATAGACATGCTTTCATTGACTACAACAGTAGTAAAGTAATAAAGTTTCCATCCTCGTCAGAATCAGACTCATTATCAGAAACTTCATTATCACTAAGGGTTACAGCCATAGCCTTACCCTTAGACCTCAAGTATGTAGGACATTCAGATTTCATGTGACCATATCTTTAACATCCAAAACATTGAGGATCCATAGAATTATTAGAAGATTGATCTACATTTTCTCTAGGTTTTTCAGTGTTGTTAACCTTAATGGGATCATTCTTCCTAAAATTTTTAGGTTCAGCAGTGTTCTTATCTCTTGCCCTTCTGTTGTTATTTCTAAGAAAATTCCTAAAAGTCTTGGCAAGGTAAGCAATCTCTATAGCAGAGAGCTCATTATCAAATCCACCAACCTCAACATCATCAACTGATTTAAGAGCCATTGATTTGGATTTGCTAGTTTTGGGTAGGTCCAACTTATAGGACTGAAGAGATCCTACAAGTTCATCAACAGGGATAGAAGTCCACATCCTTGCTCTCAGTGATGGCAGTCACCTTGGGTCTAAAGTCTTCAGTTAAAGATCTAAGAATCTTCCTAACAATTTTAGGTTGACCATAGATTTTACCCAAGTTGTATGCAGAATTAACAATGTCATTAAGTTTAGCATAAAATTCATCAAAGGATTCATCATTAGACATACTAATGCTCTCAAATCTAGATGTTAATTGCTGCAACTTATTAATTTTGATAGACTTCATGCACAGTCTGGAGGATATTCCAAGCAGTATGAGCAACCTCAACATTAAAGATTCTCTTAAATTCCTCCATAGATATAACATTGAAAAAAGCATTCATAGTTTTGCTATTGAAAGCGGATGCTTCTTTCTGAGAAGTTAGCCACTCATTCACAGCAGTAGTAGGCTTCTCTCATCCGTACTCAACGGAGTTCCAAACTCTCTCATCAATAGATTTTAGGAATACTTTCATCCTTACTTTCCAATAAGCATAATTATTCCCATCAAAGTGAGGAGGAACAACTAAAGAGTTTCAATGTTCCATGACAACAGGGGTCAAGAATCAGCTCAGAGATCAAAAGATCTACAATAAGAAAGCTACTCACTCTGATACCACTTGTTTATTTTTAGACCCCTTAAAACACAATGGATTAACCTAGTTAACAAGTCAAGTTATTACTTAGTCCAAATTAAACAAATCTAGGTTAACACAATCATATAATCATATCAATGTAAAGTGTGGAGTATAAAGAACACAAAGATATGATCACCCAGGAAAATCAAACCGGTAAAAAATCTGGGAAGGATTTAACTTAGCTATCCTCAAGGTAAACTGAATCCACTATGAAAGAATCGAAGTTTTACAATAGCGACTTGGACCACTAACATCCTATTGCTATCTCATGTAGAAAACTTACTGACACGATCACGTGCAAACTCCGAGACCACGGACTCCTTCTTTCTTGGATTCTCCAGCAAGTACAAGCACTCTTGCTTGCGTATCTTTAAGCTCTTTTGTGCAGCAACTGAATGATCATCAAGCTCTCAATGAAATCACCTTCTTGATAATCCTAAACATGTGTGAAGGCAACCACCTCTCAGATCTCACAAGAGATTCACACACACAGCAAATAAAGCAACTTCTAAAACGTGGCTAGGGTTTTCCTTTTATACATAGGGCAAAACATAAAACCGTACATGTCATATGGGCTTAGAGCTGAGTTGGAAATTTTGCAGAAAAAACAATCTGCACGACTTTCGATCGATCGAGTCAATCAGAATTGCACACTCAATTTTGCAGTTAACTCGATTCCAACTTTACATAAACAACATACTTTGAGCAAGTTTAAAACAAGACTAACAACCTGTTTTGACCATGGTTTGCCAACAATACAAATTAGAGTTCTAATACAATAGTTCCTAAGTACTTAGAACCTAACAAATTTGAATTTATATCAAAACACAATCTTGGCCGCTAATTACAATTTGGCATTTGGTTCATTTCGATCTATTTTGGTCCTACTTTGGTCCAATTTGGTCTACTTCAGTCCAATTCAGTTTATTTGGTCCACGTCAGTCCATTTGGCTCAATTCAGTCCAACTCAATATTATTTACAAATTGGCATTTGGTTCAATTCTATCCAACTCATAGTGGATTTGTCAATATTAATTACAGATCGATTATTAGTTACACTGTCACATTACAAAAACCATCAAGTTTCTCCTTTGGTTCTACCCTCTATGTTTTATTTTTCTCCAATCCATTTCTATGTCATTAACTATCAAAAACTCGAAAAAAATATTGGGAGAAAAGATTATGTAATCGACCAAACTAAGAACAAAAGAAAAAAAAAAACTTAAAAAATCTTGAAACTTTTCAAAACTAGATGTATATATCCACCCACTTACTTCTTGTAATGGTAAAACAAAGGATTTCATGCTCGAAAAAAAGATAAATAAATCGGAATAGTTTAACTACAATTCAAACTTAAATGAATATCTCCTAATCCATAACAAACTGCAAGAAAATATGAACTCAAAAAAAAAAAAAATTGAACTCTTTCTTATGAATTTTTTTTTTTTTAACCATTTCACTCCTTTCGCTACAAAAAGGTAACACAGTGCATGTATTGTGTTGTGTCCCAGAGCCTCGTATCTAGATTATTGTTACCAACCAAGTAGTTCCAGTGGATCTGCTAAGACAATTGCCTCCAAGTTACAAAATTATCACTATTGACTATATCTTTGGCATGTTTAGCCAAAATATGTGCTAGCTTTTTACAACATGCCAAAATATGTGCTAGCTTATTACCTTGACGCCTCACATGGGATACTTGAGCTACTCTAAAATCCTAGAGTTGATGATATACTGTTGGTGCAAATACAATGATAATAGAAATAATACAAAGCGAAACTAAATAGTACGCTGAATATTATTAATTTAAAAAGAGAAATTACACAACACTATTTGGACTGAGGCGCGGCACTCGCTCTCTTTAAGGAGATTCAAGCCCTTGGTTGGCTAAACTTTGTAACCGATGCAGACCTTCTCTGACTTGTCTCCCCCAGGATACAACAGCCCAACAAGTGTCGTATGGCTAGAACAACTTCTGCACAAAGTGTTCAAGCCCAAAACTCCACCAGAAAGAACACCCTTCTTTGACAAGAATCTCTCTATTTTTTGTGTATATTGTATTTTCAGTTACTTGGATTGAGTCTAAATGAGTCTATTTATAGGCTCAATGGGCCTCACGAAATTATTACCCAATTTATCCTGATTAATTAGGTTCATTATTCTGATGTAGTGGGTGTTACAAGATTAATTGTTGGATATTAATCTGATGGGCTGGAGTTACACAATTAATGGTCTGATAAGGAGTTTCTGAAGAATGAAAGGGCCCAAACGGATAGTCCATTAAGTGGGTTAATGACTCTTTATTTTCCATAGTAAAAATAGAGTATTAATTTGGGCCATTTACTCACCAACGGATATGGTAACTGCTCTGAATGGGCTGTCAAGTAGGAGGATCCAAGAGGCTGATTTATTTCCAATTTTGATACCTCCACTCTTCACCTCCCCCTTGCGCACGTATCTAGCCCAATATCTGAGTTAATACATTTTAGCCCATTAATCACCACAATTAAAAAGAATAAAAAAGTCTATCTCCTTTTCAATTTGGGATTAAACATTTTCACTAACTCCTCATCTTCCATATTCACTCCCACATCTTTACATTTATGTTATTACATTTATTCATTTTTATTCATTTAATATTAAAATGCTCCAACAATCCCCCACTCATTTTAATATTAAATTTTTAGTTAAAGAGAGATTACCAGGCAAAGACAGGTCACTATGCATCATGAAGGTGTGCTCTGCATTGAACCTTCACTTAGTAAAACAGCGATCTCAACTCCAAAGTCGTAGTGGTCTCCGACTTGAACTAGGACTGTTTTAGGAAAATTAAGCGTCACTGCTCACACATAACAACCCAGGTGTTGACATGAGCTTTTATAGCTAGCACTTTACGGCCGTGTGCTGATCCCGATTTCATGAGTGTATTTGAGATTAAGTCCAAATCTCATAGGGAGCGGCCCCACCCCCACACTCACATAGGTGAAGTTTGTCAAGGGTGCTCCTGTAATTTTGACACCCCACTCATACGAGCTACAAACTTCATTAAGAGTTTTTTACTCAACCTCTTCACATTACAGGATAAATGCACTTACATCATAGGGATGAACAAATAAATAATTATTTACAAAATAAATAATTAAAAATAAATAAAATTGTGCATTTCTTACGACCATCGTATGATTCGTTTTTCCCATTGAACCCAATTCTCAGGATCTCTGGTCCTTGGGTTGGGTATCCTCATACATGGCTCATAATTCTATGGACTTTAGTCCCATCCCTCTCGATGTATTCCAGACTCTATCTTTTGCCAAGGCCTTGGTAAATGGATCTGCAAGATTATCATTAGATTTAATATAATCTACAGTTATGATGCCACCACTCAAATAAGAGCGCACGGTACTGTGCTTTCTTCTTATAGGTCTGGATTTACCGTTATAGTAACGGTTTTTAACTCTACCAATTGCAGCAGTGCTATCACAATGAATTAATATAGGTGGAATTGGCTTTTCCCATAGTGGAATTTCAAATAACAAATCTCTAAGCCAATTTGCCTCTTCACTAGCTGAAGCTAATGCTATTAATTCAGCTTCCATTGTTGAATTAGCAATTATTGTTTGCTTTTTAGATTTCCAACAAATAGCACCACTACTTAAGGTAAAAATATAACCAGTGGTAGAGAGAGAATCACCTGACAAAGTATTCCAATCGGCATCACTAAAACCTTCAATCACAGCAGGGTACTTTTTGTATAATAAGCCATAGTTTTTGGTACCAATTAGATATCTCATGACTCGCTCAATAGCTAGCCAATGATCTTTACTAGGCTTGCTAGTAAATCTGCTAAGCATTCCTACTGCATATGCAATGTCAGGCCTAGTACAGTCAGTAGCATAACGCAAACTACCAATGATACTAGCATAATCCTTTTGATTAAAAATCTCATCATCATTATTCACGGGAAATAAATGAACACTAGAATCAAAAGGAGTAGCTACACTTTTGTGATCATGAAAATTATATTTTCTCAATATTTTCTCAACATAATGTGATTGATCAAGATATATTCCATCACATACTTTTGTAATTTTCATGCCCAAAATAAAATTAGCCTCACCAAGATCTTTCATATCAAAATGGCTTTTAAGCATATTTTTTGTCTCATTTATAACATTCATATTTGAGCCAAAAATCAACATATCATCCACATAGAGGCTAATAATAGCATGTAAATTATTCCATGATTTAGAATAAATACATTTATCACATTCATTTGATTTATAACCATTCTCAATCATGCAGGAATCAAACTTTTCATGCCATTGCTTAGGTGCTTGTTTTAAGCCATATAGGGATTTAGTTAGCTTACATACCTTGCTTTCTTGTCCAGGCTCTACAAAGCTTTCGGGTTGATCCATATAAATCTCTTCCTCTAGGTCCCCATTTAGAAAAGCAGTTTTTACATCCATTTGATGAATTTTCAAATCAAAAATTGCAGCAATAGCAATTAACAATCTAATAGATGTAATTCTTGTTACCGGAGAAAAAGTATCAAAGAAATCAAGATCAACTTTTTGTTTAAAGCCTTTTGCAACAAGTCTAGCTTTAAACTTATCTATTGATCCATCCGGTTTCAACTTTTTTCTAAGGACCCATTTACAACCTATGGTCTTACAACCCGGTGGAAGATCTACTAATTTCCAAGTTCTATTAGAAATTAGAGATTCCATCTCATCATTTACAGCCTCTTTCCAAAATATAGCATCAGGTGATGTTAAAGCCTCTTTTAAATTTTGGGGATTTTCCTCAATGTTAAAAACATAATAATCAGGACCAAAATCCTTTTCAACTCTAGCTCTTTTACTCCTTCTAGGTTCCATTTCAAAATTTTCTTGATTTTGTAAATGTGAAGTAGAAGAACTAGGTTGTGACAAAATATTTTCTTCACCCCCACTATTTTTCAATTTAAAAGGAAATTTTTCTTCATGAAAAATTGCATCACCAGATTCAAAAATTATTTTGTTTTCAAGATCAAAAAATCTATAGGCTGTACTATTAATTGCATAACCAAGAAAAGCACAGGTAGTAGCTCTAATTCCCAATTTAGGCATTTTAGGGTCAGTAAGCCTTACATAAGCAAGACAACCCCATACTCTCAAATATCCCAAATTTGGCTTATGTCCTTTCCACATCTCAAAAGGTGTGGTGTGTGACTTTTTATGTGGCACCCTATTCAAAACATGACATGCAATTAAAATTGCTTCACCCCAAAAATGCAAAGGTGCACCAGATTCAATTAACAAGGCATTTGTTAACTCAATTAGAGTTCTATTTTTCCTTTCAGCCACACCATTGGAAGCGGGTGAATATGGTGCAGTAGTTTCATGGATAATTCCCAAAGACTGAACAAATGAGTTGAATGCACTTGATTCATACTCACGGCCTCTATCACTTCTTATTCTTTTTATTTTTCTACCGAATTGATTTTCAACTTCTTTTAAAAAATCTTGAAATTTTTCAAAAGCATCACTTTTATTTTTCAACAAATAAATAGTTGTATATTTTGAGAAATCATCAATAAAAGTGATAATATATCTATTTCCTCCACGAGTTAAAATTCCCTCAAATTCACATAAATCAGAGTGAATTAACTCAAGCAATTCGGTATTTCTTACAACATTTTTATGAGGCCTTTTTGTAATCTTAGCTTGACTACAAGTTTCACATTTTTCAAAATCTTTTGACAGTCTTGGAATTAATCCTAAACTACTCATGATTCCCACATATCTACTATTTATATGACACAAACGAGCATGCCAAAAATTAATAGAAGAAAGCATATAAACTGAATTGGTAGATGCTTTATTATTCTCAATATTCAATTTAAACATTCCATCACAAGCATAACCCTTGCCCACAAATAATCCCTTTTTAGTGATTACATAATTATCAGATTCCATAGTTTGCTTGAAGCCAGCCTTGTTAAGCAAAAAACTTGACATCAAATTCTTTCTTATGGACGGAGTGTAAAGAACATCTTTCAATGTTAGCACGCGTCCAGAAGTGAATTTCAATTCAACCTCACCACTCCCAAGAACCTTGGTTTTGCTAGAGTCACCAAGCATAACAGTTTTTTCTTCTTCAAAAGGAGTGTACAACTTGAACCAATTTTTGTCATAGCAGACGTGCCTATTAGCACCAGAATCTGCCCACCACCCTTCAACATATTGCACCATATTAGTGTCTGTAATCATAGCCACTAAAGGCTCTTCGGTTACATTAGCCTGCGGGACAGATTCACGTTTCCGAAATTTGCAAAATCGAGCAATATGCCCACTCTTGCCACAGACAAAACAGGATCTATTAAATTGATCTTGTGAAGGGGGTCCTTGGTTCTTGTTGTAATTTTTTATTCGGGTTTCCCCTTCCTTGAGGTCTATTATTATTTTTAAAGGCTCTCTTTTTAGGCTTCAATTGACTATTTCTAGGAAAATGATTTTTAGGCATATTATTATTGGCTGAAATAAGGTTTACCTTTGTGGTGGAATTACCATTACTCTCTTGTGTCATGAGTGCATCTTGTCCTCTAGCCTCCTCCTCCACACGGATGCGTGTGATCAAAGTCTCCAAGGATGTCTCCTTTTGTTTGTGCCGCAAAGTCTTTTGGAACTCCCTCCAAGATTGTGGTAGTTTGTCAATTATGCCAGCTACCACCAAATTGTCTCCAATCTTTATGCCTTCGGATCTCAATTCTGCCACAATCATTTGGAAGTCTTGTGCTTGATCCACCACCGATTTTCCATCCACCATTTGGTAACGGAAAAATTTGCTAGCAGCATACTTCTTTGCACCTGCCTCCTCGGTATCATACTTGCTTTGTAAAGCTTTCCAAATTTTCTTAGCAGAATTGTAAGTTGTATCATAATAATCATAGAAATGATCGGCAAGACAATTCAATAGATAAGAGCGACAGTTATACTCATCTTTTATATACTTATCTATTTTTTCTTGATGGAGAACATATTCTTCATCACTCATCTCATCGGTAGGAACTTTTGATGGATTCTTGTTAGTGAGGATGTAGGAGACTTTGAGAAGGCTCAAGTAGAAGAGGACCTTTCCTTTCCACCTCTTGAAGTGGGTTCCCTTAAAGCGAAAGGGTTTGTTAAGATCTCCAACAGGCTCATTTGGTTTCTCTTGTGTAGGCTCCATGTGTTGAATCTCCTTAAAATTGTTGGTGCAAATACAATGATAATAGAAATAATACAAAGAGAAACTAAATAGTACGCTGAATATTATTAATTTAAAGAGAGAAATTACACAACACTATTTGGACTGAGGCGCGGCACTCGCTCTCTTTAAGGAGATTCAAGCCCTTGGTTGGCTAAACTTTGTAACCGGTGCAGACCTTCTCTGACTTGTCTCCCCCAGGATACAACAGCCCAACAAGTGTCGTATGGCTAGAACAACTTCTGCACAAAGTGTTCAAGCCCAAAACTCCACCAGAAAGAACACCCTTCTTTGACAAGAATCTCTCTATTTTTTGTGTATATTGTATTTTCAGTTACTTGGATTGAGTCTAAATGAGTCTATTTATAGGCTCAATGGGCCTCACGAAATTATTACCCAATTTATCCTGATTAATTAGGTTCATTATTCTGATGTAGTGGGTGTTACAAGATTAATTGTTGGATATTAATCTGATGGGTTGGAGTTACACAATTAATGGTCTGATAAGGAGTTTCTGAAGAATGAAAGGGCCCAAACGGATAGTCCATTAAGTGGGTTAATGACTCTTTATTTTCCATAGTAAAAATAGAGTATTAATTCGGGCCATTTACTCACCAACGGATATGGTAACTGCTCTGAATGGGCTGTCAAGTAGGAGGATCCAAGAGGCTGATTTATTTCCAATTTTGATACCTCCACTCTTCACCTCCCCCTTGCGCACGTATCTAGCCCAATATCTGAGTTAATACATTTTAGCCCATTAATCACCACAATTAAAAAGAATAAAAAAGTCTCTCTCCTTTTCAATGTGGGATTAAACATTTTCACTAACTCCTCATCTTCCATATTCACTCCCACATCTTTACATTTATGTTATTACATTTATTCATTTTTATTCATTTAATATTAAAATGCTCCAACATATACCCTATCTAAGATATTTGAGATAATCATAGGTGATATGCATAAACCCAATAGAGCAACAGACACAATCCTGGAGTCACATTCAAGGATCACTTCCCTTGTACCAACATCCCAAGCAAATGAAACCCCAACCTCCATAGTTTTGGCCTCAATTTCCAAAGGTCCTAGTGGCTGTTGAACTTGTTTGCTTAAAGCTGCTATCACCCTACCTTCATGGTCTCGAATTACCACACCCACACCATCCTAGCCAAATTGACTAAAAACTGCTCCATCCACATTCACCTTATAGCTAGGAGAAATCTAAGCTACCTAGGAATCCTGCATGTCGTCCTTCTGTTGGGAGATAGAGTGATTCACAATTTGAAATTCATCCAGCAACACCCTAGCTTTTTGCACTACCAAAGTTGCAGATTGCCTTGGACTCCCATGTCCAACTGCATTTCTATTATGCCACATGCTCCATGCAATCATGAAAAGCATCTCCAAAACATCATTCCTCACATGCTGGAAAAATATAAGATACCACACCAGATCCATAAATTCATTATACTTGACTCCATGAGTTTTGAAACTAATGCCAGACTGGACCCAAACTTCACAAGCAGCCTCACACCCCCAAAAAAGATGACCACTAGTTTCTTTACCTGACCCACATGCTTCACATATATCATCATCAATAACCTACCGATGACATGAGTTCACCTTCGTGCGAATGATATTTCGGCATACTCGCTATGCAAAAGATTTCATTTTATTCAGTAAATTTAAGCCCTAGAGCCTCCTCCAAAACAATTTGTGATTCTCACCATTCGAAGTTCCTTCCATGCGTGTCTCCATAGATTCAACCATAGCAATCTTGTACGCACTACAAACAATGAAGTTTCCCTTTGGAGTGAAGGTCCACACTAACCTGTCTTGCGGCATGCGAACACTCAAGGAGATGCTCAGGATGGATTGAACATCGGTCAGGATGAATACTTGTCTCACTAACTGATCACACCATCCACTAGTCTCTGAGTCAATAAGTAAGCTAACTGATGATTGATCTGGTAAAGTATTCGATCTAGTAAGCACCTTGAAAGTAGACGATCCATTCAACCATTTATCCGTCCAAATATCAATTGATACGCCATTACCCACTTGCCATTTACACCCCTTCTTAACAATATTTTGTGTCACCAAAATACTCCTCCATGCATTAAGATGGATGAGATCCAATTCTTCCCTAAGAAAATCGCTATCTGGAAAGTATTTAGCTTTTAACACCCTATAAACCGAAGATGGCATATTGATTTGAAGCCTTCATCCTTGTTTGGCTAAAAGTGCAAGATTAAAAGTTTTAAGATCACGAAAGCCTAAGCTACTCTCCTCCTTTGGGGTACAAACTTTATCTCAACTAACCCAAGATATTTTCATTTGTTTGTCCCCACCGAAATTTTCAAACCATGTCAGTCATTTCATCGCATATAGTATTTGGAAGTTTAAAAACACTCATAGTGTATATAGGAATTGCCTAAGCTATTGCTTTAATTAGAATCTCCTTTCCAACCTGTGACAATATTTTTTCCTTCCACCCCGATAGCTTATTGTCTAACCTCTCTTTTAGTTGCCGAAAGGTGTTACTCTTGGATTTACCTATTAAAAGAGAGGTTAGACAATAAGCTATCAAGTGAAAGGAAAAAATGTTACCAATGTTTAGAAGGATAGGTGTTATAGTTATCTAATTTAGCCAATGTTTTTACCATTTCATTTAAATCTTCTAATTAACTCATCTTGGTATATCTTCCTCTATTTAAACTAGGATTTGTAAACTTTCACTATTTCTGTCTTTCCTTAAAATTTTGCTTTTGCCGTGTTTTTATCGAAAGCGAGTTCTAAATTTTCTTAGAAAATTATTGTTTTCTCTGCTCTACTGTGTTCATCTTTTAGATTTGTTCTTTTTCTTTGAAATCTTCTTCTTAGAAAATTATTGTTTTGTCGGCTTTAGGTATTGCATATATATAATTAGTTTTTCTCTTTAATTGTTTTCTGGTCCTTTGACAAGCATTGAGCCTTTTGGACCTTTGGTATATCACATCGGATAAACCCATTCCCAACACAAACATATATATATATATATATATATAATTTTTTTTTTTTTTTTTGAGAAGAATGATCCCAACATAGACAAAATTTCCCACCAAACAAAGAAATCTCCTCCAAATCATAAATATGTTACTGATTATTCTATTAGGTGAGCCTTTCAAATTATTAACAGAAAGAAAAAAAAAATTAATAATTGAAATACTTAATTATAATACGATAATCAGTTAAAACATGTAATTACATTAATCAGTTGAATAATTTCAACATAATTAAAATTTTCACCCAAAAAAAAAATGTGGATTACTGACTTGATCAAAAATACAGGCAGTACTTAAAACTCATCTCACCACTCCATACCTTTCTCACGCCAAGTTGCAACATAGAGCCTGCTTGGATAGGCGTTTTCCTGGACAAAAACACATGGTTTGATACAAAACGCAATATACACAATCATTTGGAGAAAATGTTTCAACTAAATCACATTTACAAATCGCACAAATCTGCAGTTTCAAAGAAGCAGTATATATCTAATTGCATTTTCAATATCGAGCAAATAGAACGTTTTCGCACCGCTATTTTTTTTCGTTCAAAAAACCAAAAATACCCCCAAATAGTTGGCTATTTTATCCCCCTTTTTTTTCTCTTTCAATAGTCACTCTTCACCAATTTCAGTAACCTCTACTTCATTGAATTTCGGCCGATATATCAATTCCGGGTGGTACTAAAAAGAACATATATACCTTTTCACGTTTTAAACGATTTTTGCTAAATAAAATAATCCTATGGCAGCAGTCACCAACACGTCGTTGGTTTCTTGAAGGAACCCACCTCCTCACAACTGGTAGCTTCTCCTTTTTTTTTTTTTTGCTTCTTCTTCTGCCCTTTTGTGTTCTCTGCTTCTTCATTTCTTCTTTTTCAGTCCTTTGCTTGTAGTCTGCCTTCACTGCCTTGTATTGATTTATTGTTTAATAGTTAATACTTTAATTTCTTTTAGTTTTGTGAGCCCTTCACACGTGAGTCACTTGGGAAAGCTGAAAGTTTCAGCCTTTAGTCATTTGTGTTGACTCCTAAGACACCCCACTCCACATGGCTAACCTATGTCTCACCATTTTTAATTTTTTTTTTCCTCTTTTAATTTTACTTTTATCAATACTCTTGTTATAATCTAAAAAATAATTATTAATTTATTATTATTATTATTATTGAGTGATATCTGGGATTTGGGCTTAATAAGTTTGACATATTAGTTGAAATATGAACTTATAATTATAAAATTCTTAAAAATTTATATGGATTTTGATGAATAACTTACAATATATAAAAAATAGCTATAACCCGAAATGGCATACCGAAATAGACCGATACCAAAATATTCCGTTCCAATTGACAAACTGAAACGGGTTTCGAAATGGTATTCAGAACATTGCAGGTAACCATATTCTTCTTTCATTATTCTTGAATTTTTACTGTAGATTTGAGCTTTTGCATGGTGGGTTTAACAATTTACTTCAATAGAAATTTTGGGTTTGGTTTTTAGTTGTTGGCAATAGGTATCTTTGTGAAGGAACTTTTCTTTGTTCAGATTATGAGCTTATGTGATTAAGTTTTTACTTTTTTCTAGTTTCTAGTGTTTGTGAATTCCAGATGGCTTGATGTGCAATGGTGTACAACATCTGGATCCAAAGGAATAATAGGGTACATAACGGGGTAGTTTAAACAGAGGAGCAGTTGCTAAGAGATATTTGCAAATATGTAAAAGCTAGGATGGCTACAAAGAGACCTGTTTGTAATTCAATTCTTAATAGAATGTTGTGTAATAATTGGGGGTTATCTTGGTCCTAGAGGAGAAGCAAAATGTTTTTTGTTGCCCTGTTATAATTTCTAGAAACTAGTTTGTAATTTGAGTTTGGTCTTTAGCGAAAGGACTTATTCTGATTACAGAAAAATTAAGATAGCCTTAACAATATAGTTAAGTCTTTTTTTGGAATTTATACTCAAAACAACTATTTTTAAAATAGTTTATCCAAACGCTTAATTTGGCTTTAAAAATAGAAAACGCATATTTTCACATTTTTACCAAACGCTTATCTGTGGTTTTTAAATGGAGTTTTCAAAACACACGTTTTAAAAATGCTAATTTTTAAAATGCACATTTTAAAACAGCTTATCCAAACAGGCCCATAATTAAATCTCATTCTTCCTTTCACACCCCTAAAATTCAGAGATAACAAAATGTCATGATTATATATAATACAAAATATAGACAAATCTTATACGAGGGTTTTTTTTTTTTTTTAATTTATTTATTTTTTTGGGAGAATCAATCTTATACGAGGTTGAGCCCCAATTAAGAAAAAGCAACTATTAATTAAAGTAAGATCCACAATGCCTAAAAATAGCTCTTGAAATGTGCACAACCATTAAATAATTTCAAGCGAGCTTCACATGCATACTATATACTCATAGTGTGCCTTAGTGTGTGGTAATTTCATTGCTAGGAGGTTGACAAAATACTTGCAAGCTGCAATAGCCATGTGTATATTATAAGGATTGTAAGGTTAAATCCTCCAAGTATTTCTGCTGGATTTACTCTTTTATTGTTATATATATATATATATATATATATATATATATATATATTTAATATGTGACAATTAACTTAGAAATCAATCTAAATTCATATATAACTAGTTAATTATTTTAAGTTGATTAATTCTGCTGTAAAATCAAACAACAGGTCTAACCCTAACAAGTTTCATTAAAAAAAGAAAAAAACTTTGCAATACTAAATTGCTCTCTGTCAGTTAAGTTGAACAATCATGTGTTGTTCAAAGAACTGACTTACTTTTTGCGTAATGTGTTAAGAGAGTGCTAAGAAAAAACAGGTCCATGGGTGCTGAGTTGATTAAGCTTACAAACAATTCTTCATGTAGGGTGATTATTAGGTGTTCATGATGACAATGACGAAGATGAAAAGATTAGGCAGTTGGTGAAGGAGAACCTAGAAGATGGTGTACAGGTATCTTTTGGGATGTGTTGGGGCCACTGAGTATTTTGTCTTTGGCTATATGGAAGGAAGGCCATAAATGTGACCTTAATTAAGGTACGATGAGATTTTAGAAAGGGTGTTGAAGCAGCATGAAGAGAGTCAGAATGATGATTTCGTGGATATACTATTGAAAGTATATCAAGATTACAAAGCTGAGTTTAAGATTAGCAGAACACATCTCAAAGCTTTCTTGCTAGTAAGTCACTGTATGTTTCTCTTTTTCAACCTCATTCTTGCATGAATAAAAATGGAACATGATCCATTTCTTTTTGAACTTTAGACATTTGATAAGGGAAAAACAAGTTGCAATTGATAAAACATAAAATAGTACGAAATTAATTTTTATTCCATTTTGTATAAGTTTCATGTTTTTTTTTTCTACCCTCAAATATGTAGTAATTGGTAGTACTACTGAAGAAGATTGGTCCATGGTGGCTATTTGGTGAGAGAGCAGATGGATTTTGGAATTTTGATGAGCAGTGATTGTGTGTGATACTACCTATTCATTATTTTGCAAAATACTAATGTGGAACACTATGATTGAAGGGTGTAAACTATAGGTTTTACACCACATCTTTATCAAATTCAGACTTTATTATCTATTATATTATTAAGATAAGTTCAAGTTACACCTAGTGTAATTCCATAAGAATTACACCTTTTTTAAACCATTGATTTCCATTAAATCTAATGGTTAAAAAAACACTAGTGACATGTCATATCTAATATCATTAAATCATTAAATTCTCTTCTAAAAATAAGCAAAAAGTCAATAAACACTTTCACCCTCCACCCTCCACCGTTTTCTTCTTCTTCTATCACTCTCTCTTTCTCTCTCATCTGCCAGGACCTCCATAAACTCCTCCAATGAACCAGATAAATCAACAAGGGAATTGATACATTGTAATTTTATTGGTATTAATGCTTTTTCCCCTTACTCACCATTACATGTATTGAGTTTGCATACAGGGCATCGAAAAGCTACATAAAATCCTTTTAAAAGAAGAGTCAAGGGTATAACTTCTCTGTTAGGAATATAGAAGAGTCAAGGAAAAAGGCACCAATTCACATCCAATCTGACATTCCAATCACAAAAAATTAAAATTAATAAATCGGTTGGTCTACTAATGCAGGGAATGTTGTTTATTACTTATAATATCTGTTTACTTTAGGAGAATTGTCAAATAAAAGATAAATTCAATCGTTGTTAATTCCCCTGAAATCTATTTACACAGATGCATAAAATTCACAATTTACTGCAGAGATGAAATATGCTAATGCTTTATCCTTCGTTGATTTATTTGGTTCACTGGAGGAGTTTATGGATGTCCTAGCAGATGAGAGAGAAAGAGAAAGGGATAGAAGAAGAAGAAAACGGTGGGGGTGAAAGTGTTAATTGAATTTTTGTTTATTTTTAGAAGAAAATTTAATGACTTAATGATATTAGATATGGCATGTCACTAGTGGTTTTTTTAACCATTAGATTTAATGGAAATCAATGGTTTAAAAAAGATGTAACTCTTTTAGAGTTACACCAGGTGTAACTTGAACCCATCTCTATATTATTTAATGCTATATTCTTCAATAACCATTTTTTTTTTTTTAAGAATTAATAATCATCACAATCCTATATAAAAGAAAAAATCATCACAAAGTTTAAGGGCCTGTTTAGTTGGAGACTTTTAGTATTGTTGTTTAAAATGATGTGAAAACTATAGTTTAAAAAATGTTGTGGAAACATGCATTTAAAGTATGTCCAATATTCATAAAGCAAAAAATGTGTTTGGCATCACGTTTCAAATAACATGTTTCAGTGTGTGAAAAAACATAATTGTGTGTTTAATATGTGTATGTTTTATTTTTAAAAAGCTAACACTGTACAGTTTTTTTTTTTTTAAAGAGAGAAGTTAGTTTATGTTTTGTCTAATGAAGTGAGCCCTATAGTTTTTAACATATTTACAAAAGTGTCATTAAACAACGTTGTTTAAAAACTGAAAACTGGCAAGAAGAGTTTTCTGAATTCAATGTTTAAACATCTTAAAATGAGCAACGTAACTTAAACACTTCAATAAAAAACACATTACCTAACGCCTTTTTTTTTTTTTTTAGCCCACAATTTTCTATGTTTAAACACTGAAAACTGTTGTTCAAAGACCCTAACAAAAAATGTACGGTTTCTCTAAATTAGTCCTTGGATGATTGGTTTGAGCTTGTCTCATAATTGTACCACTTTCTATAATTTGCTAGACATTATAATTTAACTCTTGCGTACTTCCATCTTGAATATGAGAGTGGGGATGGGGGGTCCCTTCCATCTTTTCCATTTTCCTCTGAGTGAGATGATCTGGTCGCAGAGTCTTTTGTTCTTTGTTACTCAATAATGTTATATTTAATTATTCAGCCAAAATTGTCATGTACGTAAAATTAGAAATGTTAAATTTTAAAGAAAATGTCAGCCCAAACACTTAACGAAAGTGTATTGAATATACCGTAGTTGGGTGTGAGGAAAGTAGTATCTTGTGATTCTTGTCCCCTACATGTAATAAAATACGAAACTGTTTTCTGTGTTTTTATGGCCATGTGTGAACTGTTTGAGGTCTGATTTTTCTATAGTACTCAAGTTTGGAATTTTAGAGAGTTTGTAAGGGTTCTAGTTTAATTTGTGAGTCATGTGGGGATATACAAATGAGAGATATGCATCATACACTCATGGTCGAAGAATGAACCACGCAGTGCTTAAAAAAAATAAAAAAACCCTCATTACAATTGTCTAATACCTAGAATACACAATTAGACAATAGTCATTTTATACCATTGGACATATTTATAAGAACATTTTATACATGGCATGCCTCGAAATACTACACGTTACGTACGGATTGTAATATGCACTTCTTGAGAACTATTGTTTTTTTGATGAAAACACTTCTTGAGAGCAAAACTACACGTATAATTCTACATATTTATATATCAATCAATTAAAATCTAATATTAAATATAATAGCAGAAGTCAGAGGCCAAGAGAAAGTTAAGCCTTAAAATTATCTTTTATTATGCCACGTAGAATAATACCCAATTAAAAAAGTCCACTATCTTATAGCACAAACCCAAACCTCACAACCAAGTGAAAAAAGATAAACAAAAAATTTTGAGACCTTATGCGAGAAAATATGAGGTTTTACCATGTGACACATTCTTGATATTTTCTTTATTTAAACTTTTACCTTAACAAAATTTGCATTTATATCATAGTATTGTTATGATCCTAGTTAGGACTGTCCAGCCAACCCGTATACTCGACCAACCCGAGCAACCCGCCCGAGCCCGAACCGAAAACCGCCTGAACCGACACTTCGACGGTCGGTTGCGGGTCGCCGCCCTCAAAAACCGACACCTTCGGGTCGGTTGGCGGGTTTCCTCTCCTAGAACCCGAGCTACCTGAACCGATCATAAACCTAGAAACTTCCGACGATATCCGAAGGTTCTTCGACGAAAACGTACAAAATCCGGCGATGTTTGAAGTTATCCGGCAAAACTTTGCTTGAAACCCATCAGATCAGACGAGATCCGGCGAGAACTCGTCGAGATTCGTCGAGAACTCATGGAGATTCGACACGATCTCGTCGAGATCCGGCGCGATCTCGTCGTGATCTGGCCAGATTTCGTCGAGAGCCGACGCGATCTCGCCAGATCTCGACGGATCCAGCCAAAATACATCACCTGCGATACAACCCGATCGTTCAACCCGAAACCCAACGAGACCCGAACCGCCAGATCCGACTAGCATTCCAGGTCGGTTTCGGTTTCCGTTTTTACCCACCCGAAAGTTTCGGGTCGAGTCCGGGTCGGGCACAAACCCGACCCAGCCCGACCCGTGGACACCCCTAATCCTAGTATCTCATATGCATTAACTCTGAGCTAATTATGTGTCTATAAACTCTTGAATACCCTCCCCTTGCAAACTCCTTTTCAAGAGTAAGTTCTACCCATGGGTTCTTAACAAGTATTAATTTATTGAATTAGCAAATGGAGTAAATGTATCAATTATTTATATAAGAGAAATTTAAAGGATTATTTTTATAAATTTTATATAAGAAACTATTATTGTTATTATTATTATTATTATTATTATTATTATTATTATGATAAAAATTCTTCATGTTTAGTCTTTTTGATAAAAATTGATACAAAAATAATCAAAAATTAAAGTTTTGTGAATTCACTAAAATTCGTCATAACCATTAAGATATCCTAACTTTTTTTAGTGACATTACATACAAACACACATATAACCAAAATTGTAGTATTTGTTTTATATAATTAAAAAGATTACTAATATGATAAATACATTTCCTTTATTAATTATTTTAAGTGTTGCATTAATTGTTTAAGTATGTATAGTAAAATTTTGATATCATTTTTCTAAAATTTATATGAGAAACAATTCATTAGAAATATGGTATCATTACTCAAATTTAGTTAATTTTGAAACAGTGGAAACATAGTCCAACAAAAGAAAATTTTAATTTAATTTAATAATACACAATCAAAAATGTAAAAAGGAAGAAAAAAATTTATTGAAGGATATTAGTATTTTTATTTATCAAAACAACATATGCATTTTTTTTAGTAGGCATGAAACATGCCTATCTATATCAATCACAATATCATGCTATTTCAAATTTGTAGACAAATATGTATAGTATGATCAAATCATTACACCACTTTTATTGTCTTTCTATTTTATCTATAAAATTAAATGCTAAAGATTACCAATTTTTTACTAATAAAATTATTGAAATATAAGAGGAAACTAACAAAATGTACTACATATTGTATAGAAACCCGGCTACTAACTTTCAAAGCAAGTGGTATGAAAGGATCTACGCAATTTAAATTGTCTAATTAAGTTTATGAAATTACATTGAAGAAGTAAATGGATTAAAGTGAAAAACATAAAGCCATTTAAATGGATGAGCCATGTGCATAGTTATCCTTGTCCAACTTGCATATTAACACCATTACTTCAATTGTAGTGTCACTACAAAAAAATCGACCTGTCCCAGCGTTTTTTTCCCGGTGTTTTTACAAAACGTTGTAATAGATAAGACTGTACCAGCGCTCAAAACTGGCGCTTTACAAAGCGCTGCAATAGGAGGCCTATAGCGGCGTTTTTCAAAAACGCTGGTATAGGAAGCCCAAAAACGCTGGGATAGGGTTACTGACTTCCCTTATGGAAAAGACCTAAGCCGGCACTTTTAAAAGCGCTGGGACAGCTCTTTCTCCATAAGGGAATGAGAATGACCTGGGCATTCTCGCCCTTCAACCCCAAAAGGAATATATTATATACCATTTTCATTTTCTTTATACCATGTTTTTCCATCTCTCATTATTGCATTGCTACCATAGTTTTTATCAATAGTTGGTTGCCATTGCCGTCATTTATGGTTGTGACTCCAATCAAATTGTCTCCCATAAACAAATTCAAAATTGAAACAGCGCTTCACATCAAATCATCTCCCCCACATCATACGAACCCAAAAACCAAACAACCACCATGGCTCCACGTCAAATCACCTCCCACATCATCTATGGTCGTGACTCCGATCAAATCGCATCCCACAAACGAATCTCAAAAACCAAACAACCATTATTTCAAATTGACCCACAATAGATATATTTATTGTCAATGATATTAGATATGAGTGATAATTGTTGTGAAAAGTATTGCATTTTTATTATTTAACCAATATTTAGAATCAAGTTTACTACAAACGTTTTTAATATACATCAAACTGATGCCAAATATTTTTGTACTGGATCTCAGAATAGCCATAATTATCTCCTCTTGTTTTGTTATTCAGTAGATTATTTTGACCTAAGGAAGCCTTGAAATGTTTTATTTTATTGATAGTAATACAGTTTGTTTGCTGTGAATGTTGTTAATTTAGCAGTTGAAATTATGTTGACAAGGAAAAAGAGTCTATAACTATGTTTTCTTATATATTTTGTGGACTTTTTTATATGGAATTAAGTGAATAATGTATATATAACTTTATGGGTTTTTGAAAAAGAAAGAAATGGAAGAGTTAGAGGCTGTTTGGCTTCAAAAATTTCATCACTCAATTTTCGTCACTCAATTTTCATAACTCATCACTCATCACTCATCTCTCATAACTCATCACTCATCACCCATCACTCTAAATACCATACCCGTTTGGCACCATCACTCAATTTCCATTCTTCAATATTTTTCACACTATTTGTGGGTCCCATACCTGTCATTTGATCAGAAAAAAAACTGTTTTGTGGGCCCCACAATTTTTTCTGTTCTCATTTCCCCTCCTTCACCCCTGTTACTTTCCCAAAACACAGACCCGAACCCAGCTTCAACCACAATAACAAAAACAGCAACAGCAACAACAACAACAACAACAACAAAATGTGGCCAATCAGGAAAAAGAAAAAGAAAAAGAAAAAGAAAAAGAAACCCAGAAACCCGAACCTAGTGGAAAAAAAAAAAAAAAAAAAAAAAAAACAGAAGAACTAAAGACCGAACCCAGTGAAAGAAGAAGAAGAAAAAAAAAAATGGAAACCCAGTGAAAAGGAAAGAAAAGAAGAAAAAAAAAAAAGGAAGAACCCAAGCCCAGAAACCAAACCCAAAAACCAACGTGAAAAGAAAAGAAAAGAAAGGGGAATAGAAAAGAAAAGAAGAAAAAAAAAAAAGAAGCAACCCCAGAAAGTGAAAAGAGAATAAAAGAAGAAAAAAAAAAGGAACCAAGCTCAGAAAGTGAAAAGAAAAGAAAAGAAGAAGAAGAAGAAGAAGAGGAGGAGCAGAACTGTGTACCAGACCACGTGAAAGACAAAAAGAAAAGAAAAAAAAAAAAGAGAAAAGGAGATAAAGAGGGAGCAAAAGTCAGACGGTGGGACCAAATTTGTAATAGTATTTACAAGTTTGCCATTGAAAACTAAAAATTGAAAACTAAAAACAGCCAAAAGTTGGAGTATTGGAAATAGAGTTATGAAAATAGAGTATTGGTACAGGCAAACGAGTATTTTGCTATGGGTCCTACTATTTTTTAGAATTGAGTTATGAAAACTGAAAATTGAGTCATGAGAATTGGCCATTCAAACAACCTCTTAGTATTCGTGTTCTTTAGATAAATAATTCTTGAACGTGAACACTCAGATTAGGATAAGGAAATCCAAGATAATGGTGCAATAATTGGTCTAACATAATCATAATGGATGGCCGGAAAAGAAAAAAGAAAAAGGAAAAAGAGGCTAATAAAGACCACACGTAGAATTTAAGTGGGTTGTCCATTGGAAAAGTTTGGAAGAAGATAATAAAGACAAGACAAGTGAACACTCAGAGTGATCACATTGAGTGACCGTTTGGATCCCACTTCCACGTTTAGCATTTTGCATTTTGCCTTTTTTTTTTTTTTTTTTTTTTTTTTTTACCAGTGCCTCTTTTTAGCATGAACAGTAATCTAAAAATTATTTTTTTATTGTTTTCAGTTTTCAGTTTTCAACAATATAAACAGTATCTAAACACATCCTGAATGTCAATTCTTCTCTGATCATAACAATTAGATGGGGTGATGTTTTGGATCTAAACTAAAAGTTGTTACGGTGTGTTAACGTGTGTAACATGCACGAGAGGGAGGGATATTATTTACTAATTCACGTACCCTCTGTCGTCTTTGTACATAACAACTTCTTAGAAATGCAATTTAAGTTTTAATATTCTACCATGTTTTGTAGTCATTAAACCCCAAAACCAAGGAAGTTAGACAAATGTGAATTTTTAGATTGGCCGTAGATATTGAGAAATTTAACAAAATAATAGCGCTATGTTTATTTCGTTGAAAAACCTTCTATAAAAATAATTTTTCCCATTTTCTAATATTTGGTAGCATAAAAAAAAATTGGTCAACAAAAAACTATGTTTAGTCAATGAAAAACTCAAATTAATATAAGACTTATTTTTTAAATGTTTTTTCCAAAAAAAAATAAATAATAATTGGAAAACAATCTTTCTCTTAAACGGCGCATAACTATTTGGCATTTATCAAACTATTTGTACTAGATTTTTTTACAAGTTAAACTATTTGGCCTATGTGGCATTTTAAATTATTTAAAATGGAGCTAACGGGTATTTTAAATTATGAGAAGTATGGTTGATTTATATGTGTGTGTGTGTGCGCGCACGCACATGCACACATTACTGTTCATACAAATATAAACAAGATGAGTGGTAGAGATCATGAAAATTGAACAACTAAATTTGATTGTATTTGCTATCAAAATTTTAGTTTGAAAACCAAATTCTCTCTTGATTTTTTATTTATATTGACTACATTAGTTGGATTTAAACAATTGACAATACACATGTTATACATGTTTTAAGTTATACAAGAAATTTTATAAAAATTTTATGCATACCAAATACTAGAAAATGTTCTATTTCAAGCTCATTTTCAAGGTCATCGTCAAGTATCAAAAAATGAGATAGCTTTCTAGAAAATACTCCCATTAATATTGAAATAAACAAAGCATAAGAGTGAATGGTGATTGATAGATCATGAATTAAACAATAAATTTGATCAAAATAATTTTTCTAAAAGAAAGATTACAATCATAAATAAAAGTAAAAACTAGAAAATAACAAGAATTTAATGAACTAGGGTGTGTAAAAAAACAACTCATTAAATTGTCTTATTTCAAAGAAACACAATTAGAAATAGCTATTTCATACAATCGCACATATTTTATGAATTCATTTTATTAAATGTGGCGTGCATTAAAACACCACACACTACATATGGATGGAATCCAATATTGAGAACAAAAATGCATATATAATTATGCAACTTTATTCAATAACTTTTACATGAAATCTTTCTCTCCTATTTTTTGCAACAAATTATGATTGGTGGAGTTAAAAAAAAAAAAAAAAAAAACACACACACACACACACACACACAAAGATTTTTATTAGGAAGAAAGGGCATGCAGAATTTAAGTGGCCTAAGTTTAGGAAATCAAATGGAAGAAGTAAATGGATTGAAGTGAACAATGGGAAGGCATATAAGTGGTTGGGCCATGGGTTTAGTGATGCCTGGTCCAACTTGCATATTGACCTTAACATTGTCTCCCTCTCTACCAACCTTCCAATCAAAACATTGAACCATTGCTGCAACTACAATTTGTATCATACTCAATGCTAAATTTTCACCTGGGCATCCTCGCCTTCCAGCCCCAAAAGGTATATGTTCCATACCATCTTTTCCTTTAGAGGAAACCAAGAACCTCTCTGGCCGAAAATCATTTGGATAGTCCCATATTTTTTCATCTCTCATTATTGCATACAGATTGACTGCGACCATAGTTTTCTTAGGTACATCAAAGTCTTTGATTTTACAAGCTTTGCGGCATTCTCTTACTACCACAGGCAATGCTGGGTGCAACCTTAATGCTTCCTTAATAACTGCTTGCAAGTAGGGGAGACTTGGGACATCTGATTCCTCCACAAGTCTAGAATTACCAACTACATATTTAATCTCTTCTCTGACCTTATTGAAAACATCAGGATTGTTGATGAGTTCGGCTAATGTCCATAGTGTTACCTCTGCTGATGTACCTACACCCGCAAGGAATAGATCCTGGGGAAAAGGAAAACTTTTAAATAGATTAAACAGACATAGACATAGAAAATAAACTTGTTGTAAATTATCTTTGATATATATGTTTGATGAAAGTGGTGAGAATATTGTAGTCTAATTATTTTAACTAATATTTAGTGATGGGTTTACTGCTTGTAATTACTATATATCAAATCATTGCCAAATATTTTTGTTCTGGATGTTATTGTCAGTATAATCAAAACTGAAGTTCTCCTCTTGTACATTTGTTTTCATATAGATTAGTTCCTTTTATACATCAATAATTGAGAGCTAAGGGATTTAAATCCTGGATACCTTTATTGGAAACACTAACCACTTAAACCACTAAGCTCCTTGCTTCAGAGAGATTAGTTTGACCCTATATAAACCTTGAAATATTTTTTTAGTAGTATTACAGAGTTTGTTTGCTATCAATGTGATGTAGCAGTCGAAATTGGTTTATAAAGAAATGGTCTATAATCTTATAGGTCTTTAAAATAAATGGAAGAATTATTATTCATGTTCTTTAGATAAATAATTCATGAATGTGAATAATAGTTTGGGTGGTGTTTATTACCCATACCCTATTATACACACTCTTACACACGCTCAAATATGCAGTTTGATTATATGTGTGAGAATGTGTAAACTAGTTTTTACCCAGATAGTTTTTCCCAAAATAAAAATACAAACACATGCAAGATAAGGAAGGAAAAGAGAAAAACACATCAAGAGAGAGAGACTTACTAGCAAGAAAGCCTTGAGATGTATTCTGTTAATTTTAAACTCAGAATTGTCATCTCGATAGGCCTTCAATAGCAGATCCATCAAGTCCTCATTCTCTCTCTCGTTACTAATCTCTTCATGTTGTTTCAAAAACCTTTCTAAAATCTCATCATACTTCAAGGTGACATCTATGGCCCGCTGTCCATACAACCAAAAGGCCAACTTGCTCAGTGGCCCAAACATATCCGCAAGACATGCCTTTGCACCAACTTCATGCATCTAAACTCCTCATGCTCATTGCCAATCTGAATGTAGAATTGTTTGTGAGCTTCATTATCTCAACACTCATGTCAAGGGTCTGTTTTTTCTTAGCACTCTCCAATACCTTAAGCAAAAAACGAACAATTTCTTCGTGTCTGGCAACACGTGACTTTTCAACCTGCTTGGCAGATAGCAGTTCTGTCATGCAGAGTTTCTTTATGAACCGCCATTGATCACCATACGGAGCAACGAAAAATCCACTGCTTCCATATGGTAGTTTGTCGCTGAAAGGGAAGCTTGGACGTTCTGCAAAAGCTAAGTCATGAATTTTAAATATTTCATTGGCCATGGAGGCCGATGAAACAACCAGACACCTTGAAACGCATAGCTTTAGATAGAGGAGAGGGCCATATTTGGTGGAGAGTTTGGTTAGTGATTTGTATAAGGATGGACCAAGATAGTGGAGATGACCACTGATTGGGAGGGCTGGTGGGCTTGGAGGGAGGAGCAGAGAGGTTTTTGTCTTGGAGGGTTTCTTGAATAGGGGCTTGAGTAGGAAGATTGAAATGAAGGAAAGGATGAAGCACAGAAAGTAGTATTGGGTATCAGTCATGGCGGCCATAACCATGAGTACTACAATTGGCACTTTTCAAAGGCTTTTTTGAATCTAACCGAAACTTAGAAGCCACTATATGTAAGCTAGCGATGCCTATGGGCCACCGTGAAATAGAGTGGGTGTAACAATAATTTCTCATAATTCTTTTCACACTTACTTACTTACTTACTTCTTTTTTCTTTTTTTCTTTTTAATCTAAGAGAGTATATTCTGAAATAATTTAAGTGTATATATGTGTAAAACTCTCTCTTGGAGATATGAGTAAAATAATTCTGAACATATTTTTCCAACTTATTACATGGCAAAGTATAAGACTATTCATATATGCTCCCTCTGTCCTAATTTGTTATTCTTTTATTTTATTTTAAGATGTTCCAAAATGAAGTCCTCTTTCTAAATTTAATAAATAAAATTTATATCTTATCCTTTACTTTATTTAAAAAGCTAGTGTCATTCTTTTTTATAGTTTAAATTAAAGATGGTAGTTTTGAAAACTTATACATTTTTATACAGCAGACAAAACAATAAATGATGTTCTCATAAAAAGTAAAATTTTTGAAATATGACAAACAAATTGGAACAGAGGGTATATATGCATTGTCTATTATTACCATTTACCACATGAAAGATTTGAGTAACATAAGTCTGAACATATTCTTTTTAGCATTTGGAAATAATCTCCAAATTATCTATTTATAACTTCTTCAATGGTCCATGGCTCATAATCTTCTTTGGACTCTTAACTTTATATTCAATTAAACTATTAATATAAAATAAGACAATGACTAAAGTAGCCTAATTATTATCTCGTCACAATCAAAAAGCAAAACAAATTGACACATTGCTTTTACACTGAGCTTAGGAGACTAAGACGGAATAGTTCATTGTTTCTTTTACATTTCACTTTTGTGAGAAATTGTGACTATTGGTGGTATCCCACTATTGGTCAAAACTTTAGATCATATGTAATATTTGATTATTTGTGTAACAAGGGAGTATCACATTACTATAATCTTACTATAAAGCTGTGAAATACACCATAGGATGGCACATTCCAACTAGTCAAGAGGAACAACGCCATTTGAATAGGATGGACCAATCGATCATCGTTCTTATCGCTAGCGATATATCTCAACATCACCATTTCCTTTTTTAGATCTTCACTTCTCTTTCTTTTTCCTCCCAACAGACCGTTATGCATTTTCATCATGCTCATGCATAGGAAAGTAATATTATGTATATATTCTAGACTTCTAGTAGATCAATGAGACAGTGATTTTAGTCTCTAACCATGTCAATTTTTTCTTTGGTTTTTTTTTCCAAACAAGTACACATTTATTTTCTCCTCATTAGCTGGAAATTTAATGAGCCAGCCAATAGCCAAGGGAAAATTGTAGCTACGTGTAAAACTAGGTCAAATTTAGTACATTAATTAAGGAACCTTATTTACTTTTTTCACCCTAATCTGACAATATTAACAACCATGTGACTGTTATTTATTTAATTATAGAATACAGTTTGGTAATGCACTATACGTATTTAGTTTTGGACACGCGTCCGGTACATCAATTATATAATAGGATATTTATTCTTATCAAACCTAGAGATCCATTAGTCTCCATTGTTTCATTATTGTTTGACTTTCTTTATATGGAAATTTGGAAAATTCTCATCATGCAGTTCGATTGTTTACACGTGTTCATTAAAATAATATCATATAATAAAAAAGAATCTCCATTTTCACGTGGTTGGTTGCCAACAACCCACGGTACATTTCTATAGGAGACAACTAGGAGCCCAAATAGGGACTTTGTCCTTTTAACTTTAACACTACGTTTGGTTGTCGGCTTGTACCTAGGGAAATGGAAGAGAAAGAAAAGGTGGAAGGGAAAGGAAAGAGAGAAAAAAATATTTCCTTTTTGATGTGTTTGGATATAAGAAAAAAAGATAGAAGAAAATGTGAAAATTCTATCTCTCATTTATATGGTTTGCATAAAGAAGAAAAAGGAAAAATGCGTGCTTTTACCTTTATGCCTTCATTAATAATGGAAAAGTTTATATATTAAAACACTTGCAATGTCTTAAAAGTGTTAAAGGCATATTAGTCATTTACAGTATAAAGTGATGGATCTCAAATAATTATTTCTATCCCTACAAAAACAGTGGGGTTCATGAAAAAAGCATCACTACTCCACCTCATCAACTTTTCTTTTCCCTTGGACAACAAAAGAGTTAAAATTTTCTACCTCCTTGCATTTCCCTTCTTTTCTCTTCCCTTCCCCCCTTTCCAAACACATTTGTAAGTCTCACCTCAATCACATTCCCTCAAATGGAAAAGTTTGTTCCACACAATATGTGCAATGCCCTGTTGTGTTGTAAACGACACAAATTGAGAGAGAAAGGCATATATATTTTATTCAGTATCAAAAATAATATAACATGGTTGATGGGCATTAGAAAGGAATAAATTTAGATATAATCTTATGGGTTTTAGTTAGATCAATTTATAAAGTTTTTGATAATTGAATAAAAAATTTGAAGTTCAATTTCTACCTACACTAAAAGTAAATTGGTGTATACTATAGGTTGAAACTCTTTTTTTTTTTTAATCTTATTCTATATTTCTTTTATTTTACAACATCTTGTCAACACAAAACTTTAGTCATAAACAAATGTCATAAGTTGAAACTCTATAAAAAAAAATAAATAAATAAAATCTTATTCTCATTTTTTTTTTTTTACAATACAAATTCTAATTAAAAACAGATGTTATATGTTGAAACTATATATATATATATATATATATATATATATTATTCTTATATTTCTTTTATTTTGCACCATGTCATCAACACGAAATTCTAGTCAATTCTTAGATGACAGTTGTCCTCATTTTGTCTTTCAAAATTAAAGTGTTTTTTTTTTTTTTTTTTTTTGGTACTTTTGATCCTGCAACCTACAGTAAGTTTTCTGTAAAAATTGATAATTTTATTACCTAACTTTTATTTTTAAACACACTAATTCATGCTTAAAAATTTTGCGCTTATTTTAATATATTTAAAATATTATGGATTTCTTTTTTTGGTTAAAAAATATTATGGATTTCATTCTAAACATAGCGTATCTTGTAATATTATTAAATATGGTTAGTGATAAATTAAGCAATGCCACTACACATGTTACTTTTTATTTTAAGGATATTAAGATTATACGTGTGCTTCTTTTCATGCTTTTATAGATTATTTTATTCTCATAATAAGTTTATGTGTTAATAGATAATTTTTTTTTTAGATTATTTTATTCTCATAATAAGGTTACGTGTCAATAGATAATTTTTTTTTTTTGGAGAAACTGTAAATAGATAAAATTGAATATAGCATTACTTAGTCAAATTTGACATATATAGATGCTTATTTATTTAAGGTTAAAATGCAAAACTAACCCTCTAATTTTCTTCGGATTTCATTTCATTCCTCTAACTTTGTTTTCGTTCATTTCAGTCCTCTAAGTTTAAGATTTATTCAATTAAGGCATTTCCATTAACTTTTGTTAAAATTTTTTGAAAAAAAATATATGGAAAATATTTTTTAATCATTAATTGAATTTTTTTTAATTTAAAAAATTTGAAGAAAATTTTATAAAATTGAAAAATTAACCACAACATATAACAAAATTTGATGGAAAAGTCTTAATTTAATAAACTTAAAAGTTAGAGGACTGAAATGAATAAAGGTAAAGTTAGAGAACTGAAATAAAATCTGAAAAAACTTAGAGGTTCAGTTTTGTATTTTACCCTTTATTTAATTATTATTTACATATTTAATATAAATCATGGATCCTTGATGAGATCCAATTTGATGCAGCAAACTAGACATGGGCATGTGTTCATATTGTATCGTGTTTAGTGCAAAAATGCACTGGACACAAGTCGTATCCAATGTAACGAATCTTGGAGATATCATTATATATATGGCAACCAAGCATCCTTGCTTAAAAGCAACAATGTTTCTTTTTTCTATCATTTTCACGAAGAATTAAAAATTAAGTATCTTACAATAAAATATCTCCTAAACTTATGGCATAATTTATGTTGGGTATCCACGTATGAGTGAAGTCCCACATTGAATAATAATTATAAAACTAAATAGATAATATAACATAGTTAGGCCTAAACTCATAGTGTCCATATATGTTATATTAACTACTCAATCGAAGTTATAAAATTTTAATAGTTCACTTGAAGTTGCAATATTTTAATTGTGCGCCTAAAATTACAAGATTTTAAAAGTGTAAGTGACTATTATTATGTATTTTATTATTTATATTACAAATTTAAATTATGTGAAAAAAGATGTATTAAAACATATATCATGCCTCAAATATGCTCCTGCAATAGCAATATCAAGAACTTAAATAAAACAAACCTAACCCCAATCTTATCCGCCAAGGTCTGTGCTACCTTGGCTTGTTAGCTCCCTTCTAGAGCTCGACCTCCTTAGGGAAGGGACCCCTCCCTCCTTCCACTACTTCAGGACCTCATTGATCCCTTTTTCTCTTGTGGTCCGCAGGATCAAGTCAGGGAGGCAAAGATGATGGAGGAAAGGGGAGCTTGACCTGAGTAGTCTTCTCGGGTGCCTTGCTCCTAGACTGAGACTCCATGATGTCCAGAGGACTAGCTCTGGGCTTATGTTGTATCCTAATGGCTTTTGGAATGGAGAGATCTCCTTGCGTTTGGCTTACTTTGGCAAGAGGCAAGTGACTGAAATCACCAATGAAGACTTCTGGAGATTGAGGTTGATTGAACACCTCAAAATTGTCCTCGGAATCAAAAATTTCAACTACTTTTTCTTCTTCTTCTTCTTTGTCTTCTTCTTCCCCTTCGATGGTTGGTTGTGATGGGGTGGCTACATCCTCGGTCTTGCACTGAAGGATGGATTCTACTGTCAATATGCCTTGTGGTCCCAGACCTAAGTTGAGAAAGCCATGCACGGCAACGTTGATTAGATGCAGGCGAGGATCTTTTGCCTTTATCTGAAACTTCGGCGCTTGAAAGTAGGACAAGATCAGGGTGTAGTTTAGGATTAGGTGGGCCGCTCTTAGTTGGCTGTCCTTGTGAACGAACATCTCGGCCTTTAGTATCTTGTCCAAGCTCGCCTGGTTGACAAGATTGAAGTTAGGAACAACGGTGTGCTTGCCTACGAAACCATTAAAAAAAACAAGAAAAACATCATTAGAAAAAAATGGCAAAGGAAAAATTTAGTTGCAAGCATAAACATAGACTAATGGGAACAGAATATGTCAAAGGAAAAGGAGGTGATTTTCAAGTAATCAGCCTAGACCTAAAACCCTACCTGGTTGCCCCTCTCTCGTCGGGTAGGGGAGGCCATCATGCCACTCCCCTGAAACGATTAGGAAGTCTTTATTCATGCCTTTGTTGGAGTCAGGGAGGCATAAAATGAGGCTAACCTCAAGGTACCTAGTTTTGAGGTAGTATCCCTGCCCTTTCAGGTGGTGAAGGTTGTAAACCCAATTGACATCATGGTGGATAAGGTTTAGGCCAATTTTCTCATTAAGAGCATCTACGCTACCCAAAATCCTAAACATAGTTGGGGCACATTGAGTGGGAGCTAATCTGTGAGCCCTAAAGTAATCCCTAGTAACTGTGTCCATAGGAATTTTCATCCCTCCTTTTATAAAGGCAATCATTGGGATTACCACCTCTCCCTATTGCCTATCAGTTTGCCGATCTCCTTCCTTACAATACCTAATGAAGACTCCTGGCGGGATCCTATATTGAGCTCTAAAGCTCTCTATACTCTCTGTGGAGTTTACCAAGTAAGCAAATCTACCCAATCCTAAGAGATGATTGAAGGTACTAAGAAGATAAAGAGAAAGTAGAAGGGCCGAGGAGAGAAGGACGCAGAGAAAAGAAAAATAGAAGAGAAAGTATAGGGAAAGGTTTATAATGACTTACGTAAAGAAGAAAACTCTCCTCGGACTAGCTCTTGGTATTTGTAAGGGCACGAGTAAATCGAATAAGTGTGCAAGTGAAGTGAATGAGTACAAAAGTGGAATGAATGGAGCGTTCAAGTGATATTTATATGAGAGAGAGAGAGAGACGAGCAGGAAAATTCCCACCCAAGTTCCAATGGAATCCTTAGCTGTTGGATCCGCATCGCACTGTAGAATGTAGGGAACATGGAGCCGCAGAAATTTAATGAAGGCACGTCTTGGATGCCGAAATGTCAGGAGCGTGCATTGAGTAGTTAAAAAGGTACCTGCACAGCCAAAGATGATGTATGATAAGAGCGGGGCATTTGTAGTAACATCGAAATCCTCCTTTCTTCCTAAGGAGCCAGAAAGGAGAATTTCGAGGGGTTATTGTAGGGGTGATAGGCTCAATAATATGTATCTATGAATATATTGGGTCGGGGCCCAATCCAAGGACATTAAGTAGTCCGAGAACGAGCAAAACACTGTTATGGGAGTCCATGTTAGTGAATGAAAATATGAGGTTTGGTCATAAAAGTCCAAGAAGGTGGTCTGAGGATGAATGCCTCTTCGGCTGATCAAAGCCAAGGTCCGATGGTGTTGTTTGCCATTTAGGGCAATGTTCCAGGAAGTTCTATTGACAAAGACAAGTATCTTAGAAGCACAGGACAGAGGAAAATCTAAGAGAAAGCTGCTACTACTGTATTGAATGCTCTGTAACTAACTCTCTAGCCGCATTAATGAGGAAATGATACCTGAACATTAATTTTCAGCCTTACAGCTACTCTCCAAAGACTTTAGGAAGGTGCTGATGGGACAAGGATCAATACCAACAATTTAATCTACACGTGGAGGGTAGAGATGAAAGCAGGAAGATAGTATAAAATAGAAGGGAGACACTAAGAAAAGGGGATCGGAGAATTGAAAGAAGAATACTGTAGCACTAAGAATGTACTTGTAATCAAATTCAAAAGACATAATAAGAATTGATCTTCTCGGATTGTGCCGAGTACGATTTTCTTTAGATAAAACTAGTCTATCTTTACTTTATTATCATTTGAATCCCCTATAATTGTTACCCAACTCGTTAGAGCCTAGTTTTCCAACTCACTCTCTACAAATTCATTATATTGGGCTCTTTGGGCCTAATTCCTTTTACTTTTTGGGTTTAAGATCCAAATTACGTACCTACAACACCTTTGCACGTTTTTTTTAATTAAAAACCTCTCTTTAGTTAGTTTTAAGGCAGAAACTATTTTCCCACATTGATTTCTCAAAACCATTTTCAATACTAGTCTTGTTCTTGAGTTGTGATTATCAAAAACTATTGTATTCTTTAATTCTCTTGTTCCCTTAACTTAATCTTTGTATTGTAGGCACTGAGGGGCCGGTTAAATATCAATCATGTTTGTTTCCATAAGTAAGGTGGGTCTCCCTTCATGGCTTTTCATTGAATTGGATCTTTTATAACTTCTTCTTGTTGTTCTTAATTGATTTATATGTTGTATATTCTATAGAAATATGATTTGATTCTGTTTGGTTTTGATTTGTTGTGTCTTACCATATTTTGATTAGAAAGTTGAATATTTGGATATTTTGATGAACATGTTTTGATGTGTTAAGTGTGTTCTTGTTTGTTGTTAGATCCAATACATGTTAAGGAATAGATTTTGTTTTATTTATTTTGGATATTTTTGTTGTTATTTTAGGTTGTTTATTTTTATATTAGAAGAATGTTAGGTTGTTAGTTTCCTTAGTTTTCGTTTCTGCTTTGTTTGTGTTTCTAAGTTTCTAGGTTAAAGTTTATGGGGGCATGTCTGCGCATGCATAATTCTGTATGCACATGCAGGCTTGAAGTATGCGTACACATACAATTAGCCTGTGTACGCATGCTTATGTATATGCACTCATACTTTAGCCCAGAAACCCTAATCCGAGTTTTTCTACTTCTTTTTCTTTATTTCCATGTGTCATATGCCTCTGTTTTGGCCCTTTTTTATGTTTTTGAGTCTCTATTCCTCTATTTAATTATTTGTTTGCCTTTAACACGTTAGATTAGGGTTTTCCTTTCTTTTCTTGCTTTAATACCATTTACATGCATTCACATGTCCATTATTGATGCATAGGTGCTAAGATATAGTAATGTAAGTTATGCATCCACGTGAACATGCATTGGATATATATTCAATGATGAGTTGAACATGCTTGGTTGGATGATGTGTTCTTGATGTCTAGATTGCAATCACATGTTTCTTTAATGTTGCCATGTCTATGTTTCTGTCCTTGTGATATCTTGTTGTTTGCTGTCTTGGATGAGATGATATGATATGCATGATAGATATATGCTAGGCTTGATGTGAGTTGCCATGATAGATGTCTGTTAGGGTTTCTGGGATGATTAATGTCATGTTGATTGCTAGATGTATGCTAGTGTGTGTAAGTATAGATTACAATATTGAATGAGCCTTTAATGAAATTAACACGTAAGACATAATGACTGGAACCCAACCCAAGGGTCAAGTAGAGCTGGGTGCCTCATCCCCATTAATTACTTGGAAGTTGGAAGTTACATCCAAGTAATTAATGAATATACTATTGCAACTTCCGACTTCCAACTTCCAAGTAATTAATGAATATACAATTGCAACTTCCGATTAATTACTTGGAAGTTGGAAGTTGCATAGCAACTTCCAAGTAATTAATGAATATACTATTGCAACTTCTAATTAATTACTTGAAAGTTGTAATAGTCGATGGCTATATTTAATCGAGGAAAATGCTAACGAATGCTCTTAGGAAATTAGTTAATAATCCATTTAAATAAAGGTTTTATAGAAAAAAAAAAAAAAAAAAGCAATTAAAATTTTGATAGTTTTTTTCATTTCTCATAAAAGTGGTGTCAAAACTTTCCTAAAATGGATTGTTAACCAATACTTTAAGTACACTCGTTAGCATGACCCTTTAATCAATATTATTTCTGAGATTCAAGTTGGCAAATTTACCGAGTAACAATTCTTTATACAAATTTTTAGCATTCTTAATTTTTCATTGTCATGAGCTAGTAGATCGATGTGAAAGGTAGTGCTATCCATTATCTGACATTCATTGCCAATCAATTTTAATTAAACTATCATAAAACAAAGTCAACAACGCTTCCATCGATCAATTATAAAGCTCCCTCAAAACTTGAGATTATAGCATGCAACCTTTTTTCTATGGTTGGGAGTTTAGTTTTACTTACATAAACATGGCCGTGCATAGACTACTCAATATTGCCACGATTATTGATATCAAATACTACTTCCTGTGTTTCCTCCTTTATTTCCTCTCAACCCTCTTACTCATGTCCTTCTTCAAGACAAAGACCCCTCTAAACCTCCCTCCAAGCCCACCAGCCCTCCCAATCAATGGTCATCTCCACCTTCTTGGTCCTTCCTTATTCCAATCCTTCCACAACCTCTCCAACAAATATGGCCCTCTCCTCTATCTCCGGCTTGGCGCTTCCAGGTGCCTTTCAATTTCAACAGCCTCCATGGCCACCGAAATATTTAAAACCAATGACCTTGTATTTGTAAACCAGCCAAGTTTCGCTTTTGTTGATAAATTACAATATAAAAACTATGGAATTTTCGTAGCTCCATATGGTGATTGCTGGAGGTTCTTCAAAAAAATTTGCAAGAATGAATTACTCTCTGTCCATCAGGTTGAAAAATCACGTGATATCCGTCGTGAACAAATGATTCGGTTTTTGCATAAAGTGTCAGAGAGTGGTAAGAAAAAACAGGTCCTTGATATGAGTTCTGAGTTGATGAAGTTAACAAACAACACTACTTGTAGGGTTGTCATGAGCATAAGGTGTTCAGATGACAATGATGAAGCTGAGATGATCAGGCACGTGGTGAAGGAGACCGCAGAGGTGAGTGCAAAGGTATCTTTTGTGGATGTGTTGGGGCCACTGAAATTTTTGGCTTTTTGGTTTTATGGAAAGCAGGCTATAGATGTGATTTTAAGGTACAATGAGATTTTAGAAAGGGTGTTGAAGCAGCATGAAGAGAACCCTAATGTTGAGAATGAAGATTTCGTGGATATATTATTGAAAGTGTATCGAGATGACAAAGCTGAGTTTAAGATTAACAGAAGGCTTTCTTGCTCGTAAGTCACGCATTCCTTGTTCTCCTTAATTCAGTATTCCTTCATTTTAATTATCTTTAAAAAAAAAAATCAAAAAATAAAAAACGTAAATGGGGTTTTCCGTGCCTTTCCCTTGTTATTTTAAGACACTAAAGAAGAATAAAAATAAAATAAATAAAGCTTTTTCTTACGGTCACACTAATTTGTCTAAAAAATAGAGCAAAGTGGTGAACTTATTTGGCACTACAACTAGGATATGGTTGCATGGAAAATAGCTCTCTTTAGAGCACATTACTATGGATAGCATGTCGACTAATCCTTAACGAAGCCCATCGCTAGAGACCTTTTCTATACCCATATTACGGGGCCTGAAGTGTTCGTAGTTTATGATTAATGATTGTTGTTGTTAAATATTAGTATTGATACACTATATTAAATATACTAGTATGGATGCAGAAACGAAAGTATAAAGTATAAAATACAATAACACACGAGGGTTATGTGGTTCAGCTTAACGGCATACATCCACGAAGGAAACCCTAAAGGGCTACATCAATAATATATTAGAGTGTAATACAAATCCTGTGTTACAATGAATCATAATATGTGTATATATAATAGACTAAACCCTAGACTAATAGACTTCTAGTACAAGTAGGAGACTTGGTTTGCACACAAAGTAGAATTAGACTTGGGCTTATGCTAATGGGCTAATATATCTCTAATACCCCCTCTCAAATTCAAGATGGAAGCTTGATAAAATCTTGAGATTTGATAAGGTTGAGAAGATCCCTTAAATGAAGTTTGGCTCTGTGACGATAATTTGAGGAAGGCAATGGTTTTGCAGTATTGATGCGACTTCTAACGGTGGCATGACTATACCGGAGAGTTTTGACGGCAGCAGTAGGAAGCCAAAGAAGATGAACGCAGCGAAAAAACACCAAGGAAGTCAAAGATTGCTCTTAAATATACCGTAAGGACAGAAAACCATGACCACAGGAAGGTGACTCTGATACCATGTTAAATATTAGTATTGATACACTATATTGAATATACTAGTATGGATGCGAAAGCGAAAGCATAAAGTACAAAACACAATAACACACGAGGGTTACGTGGTTCAACCTAACGGCCTACATCCACGGAGGAAACCCTAAAGAGTTACATCAATAATATATTAAAGTGTAGTAAAAATCATGTATTACAATGAATCATAACATGTGTATATATAATAGACTAAACCCTAGACTAATAGACTTCTAGTACAAGTAGAAGACTTGGCTTGCACACAAAGTAGAATTAGACTTGGGCTTATGCTAATGGGCTAATATATCTCTAATAGTTTTATTGCTCAGTCAGTCTTATATATGCATTTTCTTTTGGCTTTTTGAGGACTTTTTATGATTTGTATCATTTGTGTGATAATTTAGTAGATGCTTTATCATCTTGTTAGTAAGCATGTGTTATGGATCAATTAGTTCATAGTTTGGCCCAGTCAAAACTAAAATCTTAGTTTCGTCCCTCACTTTATATTTACTTATATCAATTACGTGTTTGATGTTATAACTAATATCAATATACAAAACTCTATATGTCTAGTTCATCTATTCAAATGTTTCCCATTGTCTAGGATCTCTTCATCGGAGATACTGCTACATCAGCAGAGACATTGCAATGGACAATAGCTGAACTAATCAACCATCCAGATGTATTCAATAAGGTTAGGAAGAGATAAAAGTTGTAGTTGATAGTAGTAGACTAGTGGAGGATTCAGATATCCCAAGTCTCCCTTACTTGCAAGCAGTTGTGAAGGAAGTATTAAGGCTACACCCACCAGGGCCTATTATTATAAGAGAATGTCGCCAAGACAGTAAAATCAAAGACTTTGATATACTTGAGAAAACTATGGCGGCAATCAATGTGTATACGATAATGAGAGATGCAAACGTATGGAATTGTCCAAATGACTTTTGTCCAGAGAGGTTCTTAGTTTCCTTTGAAAAAGAAGATGCTATGAAATATATTCCTTTTGGGGCAGGAAGGCGAGTATGCCCAGGCTCAAAGTTAGCACTTAGTTTGGTACACACTACAATTGCAGCCATGGTTCAATGTTTTGATTGGAAAGTTGGTGGAGAGGAAGACCATGCTAAGGTTAATATGCAAGTTGGACCAGGCATTACCAAGCCCATGGCTCAACCACTTATCTACCTTCCCGTTGTTCACTTCAATCCATTTACTTCTTCATTTTAATTTCATACACATGGGCTACTTAAATTGTGCAAATCCTTTACGTCATATCCTTTGGTGCTTGAAAATTATTGTATAATAACACATAATTACAGATGTATTTTCAATATCTGCAGATTACAATCTGTATGTTGTGTAAACTGTAAAGTATCTCCAATGCATGTCATGTTTAATAAATATTGTTATGAAATACGTGCAATAATCTCTACTACTATTTTAAGGGGCTACACCTATTTGGACCGGATTTTTTTTTTTCAAAATACCCATATTTTCCTAAGTTTAAGTAGAGACAAAACTAAAGAATAATTTGGTAAAATTATGTCTTTTAACTCCCACTAAAACATTGCCATCAAAATAGGACCAGTTTTTTTTTTTTTTTTTTTTTGTGATAAATAGGACCACTCTCTTGGTTAAACATTTTCAATTTTTTTTTAATAGAATTTGTTTTCCTTACTCCATGATCTAATGTTTTTTTTTTTTCCCTCAAATATATTCTTATTTATTTTGAATTTAAAGGGGAAAAAAAAACTCCTATTAAAAAACTATTACTATAACTTCCCATCCATCTCTTTAAATTTAGCAAATTATTAACATATACCTCTCCTTCTCTTTATCTTCGGTTACCACTTTTTTTTTTGGTGGTAAATATTACCACTCTCTTGGTTAAACGTTTTCAATTTTTTTTTTTTTTTTTGAATAGAATTTGTTTTCCTTACTCCATGATTTCACTTTTTTTTTTCCCCCAAAATATCTTCTTATTTATTTTTAATTTAAAGGGAAAAAAAAAAAACACTCCTATTAAAAAACTATATTACTATAACTTCCCATCCATCTTCTGTTACCCTTTTTTTTAAGGGAATTATGTATGGTTAGTTGATTACTTTAAAGAAAAGAAGCAAACTCTCCTAACAAAATCAAGCAGGTTTTATTATAAAAAAAAAATTTTTAAAAAAAATCAAACAAACGTGAGATCATGGAGTAAAAGGAGAGGATGGCTACCGCATTACCAAAAAAAGTGTGGGGAAAGAAAAGTGAAGGAGTTTTAATCAGATTTGATGGTTGGCAGAAAAATAAAGCACGTTTCAAGCATGTTTTGTTATTAAAAAAAAATCAAGCATTTGTTTTTTTTTTTTTTTTACTCTCAAGCACCAACACTTCTCCTTGCCATAAAAACAACACAAACTTCTCCTCCCTCAAACTGTTTCCAACAACACAAAGCAGATGCTAATGGTGAATCCTTATCAACTTCTCCCTTTGTCTACTTTTATTTACTTTTATCTCTATTTTTACTTAAAAAATTTTGCTTTTTCAACAGGAATCAACGAATCGTATTAGGATTTTCATACCGGTAGACCGAGCCTTGACGTCTTCATCCACTCCATCAATGACTTAGTAGCCGACAACGTTAGAGAGAAGAAGCACTGAAATGTTCATGCAAACCTTTCTTTCACACTTCAAAGTGGAGAAGAATCCTTCCCATCAAAAAGTAATAGTTTTTCTTCATAAATTTCAAGCCTAAAATAGGCATTCTTAATAAATACTAGCCTTTGAGCACGCGCGTGCTTTTCTATTTTTTGGGTAAGTGTTAATTTAAAGCATTTATTATACTTTGAGATTGCTACATTTTTCAATAACAAAGAAAACCTAAAAGTGTGATGAGTATTATGTGGGGTGAAATAATTTTTCATCACACCCCTAAGTTTTTTTTTTGTGATTAAAAAATGTAATAATCCCAAAGTATAATAAATGCTCTAAATTAACTCTTATCCAAAAATAGAAGAACTCACGTGTGTGCTCAGAGACTAATATAAAATAATTATTGTTTAATTGCCTGTGTGTTTTGATAGAAGGTAGGGTGATGGGTACTTTTTATTGGACAGAGTTTCCTCAAAATCGATATGTTAAAGTGTAAAGACACTTTTTTATGATAAGATTCTTAAATAACTTTTATTAATGATTAAAAGGACACGTTCTTTTACCACCTAATTAACTACTTTGATGTGTACACGAGGTGCCACAAAGTGGACAATAAAAAAGAAAGGCGAAAATATTATTTTAATTATTATATTTTAGTGTTACAGTTAATTTGATTCCTACATTTTAATAGCAATTAATTTGATTCTTGTTATTTTTAACTTGTAATCAATTTGGTTCCGACCATTAATTCACTAACGAAAAATGCTGATGTGATTAACAGATTGCATAATTAGCACACTTGACGCTTATGTGGCAAATAAAATAAAATAAAAAATATTTAATAGATATTTAGAATGCCAGGTCAGCAATTAATTGAAAAATAAATTCAATTTCTCAATTTTAAAGAAAAAAAAATATTGTTAGAGCATTCTTTGTTTTTCTTTTATTTTCTAAGCAACCAAACACAAACACATAAAAATCAAAATTACCAATATAATTTACATAAACCCAGATTTGAAAGCAACATATAATTTATCCAGATTTGTCCTCTGCCTTGAAAATTTGACACCTATGGTCATAAAGACTTGAACTCTAAACTCTCTTCCCACGGACCAAATGCCATGGCTCTATCTCTCGCTCCTTATGAGTTATGACTTCTAATCCTAGTCTCTCTCTAGCCATTTCATCCATGAAGGTCCGTTTGGAAGTGGGTTTGGTGAGTATTTGTTCTATGTGATTTCATGATGTCCAAATTTGTTCTGCGTTTCTGGCTTGGACTCAGTGGCCAGAGCAATCTGAACAGCCATGGCAGAGCAACCCCTCGTTCGTTGTCGCCACTCGTCACCATCACCACTCCAGGCGGTGGTTCTCGTTTCTCACGGCCAAACCCTGCTCTATCTAAACCCAATCTATAACCCTTTTCTCTCTCTTTGATTTAAAGAAGGCAAAGCCTCCTTGCTCTGTCACAACCCTCGGACGTCCATAAATCTCCGCCGAGTCTTTCCGCCGCCAAACCTTTGCCACTGATTTAATGCTAGAGAGAGATCAAAGAGTCAAAACTGAGCCATATTTAAAAATGGGTTTCTTGTTGGATTTGTTGGCTTTTCATGGGTTATAGTTTTATGATAGATTTGTAATGAATTAGCTTTTTGTTATGTAAAGATTCTTTGGAATGATAATGAAATATTGGTTTTTCTTTTGTGGATGGTCATCTGAGCTAATAATTCAAAATAATCTCATAAAATTTAGCAACTGAATTAATTTTTTTGATCTCTTTGATTTCGCATTTCTGCTTTGATTTTTTAAGTTAGATCCACATTTGTTTAGTTCACCTACTCCTATATGGTTCATGAGAAAACATAGTGAAAATAATGGAGCATAAAATTTTGAATTCTCTACTCTTTATTTATTTTTATTTTTTTTTCGATGTTTGTGTTTGATTGCTAAGAAAATACAAGAAAAACTAAGAACGCTCTAACATTTTTTTTTTTTTTAAATTGAGAAATTGATTTTATTTTTGAATTTAAATGCTGATCTGGTTTCTTAAATATCTATTAAATATTTTTTATTTCATTTTATTTGCCACATAAGCATCAAGTGTGTCAACTGTGTAATCTGTTAATCACGTATGCATTTTCCATTATTGAATTAACAGTAGGGACTAAATTGACTTCAAGTTGAAAATAAGAAGGACCAAATTGATTGTTATTAAAATGTAAGGACCAAATTAACTATGACACCAAAATGTAAGGACCAAAATGTTTCACCAAAAAGAAATTGTGGAGGTCAAAATAAACAACTTCAAGCTGGCTAGTGGCATCTATTGGTGTTTTCATCATAAATGTTTATAATTCAAAATTTTAAATTCCCTTCCACAGTTATCAAATTATAAGGAAAAAAAAAACGTATTTTTACTTTTCTTTTTATTCTTCAAAATATATATTGTCATTCTTTTAATTGTTAGGTTTAATTTGGTCAGTAATGTTGAATTTCCAGAAATTTTCAAGTGCTCATGATGTTTTGTGTTAGTTTTTAGATCCCTAGACAAATAGTGTTTAACCAATTTTAAGGCCAAGTTGTTAATTAAATTAATTATGCAAGCCTTAGAGGTTAAACAAATAATCAAACATATCATGTACAGCGGAAAAATAGGTAACACAATATATGATGACCCAGAAAACTAATGAAACAAATGAATATCAAGGTAAAAAACTTGGGAGGACCAATCCCAAGAAGAACAATCCACTATCAAATAAAATTTACAGTTAAGAATATTTAATTCATAGTAAACTTAACTGTGATCATCAAACCTAGCTCTGAAACCCTCAGACTTCTTTGATGTGGATCTGTTCCAATATGAACCTCTAGTTCACGCTTTTGTTCTCCAACGTAGACCTCTAGTCTACAACTCCAAGACCACCCCTTGATGACTAGAATGAGACAACAACTTCTACAACACAGGATCTTTGAGTTCCTTTAAAAAATATTACCGATAGAAGATTTAAGAGAGCTATGGGTACAAAAAACCCAGATCTACAAGAGGAGGCATAAGAAGCACTCTTCTTTCTCTCTTAAAGCCCTCTAGGGTTAGCTTATAAATGTCCTTTAAATACTAAGGTTTTCAAATCCGGACCGTTCAAAGAACCGAAGGGAGAGGTTCAAGGATTTTAAGGTCAGACTGAGGTCCAACCGAGGTTGAACCATGATGACGTCAAAATTAATTTTATACTAATTAAAATACAAATAAATGTATTAAATTTGTAAAAATATGAAAATATGAAAATTTACCCTTAAAAAAAATTAAGCAATTAAAAAAACTTTCAAATATATTTTCGTTATTTTTATAAAGTGAATAGAAAATAATAAATATAAACAAGCTTTAAAAAATTGTATTTATTAATCTTTCAAATAAAAAATGCATTATAATTTAAAATAAAATCATTTTTAACATAAATTTACAATTTTCATATTCATATTTATTGATGTGAAAGAATAATTCTTGAAAAAAAAAATTAGAAAATACTATTAAGTAAATAGTGATAAAATTAAATCCAAAACTATTAATCTTGTAGAATTAAAATAAATAAAATATAAGTTTGAAGAAGGATGCAAGGAAGCCTAGTAGTTCAGTGGTTAGCGTGTTGGACAAAGGTTCAAAACTCTTAGGAGATCACTGGTTCTATTCCTGGAGCATGCGTTTTTCCCAATTAATTTCAAAACCGGTTTTCACTTGCTAAAGAACCAGGTTAGAGCTCGGGTCACGGTAACCGAGTTGGACCGTCCGGTCCGGTCCAGATTTCACAACCTTGTTAAATACCACAAAAACAAATCACAATTTGGATTTTAAACAGACAAGTTATAAGCTTTTCACGTTTGCTAATCTGCAATCTTTGATCGATCGAGAGAAGTTGAACATCAATCAAGAGCAATCGAGAGGACCAGATTGCATCTCTTTTTTATCCCAAACTTAAGTCTTTGTGTTGGACTTAAAAGTACATATTCTAACTCATCAAGACTTATTATTTGTCATGGTTTGCCAACACTACAAACTCAGATCCTAATGCTTTGGTCTTTACATAGCAAAACAAATGTGATAGCATTGTGTGGGTGGGGGATCCAAGGAGGAAAAGGAAAACCCCTACTAATGAATGGTGGGGTAGATCTAACATCTAGAGAAACTATGAATATCAGTGCCCCAAACAGGTGGTCAGGTCTTTTTTGGGGTCGTAATGGGTGTTCATTTGATCAATTAGATAAGGGAACATGCATCACTGGAGACTGTGGCGGTAATTTACAATGTCTCGAAGCATGCAGTGCACCACCTATTACACTTGCAAAATTTGTTACCCTTGATAATTCTTTGGATTATTATGACGTTAGTAGGGCTGTACAAAATACCTGCCCGATGCGCTCGACCCACACGGGTTCATTAAGTGAGCAGTGTGGGTTGAATGGTTTAGAGGCCCAAATTAGTATATTGGGTTGGGTAACGGATTAAAAAATTGCCAACCCGCCACAAACTTATCCAACCTGCCCATGTTATATATAAATTTTAATATATATATATATATATATTTTTTAAATCTCATGATTAGAATAGACTTGTCTAAACCTAATCGATACTCTAAATAGAGGGTATGAGACTTTCTTATGCATCTTTCCTGTAAGCTCACTGTTAGTACGTAAAGAACTTTTGTTATGCATTTCGTGGTTTCACTTGGTTAGATTTGTGTTTCTTTTCAGTTGATTAGAAATAGACTTGTCTCCACCTAATCGATACTCTAAATAGTGGGTATGAGACTTTCTTATGCATCTTTCCTGTAAGCTCACAGTTAGTAAAGAACTTTTGTTATGCATGCATTTCGTGGTTTCACTTGGTTAGATTTGTGTTTCTTTTCAGTGGGTATGAAACTTTGGCTTCGTTGGTTTAATTTTCCTCAATTGTAACTTGTAAGGCAGCAGGCAGCAGCCTACTGTCAGTTTTTTTTTTTTTTTTTTTTTTTTTGAGTTTTGTGGAGACAATGTCTGTTACAGCTTACAAATGATATATCATTGTAGGAATTGAGATTTGTTATTCAATGAAATCTGTCATTAATTTTGTGTGCATGAGTTATATATTTGAATGTAATTTATTATTTTATGGTAGCTTGAGTGTTGCTAATAAAAAATTGTAGTATGTAATTTTTTAATTATATATATATATATATATAGAAAGTAAAAATAAAAATAAAAAAAGAACAATGCTCTTGCTAACCGCCCAACCCCGCTTAACCCACCAAGTTGAAACCATCAAGATTTTCAACCAGTCCGCCGGATTTAGACTTTGATAGGTCAGCGACAAATTAGAATTTTCCTAACTTGCCAATGGCATATTGGATAAAAATATTGGCTTCATCCACCCAATCCGATCTGTGCATACCCCTAGATGTTAGCCTAGTTGAGGGCTTTAATATTCCAATCTCAATAGAGGCTTTGTAGGAAAATTATTGTATAGTCCCAGACTATACTCCCTCTCTCGCAGAGAGGAGTGGGCCCCATGGTGGGTAGGACCCACTCCTCTATGAGAGGGAGGGAGCTTAGTCTGGAACTATGCAATAACAGCCCGGCTTTGTGTGGTATAGGCTCATGTACGCCTACTAAGTGTAATGTAGACATAAACCTACTATACTGCCCTAACGAATTGGCTGTGTGGAAAGATGGTATTGTTATTGTACTGCATGAAAAAGTGCTTGTTTTGCATTCAAACTATTCGAATGGGTTCAAGGCTGCTTGTCCTACTGCTATTACTTATGTCCTTGATACTCTGACAAGCCTTAATTATGATGTAAAATCTTTATGGATACAGGATGTATGAGGATATATATAATTAGCCAAATAAAGTGAAGATCTTTTCTATCTTTTATTTACTCTCCTCAAATTGTTTTTAAACTTTAGAATATTCATTGTTTTTTCCAACTATAAATATAGCCACTATTTGATAACCCTCCTTTGTATGACCTCAATTATGATTTGATTAATATACTAATGGTTTTTTCCAACTCGTTGACCAACTTCACTTCATCTATATATATGATTTACCTTCCTATACTTAATGAAATGCCTCTTTTGTTTTCTAATCATTCTAATACCATACATAATGAAATTGTACACACCTTGCTGCCTTACACCAGAGAGGTCTAAGGGTGAAGCAACACTTGTGGAAAGAGATGGGCCTGGTCCTTTCTTCAGTCCATTTGGTCCAGTTTGATCCATTCAGTCCATTTAGTCTACTTCAGTCCACCTCGGTCCATTTGGTCTACTTCAGTCCATTTGGTCATCTTCGGTCTATTTAGTCTACTACGGTCCATTCAATGTAATTCAGTCTATTTCAATCTATTCAGTCCATTTCAATTTATTTGGTTCACCTAGATCCATTAGGTCCACTTTGGTCCAATACAATCCACTTTGATTCATTTCCGTATATTTGGTCCACTTCAGTCCATTAGGTCTACTTTGGTCCATTTAGTCCAATTCAATCTACTTTGGTCCACTTTAGTCTATTTGGTCCACTTCAGTCCGTTCGGTCCATTTTTGTCCATTTTGATCCACTTCAATCCATTTGGTCCGCTTCAGTTCATTCGAGCTACTTTGGTTCATTTAGTCCATTTTTATTGACATGTGAAGCTCATCTTGCAATGCATAAGCTGTTCAACATACCATGGCAGAAATTCATTTATAACTAAATTTATTGTCCTATCCATTCTCTAATAAGAATAATAATATATATTTTCATACAAGCCCTCAAAATAGTTAATATGATAATAAATAAATAAATAAACATTGCACAAAACAAACTCTTTATGTTGATAAATCTATTGTGTAGTTGGAAGAAACACCAAACTTTTTTACTAAACAAAAATTTATAACTATCCCACACTTTGTGTGGGCTTGCAACTAGTCGTCTATAAAGCCCAAATTACTCACACATTACAACATGCTTTTTCAAATCAAATTAAATCCCAAGGTATCACAATCCTCTCACATAAATTTCTTAATCTAATAGTACATAATAAAAATATAACCAGCATATCAAAGATGCCTATGAGTGCATCATGTGTATTAATATTAGATAAGAATTTCTATGTCGTTTCACCGGGTACATGTAGCCACATTAAATTAGAGTTGCTTCATAAAAATAATAGAAAATAAAATTATTATAAGTACTATCACAATCCAAGAAAAACACTCCCTCCCCCTTTGTGGGGGTCCGGACCCCTACGAGTGACCAGAAAAGGGAGGAGGAAAGAGGCCTGGTAAACCATCATAATTAGTGAAAAAGTGTAAGCATTCACTGCCCGACAATATGAATTACTGACCACACTAATGCTATGTTTGGAAGTTTTGAGAGAGAGGAGAGTAGAGGGGAGTAGAGAGAAGGAGAGTAGTGGAGAGGAGAGTAGAGGGGAATGGTTATCCTCCACCTTGTTTGGATGTTTTTAAAATTAAGTAAGGGAGAGAGCAATAATTAGTCTTTTCATTTGTAATTTTGTTAATATGGTAAGGGTAAATTTGATATTTCATTTGGTCAAACATTTTTATGCTCCACTCTCCCTCCAAATCTCTCCAATTTGGGGAATTAAAAATGAGGGGTTGGAAGTAGTTCAAACTCCTCCAAACCCCTCCAAATCCCTCTTCCTCATTCCTTAAAAAACATCCAAACAAGGTATTTAAATTACTCTCCCTCCTTTTACTCTACTCTCCCTCCTTCCCCCAACATCCAAACATAGCATAAGGGACAAGCCCTGAAGCAAAGGACGAGAACAAGTAGAATCAATGTGTTCCAATTTCTGGCCTTGCACCGACCATCTCATGGACCATGGACTAAATGACCACTGCCTTAAAGGACGCGTGCAACAAGGAGCATGGTGAAGCGTTGTGCAAAGATTTTTATTCGACCATTTGTGCTTATACCCCAAAAGGAGTACTCAAGTTATAATTGAAACTCCTTGTAATCATTCGACATGCATGCTACCATGAGTCATGACCCAAGCTATCACAAATTCAGTCTCCCTCATATAAATTGTGAACATTCACCTCAAGCCCAAACCCAGTTTACCTTCCTCAAGGAATTTCATACTGATTATAAGCTGTTAATCTAATACTCCAAAATGAAAACGTACCACTCACATTACCAATGTCTAAGGATTCATCATATGTAATAATATTAATTTAATAAGAATTTCTTTTATATGATAATTAAACGACATCATTTCGTACATGTAGCCACATTAAATAAAAGTTTTTTTTCCAGAAAATATAAAAATAAAATTATCAAGCATGTCAAAGAAGATTGAATGTTACTCAAGAGACCCTTGAGACAAGGTTATATGAAAAACGAAAAGAATAAACATTTCATGTGATAATTTTAAATATAGAGCGGTAGTTATTACATTTGTGCTTATACCCAAAAATGAGTAGTCAATTTACAACTTGAGCTTCTTGTAATTGCTTATGAAACCCAAATCCCCTATGCAACACATAGTTTCCAATCCAATCGAATTCGGCAATCATAATCTCCCCCAATATAATTATGACATCCTCATCAATTCCCGCAACCCACAACCAGTTTTGCTTTGATACAATTTGTCACAACCTAAGAAAAGCACTAACCTTGAAATGATCAAACAAAATGTAAATGATTCTTACCCCTTTTTTATATAATTTTACACCATTTTTTATTTTTAAATCTATCTTAATTGATGGATCGGCAATCATCCTTAACCAAAATATTTTTAAATGGTTGATGTCCTAGCCATCACGATTGATAGGATACTTCCACGTATAGTAGTGCATGAATTTGGAATGAAATAAATTATATATTTTTTAAATGTTTCTGTGGCTATTCAAAAATTGGGGGAGACTACTGATTATATAATTAAATAAAAAGTACACAATATATGATCGAAGTTCTAATATGACTCGCCAAGAGTCTTGTCGTTCTAATATGTATCGGCTTTGATTCTGTTACTGTGCTTTCTGTTAAAATAATAAACACACTTGTCGCAACACAATCCAACGCTCAAACACATGTAAAGGCTGTGTTCTTGAGCCTCCTTCACATGATATACATATATATATATATACCTCTATTGCTTCCTTTGAATTAGAAAGACTCCAAATTTCACAACCAAAAGGCCATCTCTTCTAGCATACTTCAAATTATCTCCAATGGCATTAAAGCTACTTCACCTTCTCTTGGTTCTCTCTTTCATAGGTACAACGAAACAATTGCACCCACATAACTATATTTTTCGTTTTCCTTTTCTTCTTAATATATTCTAACACTTCTAAATTCTTGGGAAAATTTTCAGGTGTTGATGCTGCCGTTTTTTCGTTACAAAACAACTGCAGGAACACCGTTTGGCCGGGGATCCAAGGCGGAGAAGGAAAAGCTCCACTAATGAATGGCGGTCTGCGGCTAAGACGTGGAGAAACTGTGAATATCAGTGCCCCAGAAGGGTGGTCGGGCCGGTTCTGGGGCCGCAGTTTGTGTTCATTTGATCAGTCAGGTAGGGGAACGTGCATCACCGGAGACTGTGGTGGCAAATTACAATGCTCCGGGGCAGGCGGTGCACCACCTGCTACGCTTGCAGAGTTTACCCTAGATAGTCCTGTGGATTACTATGATGTTAGCCTAGTTGATGGCTATAACATGCCTGTCTCAATAATCCCTTTGGGTGTTTCAAGCTCGTGTAAGCGTGCTACGTGTGTTTCTGACTTGAACCAACGCTGCCCTAATGGCTTGGAAGTGAGGAGAAATGGACGTGTTGTTGCATGCAATAGTGCGTGCTTGGCATTCAATAGGCCTCAGTATTGTTGCACTGGACAATACAGCAACGCTCAGACTTGCAAGCCTACAAGCTATTCGAATGTGTTCAAGGCTGCTTGTCCTACTGCTTATACTTATGCCTATGATGATCAGACAAGCCTTTTTACTTGTGAGGGAGCTGATTACTTGATTAGGTTTTGTTAAATTTTATGCAAAAAGAAAGAAATCTATATATATGCATATCAATAGATTATACTTCCTGCTGATCAGCTTATACTATTGCAAGAGAGGCTGCTAGTTTTTTTTTTCTTTTTCTTTTCTTTTCCTTCTCTCCTCAAATTGTCTTTAAATTTTAGTGATTCTGCACCCAAAAAAAAAAAAAATGGGAAGATTCCCTTATTCATGATCCTCATGTTTCTTCCTTGGATGTATTGTCATATTAGTATATATAATTATGCATTATTTGGCAATTTTAGCTAAAGAAAACCATACTTGGTTCCCCTTAAATTGAAAATCAACTCATTAGAAACCCAAAAATTACTTGAAAAAAAAAGCAAAGAAAAAAAAAATCAAATTAAAGTGGCCATCTAACCCATATGTGTGGCTGGCGGGTGACCCCCTTTCTTAAACTAAAACAAAGAATCCTTTTTTTATTAACAAAATACACAAAACAAGTATTTTGATTGTATTTTGGTGCGAAATCTAGTATCAATAATATTCATGATTGAAAATGTTCATTTCATCGTTGTAATAGTAATTGGAATAGTAAGTATGACCACTATATAAACAAATTAGTAAACTATTAATTTTCTAGTCCTTACTGGTCATTGGCACATTTCAAACATATTTAACAATTGTATGAAGTCTAGATGTTTAACATCAAGCTCCATTTTGATATATCCTAAATTATTTGGGTTGAAATGATTTTTTTTTTTTTTTTGGCTAAATGAGTTGAAATGAATTAAGAAATAGTTATTTATGCCTTTTATTTTGTTTATATTTTGTTACAACTGTAGTAGATACTAGTTTTATTTTTCATGTATTTTTATTTTTTTTTTTTTTAGTTTTTTTTTTCTTGGATCTTTTTTTTTTTTTTCATTTTCTGGCTCCCCTAAGCCAAATTTTTGGCTCCATCCTTGGTCATGTACTAGTTGTCAAAGGCTTGTGTTTCAAAAAGTTGATGGATTTGCGAGGGAATTTCCTATCAAAGTATGTGTTTATTTAATTCACATAATTTTTAAGAGTGGTAGTCGTGTATACTATTTAAAAGTTTCGTTCTATAAATCAAGGGCTCGTTTGGTATATTTGTTTAAATACATGTTTTCAGTTTTTAAACAACATTACACATATTTCAACACACTTTTTCACTTATATATATTTCTAAAAAATATAAACAATGTTACTAAAACAACGTTATCAAACGGCCCCCAAGATATGAAATTTAATGGAAAATAATTACAAAAATGATGTGATATGATGTATATCTTCAAATACATAAAATTAAACTTTTACATAGAATGTCCTCTTCAATATTTCACAAAGAAAAAAAAGAGGGTGTTAATCTAGTTTGGATAGACAATAAAGTTGACAAGCACTAATCCTATCATAGATTATCTTTTAAAGAGGTACATTTCGTTTCTTTTTCTTCCAAAAACTAACAGTGGTAGTGGTGTATAAGTGGGCAGGGTTATTGCCTTGATGACCTATTTTGGAAAATGACTATATTAGAAAATTATAATAAAGAAAAATGACTATATTTTGTTTTTCCCATTTTGAAAAGATGTGTCTTGGGTTAGGTTTAAAATCAGGCTTGTTTAGCTTATATATAACTTATAAAGCCTAACTTTTTGACATTTCATCAATTTTCTTTTATAATTTTGGTTTAAATGCTTCCCACTCCTATCTCTATAGATATAGAAATTGCCTTGACAAGAAAATAGACTTTCGATGGAAATTTAAATATTAAAAAAAAAAAAAAACAATGTACATCATTCTTCTCTTTCCCTTCAAGAATCCAAAGGTCCCTCTAATTAAGTGTTTTCTTTTAACTAATAAAAATCTTAGAACTTCAAAAGACTACTAAACAATATATAAACAGACCACTTATATTATTTATACATATATATATATATAGTAGTAGTGCTACGCATGATACGGTACGTACGCAAAAATATTTAATATTAAAGTATAATATATTATGTAGAAAGCTAAGCTATCATTGCTTGTTATTTAAAAAAATTATTAGGGTGATTAAGATTTAAATAGCAATTTATATGAGGAGAAAGAGAGTTTGGTAAATTAAGAAGAATATTTATATTGGACCGTTTTTTACAATATTCCTTATGTGATTGTTTTTTTTTTTTTTTTTTTGATAAGTAATATTCCTTATGTGATTGTTCACTAGCTGATAGACAAGGGAGAATGGAATTGGACTAGTTCACATCTACATCATGAATGATTGAAATCCACATGAAATTGAAGCCATTTCTTTTACTAATTAAAATTGAAAGGGTAATATGAAATCAATCTATGTTCCAAGATTCTATACATAGTTAATCCATTTGTCACAATTAGAAGTTCAACTCTATATCAAAGTTCAACTCCATATCAACGTCCCAGTTCATATCATTGCTCTATTTTTAGCTTGAAGTAATATTGCTTAGATACCTGCATAATCTAACCCAACACACCATTCCAATCTCACTCTAAGAGTCCGTTTGATTGGAGGAGTGAAAAAGTAAGAGGATAGAAAATAAAAAAGGAATAGAAAAGTGAGAGGATATAAAAGATTTAGTTTTCTTTCATATGTGTTTAATTGAGATGATAAAGAAGTTAAGAAATAGAAAACTATGAAAAATCATGTTAGTATAAATTTATAATTATATCCCTGTTAAATAAAACAAAAGGCAATACAATTTTTTTATGCACATTTATTTAGTACAAAAAATTATGCATGGACATTTCATTTTTTTTTTAATTATTATTTTAAAGGCACAAGCCAGATCAGAAAACTGGTTTTAAAAATAAAAAATAAAAACAAAAAAATAAAAACAAAAGTGATAAAAACAAAAGAAAGAAAAATAAAAAAGTGAGATAAAAAAATAAATAAATAAAAACCCAAAAACAAGGTGAACGTGCATGTTAGTAACAGGGGAAAAAAAGGAAAAATGAACTACGGAAGAAAGTGATAAAACAAAAGAAAGAAGAAAAAAAAAATTCCTGAAACAACGTGAACGTTAAAAGAGAAAATATATATATATATATATATATATATATATATAAGTTAGCAAAAAAGAATGTATAGAGGCATTTTGGACAGCTCATATTAGTGAGCTTTTCTCCATAGTTTTCCCCAAAATAATATATATATATATATATATATATATATATATGTGGGGGGCGACAAACCCAAGAACACTGTTCGTCCGAGGAGATGACAACATTTGATCAGGGGCCATGTAAAGGGAGCATGTAAGGAGAAGAACGCGAGCTGTGTCCGAGGAGATGTATATTTGTCCGAGGAGTCCATTGTCTTCGGACCCGAAGGATCTTTGCCTCACAGATATATGGGAAGCCCAAGTGATCCTTCTGGCAAGTGTAAGGAAGGAAGTGAACCTCGGACACGCCTGAGGGTAACAGGAACAAAGAAATATCTAAAAGACATACCTCAACCACCGCATTAAATGTACTGCACCTACCTCCCTGGCCGCATTTATGTGGAGAAGACCCCTGAACAGTACATTCTCAGCTACTGCCACTCACACGAGGCTAAAGGGGTAGTGCGATGGGACATGCACTCAAGTGGGCATCTGGATTTTGAACAAGTGGACGGTGAAGATGGAGGAGAGGGGTACTATATAAGAAAGGTATGCCCCTGGAAAAATGGGGGGAAAGGAAAGAAAAAGGAGGGGGAATCTCATTACTGTAGCTCTGTAGAATTGTAAACCAAGTTTATTATATTGATACACCTCTTCGGACTCGAACCATACATGTATCCGAGCACGTTTTAACATAACTACGTCCTTTAATATTGCCGTTCATATCTGTTTACTTAACCCTAGCCTAGCTCTTTTACCCACTCTCTACAAATCTATTGTTTTGGGCTCAGTGGGCTTAACATCCATGTCATAGTGGGTTTGGGCTACAGAAACTGACCCTACAATATATATATATATATAAGTCAGCAAAAAAGAATGTATAGAGGCATTTTGGACAGCTCATATTAGTGAGCTTTTCTCCATAGTTTTCTCTCCATTTTGGAGAGAAAATCCAAGAAGAAAACACCTGGACTCGCCACATTTTTTTCCACTCCCCTCCCAACCAAACACCCATTAAAACTTCTTTCTCCTAAATTTTCCATCTTCCCTGAAATCTCTCCAAACAAACACACATTAAGGGTCGTAGATGGTTTCAATCTCTATGGTCAAACAAACACTGGGTCTAAGTTTTTCCTAAAAAATGGTTGTTAACTGAGTGTAAGGTGAAAGTGAAACAAAAATCCACCTGATTAACTTGAATCAACCAACATATATGCATACATGGGATTTTTTTGGTTTATGTAGCTACTTGTGATTGGCCTATCTTCTCTTTTCTTTTTCTTTTTTTCTTTTTTAATAACATAGGGAATCTTTCTAAAGAATAGCCATTTGGACTCGCCACCTCCAATCAATAAAACCTACAAAAAAACTAACCCCACCTCCCAAAACCAATTGCCAAATTATCCAAGGGCATTCACCCCTAACAAGCTAAGCAACTTGTGATTGCTCTGTCTATCACCCTAACACACCCTTATACCTAATTTGTAAAATCGGTAATGCCTAATCCCCCAAATTTCATTTCTCTTTCACCTCTCTATCATTGCCATGATGTTGCTCTTCTATTCTATCTTTTGACTCTCATCTCTAGTCTCATCATTGCCACCCAACAGCCATAATCATTATGCATGCCTCTCCTCTCTCACTCCCCAAATTTGGTCTCTTGCACTCTTCTCATTTCTCATCAAGGCCTGTCACAATTAGCATGTTGCCACAACAATAAGAAGAAGACAAATCTGAATTGCACACAATCACTCGATCACAATCTATTTTATCCATGGTTATAAAAATCGAACAGCGGGCAAATCACCAATATACATACCATTGTAGAAATGCCATATCCAGTCATCACCAACCTCAGTAGAAATTTTCTAATAGAAAGGCACTAGTTTTGAGTCAAATCAACATTCAGAACATTGCAATCAGGCAGAAGTGTTTATGTACGTTTCAGCCACATTATAATGCGAGAAGATATAACGATGGTAAATGAGTCTATTTTAGCTACAGACAACTACTGTCATGTTGAATTCATAGAAATCTTAAGTTTTAACTTATCCAAAATCCATTTGCACATTAACCACCACCAACTTCTTACAAGAGGGGGAAAAATGTTTTTGATTACCTGTAATACAAAAAAGGTTTTGTACAACAATATTCCTGAAAGTCGAAGGTTGCGACCGTGTCAGACATTAACCAACAGTAAATATTATACCCAAAGAGAGAGAGGGAGGGTGGTGGAGGAGCATCACCTAAGCTATAAAGTGCAGCAGCCCATGTGGCACAAGGTCAGAGGAGACAATCCTATCAAGAACTGCAACAGCTGAATCTCCGTACAGGTTCAACTGGCTCCTGACCAGGGACAACAATCTTTGTTCCCGTGAGAAGTGATGAATTTCCTCCAGATTCATGTTCATCATTAGCAATAAGAGCCTTCTTGCTGATGATTCGATAGATTTCTGTGAGGATTGTGAGGAAAGCTGATTCAACATTAGTGGCCTCAAGGGCCGATGTCTCCATAAAGAAGAGGTTCTCCCTTTCGGCAAACTCTTTGGCGTCCTCAACAGGTACAGCTCGAAGGGACCCCAAGTCAGACTTGTTGCCTACAAGTATGATGACAATATTTTTGTCGGCATGGCCCCGTAACTCCTCTAACCACTTAGCTACATGATCAAATGATTGACGCTTGCTGATGTCATAGACTAGCATCGCCCCCACTGCACCTCTGTAGTATGCACTAGTCACTGCTCTGTATCTGAGATTACCACCAAGAATGTGAGCAGAACATATTAAAAATATATAAAATTATGACTTGCATCCAGGAAAAAAAAAATGATGGATTGGCCATAATTGTAAAGATTCACCATGTGAACCAAGTAGCCATAACAGTAACAAATCATATTTAACCACTCACTCTCTCTCTCTCTCTAACTGAAATAATGCCTAGTCCAACCTTTATCTGGGATCACCACCAAGAATGTGAGCATTGCAACTTGCAGCCAGGACAAAAAAAGTTACAAATCAGGCTCAAATATAATAGTGCTGAATCACAATGTGAATAATGAATCAAATGTAATCTCTCTCTCTCTTCCCCCCCGTGTTGAAACAGTCTCTAGTCCAACCTTCTCTTCTTCTTTTTATAAGAGTCTAGTCCAACCATTTTTTATTACCATGGTAAGTCCCGCTCTCTATTTCATCCCATCAAAAACATTACCTAGTATTTTTAGTCTCCACTTATTAAGGAGATCGGTATTGACCTCAGTGATAAATTATTACACTAGCTTACAACTTTTCACTAGGGCTATCACTGATCTTCTCTATCTAATGAATGACCCTACCATCTCATTTAGCAATGTCAGATACTCAGATTCTAGTATCCCTGTTTTCATGACCGTCATCACTTACCTCAACAGGCTTTAGGTTAGAACACAATTGATTCTCTATCACCAGAGTTCTACTCCAGAAACTGTAGCTCTTTTATCCCTATTTGGTATCACAGAGCACTACATCACCTCCAATCTCAACCAACATCTAACAGTATCTTCTGCTTATATTAACTCTCTAATACATAGGGCAACTGTACACATTCATATATAATTTATTGACACCCCAAAGGACAATCATACTGGAAATGGGTTGCTAATTTATCTGACAACTAATGCAAAAGAATAAGTACTAAACAAGGCCTCTACTGTAATATACTACATAGATTAAAACATTTTCTTCATTGCATACTTTCATTACCACCCCTCACCCCCCCCCCCCCCCCCAACCCCCAAAAAAAAAAAAAAAAAACCTCAAATTACCATTAGCCTTGTTAAATATCATCACTCATCCTAATGAGGGTATCCTAAACATAGTGATACAGAAATCATATTGAGTAGTTTTTCTTAGTTTACCAAGCAGGAAAAAAAAATAGTTCAAGGCAATAAGTATAGCCCATTTGCAGTTAAGGATGACAGAAAGATTGCATAGACTTTTTTATATATGAAAACAACACAAGAAATGGAAAATATACAGAAGCCAAAATATGGCATCCTTGTTTCTCATTGTGTTCGTTAAGATCACAAACTTGTGTAAAAAAAAATGCACTAACTATAGTGAAAAGTAACAACATAAAAAAGCCTATTCTACCTAACTTGCACCAGCAGAGAAAAACTACAAAGTTTGGATAACAACTGAAAGACCCTCAAACACTATGAAATGTTATTATTGCAACAGCTTCAGCTGGATATAGTAATTCCAATTTCTACACTCTTCCTTGTTCGATGCTTACAACAAATTCAATGTCTTGTATGCATATGTTGATGGATGGCCTCTAATTAAACAGTGTTGGAATAATACATAATCTAACTGATATTTCTAGAAACTAAATGGAACATTATGCACTGAATGGAACCAACATTTTGGTTTTAATATAACTCTGAAGTCTTCACCTACTTGGTTCTCTCTTTAATAAGGGCTTCAAACATACTAGCCTCCCTCTCACCATAACAAGTAACAAATTGCATTTTCAAGCATCCATTACCGTGAAGCTGTGCAAAACTTTAATACCACCTAAAAACTTGTATCCATTATCTTTAACCACTAATTTACTGATAGTGTCACACCAATAAGCTGCCAACCCAATTATCAAATTGTTCTCACATCCCTCCTGACAACTCTCAAGTAAACATGAACAAGAGGATCTTCAAGCTCATGAAAACAGAGGAATATACCAGGTCATATATTATGGGAAATACATAACCTATTAGTTCCAAATAATTGGTAGAACATAATTTGCTCAGACACTCAAACTTATTTCTTAATATTATTAGTAAAAATCAAAGTCAATGCCACTTTCATTTATAGTTTCCAAAGTCATGTCCATCTACTTCAAACATATAATGAAGGGTGGCCCTCCCCCATAGCCATTAACCTCCTAACCCCCAATGAAAGATCCCAAGTAAAACTTTTATAGATAATCAAACAGCCCAGTTATCCCATTCACAAAAGATAATGTTCTACTAACTTTGCAGACATCACCAACATATAAAGCTCATATCACCACATAATCTTGTATAATCTTCCTAGACCACCCAACTTAGCTCATATCTTCACACCAAAATTCACAACCCAATAGTCCTTACATTCCTCTTTCAACAATTATCCACCTAAAACAGAAAATGCACATATTCAAGCTCATATATTTATGTCCTACAAACCCATGAAAACACCGCGTTCGTGAATAGCATCCAAAGAGATCCACGGCCCGTCTGGTAAGAGATTTCTAGTAAAATTGTTTAAGTTTTGTGGAAATACGTGTGAGTGAAAAAAATGTGTGAAAATACATGTTGTGGTGTTTAAACAACAGTTTTCGTTGTTTAAACACCGTTACCAAACGGGGCCCTAATCTCCCTTTGTTCGGCAGGAGCTCAATGGTAGAGCAGTTGGCTATTAACTGACTAGTAGTGAGTCCTACCTACTGGGGAGATTTGATTCATTCCAAACTCTTTAATTCAGAATGAAATAATTTGCTTCGACTGATAAGAGTAGTTAACACATTCCCTGTGTCTATTTTTCCATTTAGTCATATCACATTCTATTTTTCCATTTAACACACTTCTCCAGCTCCTAAAACCACACTTATCCACTTAAAACAAGCCAACTAATAAAAAGCATACCAGAAGATCAAAACATCTTTCAAAATTTATGAAGTCATAATTTGGTCCTCAAAATTGGTACAAGTTATCAATTACATCTCAGTTCTTCTGCAAACACACACTCTTGCACACACTTTGACACAACTAACACATTTTTCACTGTGAGATTGGATTGCATCACTTACACGTGTCCACCCCACTAGTACCTTGTCAAGTATGTGGTCCTAGATTTTTTTTTTTTTTTTGATTAAATCCTTTCCAAATCTCTGCATACATGATAGACAAAGTGCTGATGTGGCATCTTAAAAAGCTGACACGGCCTAAAATAAATCACTAAAGTTACAAACGAAAATAAAATTTCACAATCTTTTTCACACGACCCACCACTGATATCACATTTATCATCACCAATCATAACATATCATCTCACCAATTGTCACGTGCCTAGACTTATTGAAAATAAATTAACAGGGCAAAAAAAAAAAAAAAAAAAAATTGGTATCTTCCAAATATTTCAAATACCAAGATTATAACTTTTTTAAAATTTATGGAAGTAATCATTACATTTATTTATATCCTCACAAATCCAACAATATCCAAAGCTAAAAACCCAACTCGTAAAGCCTCTAATCGCCAACTCAACTCGTAAAGTTCCTTATGATCAAACAAGTAACATACCAACCCAAAATTGTTAACTTTTTTTTTGCTTTTTGACATAAAAGTAGGAGATTCGAAAATGTGAGTATGCAAAATTGCAAATTGTAAAGTGAAAAGTAGAAGATGGTGGTACCTTTCTTGACCAGCAGTGTCCCAAATCTGAGCCTTGACGGTCTTGTGATCGATGAGGAGCGTCCTGGTTTGGAACTCGACTCCGATGGTGGCTTTGGAGTCTAAACTGAACTCGTTCCTCGCGAACCGAGCTAGCAGCTGTGATTTCCCAACCGCCGAGTCTCCGATCAACACCACCTTGAACACGTAGTCGATCTTCTGCTGCAAATTCGCCATATCTCTATCACACACACACTCTCTCTCTCAAAAATCTCAAAATCTACAAAATCCGATCAAATTCAAGGAGAGAGAAACGATCGCCGATCGATCAAGATCGGAGCTGATTTAGCTTCAAAGAGCAAAAGTCTTCGTTGTATACAGAATTTTAGCTATGGATTATTGGTTGGTGAAATTTACAGTGTATAGAGAGGAAAAGAGAGAGACAGAGACAGAGACAGAGAGTTAGGGTTTGGAGGAAAAGGGACGGAAAGAAGAAGAGAAATGGGATTTTCGAAATGGTGGAATGGAAAGAAAAGAAAAGAAGCGTGGAAGAAAGAGAAAGAGAGAGAGAGAGAAGAGAGAGACTAACGGTTTCTGAAACGGTCTTCTTACACTGCGTTTTATTTTATTTTATTTTTAATTATTTAAGGAAAGAAAAAAAAAATCATCTCTACACTTTGGTAATTTAGAGTATGGCTTCTGTTCAGTATTTTGTGATATTAGATTCGTTGTGGTCATAATACGTATTTATTCTGTGGCATTTAACTCGTTGCAATCATAAAATGTATCTATTTCAGACACGTGTCATGATTGTAGCGAGTCTAGTGCATTAGAGGCACCGGATAAAAGCCACGCCCGGTAATTTATGAAGAATAAAGTTCATCTCCAAACTCTTCAAAATATCTCTTTTTTCAATGTGAATTTTGAAAATCTAACAATTGAATTTCATGTTCCTTATGTTCTTAAGCTGTATATCAAATTTCGTTTAAATCAAATGTTATTTACTATTTGATCAATGAACTTATTTTTTATACACAATTTTAGATCACAAAAACTTGAAATTTTAATATTTGTTTGATGACATAGAAATTAATCTTTGGTGTTCTTAAAATTTTGCAAGTATGAAGAATATAATAAGACCATGTAATCCAACGATTAGATTTTCAAAATTTCGACTCAATATAAATTTTATTCATTTATAGAGATACATAGTTTTATCTTTTTCTTTTTTTCTTTTTTCTTTTTTGTAATTGGATTGTTACCATAATTGAGGAAATGGTGATTTTGAATAGTAGTTCTTCAAATGAAGAAAATCAAGAAATGTTATTAAGTTATAATTTCTTGTATATTCAATATACGTAATATCTCTCACACATTATGGACGTTACATATTCAAATTCATATGATATTTTCCTTGATGTCCTTAAAAGTGTTAATTTCCTTCTATCTTTTATCCTTTGTTTAATTTATCTTAATTCATATCAACCTTTTAAGGAATTGTATTAGTAATTTATTTGTCATGTTATGTATGTAATTTCTTTAGTGGTAGAAGGATGGGATGATTAAATTGATGATTCCTTTTTGAAAAAAAAAAAAAATATATATATATATATATATTGTGGACTAAATTATAAGTTTTAGATTTGAGAAATGAAAATTTGAATTTAGACCAAATTTCAAGAATAGAAAAGGTATTTTAGATTTTTCTTTTTTGTCCTCTGCTTTGAAAATTGCTTTTAGATTGATTTCATTCAATTAGTTTTTGTGCGATCTAATGATCATTATTTTTGTAAGTAAAAATTATGGGGAAAATGAATTATTATTATTATTATTTTTGGGAGAAAATGTTTGCCAACCTCCCTTGAAGTACAAGGAAACAACAATATTCCAAAGTATACCAAACACAATAGAATTCATATTTTGCTCTTGAATTACTTGGTTAAATTAGAAACCCCATCCATAAGTCAAGGACAAATAAATTAGGAGTGCTATCTTAAACAATGGCAAGTTTTTCTTCTTCTTCTTTTTTCAAAATTTAAAAAATGGCAAGTTAGTCCAAAAAATAATTAAGGTACCCAAGATAAAAATAGAGATTTCATTATATCTAATATACTTAATTATCACAAAGTAGATAAAAGAAAAAGGAAACAAAAAATTAGTGTTGACAAATTTACTAGTGAGCCGGAAGGAAAGTTCTAAAAGTACTACTAATTTTATTACGGAAGTTTTACAAACTAATTTGACAATAGTATAATAAATAAATTTCTTAATTACTTTTTTTATTTTTATTTTTATAAAAATTTTCTTAAAATAAATTATTAATGCATGCCCTAAAGGCATAATTTAACCAAACCCGGATAAGAGTCTGTTGTCTATATACAATTATGTGATATCACTCCAGACGAAAATGACAATAACGGTGTTATAATAAGGATCATTGTGCTAACAGTGATGAGGACATCAAAGCTGGTAGTAAAGAAGTGATGATGATTATGGTAATAAAGGGATGAACATAAGTTTTTTTTTTTTTTTTTTTTTTTTAAAAAGACTTTATGTAATCAATGCGTTAATGTAATCATATATAGCCATGTGCAACCGTGTTCATGTGAATTTTTTCTGTCTCAACAATATTTCTTGACTTTCTCAAGAATTGTGTGAAAATAAAGGAAAATGCAATCATAGACATTTGAATTCTCTTTATGCTATAATGTTTGATTCATGTTGTCTTGCTTGTGTTCTTATTAATAAAAAGAAATGGCAATCATAGAGATTTGAATTTTCTCTTTATATGCAATAATGTTTAATTCCATGCTCTCTTTGGTTTTGTTCTTAACAATATCCGACTCTTTTGTTGATTGATATAAAAAAAGATGTTTTACTAAATAAGAATGTGAACAAAAAAAAATAAAAATAAATAGAATGTCATTATTAGTGATTCCTAAGACCTCATGATATCTATGAGATTCTAAATTTGAAAACCCTCGTCAATATCTTGGGGCCACCTTAATGAGATTTCTCCTTATAATAACCTGGTGTGTGTAGGATGGAAGGACTACATATACCTTTGTTAAAAAAAAAAAAATACAAGTTTTAAAAACACATTTGAAAAGCCATTTCATACTTTAATTAGTGTTATTATCATTATTATTGGCTTTCTATTATATAATGATAGTTGAATGATTCATGCACAACCAAATAAGTATTATTTATTCTCACGTTTCTAAAGATTGTGTCATGATAGAACCTACAGTATGCAACTTGACCTCCTTAAGTATTGTTTCCAATGGGGTATAAGCAAGGAAAGCTGTATTAGTGAATTGATTTGGAAATTATAATTTATAATCTAAACCACCAAAAAATAAATAAATAAACCTGGCATGCATCATGATTCATGAGCAATCAATAAACTTTGATATTACTACCGTGCACCTTTGTTGCGATAGTCACTCCATAAGTATAAGTGTTTATGGGGTGTGGGGTATGGGGGAAAAGGGCCGGGGTTTAAGTCTCCAGGAGGGAGTTTCACACACATATACACTTAGATTAGGCTAGAGTAGAAATTCTATCTTGTATAAAAAAAATAAACTTTGATATTAATTAGAGAAGCAGCCCTTAGGACTTTGGGAGAAACTTTATGTAAGGGCAACATAAATATTTCTTTTTTCCTATTTATATAAATCCAATACAAAATTTCACTTTCAAAAAAATCAGCCAAGCATAATAATCAATATAAACAAGAAATTTTCAAAAACAATCAACATACACAATACCAAAATTTACATGAAAACCCTTCAATGTGAAAGAAAAATCATTGGACTAATATCTTCCAATACTTACTCAAAATCAATGAAGTTACCATTGGTCCTCTATAGTTTAAACTAGAGGCATAGAAACATTAAATATAAAAATAACTAGCACACAAATAACAATTAATTCATCGAAAAATGTTATGTACATGATTTTTTCACAACAAATCTTAAGTGGTAAATTGTTATTGGTTGTTACTAGTGATAAAAAAGTAATTTCAATAGTAAATTTGAATTAGAACCAATAACAATTTATCACCTATAACTTGTTGTGTTTATATTATGAATATAGAATTTCTATAATTCATCAGCTAATAGTTGGATTTCAATAAAAATCAACAAATAACAAGTTTGCATCTTAGTTGTAAACTACCCATCTAAAATGCTAAATCTTTATAGAAAAAGATGACCTAAATCTTGAATAAAATGAGCTGGGCCTGGCATCTCCACATAGTATGACGGCCCAAAGAGCCCTCTCAAACGAAAAGGGCTAATTTCTTGAATACTCTTCCGCTGTTGAACCGAATTCAGATGAACATAATTGGGGTGATAAAATGCATGTCAAGCTCACGTTGTTGCAATTTTAGTACATGGTTCAACCATTACATGTTATGCTATATTTGAACCTAAGAGAACTCACATGTGCCGTATATAATCAAAAAGTTTAAAATTTAGACAATCTTGTCTAAAAATGACCTACATCAATCCATATATAATTGTCTAAATTTACAAGTTTGCTATAGTAATTGTGTAAATTTATAATGGCACTATTCATTTTGCATTTAGTTTTTATTTTTTACGTATTCCAATGGTGAAGAAAAAGAATGAATGGTAGTTATTTTTTTAGAAAGAAAAAGAAACAATTTTTAAAAAAATCAAGAAAATTTGATATTTTAATAAAATGTAGTGTAAAATAGATAACTGATTTTGGATGTTTTGAAAATTGAGTTTGTAAAATAAAAAAGAAGTAAGTTCTTATGCTAAAATAGACAGAAATTTTTGCACGAACTGATACAAATACTCTTAGATTTAGAAAAGAGTAAAGACACTATAAGTAGTGGCGGCTATTCTTTTCTAGAAAGGGTAAGAGAATCTGTCGTGACTACCTGAACATAACCAAAATAACATCTTTATATATTGACTACCTGTTAGATTGTCATGAGAATTGAGTTGTATTCTGCATGATTAAATTGAATTTGAAAAGTGAACTACAATATAGATGACAGTTAATTTACAAAATAAGAAATCTAAAGCACAATCCTCTTGACTGTACTGCTGCTGGGCCTATCTATCAACTAAACAACAATAACTACAACAACAAAGCATTAATCCCATAAACACTCGAGTATCTCACTAACAATTTTGCTTCATGATCAGATCCATTCAAACGTGTTGCATTGAATCTGTCAGGTTAGTTTCCATGTGAGAGACCTTCTAGGTGTCATATCTTCAAACCCAGATATGGGGATGGTTTTATGAAGGATTTTGAGCTGAAAAACCTCTGAAAATTCCTTGATCAAAGATAAGTGAGTGATATCAATCAATGGACAATCATTGGAATGAAGCACACCTGCTTTCCCACATCCAGTGGATGGCTGAAATTCTCCTAGCAACCCCTTAATGCTTCCAACCTGACAGTTTCGTATTCCACATGGGACTATTGAGTGAAATGGGGTTAGATCTGTGTTGACATTCAGTGCTAACCCGTGATATGTTATCCACTGAGATACTCGTATCCCAACTGCTGCCACTTTCTTATCTCCTGTAGTGAAATTGAAAAGTAAGATCAGTCACGAGAATGATAATCACTTAGGCATTCTGCATGTTATTCACCCCAAAAAAACTATATTAGGATAAAGAAGGGAGGGTAACTTTTGAACAGAATGCTAAATTAAATGACTGTACGGTATAAATCAATTAACACAAAGTGAGAGGAATGAGGCTGTAGAGTCTGCCTCTTTTACAAAAAGCAAAAACTGTTAATATCTATAGAATAGCAAATCGAAGTCCGGGTTCCCAATCCAGCAAAAATATAGAATGTGTGAAAAAATATATGAAAATATGGTGAGGCTGCAAGAGTCATTTTCCCAGATTATATCCTTATATGCAGTGCCACTAGAGTCTTGATACTAATAAGGATCTACACAACTAACAATCAAGCAGAAATGATGTTGAGCTATATTGTATGCTATTTTGGTTGATAACACCATCTCAGAGTCCATTTTTAGTTCACGAAAGATAAAAGGGAAAATAATATAAAAATTCAACCATAAGCTTTCAAAGGAATCCAATTAACCACTCGTAAGTTGGTAACAGAAAAAATGACCACATGAAACTGAGAAACTATATTCGTCACACATTTGCTCATTACTTGCAGTTAACGTTCAGATAATGGATTAAAAGAAATGAGAACTACAAATCTAAAGAGATATTGAGTTGAAACATATGTTGCAAATTCCCAGATTTAAATTTCCCTTTCATGGCATCCAAATAGAGCAGAACAGAAAAAGTAACCATTTTCTTTATGAACGAAAAAGTAACCATTTAAAAACTACAAGTAATCATATTACTTATAACAGAGACTAAAAGCTAAATAATTCAAAATTGTATTCGCAAACACGAACAGGTAAAGAGACTTTCAACATGATTTGTTCTATACAGTATGTTGCCCATAAAAGTTTTTAAATCAAAGCTAATGTAAGTGCAGAAAAATGAGAACATGTAATGTGCACACCGGTACAACATAATGGACTGATTAGGAAACATACCAACCCAAACACCAGTAAAGCCCTCAAGTCGAGATGCCTTGATAGAGAATGTCGAGGAAAGAACACGGATGACCACCTCTTCAAGTGCCCTGAGGTACCAATGAAGATCCATCTTGTGATTTCTGAGATTGATAATAGGGTACATAACTAGCTACAGTCCAACACACATGCATTAAAAGTTAGGTTGCAAGTATAAAAATAAAAGCAGAATTCCCTTATAATCCACTGAATTTTATTGCTTAGTGAGAAAAAATTAGTAAGTTTATTAACCATAAAAATAAAATTCAAACACCTGCAACAAAGCCTTAGGCCCAAAATTTGATGGTTAATAACCATAGACCTTCAAAAGAGTAATCAGATTCGGTCATATGTATTCTTTTAAAACATCACTAGTAGGGGATGCAGGACAAACCAAAGATTCTAACCTTATAAGAGTGGAAAACCGAAGATTTCAGTTACTGTGCATTGTCCTTAACTTTGCTTTTAACCTTATAAGAGGGAAAAATCGATATGTCGTCCGCTCCTAATAATAGCTCTTTATTATAAGACCAAAATACTAATCAATTTTTGGTGTAGGCAGGAATTGAACCCCAGATCTCTTATACAACTATCAGAGATTTTAACGGTTGAGCTAACTGAAACCCACTAATATTTTTGCAATAAAGTAGAATGTTCTTGCAATTCATGTGCTATCCAAATTGTAAAAATGAAAGTCATACACACCAACAGATTATAAATTTTAGTTTATGTAATTAGCAATTTGGGACAAGTACCTGGCCAGGACCATGAAAAGTAACCTCCCCGCCGCGTTCGGTTCTGTAAACATCGTAAGGAGCATCCTTGATGTCGAAATTAAGGTATTCTTCTGAACTAGCTGTGCCCAATGTATACACAGGGTGATGCTGTAGAATGATTAGTGAGTCCTGGCAATCTTGGTTTTTCTCAACCAAGGCCTTCTTCTCCTTAACAATTTGTTTCTGCCAATCCCATGCCTTGTCGTAAGGAACCAGCTCCTTGTACAAATCGAAACACTCGCACCTGCACAATGTCTGTCAGTTTTTTTTTGTACTAACGGTGTTTGTGAAAATGCCAGACAGAGAAAACTCACGTTCTTGATTGGTCATTGATTATGACTGAGGCGGATTTGGAATCTGAGACTTGGTTCGATCTTGACGAGGTTGTTGTATGAGAGTGAAGCCGGTACGATTTTTTTGTGTGATTGTGAGATGGGCTTGTCGGAACAGTGATTAAAAAGTGAGTCGATGCAGCGAGAATCATATCTTGTTGTTGTTGCTGCTGTTGTTTTTTTGTTTCTACGATTTGTGATAAGCAGAGTCCATTAATCTGTAATCTTCAAAAGAAGCTGAGAAACGAAATGGCGGAGAAACCAAAGTACGTAGCTACGAAAATCCATTTCTTTTGAGGAGAATTTGAAGCACAAAAGAAAACAAGAGGCGGAACCCAAAAGGGAAAAGCGTAATTGGGATCAATTTGTAGAGGATTGCAAGGTGTGATCGAATCCTCACCTGGAACGGTGAATGTGAAAATAACGGAGAATTGTTCTATACTTCTACAATGTACAAAGTCGAGTTCCCTGAACCAAAAAAAAAAAAAAAAAAAAAGAGATAAAAGAAAAAGGAATGTCATTATAATATATGACTCGAGTTCCCTTAATAATATACGACTCTTGTTGATTGATAAATAAATAAATAAATAATAGAATGTCATTATTAGTGATTCTTAGGAATTCATGACATCCATGAGATTTTAGGTTTGAAAATTTTAGTCAATATCTTGAGGTCATTTCAACGGAATTTTTCTTTATAATAACTTGGTATGTGTGGGATGAGAGAACTGTATACAACCAAGGGTTCATTTGTTAAAATAAAAAATAATAAAATACAAGTTTTGAAAACACATTTGAAAAGTCGTTTCATACTTTAATCAGTGCTATTATCATTATTATTGGCTTTCTTTTATATAATGACAGTTGAATGATTCATGCACAACCAAATAATTATTATTTTTCTCAATCAAAAAATAATTATTTTTTTCTCACGTTTCTAAAGATTGTGTCATGATAGATTTGAACCTACACTATGCAACGTGACCTACTTAAGCATTGTTTCCAATGGGGAATAAGCAAGTTTTTTTTTTTTGTTGAGAAAGAAGGAAAGTTGTATTAGTGAATTGATTTGGAAATTATAATTTATAATCTAAACCACCAAAAAATAAATAAATAAATCTGGCATGCATCATGATTCATGAGCAATCAATAAACTTTGATATTAATTAGAGAAGCAGCCCTTAGGACTTTGAGAGAAACTTTATGTAAAGGGCAACATAAATATTTCTTTTTTCCTATTTATATAAATCCAATACAAAATTTCACTTTCAATCAAATCAGCCAAGCATAATAATCAATATAAACAAGAAATTTTCAAAAATAATCAACATGCACAATACCAAAATTTACATGAAAACCCTTCAATGTGAAAGAAAAATCATTGGACTAATATCTTCCACTACTAATTCAAAATCAATGGAGTTACCATTGGTCCTCTATAGTCTAAACTAGAGGCATAGAAACATTAAATATAAAAAATCATTGGCACACAAATAATAATTAATTCATTGAGAAATGTTATGTCCATGATACTTTCACAACAAATTTTAAGTGCTTAGTTGTTATTGGTTGTTACTAGTGAAAAAAAAAGTAATTTCAATAGTAAATTCAAATTAGAACCAATAACAACTTACCACCTATAATTTTTTGTGCTAATATATTATGAATATAGAATTTATATGATTCAATAAAAATGCTTTTGGCAAATTATACATATATAAAAATAAATAAATAAATAAGCCATTAACGCTTTCAATAAAATGCTAAATCTTTATCAAAATGAGTTGGGCTTGGCATCTCCACATGGTATGACGGCCCAAAGAGCCCTCTCAAACGGAAAAGGCTAATTTCTTGAATACTCTTCCGCTATTGAACCGAATTCAGATGAACAAAATTGGGGTATGATAAAATGTATGTCAAGCTCACGTTGTTGCAATGTTAGTACATGGTTCAACCATTACATGTTATGCTATATTTGAACCCTTAGAGAACTCACATGTGCATTTATAATCAAAAAATATTTAAAATTTACAAAATTTTACCTAAAAATAACCTTCATCAATTTATGTATAATTGTTGAAAATTACAAGTTTGCCATAGTAATTATGTAAATTTAAAATAACACTATTCATTTTGCATTTAGTTTTTATTCATTACATATCCCAACGATGAATGAAGAGAGTGAATGATGGTTGTTATATGTGAAAAAAGAGACAATTCAAAAAATTTTGATATATTTATAAAATGTTGTATAAAATAGATAATCCGATGTAAGGTATTTGAAAAGTGAATGTATAAATAAAAAAAGTACATTTTTATATTAAAATAGACAGAATTTTTGCATGAATTGTAACGAATGCTCTTAGATTAGAAAGAGAGTATAGACGCAATAAGTAGTGACAGCTATTCTTTTCTAAAAAGGGTAAGAGAATATGTTGAGACTACCTTATTTGAACATAACCAAAATAGCATCATTATATATTAAGGAACCAATGTCAGGAGGAATAAGGATGGCTATGGTAATTATCATCCTGAGAATTAAAAAGAGTGAGGGGAATCAATTGTAACTACCTTATCTGAATATAATCATACGTTTGTTTCATTATGGTTATTCTTTATTATTTGTTTAAGATTCCGACTGGTTTTTATCTAGGTGAAATTCAAATCAAATCCCTTATTTGATAATAAGAGACATTTTCAATTGAACTAACTAGAATTCACAATCATAACGACTTCTATATATACTGAAGAATCAATGTCTAAAAGGCCTAATTCAAGATGGGAGGAGTATCCACGGCTATTTTGAAAGATAATTGTCTTTCTAATGTTTCTTAGGACATAGTAATTTCTTCCAAACAACACTAATTGAGCACTTGTTGAATATATCTACCGTACCATTCAACATAGAGAATTAGAGTACCACACCAAAATGGCAAATTCCGTACGGTAGGTGAAACAAGCACCTACCAATTTGGTCGATTCCACTTAAGATTGAATGGAATCAGAAATTATGTTATTTTATTTTTGGCATAGGAATAAAAGTATATACCATGTAATTTTTTATTAAGTTCCATTAAAAGTATAGTTACTTTTACAGATATTGCTCCAATAACTCAAAATATATAGTAAAGAACTAGACCCAGATGGTAAAATAAACTCAAATCACTATCCAAACAATTGTCAAGCCTATGGCTTTCCTCTGCCGCCACCACCACTTCTTCCATGACCATGACTTTATAGTACACATTTTCTATGTATCATTGGAATTCTAATTTGATTATAAGTTAAAAATGGAGTAAACAATTAGTGACAGCTAAACTAAGAGACAATTGAATGAGTTTTTTAGCATTGATGTCAGGATGTGCCCTGTCCTAGCTAAAACTCCATGATCCTAATGGTACCCTTCTACGGTCACATTTACACCAACCCCTAGGTCACATTAAATTATTTAATAAACGTGTCCGTGCCCTAGGTCACATTTAAATTATTTAATAAACGTGTCCGTGTCTGTGCTTCTTAGGAAATTAACTTCTCCACACAAAAATATAAGGTAAGGTTGCACACCAATCATCTCTTTCAAACTCCGTAGAAGTGGGAATGTACGTGACCTTCTATTAGATATGTAATTAGACAGCTCAATTGGTTGAATTTTATGCTGAAAATTGGTATATAGCATACAAGTGTAAAGGTTTGAAACATTTGATATACAATCTTTCAAGGGTATCAATCAAGACTTTGAAAAAAAGATTTGGTTATTAATTTCTTTTTCCCTTGACATAAACGATAGGATATTAGCCTATTGGATCTTTATCTTACAAAGAAAGTAAGAAGATACATATTTGTCACACCCACAATCTCCTAACATTTTATTATACTTCAGTGAATTGGAAAAAGAGAAGCCAGTGTTGCACTCTTGGTTACTTTGCCTTGTTCCTAATACTATCTGTACAGAAAGAAATTAGGCAGAATGATTTGAATATTGCTTCTGTTTACTTGAACACGAGCACTTTGCCTTTGTATCCGTGAGTGTCTGCACGAGAAAGAGAGAGATTTGGTAAGGGAAGATAAGAGTAGTTGAAGGTTCATGTGGGATTTTTTCTCTACCGAAAGCAAAAAAAGAAAAGAAAAAGTTTCAGGTGATTTTGATGTATGGATAGCAATTTGTATAATACCTTAACCTGTTTCTGAAGGTCTTTAATGTACTCAACTGCCAAATCTAACATATCTGCTGTGTTTGTTTGCTGCAAAATAAATAACCAAAAAAGAGAAAACTTTGAGTTCCTAACAACAATTTTGACATTCACAAGTCACAATGTTTAGTGTAATTGTGTAAACTACCTTGTCCATGTTTGGGAAAAGCTCTTGAAGTTTCCTCATCCTTTCACTAATACGTGTTCTTCTCACCTGATGTAACAGATATCAGTGTCACGGGTTTGATTAGCTCTAGCTAATAAAGTGATTTTCATATAATTGTTGAATATGCCTTGTACCCAAAAAAAAAAAAAAAAAAAAATTCAACATGTTTGCTAGCTTTAATGTAATAGATGAGATTTACCCTCTCTGCAATGCTTCGCGGATGAGTGGCGCAGCCTCTTTTGGCTCTAATTTTACAAGGCACAGAACCTTGAAATTGCAAAAACTTCTCCATAGCGGCCATCTCAACAGAAGTCTTAGGCAAGCTCAAATGATGAGTCAAACGATGGGTTTGGTTTCCAGAATCAGCATTCTGTTGAAAGAGAAAATCATTGCTCATGATAAGATAGGATAAGCAAGTGCACTGCCAAGCAGAAAGCAGAAAGAACTACAATCAATTCTGCCAATTTCACCTGAGTTTCCAATGCATTTGAAGTTGGGAACATGTTTCCTTCATTGTCTCTGGCTCTTCTAAGGCTATTGAATGCAGATTCATCCCAAGAATCACTTGTGAACTTGGGGATGTACTGTTGATTGCTACCATTAGCATTTCCGAGACTTTGATCCTCTGGGCTAGTAATTTCATTCCCTATTTCAGCTATCTGAGGCAAACGCCGGGCTGAGAAGCTTAATTGATCATTCAATTTAGTCATTGATGGGCTGGCTTCCCCATTTGTATCATTGCAAGCTCTAAAAGTACCCACATCCCTCATCACAGCAAAGCCTGTTATTCATTGAAAGGTTCAAATTAGGAAGACTTTCAAGATAAAAGGTTCAAATTAGCATCAAATTGAAGCTTGAATAACTTAATTTGTCATAGTTGATAATTTGGAACTACCTACGTAGCTTCTTTCAAAAGAAATTGACCTTACAGCTATTGCTAAATTCTCCTACTATTCTTCTATTGTTTTTGGTTTACCCAGAAATATGCTTTAAAATTTCTTTCTCCAACTACAATTCAGTGTGAGAGGAAGGAAAAAATGTCCAACCTCCAACTCTCTTCCCTTTAAAACTAGTATAAGATCCCTTCTTAATAGTCAAGTTTTATTACCACTTTTTTTCCCACCTTGGAAATACAATATATGTTTGGTTGCTGAGAAAGTATAATTAGTCTAGGGACACAAATTGTTTCACAAATAGGAAACGAATAGTTATTCTAATCTTTTTTTAATCTAAAATTTTCCATCATTTGCAACTTGAGAAAACATGACTAGCCTCAATCAATTAACTTAGCCTACTTTCAGAGAGTTTCTCCAATATCCTATGCTTTATTTTCTTTGTTTTGTCCACAATTTACTCAGCATACCAAACACTAGAGAGGAAAAGATAGATTAACAATAAATGATCTCCAGTAAGAACATTTAAATAAGCACTCAAAAGAAAAAAAAAATAATTAAAAAGAGCAAGTGAGTAAGCAACAATACCATTATCCATTGATAAATCAGAGAAAAGCCCGGGTGGTAAGCTACTTTGCCTAACAAGATTGGAGCGGTTTCCTGCGCCCATTTTTGCTTGCATAGAACTCTCTAATCCTACAGAGTTTAAACCACTAAAAGAGCTATCCAAAGTAGTCCCAGCACCCACTGAATTATGATTTGTCAAAGCTTGAACTTGTTGGGCAGCTTGAGCTTGGTAAACCATTTGAGAATTTGAATCTCCTGAGCCATTGCTCGATGTCATGAATGCCAACATGGTCTCCACTTCTGGATTCGATGATCGAAAATCCCGATAATCCTCACATCCAACACCACCTCCACCACCATTAATGCTACCATCAACAAGGCTTGCAAGCAGTGAGCTTGGAGCCGAGCGATAACGCATTAGACCAGAATTATGCTGGTGTTGTTGATGTTGTTGTTGTAGTTCTTGTTGTGGATGATGGTAAGTATTGGAGTCCATGAAATCTAGATGATTCTTTTTCAGCTTCACATCTGAATATTTGAAGGTAGGACTATACAAAAGACTCATAATAGTCTCTCCCGGAGATTCCTGAGGAACAACAATAATTATTAGAAAACTACTAAAACAACTACAAGTAAAGTATTTATAAACTGACGTAGCAATAAATACGATATCTGAATTACTTTTTTTTTTCTGATTAATAATACATTAGTTTAAAAAGTTTAGAATAAATTGTACTGTTACTAACATTATGTTCTTTTAGTTTCGTATAGTGAGCTTTGATTCTCAAACAAGTTCGAAGATATTAGTATAAACTTTAAACCTGAATTATTGTCTTGACAAACTCTAAAAACTTTTCTTCAACTTCAAAAGTTACTAGCTTGTTCTTGAAAATAGCACATACAAAATGCTCAAGTAGGATCTGCCTTTTCTCCAAACTAAACCAAACCCAAAAGCTGTCAAAAAAGAAAAAAGAAAGCAAAATAAATTAACTTAAATTCAGCAACCAAAAAGTCAAAAACTCAAAAGCATACAAGTATAAATAAATAAAAGAACCTGCTTGAATTTGCACATACTGTATGGTATAGCTTTCTTTGAAGGGGGGTTCTATAAGGTTCTTCTAATAACACCAACTCAAAGTCACAAAAAGATATGAGAACCTGAGGACTCGTACCAGTGCACAAAGAAAAGAACAATAGCTTGTTTCAGCACAGAATCTTTCTTGGATTTTGTTCCTCTACCGTATATGGAAATAGCTTCAAGACAAAAATAGAAAGAAAGAAAATAATCTCAGTACAAACTAGTCAATTTACAAGTTACAACACGATTCAACACAAAAAATTTAGCACCATTTGAGCTCCAAAATTGGTGAGATCATCAAGCCAACTACCTCAGCTTTTCTGGGTCTGATTCAGAATCGCTTTTACTCTCTTACTCACACAGAGAGAGTTGTGAAAATTGGCGTTACAGTCACACAGAAACCAACAACGTTGTCTGTCTATTATGTGGCACATTTATGTACTAGATTTGTTTCGTAAGTGCCCTTGATGTTCATCTTAATTACGAGGATGCACACATGCACTGCATGACACAATGTGGTCCTTGACGCGTCATCAATTGGGAGTTGACCAAACTACCCTGTATTTGGAGCTCAAAAACACCGGAGGCTTTGCTTGGTTTTATTTTTTATTATATATATATATATATATTAAAGAGTCAGGGCCGGCTCTACCATAGATGCAATTGATGCAATTGCCTAAGGCCCCCAAGTGAAACAAGGCCCCTAAATTTAAACCAATAAAATTATCTCTTTATGTGTAAAATTATTAATGAAGCTCCAAATATTAATTAATGCATATAAATAATTTTTTTATCAAAGAAAAAGCATAAAAAAAATTGTGAGCTATGCAGGAGAATTGATAATTTCTCATCTATATCAAAGAAAAAATAGAGAAAAAAAATAAAAAATCTCTTCGTGAGCTGTGCTCTTGACGGTTCGATCTCTGTGTGGGAGTTTTGATTTGAGCGTACAACTCAGTCTCCCAAAACACAAACAGAAAAATTTTTCTTTCTCTCTCAACAACTCAATAAAGAAAAACTAAAAACAAAAGACCCAAAAAAATCAATCTCAAACCTTAGATTTTATACTCATTGCTAGAAACTCTGTCATTCTCCCCATTTAAATTTTCTGTAGCAGCTTGAAATTTGTTACGGTTCTGATCTTTCTCCCTTCAGGTTTGGCTCTTAAAAACCTTTCAGATTTGTGTCAAGCTCTCACTCTATTTCTTTTTTTTCCTAAAATTTTGTTTTCTCGTGGCAGTTGTAGAAGACAAAACAGAAGCCACATATTGAAAAAGTAGCTTCACCTACTGTCATGGTGTTACCTCCTCACCCTTTTATTTCTAGTCATTATTCAGTCGAGTGTTTAGTATTTTTAATATTTCTCTTTTTAAACTTATCACACAGCCACAGAGTGACCCACGTGATGTACAGAAAAAAAAAAAAGCTTTATTTTTTTACTTTTCCTCTTTTATTACACATTAGCTTGGTGAATACTGCTACAATTTGAGGGTGTTGTGAACAATGGAGACTAGAAAGAGATAAATATTTTCTTTTCATTTTTATCATTAAATGGTGATTTTGGATGTAAATTTGCGTATTTGTTTAGTTGTTGATAGTGGTTAAAATACAATCATATATATATATATATATATATATATATATATATATATTTATATAAAATATTCTGATACTCTGATAAATGATTTAGATTTTTTGATAAAACAAGTTTTAAATTTTTTTTTACCAATAAATGAAAATTACTTCAATTGAATTATTAAATTATATAAAAAGAGGCCCCATTGAACACGTTCGCCTTAGGCCACAAAATATCTTAAGCCGGCCCTGTAAAGAGTGTTCAATTTTATTATTACTTTGTTTGTGAAAAAGATAGGATGGCTATCTTAATTTTTCTTGCTAATTAACTAACTGAGAATGAGAGAGGTGAACCAATATGATATTGAGATTTTTATTTCTATATTTTTATTTTACTCAAATAATAGTTTGATTGGTTTAGAAGATCATTTCCTACTTTAAGCTTTTTATTAATTAAGAATTGATATTATGAATATTAAAAGTTTTACTACATAAATTATACAAACAGATACGTCAAACTTTTTTAATATAAACTAAAAAAGTTTGAAAAAAATAATTACTATATTGTTGATGTGATACTAATTATATCTATTATCACGTGAGATTGATCGTGCGATAAAGTTCTTAGACATTTTTATTTTTATTTTTAATCAATTAGACCCTCTTTAAGATAGATAGAAGTAAGAAGATTCATTATTTTTATATTAAAATTTTATAAGCTTCAGTCAAAACTAAATGAAATGATATATATAAGCTAAATCTATTAAAATTTATTGATACAAGCCTCAAATTCACATTAAAATAAATACTCTAAATTCAAAATAACTTAAACTCATATGAAACCAACATTTTTTTATCCTTTAGCTTTATAGAATTAAGCTTTATAATTAAAATAAAAAAGGGATAATATAGAATTAATTTGAAAGAGAGACCTTTATATAAGTAGTTTTGTTTAGTAATTAATTAATTGAGAATTATTATTATTTTTTTAGAATCCAGACCCAAAGGCTAAGTTTTATTTATGGATGAAAAATTACAATGCATCTCTCATAACAAAAGGAACTATATCATCATAAATAAATTCAAGCCAAACCTGTAGCTCATTACCCGACTCATAACGTCTGGCAAGGAAATGCTATCTATTTTAGTTTTATTTTTAAAGTTTTATGGCCTGACTTGGAATGGATAGAATTGCCGTCTTTGTTGTATTTTTTTTCTTTGTATGTGCGTGTGTCTATTTTAGTTTTATTTTAAAGTTTGAAAGCAACGTTATCCAAGCTTGAAAGCATGACAGCGGATATGATGCTTTGCTTATGGGCCAAGCGACTTTACTCTAACACGTAGAGTTATTTGTGTGTACATGTGTGGCTATTAAACATTAAAAAAAAGTCCTAGCATAAATTTTTGTTATGTTCTTTGGCTAAATTGAAGGGTCACTAGCTTTAACCTTATAGCTAGCTAGTCGGTGATGAATGTGCCTAATTATTTAGACATATCATTGGTCAACTTTCTTTGAGCAGTAATTATTAGTCACCTTTTAAAGTATTCTCATTGATTTGTGCCAAAAAACATAAAAGCATTTTTTACCACAAAATCGATCCACTTTTGCGTATTTTATACGGGAAAAAGTTAATGAATCTTTATGGACATTGATTTAAAAAAAAAAAAATTTAATTTTTATCAAAAAAGAAAAAAAATTAATTTTTTGACGATTTTTTACTTTATGAAAGTGGTATCAAAACTTTTTTTTAAATTGTTTATTAACAATTGTTTTAAGAGTATCCATTAACATGACTCATTTTACATTACCACTTTACAACATACCCAATATCTCATTTTTTTTATTTTTCATTTCATCATATTAAAATAATATAATAGATTGACAGAAAGAGAAGAGAGAATAAAAAAAACAATTAATTCGGTAAAGACTGTTGCTACAATATTAGGCAAACATAGATAATATATACTGTAGCAAGCATTTATATTCAAATGCAAAAATGCACGATCCAATGGAGCTAGGTTTTTGTGCATTTGTGTCAATAGTGTAATGCACTTTGCATTTTTAAAGGTTTTGCATCACCCAATGTGAATGCTCTTACTAGTCTCTTATTCTATTTGATCTATAATTTTCAGCTATTCAAGTTATGTAATTTTATTAATGTGCTTCAAGCTGCTTTTTTTCTTGCATATGAATTACCCACACACAAAAAAAAAAGTTTCAAAAGGTGCAATTAATAAAAAAATTAAATAAAGAATCATATTCAGGAGCCAAAAGCACAGGTCACAAAACAACTAGCTAGAAAGCTGGGTAAAAGAAAAAAAGAAAGAATGGGAAGGAAATGAAGAAATGTTATTGAGACTATTTGCAAGCTGTTAAGTTAGACTTTGAATTTTCAATGACTCAAAACTACCAAAAGTTGGTCAACTAGATTAAAAATGGTTTCAAATAATCACAAATTCTCAGAGGCAACTCATTTCTTTATTTATTTATTTGTTTTCTCTTATAAAAACCTAATCTACCTACAAACTCTCTGTGTTTTCTGGAAATTCTTTTTATATGTGACATTTTTTTTCATTTTTTCTGGGATATGTTAGTTCTATCAGTATTAGGTCAATCAATAAAAATATCCAGCTAATAAGATCCATAAAGTATTAGTACCAAATGACATAATTAATTAAACACGGTTCCCTCTTTAAATAAGAATTGAAAAGTCATGAAATGCATGCTGTCTACCTTAATTGATGTCAAGAAATTCTGACTAGAGAGTGAAAATTTTCAAGGTTCTTCACAAAAGTGTCAGCCAAAAGCTTTGTCAATGACCCATCTAGCTAGGTTACATATATACACTTTTTATAGTGAGAAACACAGGGTTCATACTAGTACAAACTGTACAATACCTCTAGCAGAAATAAAAGAATACTAGAGCCATTGTTTAGTTTTTGACCCATTTATTATAGCCGTAGAAGGAGCAGTACTACTTATAGTAGACTTTGTGACAAGTACGTACATACAATGACAGTTTAATTAATTAACATATGTTTGAATCATAAATAGTCTCTCACGAATGTTAATATATTCCTAACAGACACAATTTCACACCGCGGTGTCCACATTTTTATAAGGATGTTTACGTTTAAAACATGAAAATGGTAATTAACGCGTATAAATTATATAATAAATTAATAATAAATGTCTCATAATCATAACTCTATTTGAAAATTAGATGATTTACATTTCAACCTTTAGATTTAATTTACCAAAATTTATTGTAAATACACATTGGCTCTTTGATTCTAATCAACAAAGTCAATGGTCATAGAATCGTCACGGAGACACAATAATGAGTTTTACAGCAATGACTGATCAATGAAGAAAATTGTTACACGACGAACAAAACAAACAAGAAAAAAAGTCCCAGTCAAGCATGTTTTCAAGCTCCAGCTAAGTTACCCAGTAGTTAGGGAGTGTATGTAGGTGATCTTAATCACGCAATAATTCAAAAAGTTCAACACTGGTTGCTAAAAAAGTCCACTAGTCTTCATTGTACACATGGATGATCAATGGTTTTGACAGAATTGAAAGCAATCTTAGCCACAAATTTGTAATTGTTGACTTAAATAAAAACATGCTTTCCTCATGATATGCTTTGAAAATTATATTTGCCCATCAAAAAAAGGAAAGTTATGTGTGATGTTTAACCAAAGCTAACTGTGGAGCTCGTTGACATAATAAAAAAGTCTCTCCTTTCCGTGAGATTTTTGTAATTATTCTGACTTTACTAGGCATACCTCTTAGATGGTGTAGATTTAATTTAATTGAATTGAATAAGTTTGTGTTGTACAAACATGTACTAATCTCCATATATTGAGTGTTTATTAAGTAGAAATTGACTATATTGGCAAATACAAGGAGATTTAATTATAGAGTGTTGAGAACACTTTTTTTTTTCTTTTTTTACTCTACGGATCTATTAAAATACTTACTATCACCGTGCACACTTGACGCAATGAGGTATGGGAGGTAAGGGTCAGAGTTTAAGTTTTTAAGAGAGAGCTCCACACACATATATATTTCGATTATGCTATAATTGAATTTCTATCTTGTATATATATATATATATATATAAATACTTACTAATTTAGAAAATAATTAGAAAAATATAAATAAATAAATAACCCCAAACTTATGGACCAAGCCAATGTGTATTTCTTCTGATTTGAAACCTTGCAAATAGGTTTGGGGTCTTGGCAAATTTATCCACTTTTCTGATTTGAAATTTATATGTCGCCATGTTTGCTTTGAAATCGCTTCTTCCTTTTCTTTTGCAAGTTTGCTTACTCAAGCATTATTCTAAGATGTAACATTAACCTTATTTTCTTTGTGATGTGAGTGGTGGATTCGACTTTGCTGACTTGAACAAGGATTTGAAGGCCAAACAATTAAATATTAAATTATTAACACATGGCAAGGCAACAAAAAATACCCAGCATAGAGTAATAAATTATTGGTTACAATTACTTAGTTGGTGATAAAGTCAATTATCATTGAATAAGGAGCCACGTGTATTGAAAATAAATTTATTAGCGTGCAATAATCATCACATATGTAATATGGGTCAAATCATATGTTATCCATAAAAATAAAAAAGCTAATTATTAATTTGCTAAGTTGAATTGTATTAATTGTTAATTGAATTTTCTCGGCCCTAGCCGCAACCGTTAGGACAATGGAATCCTCTTACCTTCCTCTTGGAGTTATATTTTCTTCCCTCTAGTAACACTGTTGCTGGTAGGGCTAGTGGGTTCTTCGTCTTCTGGGGTGGGGAAACAGTCTTGGTCCTATTCTCGCCTACCTACTTTTTCTTATCTTTCTTTCGTGGTCTCTGAAACTAAAATCTTCCCATGGACTGTATCCTCGAGGGCTAGAGCAGACTTTCACTTTCAAACAAGGAGAACAGGTCAAGCTTAAAAGAAAACAACAATCATCTGTAAGCAATGGAGTGGTATTGGCGGCAAAGTTTCTGAACAGAAGGCTGCTTAATGTGGATGCAATTGGTCGTACATTTAGGGCAATATGGAGGACTCGAGAGAGCTTCAATATTCGACAAGACGCCGAACGGGTACTCAATAATGAACCATGGAGTTTTGATAAGCATCTATTCTTATTATGTCGCCTTAAAGGGTCTCAAAATATACGAAGCTTGCAATTCACTTCGACAAAATTTTGGATGCAGTTGCATGGATTACCTGTGAATAAGTTGGACATTCCCACGGCCATCCAAATTGGCAAAACTATTGGAGCGACCTTATCTTATGGATGTGAGGCAGAGATGATAGCAGGGGACTTTTTAAGGATTAGGGTGGAAGTGGATGTTTCAAAACCATTATGTGGAGGGAGGAAGGTGGTGTTAGATAATGAAGAAGAGGTCTAGGTGGCCTTTAGATACGAAAAATTTCCAAACTTTTGCTATTGGTATGGGATGGTTTGCCATGATGACAAAGACTATGACTTGAGGTTATCAAGCAAAGGATCACTTCCTCTAGAGTCTTAGGAGTTTAGAGCTAGGTTGCGAGTAAGTCCGTTTAATGTAGGATAGAAGACTTTTATGTTCTATGCCAAGCACGAAGGTCTTTCAAGCAAAGGGGACTCAACAGGATAACCATGAAGTGAGAACAACTGAGGCAACCCCTTCACCGCCGCCGCCCTCCCCCATAGTCCATGGTGAAGATAGTTCAATGGGTAAGGATTCAAATTTGGAAATATTAGATTTGGGGGGTAAAAATTCCCTCACCAGCCTGTCCTTAAATATTTCCTCCAAATCAAATTGATTCTATATCATCTCTTTCCCATTGTGAGCAAAACTCTTTTGAATTTCAAATTCAAGAGATTGATATGGAACTAAATAAATTTGATCGTGTGGTTGAGGTTAATTCGGAAGCAAAAGTTCAGGAGTTTGATTCCTATTCCAAAACCATCCCTAAAGAAGTTAATGAAGGTGAATTTGTGGGAGAACTGAATCTGGACAACTTAAGACCTCTAGACGTTCATGCCCTTGATTTCACTCATTCCACATCACCCCGAAACAACCCAAATCAAAAGAAGTGGAAGCAAAAGCCCACGTGGGGGACTCTTCCATGCAAAGCACGAACACAAGAAAGAGAACTAGAGATGAATGTGGATGGGATCAGTCTACTGAACCATGCAAGAAAATTCAATTATCTGAGGAGACTTATTCTCTCAATTCAATGGCAGAGGCTGCAAGGCAACCTCGCCAAGATCAATGAGTTGCCTGGTGTGGAACTGTCGTGGGCTTGGGAACCTATATACAGAGAAAGAGCTTAGTGCAACAGTCCGGGCAAAAGGTCCCTCTATCATGTTTATAGTCGAAACATAGGCAGATGAAGTAAGGCTAAAAGACATAACAAGGAATTTGGAATTTGATCATGTGTTTGTTGTACCTCGTATCAATAGAGGGTGCGGGCTGGATACGAAAAGAAGGATATTGGCTGACGCTGAAAGGGAGTCCATGAAATCAGGGGTGAATAATCGGGTAAGGGAGCTGAAATTGGAGATTAAAGCATTAATGGATAAGGAAAATTGGATGTGGCTGCAAAGGTCTAAAACTCTTTGGGCGACTCAAGGAGACCCGTAATACATGGTTTTATCACAGTAGAGCAACTAAAAGATATCGTAAAAACTTTATCAGCAGGCTTAGAAAACCGGATGGGCAGTGGAACTCTGCAAAGGAAGAAGCAGCTGGAATTCTCATAAATTACACCTCAGCAAATCCCTCACAAGCCGAAGCAACCTTGCAGTCTATTAACACTCTAGTCAATGCTCAGATGAATTGAAAACTCTCATCAGAATTTATGGCGTGGGAAGTTATGGAAGCAATAAAACAAATGGCCCCTCTTAAGGCGCCAAGTCCGGACGGCGTGCCCCCAATTTTCTTTCAAAACTATTGGAATCTTATTGGGGATGAGGTAACAAATTCAATTCTTCAGTTTCTCAATTCAGCTTCTTTTCCTTCACACCTTAATCATATGTTTATCTCCCTAATTGAAAAATCTGGAGTTAGTTTGTGAATTTCGGCCTATAAGTATGTGTAATGTCTTGTATAAAATCTTTTCGAAGGTTTTGGCTAATAAATTAAAAAAGGTCTTACCTGCACTAATTACTGAACACCAAAGTGCTTTTACAAAGAGTCGTCTTATCTCGGATAATATATTAGTTGCTTTTGAAACTATTCATAGCATGCAGAATCACAGATTCGGTAAAGAAGGCTATATGGCAGTAAAATTAGACAAGCAAAGCCTATGACAAGGTGGAGTGGCCTTTCTTGGAGGCAGTCATGAGACGGATGGGATTTACAGAAAGATGGATTCAATTGATGATGGTGGGGGTTAAAACGGTGTCTTATTCCATTTTGGTCAATGATGAGCCCAAGGGTTTGATCAGGCCAACCTGAGGACTTAGACAAGGAGATCCCCTTTCTCCTTTCTTATTCCTATTACGTACAGAAGGTTTACATGGCCTTATCTCACAAGCAGCAAGTCAAGGAGAACTTCATGGTTATTCACTTTGCAAAAATGGTTCTAAACTAACCCATCTCATCTTTTGCAAGGCCACTCCTCAGGAATGTGAGAAAGTACTGGAGATCTTGGATACATATAGCCAGTGCTCGAGGCAACATATAAATAAAAGCAAAACCACCATTTTTTAAAGCAGATCTACCATACCGAAAGGAAGCAATACATAAAAGACGCTTTGGGGGTTCCTAAAATTAAAAGCTATGAAAAATACTTGGGGTTGCCTTCTCTCATTGGTAGAAAGAAGAAAGCAAGCTTTGAATTCATCAAAGAAAGAGTGTAGAGAAAACTTCAAGGATGGGAGGAGAAACTTCTATCACAAGCTGGCCAGGAAATTCTTATCAAAGCTGTGGTTCAAGCCATCCCTACTTACACGATGAGTTACTTCAAACTACCGATGAGACTTTACAATGATTTAGAAAGCCTTATCTGAAGATTTTGGGGGGGTCAAAGAGGCGACCGGCACAAGATTCATTAGGTTAAGTTGGAGACCATGTGCAAACCTAAGGCGGAATGAAGGATGGGTTTTAAAGACTTAGCTATGTTTAATGACGCCCTATTAGCTAAGCAAGCCTGGCGACTCTTACAAAATGAAAACTCTCTCTTTCATCGGGCTTTCAAAGCTAAATTCTTCTTGGATTGTTTTATCATGAAGGCATCCTATTCAATCAAGGGGTCATACGCCTGGAGAAGCATCTTGCATGGGAGGGACATTTTGCGAAAAGGTGTACAGTGGAGGGTGGGTAATGGAGAGGATATAAGTATTTGGGGAGAGGCTTGGCTACCATCTGTTTCTATTCCATGAGTCAACAATCCAATGGGAATTGATTTCCCAGAAATAAAGGTCAGCTCATTAATAAATTCTCACACTCGAAATTGTGATATGGATCTGTTGCAAGCTTTGTTTAAGGCCGAGTAAGTGAAATTGATTAGAAGTATCCCATTAGGTAATGTTTCTACCCGAGACAAAATAGTTTGGTCTCACTCTCAGTCTAGTGTATACTCAGTCAAGTCTGGATATTACTTCCTTTCAAAGGATCGGTCTATGCTGAATGATGGAAGTGTCTCCTCTAAAGAATCTCAAAAGCTTTGGAAGCTAATATGGAGTCTATCGATCCCAGCAAAAGTCCAAAACTTTATATGGAGGATCGCAAAGAATGCTATCCTAGTGAAAACCAATCTAGTCAAACGGAAGGTACTCCTTGAGGCATCTTGTGATCACTGCCACCTTCATCCAGAGACCGTAATGCATGCTTTGTGGTCATGCCAGTGTTTAACAGAGGTATAGGAGTCAGATCAGGCTTGGAACTTCAGATGTGTGAGGAGTTTCACTGACTTTCAGCAATTAATCATTTACATTGTTGAAGCTGGTCTTGACCTGGACATGTTCTCAATGGTGGTATGGACTCTTTGGCATTGACGAAATAAGCTCAGAATAGGTTCTTCAATCCTCCCTCTAGGTCAAATCATTTCCCAAGCCCAACAGATGCTTCTGGATTTCTATCAAGTGCAGCCAATGCGGACAACACCATCAAGTTCCATTTCTCGCCCAGCTGCTCTCTGGTCACACACCCCCCCCCCCCCAAGCCCACACAGTATAGATTAATTATGACAGGGCTGTTTTTAGAGAAACAAATGAGGCAGGCCTCGGAGCGATAATTCGTGACAACGAAGGTCGTGTGTTGGCCTCCTTTGCTAAAAAAATACCCCTCCCCCAGTCAGTGGCAGATGTGGAGGTAGCTGCTACACGGAGGGCACTTATCTTAGCTAAGGAGCCATTGTTTTGGAGGAAGACTCAACTATTATCACTCAGGCTCTTCAAGCTAAGAAACCGTCTCTGGCATTGTTTGGAAATATCATCGAGGAAGCGCAAAGCTATGCAGAAACTTTCCATAGTTTTAAAGTGAACCACATTAACCGAAGAGGGAATTCTGTAGCTCATAACCTTGCTAGACATGCAAGACATGTTAGCGGTTTAGTTGTATGGATGGAGGAGGTACCTCCCCACCTTATTTTTGTACTTTTGGCCGATCATGGCTAATCTTTTTTCTTTTAATATAAGTTGATTTCGTTTGCCTCTTAAAAAAAAAAAATGGTTGAATTGTATTAACTATTAATGTACAAAAGATTTTTTTTTTTTTTTTTTTTTAAGAAACCAGATCCTCGGTCTAGGCATATATTAAAAACAAATAGTCAATGAACATCAAAACCCACTAGAGGGGCAATGTTAGCAGGCATAACAACAGACCATACCTAACAACCAACCAACTCCTTAGCTTTTTTTAGCCAAGGCATCAGCAACATTATTACCACTACAAGGTACATGAACAAACTCAAAGGACAGAAAAGAAGAAACAAGACTAAGAATATCCTCCACAATAAAACCATACGAAGACAATGCTGCATTTTCCTGAGAAACCGCATTGATAACAATTTCCAAATCTCCTTCAAAGATAACTGTGTGAAGACCAAGATCTACGGCGAATTGAACCGCTCAACGGCACGCTAAGGCTTCCGCATCCGAGACTAAGTTAGCCAACGACATTGACATGGATAATGCTCCGATGGCTTGGCCACCCCAGTCACGAATAATGACTCCTATTCCAGCAGTATTAGAAGACTTGAAGATTGCTACATCGAAATTCACCTTATAGGTTCCATGTTCCGGAGGGCACCACTGGTGCATCACAGCTGATTCGGGCAAGCTAAGATCATCTTCCTGGACCGCTATGAATTCCTACAGCAAGGCACTAGCTTTGATGCTAACCGACTCCAGAGGTTGAGAAGGACGACCAAAATGAGAGGCATTACGCCTATTCCATATTAGTCAAGTAGAAATCGCAAAAATTTCCTTATGATAGTCATCTTGTACCTGCAAAAACCGATCCATTAGTTCACAAAAATACAGGGGAGGGGGAGATGCCATGGATTGAGTCTAGTGGTAAGCCTTCCACACTTCCTCTACCCCTTTGCAAAGCCAAAGAGCATGAAGGGCATCCTCAACAGCACCGTGGCACAGCTCACAAGTATCCGAGCTAATGATTTGTCGTCACCTTAAATTACACTTGGTTGGCAGAGCATTGTTGCAAGCTCTCCAAATAAAGTGTATTATTTTATTAGGGACACATACCCGCCAGATTCTTCTCCAAAAGAGATGTAGCTGGTCAGAACTGGAGCTCCCTGCTTGACTAGCTGAAGCCATGGCAGCCAATAATTTGTAAGCACTGCTAGTGGAGAATTTTCTAGAGGGCGTGAGGGACCAAGCCACACGGTCAGATGGAAATCTTGGGCTAAAAGGGATGCCCAGAATCAACCGTGCTTCATGGGGTAGGAAAAGTTGATGCACCAAGTCAGATTTCCATATGCCCAGTTCATGATTAATTAAACCACCAACCATAGGATCAGGTAGCGCAGCAAACAGTGGTACGGCAAGGACAGTACCAGGCCTTGTTGGAATCCATTTACCCTCCTTAATCCACACCGACTGACCATCCCCAATTCGCCAAACCATGCCTTTCCTAATGACATCTCTCGCACTTAGGATACTCTTCCATTCATAGGACCCTGAGGCCTTTTCCTCCACGTTAAGAATAGAGCAATTGGGAAAGAAACGTGATTTAAAAACTCGAAAACACAAAGAATTTGGATTATTCATCATTCTCCACACTTGCTTTGCCAAGAGAGCATTTTTAAATTTTTCAATATCTTTGAACCCCATACCTCCCACTTCCTTTGCTTCACATAATCTTTCCCAACTCACCTAATGCACTTTTTTAGCATCTCCACTATAGCCCCACCAAAATTTGCAGATGAGAATTTCAATTTCTTTAATCAAACCTTTTGGAAGTTTAAAGTAACTCATTGTATAAGTTGGGATGGCTTGGATGACTGACTTAATGAGTACTTCCCTCCCTGCTTGGGATAACAATTTTTCCTTCCATCCTTGAAGCTTTTTCCACACCCTCTCTTTAAAGAAAATGAAGCTTCTCTTCTTCGCCCTTCCCACTAAAGCTGGCAACCCTAGATATTTCTTATACTGCCTAATTGCTGGAACTCCCAATAGCTGCTGAATTCGAGTTTGGAGATTGGGGGGGGGGGGGGGGGGTTAGAACTAAAGAAAATATTGGTTTTCTCCCAGTTAATCTTTTGGCCTGACCCTCTCTCATAATTAGCCAAGATGTTCAAAACTCGTTGGCATTCCATTTCTGAAGCTCTACAGAATAGCACACTATCATCTGCAAAAAATAAGTAAGAAACTCGAGGGCCATTTCTACATATAGCAACCCCCCTAATACTCCCATCAACCTCCGCTTGTTGAATCAAGCTTTGAAGACCCATGGCACACAAAAGGAACAAGTAGGGTAATAAGGGGGTCACCTTGGCAAAGGCCCCTTGAAGGTTTGATATTTCCCACCGGTTGACTATTAAGAAGCACAGAATAGGATACAGTTTGCAAGCATGACATGATAATACGGACCATCTTACTATCCAAACCCACATGGACCATTAATTTCTCCAAAAAACTCCATTCCACCCTATCGTAAGTCTTGCTCATGTCCAATTTAAGGGCCATGTACCCCTCCTTCCCTTTGGTTCTCTGTTTCAAGTAATCTCTCAAAAGCCACCAAAATATTATCAGTGATAAGTCGCCCTGAAAGGAATGCACTTTGAGAGTCTGGAACTATATTCATCAAAAACTTCTTCAGAAGGTTAGCCACTACAAAAGATTAGTGGCGAATAGCAATCATCTTTGGTATCATGGTTTTCATTTTTACTAAACAATTAATTCCATCAAAACAAAATATTTACCTTTTTTACAAAGGCATTATTAATATTGTCGCTTCTTTCTATGCATTTCAACTTCTCTCTTTTTATGCCTAGGATTTTGCCAAGATTTGCAGAAGTTTTCTTTACTTAACCCGGTTCCCCTTGATGAAGTTCTTACAATTTAGTCACCAAAAAAAAAGTTACGTAGAATCCAGTCAAATAAATAAAGCCATGTAAATTTAATTCATTTGACTTTATATTTGCCCATCGAAAAAAGGAAAGATATGTGTGATGTTTAACCAAGGCTAACTGTGGAACTCTTTGACACAATACAAGAAGTCTACCCTCTCCATGAGATTTTTGTAATGATTCTGACTTTGTAAGCCCTCAACCATTAGTAAAAATTCTTCTTAACAAAGGCATTACTGGTACAGGGCATACCTCTCTGATTGTGTAGATTTAATTTAATTGAACCCTTCTCCCAAAAAAAAAAATTATAATAATAGAATTATATAAGTTTGTGTAGTACGAACATGTACTAAGTTCCGTATATTGATTATTAAGTATTTATTAAGTAGATCTTGTTTATATTAGCAAATACAAGAAACCTTAATTATAGAGTGTTGAGAACACCCTTTTTCTTTTTTCCTTTTTTTTTAACATTTACGAATCTATCAAAATATTTATTAATATCATAATATAGTTTATAAAAATAAATAATAATAATAAATAAATAAACCAAAAAGATGGACCAAGCCAATGTGTATTTCTTCTGATTTGAAACCTTGCAAATATGTCGCTATATTTGCTTTGAAATCAGCTCTTCCTTCATTTTTACAAGTTTGTTGACTCAAGCATTGTCTTGAATGTACCACTAGCCTTTTTCATTTTCTTTGTGACGTGAGTAGTGGATTCGACTTTGCCGACTTGAACAAGGATTTGAAAGCCAAACAATTAAACATTGACAATTTGACACATGGAAAGGCAACAAAAAATACTCAACATAGAGTAATAAATGGTGGGTTTCAACTTCTTAACTAGATAAAATATATTATCATTGAATAAGGAACCTATGTTTGAATCCCATGTACACCAAAATAAATTGTGGGTTTGATCCTATGTTTCAGATCATATGTTATTTATAAAAATAAATTAAAAGGCTAAATTATTAATTTTGCTAAGTTGAGTTGTATTAACTATTAAAGAACAATTCTTTCTCAAAAAAAAAAAAAAAAAAACTATTAAAGAACAAAATGTACAAAAGATTAGTGGCGAATAGCAGTCATCTTTGGTATATCATGGTTTTCATATTTACTAAAAAAATTCCATCAAAAAAATATTTACTATTTTTGCAAAGGCATTAATAATTTTTGCTGCTTTCTATGTTATTTCAACTTCTCTCTTTTTATATCTAGGATTTTTGCCAAGATTAGCAGAATTTTTCTTAATTAGCCCGGTTCCCCTTATGAAGTTCTTACAATTTACTTGGCAAAAAAGAAAGTTTCATAGAACCCAGTCAAATAAATAAATAAAGCCTTATAGATTTAATTCATTTGACTTTAAACCCTTTTTTCTTTTTCTTTTTTTAATCTAAGATAGAATTATACTCTAGTCTAATCTAAGTATATATGTGTAAAACTTTTTCTTGGAGATTTGGACCCCAGCCCTTGTGCCCCCCCCCCCCCCCCCCCCCCAACTCCACCTCACTCCATACCACAAGCAATACTTATGCTTATAGAATGACTATTACAAAAGGTGCGTTGTAGTGACTTTAAACCTTATTTAGTCATGCATTGTGATTCAACCTAGTAATGTTGCGTGATGTTTAATTAATCTTCATCACTAGGCCAAGGCACTAATTGATTTTTGGTGTAAGTAAAATTTGAATTTCAGATCTCTTATTTGACGACAGAAAGCCTTTATCAATTGAGTTAATCAGAACTCCAACTCGGTAACCCTATTGAATATCAGACTAAGACAACTTTTTGCAAGTATTTGTGAGATTCTTAAATTATGCTACGTTCTCAAAAGTGAGATGACCTGTCCATTGGGTTACAAACCATTTGTCAATGGGTCATCTTATTAGAAATGTTCCCTGTACGTGAGGAAAAGATCAAAATCAAACTGCTCCATCGGATAAATTGCATATATTATAGGACAATGAGATGCTTTGACTTCAATTCGTAGTATTTTAGAATCAATTTTGATACTTCAATCAAAAACTCGAAGCATCTAGAGGTGTCACTGTCCTTTCCCACTATGTCTGTGATCACCACCGTCAACTTAAGAAAATTTTTATTACGTACTTTCTTTTTCAGTCTTCGACGAATTTCAAGCTGCCTAAAAACAGTTTAAGTAGTGTGTAGCTTCATATTAAACATGATAAATTACCAATTATTCTAAAAACATAAATTGTTTGAAAATTTTAAATTTAATCATTTAATTTAACACTCTTCTTTCAAGTATAGGTTTAAATTGTCCTTATTTTGTGAGGCCCAACACTTAAAAACTTTTTTAAATTTGATACCATAATAAATTACTAATGGTCCAAAAGCTTTAATTCTTAGGAAATTGTGAATTTATCATTTAATCTAACAAAGAAGTTGCTAAAAAAACTCATCCTATCTCACTCCATCCCTAATGAATTTTTCCTGTCTCAAAGATAGGACAAAACAATGACAAATTTTGCCTTGTTGAAGAGTGTGTGTGTGTGTGTATATATATAGAGGCCAAAATGGGCATTTGTCCATTTTGCCCAAAAAATGTAGCAAAATGTTGTTGTTCTGAAACTAGCTAGCAAAATGTCCCTATATTGAAACTTGATTTTTAAAAAATCGAGTTTCAATGTAAAACTCGATTTGATGAAAATCGAGTTATTTGGAAAAATTCACATGGAACTCGAGTTCCATAATTTTTTTTTTTTTTTAAGTTTGATTGCCTATAACTCGATTTTCTAAAAATCAAGTTTCAAAACAGTGGTATTTTGCTAGATAATTTCAGAACAGGGGTATTTTGCTACATCTTTTGGGCGAAAGCAGCAAAAGCTTATCTTTGCCTCTATATATATATATATATATACAAGTTGCTAAAAAACACTCATCCTATCTCACTCCATCCCTAATGAATTTTTCCTGTCTCAAAGATGGGACAAAACAATGAAAAATTTTGCCTTGTTGAAGTGTGTTTGTCTATATATATTAATTTAAATAGATATTTATATTATATTGTATATGTATAATTGAACTTTTTTTTATATGCATCTTATTTATAATTTAAATTATACAAATTCTATTATCATTCATTCCTTAAACACTCATTACACTCTCTTTCTCAATATTTTTACCATCTTCCCTCTCCCCTTCTCTTTCGTCTATCTCTCATTAGTACCATAACCACCTCATTAGGAATGGAAAAATATCTTTACCTCAGTCCACATCACTCATAACCACCTCACTGAAAATTAAAAAAAAAATATCTCCACCTCGGTCCACATCAAGTACTCCTGGCTTGTGCAAATTTTTCTCACCCCAAAAGGTGGACTAAGTGGAGATGGAACACTCATAATTCGATCCTACCTTTTAGCTCTACTTGTATTGTGTCTTCAAGATAGACTCGGCCTCTCTACCAATGGCATAAAATATGAATTTCATCTATTGTGGGAGATGACCAAGAAAGACTAAGGTCATTGCCATAAGGTGGGCTAATACACACTCCATCGCACGTTGATGGAAGTATGTGTGCTTCAATGTTTGACAGTAGAGAGACAAAAAATGATTAGTTAAAACTTGAAATCAAGCAAGCACAAATAGTTGGCAGATGGATTAATTTAAGCTATATATTATTATATCCTTTTTTTCATTGACATATTAACATAGTTATTAGATCAAAGTTTAGGTTAATTTGAGCACACATAAAGATCAAAGTTTAAATATACCTCTTCAGCCTAAGTTGCAGAGATTTATATGCACATGAATTGTGTTCAAAATGTATACAACAAATCCAGAATTAACATCTGTCTAGATAAATTTATGTAAGTAAACTAAGAACTCACAAATTAAACTTCTAGTCATCAAGCTATTTGCTCCTAGGATGGAAAAAATATATATTAAAAGAAGGAAAGAGGAGAGAAAAACATCCTTAAAAATGTATTCTAAACATATAATTCTAATCATTTAAGAAAATAAAAATAATAAAAATGTTCTCATGAATATTGATTCATTAAAAATTGATAAAATTGTTGCCAATTTTACTATAAAAGAAAATTACAAACTAAGGTGACAATAATTGTTAATGATGTCACATCAATATAAATAAAAATAAATTTGTTATAATTATTTTTGTCTTGTTCTTAAAAATAAACATATCTGCAGACTCTATATAATAAAATTTATAATATCCCAACATCACTTTTATATAATTTCGCCGTCTTTTTTCCAATAACTACACCAACTACTAATGTCATTTACTTTCCATCAAAGTGTGATAATTTTCTATATATCAAATTGAACAAAACCAGACAATCGCAACGGTAATCTAACTTAAGATTACAATCATTTTGAGAGGGAAAAAAAAAAAAAAACTATGTGACCAATGTAATGAACATATCGTCTAATGCTAGGTACTTTTAAACAGATATTTAGGTCTCACCAACACCCACCTAATAATACCAACCCATCAATTGGAGTAATCTCGGCGTGCACTTTATTTTTAATTTTTTATTACCTTTCTAAATGGATGAGGTTAGGTTTTCATGATAAAAAGTGTGGCATTTTCTTAAATTTTTTTTTCTCTCTCTCTCTCTCTCATATAAACTATTAAAGAATCCAATAAAGTTTTTGTTCTTAAAAGAAGATAGATTGCTTACGAATCTACCATTTATTTTTTATTTTTTTTTTGGGTAAGAATCTACCATTTTGATAAAATGAAAGAATATTCTACAAAGAAAGGAATAATTGGTCTCATATATCTTATAAGCATTTTTTTCCTTGAAAAATGCTATAGACACAAATTTTTTTACAAAAGTTTTTACAAACTGCTGATAAGATAAGTGATTATTGGTAAATAAAAAAAATGATATTATTAGTGGGTCCAAATAAAAATCAGTATGAAATTTATCACAGCAATAAATTATAAAAATGTTGTAAAATAATTTGTGACAAAAACATTACTCTTTTTTCTTTTTTGTAATGGGATAAGCACATTTTCAATCTCAAAGTCTGATATATGGACACTCGATTTTATGCAAATGATACTTATTCCCTCAAATAAAAGGTGCAATTATTATTATGCATCTTGAATTCTTGATTTGATTTGTCTAATAATATTAGCCGTACCCTCCTCAGAAAAGGGAAGAGATGTTGGGTAGCATGTATCAAAGACATCATTGGATGGCATTTTGGAAGGCAAAGTGCCAAAGTCCCCAATAAAACAATCTCACAAATTACAACTGTAAATTGGGGTTAAGAAGTAATAATTTACATATTATTTTACTTGGAAATCAAAACTATGTAGGCCAATCTCCTAGCAAACTCCTTGATTAGTGACCATTTGGATTTTTTACCACACTTTTAGGTACATATATGATTGAATTTGCCAATATTTAACTCCTAAAAAAGATTAACTTGATAATTGTAAAATAATAGGTTTCTATGTTTGATAATGTTCTATGTGGGTGCATTGATTCCCAATAGTAGAGATGAGAGGTTAGGCATAAAGCTGGTGGATAAGGATAATGACCTATTTAATCCATAGCCGCAAAGCAAATTAATAATGCGAGATACATAACATTTTTTTACAATTTTTCCATACTTTAGTGAGGTGATAAGTTGTTATTGATTTTCATATGAACCCACTACTAGCACCACTTTATTGTTTCTCATTCATAACTTATCACATCCCAACGGTTCTAAAAAAATGTATTTTTTTATATCTAAACTGTTACAATATTCACATATGAGTCGTATGATTAACTAAGTAATAAAGTCCAACATTAAATACTAACTACAAAAATGAGTGGTTAGATTGGTTAATAGAATATAATTAGATCCAAATCTCTTTTCTTTTCTTCTTCTTTTTTTTGTTTTAGAAGAAATCAGATCCAAATCTAATGGCTTAAGTTTTGGGTCAATTGGTATCTCTAACCACAGCCAAAGACTTAATATGCTATCTGAAATCTGAATCTTATTATGGATGGATTGGAGTGGAATCTATGACATAGCCAATTATTTTTTAGTAGCTATTCCAAATTCCTCAGCCAAAATAATAAACAAATAAATGCAAAAGGACTAGCTATTCTATATGCAAATATGCTGTTGCCTATGAATTGACCAAGTTCTGTCTCCCAAGATAGAAAAATATTCTACAGCAAAAAAGATAGTGTCTGAGAATTTTTTTTTTTTTTTTTTTTTTTTCTCATCTATTTCGCAAAAGGAATTTATGTTTCTCAATAAATGCACAAACATGATGATGAGTTATTATCAACTACTTGCAACTTTTTTTTTTCTTTTATACTCACGGGATATATCCTATAGGAGATCCACAGCCGTTTCATCATCTTTTTCTTTTTTTTACTTTTTATGACATGTTGTCTTTTTTGATAGATGCCAGAAGCTGTTCTGAATTCTGATTACCAAGTTTGTTGTATTCTTAATTCTTTGCCATTTAAATCAATGTTTATTAAATAAATAAATAAAATCCAAGTTTCAGAGATATGTATTTTTTTTTCCTGGCCACAACTTGAGCCTGATTTGATGATATTAAGCATCACCAATGTTGTCTGAGACCCAAAATCCATTCATGATAGTTGCTACTCCTAGGATCGTGTTGTTACTATTTTTTTTCTTTGAACAAAATATCTAGGATTCTCTGCATACCCTAGTAAGATAATATTACTTTTTTTAGGGGAAAAAGATAATATTACTTAGAACATAATAATAACTTCAATTTTTTTTATATTATTTATGAATCTAGTTAATAGGTGCTCTTACAACATTAGTTAATGAACTATTTTTATGAAAATTTTAATACCACTATTATTAAAGAAAATATATATATATATATATATATCAAAAAATAAAATATTTTTTTCTTTTTCCATAAAAACTTTCTTAAAATGATTTAACAACAAATACTCTTTTTTTAAGTATCAACAACAAATACTCTTAGGGTATCCGTTAACAAATTCATTATTTATTTATGTCAAACTTCAAATTCATTTTACCTTCTTTTTTTCTTTTTTCTTTTTTTATATAAGATAGAAATTTTACTCTAATCTAATCTAAGTGTATATGAGTGTGAATCTCTCCTCCTGAAGACTTAAACTTTGACTTTTACCCCCCACACTCCACAAGCACTAATACTTGTGAAGTGACCTTCAAATTTATTTTATCTTGTTAACTCTCAAACTCATTCATGAATATAGTTAGAATATGATTCGATAGAGTCAGATTGAATTTTTGATGAGTTGAGTTAAATTAAGACTCAATTAAGATGTAAATGAATTTAATTAAATTGAATTGTGTTTAATCTAATTGTCAATAACCACATACATAGAGAGCATCTCAAAATAAAGAATTAAATATGTGAGAGAGAGAGAGAGAGAGAGAGAGAGAGAGATTGAGAGAAGACAAAAGGCCTCCAAGGATCTTTGGTTGTTTGTGTGGAAGGAAACAGAGACACGTGAAAGTACCTTTGCTACTGTTGTTTGCTCAAAGCTAGTTTAGATTTTATGCCTCAGATGGCTATGAGACTGAAAATGCATTAAAATACAATTTTGGCTAAGAAAGAGAAAGAAGGGAATGCCTAGAATCGAATGAAGTCGAATATTGAGGCATATGTACCAAGATTCCTTGTCATGTCCAAATATATGACAATGATAAGGATTCACTAGTTGGATCCCACCACTTTTGCTTTACTTCCAGAATTGGAAACCCCAATAGGATGCTGAGAAAACATTTCGGTTTTGTCATTTTTTTTTTTAGTTTTAACACTATCCTCTAGATCTATTGAAATTATTCGGTACAATGTATTGTAGTCTCCACTCATAGGAGTCATACTTAAGTCTACAAACAATGTTCGAATTCAAACTTGTAAAAAAATTCTAAAATTTTGGGCTTAGCAAAGCTCAACTTCATTATCAAAAACAAACTCAAGCTTAATATTAGAGCATCCACAGTTGGTGTGGCAAATGTGCCAAATGCCAAATATTTGGCCCATTTGCCACACCAAACACAAAAATGAAACTTTATGAGATGTGCCAAATCTAAAAAATTATACAACATGGCTACAGTACCGTTGCAAATTTGCAATAGTACGAACAGATATTGCAAAAATTTTATTGATTTATATTCTCTTTTCTCTCACCTCTCTCTTCATTTTTTCTTTTCTCTTCTCTCTCACTCACCGGCTCCCTCTCTCACATCAAACCCAGCTCTTCCCTCAACAGAGAAAGAACAAAATGGGCGAGGCACAAGCGGATCATCGCCATCGTCATCGCCACTCCGATCGGATCATCGCTCTTCTCTCATCGCCATCGCCACTCTGATCGGATCTAGCTCTTCTCTCATCGCCACTCCGATCGGATCATCACCATCGTCCTCACCGTCGGAGGCGCAAGCGGCATGGGCGAGGCCACTCCGATCATCGCCATCGTCATCGCCGCTCCGATCTCGCCAATATCTCTCTCTCTTTTTTGGTGGTTGGTTGTTTTGATTGTTCGTGGTTAGCTAATTTTGGTTGATGGTGGTAGGTTGATCGGGTTGTGGGTGTGAGATTTGGGATGGGTATGAGATTTTGGTTGATGGTGTTTTTTTTTTTGGTGTAGGGGCTAATATTGGTTGTAGTGTTTGTTTGAGTTTTTTTTTTTTTTTTTTTGGTAGCAGTGACTGATATTGGTGGTCGGTAATCGATCTGTGAGGGTGGCCGGTGGTTGTGGGCTGTGGCGGTTGATTTGCGATGTGGGTTATTGTTGCTGTTGCAGTTGTTGATGATAATGGGGGAAGGGATAATATATTATTTTGATGTGTAGTAAATATTATTTTAATGTATAGAATTAAATTATAAAACATCTGATAAATAAGATGTTGTAACATGATGTGGTAAAATAATAAAGTAGGCATTTGGTGTGGTAAAATGGCATAATTTTTGCACCAACTGCTACGGATGCTCTTAAGTCCTTGAGCTTAAACTTAAACATAATCCATATTTTCCCAAGAACGTGGTACATAGAACACATGCACGGAAAAATAGAGAGAAAGAGTATACACAATTATCAATCAATTTTAAAATTGCATGTCTCTCACTTATATTTTTTTAACTTCAAACCAGGAACGGAACCATGTATAAGTAGAGGGGGGCTGTGTAGGGTTGGCCCAAGATAGTTTGAGGCCTAAGGCGGAAATTTTAAAGGAGCTTTTTACATCTAAATATCACTTAAATAATATTTAGTTTTTTTATTATATATTTTTTATTTCAAATCTATTATTAATTCATACTTATTAATATGATTAATTCACCCAAAGTGGACTAATGATACTTACTATATAGGTTTTATAAACTAGCATATCACCAATTCAAAAAATGTTATTCAAACTTTCATTTATTATTCTGTTTAAGTGACATCGATAATATTACTGTCACATCAGTTAATAAGTTTTTTGTTACAAAATTTGTATTAGCTTTAACATTTTTCATTTACTTAATGGAGATTAGGTTGCATTTCTATTAACTACTCATATTTTCTTTTTTCTTTTTTGGAGAAAATGTTAAACTTACTATAAATTTTATTATAAAAACTTACAAACTGATGTAACAATAAGGTGACACTTCGACAAAAGAATAAATGAGTATTGAATTACTTCATTTGATTAGTGACATATCAATTTATAGAACTTATGTAATAAACTTGTAATATACTATCATAACTCTAATAGTTTAGGCCTTGGAAAAAAAAGTACACCTAACTCACATTTTTTCTTTAATAAAAAAATAAAAAATAAAAAACTTACTGCCTCCATATTTGGGGGCCTTTCCATGTTAGGGGCCTTAGGCCATGGCCTAGGGCCGGCCTTGGGGCTATGCCCCCCCCCCCCCCCCAAATTTTTTTTAAAATATTAAATAATAGGTATATATTTAAGATTTTAGAAAATAAGTGCATAAAAAATTATATTTGCCTCTCTCAAGAAAATTATATTTGCCTCCCTCGACTTCGAATCCTAGTTCCGTCCCTGCTTCAAATAATTAGAGATTTTAAGAAAAACTTGGATGGCGGCTAATTCAAGAAATTATAAAAAGAAAAAAAGAAGAAGAAATTTCAAGGAAGAGATTTACCTTCAATAGATGAAGACTATGAAGTGTGAACGGCTTGAAACAAAGTAGATGAGATTACAGAAAGGGGCTTCAAGCAAATAAGGAGAGAGAGAGAGAGATACGTATGTTCTTTGAGAGGAAGAAACTAAACTAAGACTGAAAAAGAGAAGACACAAGGTTTCTTAAAGAAGATTAGTGTGTAGACTAAGACATTTGAGAGTGAAGAGTCGATGAAACAAAATGTAAGGGTGACAGTTAGGGTGAGCGGTCCCAAGTGGGACACATGTATTATCTATAAGTCTATTTTTTCATGCCCATATCAAGCTTATTTCCAAGCTTAGAAACAAGCCTAAGCTTGGCTTGTTTTGCATCAAGCCCTATGTTCACAAGCCTGTTTGTGGACAACTTTTTTATTATTTTTGGGTTCAACATGTTTAATAAACAAGTCTAAAGTAAAGCTCAAATTTGACTTATTTATAAATAAACAAACATTAACAAGCTTTTTACATTCGGTTATCTTAAAAACCCTTTTGTGAGATGCTTGTTGGACCAATTCATGAGCCTTGCTTATGGTCCTCAAAAGTCGACAAATAAATTGTATTATTATATTTTTCACACACTATAGTCCCATTGTGCCAGTGCCACTAAGTACCATATTTGTTTGGCATTGACAACAAAAGCTTTTTCCAAAGATGAAAGTGAGGACCCTTGCCAAATTGAATACTGGACCTCAACCTTTCAATCAGATTCAACCATTGAAGAAATTGACTCGACAGTTAATCCACAACATTTTCCTGGTCAGCTTTTTTCCATTCGTGTCCTTTTTCTTTCTTTTTTTCTCTTTCTGATATCATGAAGAAACCAAAGTTACATACCCCTATTGTGCAATATCATTACAAGATCAGAATATATTCATATAACTTTTGGCCAGAGATGCTAGTGAGATGCTAGTGATCTAGCTTCCAGTCTCTACAGATCTTTGATGGTCCTTCACTATTGATGACATTTGTCATGGCACCACCTTTGTTTACTTTCCAACTGTCTTCCATCTCTCTGCTTCTACAACGAAGCAGAACGTCATAAAGAGACCGGTTATTTTCTTTCAAGATGCCAAGAAACACTTTTGAATTTTGATGCTTTATTTTGCCATTAGTGCGAGTCTCAATTAGTGTACAAGTGTATTTACCTAAAGTTTACAAAATTATAATTGTACCTAAAAATATAAAAAATTCTAAAGTACTCTCAAAATATGGAAAAATTGTACTCCCTCCTTTCATATTCATGATAGACTCTACCATAAATATGAAAAGAAAAAGCACCATTCTCGGTGCTTATGGTCTGTTTGAATTAAGGAGGAGTAGAGTATAATAAATTTAGCCCAAAATTAGCTTATTTTGAGTCAACTCAACTCTACTCCCCTCCACTCCCCTTCCTTTCTCCCTCAATCCAAACATACTCTAAATGTGAGAAGAATGAGCATCATTTCTCTGTACTCCGGGTGTACCTAAGAATTACTCTAAAAATAGAGGTTATAGTTAAAAAATAGTACAAATAACTAAGCTAACAAACTAACCCAAAAAATAAAAGGCTAATCTAAAAGCTAAAGAGTCTAAGTATAAAATGAAACTTTTTTCTTTTTTCTTTTTGAAATAATATAGACAGAAAACATAAAAGATGGGAAAGAAATTAGTGTGAAGACAAGACTTACAGCACTATTACTTACAAAATGATCTAACCTTTGTAATAATAATACGAAACTTGAAACATATGATAGTTCAGGTGTTTATTAAATTGATATCTTAAGGGAATCAAAATAAAAATATCTATTTTTATCATACTTATAAAAATTCATATGGAAAGAGAGGAATGTGCCGGGTGACAAGAAAAAGAATCACACGTTTTAGAGCTCTTTCAAAAAATTGATCTATCAAATTGATAAGAGAAAATTCAAGGTTGAAACAGTTACTAGAAGTAGAACTACGAGGAAAAACTTGATTAAGTTAACGTATTTACTCTGACTAAGTTAAATGATTTCCATACTTAAAACCCATTAAAAGTTGGTTGATAAGGAAGATCACTATGATCAAAGATCAAACGGCTCGAAAGCCAGGTTGCACAGCCAAGAGACCTTTTGCTACCCGATGTTATGTTAAAACAATATAAAATTATCAAGCACCTGTTACATTTAACTTTCCATTATTCCACAACATTGTTGTTCCAATAAATTATGTCAAAACAAGACAAGTTTGTAAAGGTTACTTCTTTGAACACACATCAAGGCTTATGCCCATATCATTCATTAAAAAAAGAGTCACTGAAGTGTGAAACTGTGAATAGGAACACTACTATACTCAAAAAGGAAGAATTTGAAAAGAAAGGGTATAGACTACAATCCATCAAACACTGAAATTCACAATTCACAAAAAGTAAAATCCACTCAATATGACCTGCCACATGAAACATAATCCATTTTTTGCTTCTCGAATATACTTTTAAGCATTTTGACTTCAAATTATTTCTTTAAGACAATCTTGACATGTAGGCTTCCATAGTATAGTTGCTCAATAGTATGCTTTCCGAGGATTGTTCTGAAAGAAGAGAACAAAAAGGCAACACATAAGAACTCATTTGTAAATATAACCATAGGAGATCTATTTAATAAACACATTCAACACTAGGATTAAAAAAAATTCAAGGTAATACCAGAGGGTTAGGCCTGTAACGATAACCAAGCATCATCCGCTTCTTGTACTGCTCATATATATCATCCTCAGGAGTCACATCCCCAGGATTGTGAGCACCCACCCCCAAGTTGTCTATCTTGACATTACCTGCCATGATTGGATCTGCAATACCACTTTTGGAGCTCCCCAGACCTTCACCTGAAATTCACATAAAGGCAACTAAGTTTCTCACCAAATACACAGCATCTTGGAAAAAAAAAAAAGGATCATGAATCAGATTTTAAGACATGTAGGTGTTTATTTGTCTCTATGCGAAAATGTGTCTGCATGACTCGACATGTGGTGTGTGTGTGATAGAGAGAGAGAGAGGCACCTTCTTTCCAACCCATTTTAGACAGAAGTCTATGCCCCACATTATCAGCCTGGATTTTTGCTCTTTCTGCAGCCTCTTTGGCAGCTTTCTGTGCAGCTGCATCATTACAAGCAGCCAAGAATTTCTCAAGCTCTTCTTGTGGGATGTAATCACCCATGTGATGCCCTTTTTTAGAAGAAGCCGCTGTGACCAACAATTGGAAAGAGGACAAAGATGTTCATGGTGAGAACAAAATCAAAAAAACACACACACGGGAAGCCCAAAGTTGCAGATAAAAATAGTTGGTCAATGAAGGCTCAAATAAAAACGCCTTCAAGGAAACCAAAGAAAATTTGCTCTTACTGAGCAAATCGGGACCTTGAAGAGAAGCTGGTGGTGGCATTTCATCTTTTGATTGTTTAGGTTGTTTAAATTTCTCTTCCTGTGCAGCCTTCTTCATGTAAAACTCCATCATTGCTATGGGATCTGCACCTGTCGGTGCACTAGCTTCACCTACAAACAAAAAAACACACAATCATAAACACGTGTATATCAAACAAGTATTCAATACCAATCAATCAAAAGCACTTATACTTCATAATTTGGGAGGCATCCAAACATAACATGATAATAAACAAGCAAAATACCAAGTATAAATCTGTAAGGTACTGCCGACACACATGATATCCTGTTTAAAAATTTGAGTTAAGCATTCTAACACATTCCAAAACACTCAGATAAAATCTTCACTCTCAACGGAACACCCAAAAAATATGCTCCTCGTCCATTATAACAAAGTTCTTACCAGTGTATTAAAAACAAAACTAGGGATTATCCTCCAATATTTCATAAAATAATCTGGTTCTATTAGTCCTTTTTTTCGTTTTTGTGAATCACCATTGAATTCTTCTTCTGAAACAGAAAACATATCTCCAAGAAGTAATGGAGCAAGTCACTCCATTTTCAATGGGAACTGTGGGAAGTCTTTCAGAATCCAGTCATAGGGTATGTGCAAGAGAGAATAAACACAGGAGATCCTTTGAGAAAGCAATAACCCTATGTTTGGATAGAGGGACATGAGAGGGGGAGGAGTGGAGAGAAGATGGGAGGGGAGGTGGCTCTCCCTCCGTTCCAAACATACTGTAAGGAAAAGAAGGAATGGTCATCACGATGACCTTGCAGGGCTCCTCTTTGGTTGAATCAATTAAGAATCATTATAGCCAATCACACTCATAGTGTGTTAATAAAAATACCTTTTGAGCCTATAATACCCATTGTTGCACTTTCAGTTTTTCCAAATCCCCACTCTTGAGGCTAAATGTAGGATATCTATGTTCTCCTATTAAAAATATTTCTAGGATACTTTCTTATGCAACTATTCTTTGTAATAATGTATCCTTTGATCAAAGTAAAAACAAATTCATGCCAACTGCAACTAAGAATGAGATCAGTAGCTAAAATCAGCCATATATAGAAGAGCTTGACCCTAATTAAGCACGGCACCGACTGAAAATATTGGAAGAAAAACTGAAAGTAGAAGTTGAATGCATTTCCCATGAAAAGCCAAGAGGAAATATTTATATATCATTACCATATCTTCCTGCTGATGCTGTTTGAACTCTTGGATCCTCAGTGGCTGCATATAAAGCGGAGGCAGGGGTTTGATAGTTCAAATGCTGATGAGAAGACCTTTGAGAACCACTGTTGGATTTAGAAGCTGAAGTACTTGTACCACCTACACACTCAAGCACCAAAATTACAACTTAGGCTGGAAGGCAGTAAAAAAAATAATGATATTATAACAACACTAAATTATAAATAAATATTGAGGGAGGAATGTGGCAATACCATGACAAGTAGACAAACAAATAAATAAATGATTCTTCCCTTAGGATCATAACCAATATGTCTATAGAAAACCAAATAAAAAGTGCATATGAAATCTAGATACTAGGAATTGTACTGATGGACCACTACTACTACTTTGATTGTACAATGTGCAGAAGGCCTAAAAACATACAAGTCAATAAATTTTTGTTATAGCAAAATCTCCAAGACTCAAACCCCATGTATTATTAAATTTATTTCAAGCTATCTATGCTAGCAATTTTTCTTCAAAACTCCTGATTTTAATCATCAAATCCAAATGCAGCCTAGCTGAAAATTCCATTCCCAGGAACCACCAAAACCATTTCGTCAAGATTCAACTACTAACCACTGTGAGATGATTGGGATTCACTTGTCTGTGAAAGACCCTTTTCCTCTTCAGCAAGCTGATATTCATAATATTTGTAATCAGCGCAACTTTCATCAAATAGAAATCTGCAGAAGAATATATAACACCACACATTAGAAATTCATAATGTATCTGTGGGGAGGGAGCATTGCCAACACCAAAGAGTTGAAAATTAAATAACCCCCTGTATAAATGACAAAATTATATAATATGACCTAATAGAAATGGGAAAACAGCCATGCAAAGGAGAGCATAAACTAATAAATAACCCATAATAAGCTTCAATTGTCATTAAGGAACTCACTTAAAAGGGGTATCTCCAGGATTCTTTTGACGTGTAACATGCTCAAATTGCCTTCCATGTTTAGCCACAAAACTTGCTAATTTGTCAGCAACTTTCTTCACTGTAGGATCACTTGGAGAAGGTGGTGCTGCATATCACTTATAAACTGATTAATACCGAGAGCATGAACAAGGTTATGCAAATTACTCTTGTAGCAGGCTTGCCACATATTCCAAATCTTTCATTGAACATCTCTTTCCACCAATGTTGATAGGTATTTAAGGTATAAGCTGCAGTCATGAGACAAGAAATATTCAAGAATGTTTTGTCCTCTTCATCCATACCACTTCAAGAGTAGAGACATACACCCATATCATTTCCTCGATAAAAGTGTACCCAATGAAAAGGATGAAGCTTATTTACAAGAATAACTATAAATGTAAAAGACCAAAGGATCAAAAAGTTTTGAAAAGGCTATGCATAAGACCTACAATTTTGAAGATGGTTAACCAAAAAGAGAAAAGAAACTACTTTGATTGGCGGAGGAAAGGGAAGGAGTAAACTTTAGTTTGCCTCTACCTAAAACATTTCCTAGGAATTCAAAAGAGCATGAAGAGAATCAAATATGAGTTCTACATATTATAATCCCAGGCCCACTCCAAAACAAATTAGGTACAACTAGGACATACAAACGCCTCAGCAACAAACCCTACTTATTCTTCCTCCAATTTCCCCTACTTTACCACTCCCCCACCCCCAAAAAAAGTTATAAAAATACAAATAAAATCTATTCTCTTCCATTTCCCTACTTTCACTCTTTCTAAAATTTTGTAAGGTGGCCACTGCTTATCTAACTTTACAAGAACAACTATAAATGTAAAAGGATGAAGCTCATTTACAAGAATAACTATAAATGTAAAAGACCAAAGGATCAAACAGTTTTGAAAAGGCTATGCACAAGACCTACAATTTTGAAGATGGTTAACCAAAAATAGAAAAGAAACTACTTCGATTGGCATAGTAAAGGGAAGGAGCAAACTCTAGTTAGCCTCTACCTAAAACATTTCCTAGGAGTTCAAAAGAGCATGAAGAGAATCAAATATGATTTCTACATATTACCATCCCAGGCCCACTCCAAAACAAATTAGGTACAACTAGGACATACAAACACCTCAGCAATAAACCCTACTTATTCTTCCTCCAACTTCCCCTACTTTACCCCTCCCCCACCCCCATAAAAAGTCATAAAAATACAAACAAAATCAATTCTCTTCCATTTCCCTACTTTCACTCTTTCTAAAATTTTGTAAGGTGGTCACTGCTTATCAAACTTTAATTTCATCAAGAACCATGAATGGACCATAAAGTGCCTTAAAATTGGTAAACAACGCAAAATGAACCTTCTACTGGAGAGGAGTACCAACTTCAGACGAAAATACAATGTAATCACAGTAGTTAAGAAATGACAACCAAAAGTAAAAAGAAAATGGTACTGAGAAAGCTTTTCCATCCATCATAGCTTTATATCATATGACAAATGGAAAAATCAGGATGCACTGTTAACATCATGAAAAAGATGGCCACTTGAAAGTTCAGGAAATAAAGTAAGTTCCATAACAAAGCCAACAACTTATCAAAACAAATAACAAACTAATAAAAGGGAAAGAGAAAGAAAAGAAAAGATAAGATAAATTCACATGGCAGCTACTTAGACAAATTCAATACTTAAAAATTAAGACTGTAGAAATATTGAAGTTAAGACTTATCCAAAAAAGAAAAAAAGAAGAAGAAGAAGAAGAAGAGGAAAGAAAAAATGAATTTAGCAGATGGATCTATTTTGTACTCATGCTATGGAATGATACAGAAAAGATTTGCATCATCCCTTCATAAAATGAAGTTTAAAAAACATGTGCAATTCTAGAACTATAAAAAAGGCTATTGAAACAAAAAACTAACAACAAATAGTGGCAATATTTTCCTAATTCTTTTCCTCAGTAAATCAAAATACCAAAAGATCTGCAGACCTTCTATAGCCACCTAACAAAATAAAATAATTATTATGTATTCAGTAATTACCAACATCCACTTGTCTTGATGAATGTTCGGAAGCATCTGAGTGATCTAACTTTAGTCGTTTCGTTGGTGCATCGGCTGAAACTTTACCAGCATCTGTTTCATCTTCATCCTCATCTGCTAGCTTAACAGGAGGCGCCACAATCTTTGACTTTTGTTTCAAGCTGAAAGCAAGTTTTCCACCTGAAGAAGCTTGGGGTTTCTTCTGTGTATCATTGGTCTTATCCACACTTGTTCTACTAATGGTAGAATTAGCCGTCAATGACCCTGATTTAATTTTGATCGGTTTAGACTCCTCTAGTTTGGCACTCTTCTCCTTTTCCTTCTCTTGTTGAAGCTGTTTGAACCTCTCCATGAATGAACCATCATTAACAAAGAGACTAGGAGGTACTCCTTTGTCCATTGGAAAAGAACCAAGTATGCCTAGGATGTGTACAGCAGGTAAACTGTTCGACAAACAAGCTTCCAAGCTATTTAGAAAATGAACTGGAACTTTAGCTCCAGTATTTCTAATTTGTGAACGCGAAACAGTTCTTAATCAACTAATGATAGCATATGCCAACAAGAAAAATAAATAAATAATTCAAATGAAAAGGTGCAATGTATGTTTAACCAACAATAAAAATCAATCGCCCACAAACACCAAAATCACAACATTGAGAGCAGTGGAGTGCATTTCTTTTTCTTTTTCTTTTTAAATACAAGATTTAAATTAACAATTCAACAAATTCAACAACCAAAAAAAAAAAAATAGTTGCATGTTATATGTGAAAGTTAAAAGCAATAAACAGGTTCTGATAGCCTATGTACTAAGAAATTTTCCATAAAATACAAATCATAACTAGTTAACTACAATAAAATTGTCCCATATAACTTATAAAGAAGAAACAAAACCAACTTCCAAGTTACAAACTACCATAATATAATACTCAGATTGAAGCTGACTCATGCATAGCAACTGTAAAAAAGGGGAAAAGAGATGGCAACTACAATGCACATTATGTACTACTCCCTTTCCTTCTATTGCCATCTAAGGCCCACAATAAGCAGATTGCATAAAGCCAAGAGCCTATTCAGTAGGCGTAGCTCAACTGACACATCTTGGTATTTCCAAAAGAGATGTCCAGGGTTCAAATTCCCTCACCCCCAACTAATGAATAGTCAGATAGCATAAAAACGCAGTTCTAATACTGTCCAACTTATCCAAAACTAATGCCCAAGCAATACAGGGAAAATTGCACATTATGCACCATTGCAAAACCTTTAGAATTCAAATTCAGGTTGCTGGAGATAAACCCCATATTCCATTTATCCAAAACTATATATTTCCTATTCTGTACAATTTTAGCTCTAAATATAGAACAAATATCTCCAACATCTCAAAAAAAAAAATCCCTAAATCTAGGAAAAAGAAAAGCTTTTACTTTCATTCAAAAATACACCATTCAATCGTATTAAAATTTAATCTTTTTATGCTTCAAATTTGTTTGGACACCCTAAACAACAAAACTTTCATACAATTTCTGCACCAGATTCAGCTGAATAGAATTCCAAGCATTTCAATCATTCAAACACAAACCCTATCAACCCCAAAAACCCAATAACAACTCGTCAAATTTAGTAATACCCAATCACTAACCACAAACACTGACTAATTTCATTACTTTTCATAACCCAATATTCAAAATCCCTAAAAAAGCTTGTAATCAATAAAAGTTCATGCAAATCGAAGCCCAAAATCCAAACCCTAAGAAACACAAACACCTCCAATGAAAACCAAATCAAAGTGCCACAACAAACACAAAAACGAAACGATTTCGATCAAAATTGACTTACTTTAATCCGAAGATGTTCGCGTTGAAAATCGATTCGATCTCAGACCGCTAACCGATCGGGTTCGATTTACGAAAATTTCCTCGTTTGCCCTAATTTCGGATTTTGGGAATGGAATTTTTTTTAGAAGCTAGAGGACGATAAAGCACGACTGGCATATTTATAGGGTCGGTAAAAGCGCGGTGTAGATTCACGGTTTTATATTTATATATGCCTTTTTTAACGGTTATAAATATTTAATGTAAATTATCCTTAAAAAAAAAAAAAAAAAATTGGCAAATTAAAGAAGTCTAGTGAATGAGTGATATAATACATCTTTTATAATTTGTTGATTTATATTGAGGTAGTATATTTTGATTAGTGTATAATAAAATTTGTGTTAATAGTGAACCCATGGAAAATAATAAATCTTCCATACTACAATACTATTTAAGGGATTTTCCATGTTTTCTATACTACTATTTAAAGTGATTCTTCTGCTTGAGATCCTCATTTTTTTGTTCAAAAATGCCCCTACATACCTATGTTTAAGTATAAACAAAATTAAAAGATAATTCGGTAAAAATACAACTCTAATTCCCACTAAAAAATTGTCTAAAAAATAAGGCCACTCTCTTGTTAATTTTCAAATTATTTTATTCACTTATAAATTATATATAAAAAATAAAGACAGAGACTTTTTTTTTGCTATAAAATAGGACCACTAAACCCAAAAAAACCTCATTGCACGCGCAAAGCGCATGTGATGAGGCTAGTAAAGATTTAATGTAAATTATCCTTAAAAAAATAACAAAAATTAAAGTACTTTAAGTGTATTGCATTTTTTTTTTCTTTTTTTTTTTTCTTTTTTCTGCAAATTAAAGAAGTCTAATGAATGAGTGATACAATATATTATTTATAATTTTTTGATATATATTGATGCAGTATATTTTGATTAGTGTATAATAAAATGTGTGTTAATAGTGAACCCAAGGAAAATAATAAATCTTTGATTTCAATTTATCACATTTCATTAATATATATATGTGTGTGTGTGTGTGTGTGTGTATGTATATATGTATATCCACACACACAACTTATCACATTAGTAAGTTATGAACATTTTTTAATGTTTTTTTTTATTTCAGAATCATTGTTAATTACAAATGTGACTGAGCAATGTTTACATTAATAATTACCTTGCTGATTATAAAAAATAATAATAATAGTCGCTATGCATTTTCCTCTTTTAAAATAGTTGGCTAGCATATTATTATAATTTTCTTCAATTCAAAAGGTAAAAGGTTTTGATCTTACACTCTCTCTTGGAAAACCAAGGTCAAGTTAAGGAGGAAGTATACCCTCGTATTGGTATATGAGTCCTCACCCTCACAGCTGAGTGGGACCCACCAACTATAAGGGAGATGACTCATATACCCATAACAGGGTATATTTTCCCTAAGTTGAGACATGTCAAATTAAGAAGGTTTTCGAGCTCATTGTCAAGAACCATAAACCTCCACACCGTCATCATAGACCACCATCAATCCACCCCCGAAGTAGAAACACCTTCAACCACCACGAAAACATATACGACCACCGATAACTATCAATCGACTCTCTTAAGACCCTCACACTTGGTCCTTGTTCATGTGTGTTAATGTCACTTGTCAAGTTTGCTAATGCTAGATGCCACCTCATGTGCGAAAACTCATGTTTTACAACACTCTCGTGCTTGTTCGCAACCAAAACCCTATAATGCTCCATAAGGAACTCTTTTGGGGCCGCTAAGGTTAACGTGGGTTGACTGGAGAGTGGATTTTTTTTTTCTAGGTAGATGCAGGTTTAATAGGGAAATCAGATTAGTGTAATATGGATTTTGTGTCTTGAATTGTAAATGTGTAATGAATAAAGAAATAAGAAACATATAATATTAATAATAATGAAATAAAGATGAGTAGAAAGGCTTAATGTAGGTTTACATGAATGGTGGATTAATTAAAATAGAATAAGTGGAGTTTGTAGGTTAGATTTAACAAAAACCCTATTAAGCTTGATGATAAATTTCTTATTGGATGAAAAATATTTTCAACGGAGAGAAGCTAAATATTTGTAATAAAGCCCCCTTCCTCAAAGGGAAAAAAAAAACCATATAAATAAAGCTATTTGTCTATCTTATTAAAATAAATAAATAAATAAAATTGAGGACTAACCAAAAAAAAAAAATTATAGGACTTAAGACTTTAGTTCTGATATAAACATTACACGAGGATAATAGAATGAGAGCAGCAAGCAGTAGAGGAAGAAAGGAACTCAAACAAAGCTAGCTATAGCTAAACATGGACACAGCAAATCTCCTAAAACCGCTAAATCATATAACCCCATTTCATTTTCTCTCCAGAGCTCTTCCCTTTCGCTCTTTCCACTTTGCCCACTTCAAACTCAAACTCAAGCACAAGCACTTCCACCTCTCTCTCTCCTCCCCTACCTTCTGCTCTCTCTGTAATCTCTCTCTCTCTCTCTCTCTCGTATGTATATTTGTTTCTACTGTTGTTGATTGAATTGGGTGTTGTACTATATGTGTTGTTATGATGGTGCAGCGGAGAGAGGAAATGGGAGTTCTTTGCCTTGTGGGGTTGGTGAGGCAGTGAGCCAGGTTTCAACAAGAAAGCTTCTTCAAGTTGTATTGGTTTCACCTCAGGTACCCAGAAGGAGTTGCCAATGGGCACATGTTAAAAGGAGTTATAAATATTCAATTTTTGAGCTTTAAAGTACTTGTCAATAATTCCTTAGTTTATACACACAAATTTCATTGTGGCTGTGTGTGTGCTTTTCTTCATATTTGTGCATAATTTGAATTTACAGTCTGAAAAATGTACAAGAACGTGGTTTAGTAAAGTATGAAATGTACCTTATGTCGTTAGGAGACATTCGTTAACAAAAGCCAGTACAAAAATTTTACTGTGAGAAGAGAACATAGTGCATTAATGGGTGTTAAGGGATGCTATGGTTATAAAAGTTTTTAAGCCTTGAAGAGATGAGTAAAGTGTGCTCAGGAGATTAGTCTATTAGCTGCTGTATGTGCTGGTTTGTCTTGCTAGAGTTTGTAATTGCAGGCAGTGTTTGCTAGAGTTTGTGATATTTTAGAAGTTTTGTTTTGGTTCATCTGTTCTGCAGTCTGAGTACTACTCACACTGCTTTGTATTGAGTCATTTGACTCTGGATTCTGTACTGTATTTCTTTAGATCAATAGTATTTCTGATTCATAAAAAAATAAATAAATAAAAGAGAAGAAAAGAAAAAGAAAGTCTTAAAAAGCTACATCTTTACTTTTATGTTATTTATATATAATGTATTTGTGATACCCTGAATTGAATTGTATTGTATTGTATGAGTCTATGTTGTGTGTGTGTGTATTGAGTCCTGCATCAAACATATAATGGGTCAATCTAGGCTATATAATTACGGGGTGTTCCAACAGTAGTCCTTTAAGCCTTTTAGGCATATAGAACAAATGCTTAGCTAGCAAATCCTAAGGTTGTGACAATACTTATTGGAGGATAGTATAAGTTATAGTAGCACTAAAAGTATCTAATTGTCAAATAATAGGTTTGTATTTATTCTGTTTAGTTGAGTACATAGTTTGTATGACCCTTTTTTTATGCAATCTTATTGGGTACCCATGATGAAGTTTTCCTCTGCAGAGGTTTGGGCATATTCAGGTTATGTTGTGCTTTTATGGGTGAATTGAGTAGAAAGACGACTGTTTTTATTATAAAAAAAAAAAAATAAAGTTTGTGGTATAATTGTATATTTATTAGAGTATTATGTATTCAAACATAAAAAGTATCAAATTTATTGGGAGTACAGGAAATTGCAAATGTTTTGGATAGTGAAGTACAGTTCTTTAAGTGGTAAACTGGTAATAATAGTTTCACATGAGGTGCCAAATATAAGTTCTAGTAGCACTAAATGTTCCAAATTATTAATGAATCATCTTGTACTTATCTTTGTTTCACTCAAGTGTAGGCTGTGGGAGAAGAAAAAAGGATTTTTGCAGAATAATCTTTAGACAAGTTTAAGAATGGGTGCGAAGTCGAGAACAATATTTTAACCAGGATTTTTTTTAAAATTAAAAAAAAATGTTATCAATTGAACAGGATTTGAAGAGTTTGTGATTGTAGTAAACTAATCATTGATAGTATAACTGTATACGCAGTACTTTACATGTGAAAATCAGGTTCAAGTTTTTTAACTGCATTGGATGCTATTGGTGCTGATGACTTGATATTTGTTGTTGTAAAATTGTTAGAGTGAAACTGAAGGTGTATTGATAGTAATGCCTAGTTCTTAGTTTGAATTCTCAGTATTTACTGTGCGTTAATTTGTATCTGTTGTGTCAAAGATGGTTAGTGATTTCACGTCTATAGGTGGTGCCATGTCGAGTTTGTTAATTACTACCAAGTGAGTTAACAAGTGTATCTGTACATGGGAGTTTAATATATAGTACCATACTACTTAAATTTTTTTGTTAGACAATTAAAGTTTGAAAGACCATGGTGTGTCACATTTCCTTCTTCTCATTAATTTCTCCAAATCGTGGGGAACAATATTTTGGGTATTCCAGACTTTGGTGACTCCAAAATCATAATTTCTCAATGTTTTCTTTTGGGTTGCAGACAACCTCATTTTCTCAAGGCTGGTACTGAGATTTCTATTGTCATTCGCAGATTCCTGGAAACACAGGTTGTATTGCCAGAACATGCGCTGCATCAGCTGTTGGACTACACCTAGTTGGGGTAGATACTGCCAGTTTGAGTTCCATTATTATTTTTGTTTGTATAAGCAGGAAGATTAAATTGTTTTATACTGCCCCTTCATAATAAAAGTTGCTACTGACTCTTGTTGAACATGCTTCTTTTATTCTTCAGCCATTAGGATTTCAGGTGGATGATGCGAAGCTAAAGCGTGCAGGGTTGGATTATTGGCCGTATCCAAAAGTATCTGTTCTATTTGTTGTTTCTTCTTTGAATTTTCTTTACTTGAGCTAATCTTTCTGTCACATATAAAAATTTACTTGTAGCATTTTAAATAACTGATATTGGTATGCGAACCAAAAGCATAACCATTTTTTTCTGCCTTGAGGTTATGAAATAGTACTAAGCTAATTTTTTCACAACCTGGAAAGTTACTTTTTCTGGGAAGGATATACTTGCCTTGCACTCTTGCCTTTCATGCCAACTTGAGATTCAATAGTTTGAACTTGTTTGATTGACAGGATTCACTCATGGCTTGTTACAGAACAGTTTTTTTTTTTACAGCAGCTTTACATAATATTTTATATCATCAAGTCCTAATACTTACTTGTTTTCAACAACTATCTCTCAACATTAGATATGTGGTTGTTAAAGTTCATGACTCATGGATGGAGTTTCAAGACTATTTCAGGCAACAGGTTCTATTTTTATTTTTAAATTCCTAAAATGAGATTCAGCAACCTTTCTCTAGCTTTCTGCTTTATGATACAGGATGGAGAAAAGCGGTTGCTTGCGTTCACCAAAAGAGGAACAGCAATTCATTCAGTAAGTTGCCAACTTTCCTTTTTCTATTTTGCTCTATACCTATATGTGTTTGTAATGTGCATTGTGTCACTCCATTATTCTAAGATTTATTTATGATGTGAAAGCTTGAATACCTCAGTTAGAGTCCCTAAATGGCATGTTGATTTTCTCATAGAAACCTGACATGAACTCTGAACTATTTGTATGTGTTGATCACTGGTTCACTGACATTGGGGTTATGGATCTTAGGTTTAATGCAACCGAATAGAAATATAAATGCCAATGGTTGTTGGACCAAATAGCATTCCTTCTTCATAAAAAAGTGGTGGAAGTTTAGTTCATGGGTTTCGGCCCAGTATAGCATGAGTTGGTTTTGCCTATCAAACATAAAAGGTACAGTCATAAATGAAAAAGGCATGCAATGTAAATGAATAGGGGGTTGTGTAAATTACAATTATAAGTTTGAAAAAGCCATAACTATAATGCATGTTACATGTTGATATTTAATCAATGCAATAGTGAGAGTTAGGGCTGTCCACGGGTCGGTCCGGGTCGGGTTTGTGCCCAACCCGGAACCGACCCGCCGGAATCGGGTGAACGGCTTAATGACCCGCCGCCGACCGTCGAAGACCTCGGGTCGAGTCGGATTGATCGCCGGAGGACAACGGTCGGGTCGGTCGGCCTCGGTCTGAGTTTGAATCACCGGATCAAGCTTAAAATCACCCCATTAAGCCCAGATTTGAGGGAAAATCACCGGATCTAAGCAAAAATCAAAGAAAAACCACAACATCAAGCTCAGATATGAACGAAAATCACCGGATCTAAGCAAAAATCGAAGCAAAAACCCACACATCCAGTTCAGATTTGAGCGAAATTTTCTTCTCATCGCCGGATCTAAGAAAAATCGAAGCAAAAGCACGCCCAAATCCGAACGAAATCTTCATCTCACCGCCGGATCTAAGCAAGAAAACCTAGATCTTCACCGGATCTAACCAAAAACTACCAAATCTTCACCGAAATACTGAAGAATCTGAACGGATCTAGGAACTCCGGCCTTCTTTCATGGGTTTCGTCGGTCGGATCGGGTATATCGGGTTTTGAAGAAGAAAACCCGCCATCCGACCCGCCTAAGTCGGTTTTTGGTGGCGGAGACCCGTCTCCGACCGTCACCGGCGTCGGGTCGGCCGGTTTTCGGGTCGGTCCGGGCGGTTTGGACGGGTGGGTCGGTTCCCGGGTTAGCTTGGACACCCCTAGTGAGAGTGAGAAATACAAAATGCCAAGACACTTGGAGCTCATTCAAGGAAGAAACTAGAAATCTAAAGTAACTAAGGCAAGTTGAGGAGCCTGAGGTTATAGACTTATAGCTTGCATTTTTTCTATCAACCTTGATGCCAAGACAGCTATCCATAAAAGGGTTTCCCACTTGCTTAGGGGCATCAACAGCCAATAGTACAGAAACAATTGACTGTAGAAGCCATTGGTGGCCCAAGTTTAGGAGTGAATGCATGGAGATTGACATGTCTTTCATAGCTGGCTTCTGAACTTTGGAGCAATGGGTTGAGATGTGGTATCATCATGAGGACACTTCCTTTGTATTATCATGTAGTTTTCTGAAATGTAGTGAAACTAGTAAACCTTGACCTTTCTCTCTATTATCATGTCATTCTCTATATGATTTTCTTAATCAATCACGTGAAAATGATTTACCATGAATTTATAGTCCGTACTTTCGTTCCTCATAATTTCGATGATGCATGAGTCACTCCTCTATATTTAGTACTCTTGCAGAATTTGCGAGACAATTCATGCTACTTCAATATCTTTCAAAATGGCACACCGTTGGTATATAAATATGTTCAGGGGACATTTTAATGATCTAATCATTGTGTGGGTTTTTTGTTTACATCATTCAGCTTCATATTAAATGGAATGTCTTTAGATTTGAACATCATCAATTCTATTTTTGCAGGACTTTTCATACAGAAGAGGTGATTATCTCATATTTGGCTCAGAAACTAGTGGCCTACCTCCTGAAGCTCTGCTGGACTGCAAAAGTGAAACCTTTGGCGGGGGTACTATTCGGATTCCAATGGTTGAAACCTACGTTAGATGTCTAAATCTCTCTGTAAGTGTTGGCATCGCCTTGTATGAAGCTTCCCGACAGCTAAACTATGAACAACTTCAAATCCCATCCGAAAATTGTATGGATACAGAACAATCTCAATCATTTATTACTGAGGATATATTTGCTTAATTCAATGGTAGCAGGTTTCATAGTTTATTGGAACCTTGAACTTCATCCAATGGAGATCGCATTTTTGGAAGAAGTATAGACTATAGAGTGCAGTGTTCGTTCATTCATTCATAGACAGGACAAGATTATTATAGGACTATTTGATCCTTTTGAGTTTTATTGTGATTGTATGACATCTAAAATCCTGAAAGATATCTTGCATAATGTGGGTCTTTTGTTGTTGACAGTTAACTCATTAAAAACATGGTTGGGAAATGGGGAATGGAATTGAGTGTTGCTAGCCTACAGAAAGAGGGTGAAGGATGTCATTCCTTAATGAAATGCCTGTTAATAGGTTGGTATGTGGTTTGACCTTCCATCTATTTCCAACAGTCCTAAACAACCAGCTTTATTGTGTTGGGGCCCAAGTTGTTTGGCCCAAAAAGAATTATTGGGCCAGTTTAGATTCACGCATGACCTCATTCATCTCTTACTGGAACCAAAACAGAAAACACACACAAAAACACATTAAAAGAGCAGTAAGTCCATCAAGAGCTCTGTTTCCCAATGTTTTTACTGGAGACATTCAAGATTCAAATTCCTTTACCCTTAACTGTCAAATTATCAAAAAATGAGTAATAAGTCGTTGAGGTGACATATTGTGATTGGTATATAATAAAGATAATATTTGTGGTAGCGGATTATTTAAAAAGTGATGTTGCATGAGTGATCTTGACATCTTAGTAAAATGTGAAAAGCTGAGAAAGAATATTGTGCACTAATTATTTGTCTTTTGACTCAGCATACACTATTGACCTTTTTTGAGTTGTAGTGACATTGCTTGAGGCTTGAGAGTGAGACCTTTCAAGACAACCCCAATTGCCTATTTAGCTAAGGGTTACCTTTCTCTTTTTATAAGATAAGGTTTTCAGTTTAATATATCAAATTAAAAAATATCTACAACAAGAAGACAATTATCTACTATATTGTGTGATCTAGTATACTAGAATAATTGTTTGATAAAAAATAATACTAATAAAAACCCTTCATGTGTCTGCAAAGCTAAACTATTGTCAATCTTGTATTAAAACTTGCAAAGATTTGTTGGTATTCGTTGTACACCTAACTACTAATGGAGTCCACCGACATGTAAAGTTTCAACTATTTAATTATTATTAGTAATTAATTTTTTAGAACAAGTCTATTTTATACAAAAATAAATCTTATGCCTTTGTCCCCTCACCACCAAATAAATTAATAATGATAGAAAAAAAATAAAGGAAAACAAGGACACTGAGCACATGAGAGGTTCTGTCGTTTTGACCCATCCACGTGAGGACATTTGAATGATGTTTCGATGTAGATAACAAAAGTCCCATATTTTCTTCTTAAAGGATCATCATTACTTAAATGTTAGTGACCCTTTTTTTTTAATTTTTTTTATATAATTTATTAGTAGGATAAGTTGTGATTCACGTATATTATTATTTTTATCGGACTCATGATTGATATCATCTTTATTATATATTAATAACTACAACATATCAGCTTGACAATTTTTTTTTTCTTTTTAAAAGTGAAAATTCTAGAGAACAAAGGCCCATATTTTTCTTGAAAATTATTTTCAAGAAGCTTTTTCTTTTTTTTTTCGTTGAGAAAATTATTATTATTATTATTATTATTATTATTATTTTCAAGAAGCTAATAAAAGAATAGTAACTCTTTTGGCTATGACAATAGCATTGGGGACAATACTAGCTATGATAATTATAACTACAAATCTTGGGAAATTTTTATTATAAACCATTAATTTAGCAAACAAAATTATTGTTATTATTATTTTGGTAATAGGGAAATTTGATAAATAAACCACAAGAGTTACGTTGCCATAGAAACAGAAAACGATTACAACCAAGACTAATAAGGTCATATAACAAAAGGGTCATACTAATGAGTGCTTTTAGGACAATGATTAACAATCCATTTTAGAAAAGTTTTGACACCACTTTTGTGGTAAATGAAAAAAAAGTCAAAATATTAATTTTTTTTTCTTTTCCAATAAAAACTTTCTTTAAATGGATTGTTAACAAATGCCTTAAGAGCATCCGATAGTATTTTCCTAACAAAAGTAAGTACAATTCCACAAGTGGTGTCCTAAATAACAAAATCTTGTTGAACGTGGATAGCTGTTTTTGCAAAGCACATCGGCACAGACAGTGACTTACCTATAGCAGTGATTCAGCTTCACCTGAGAATTTGGTTCATTAAGTTCTTGCAATCATCAACCATGGGTGCATAGTCAGCAAGTGAATCATCATTGTACAGAGTTAGCATTTAATTCGATTGCAATTGCCTGGATTTGGAGATGTACCTAGAGAGCAAGGCTATCCCTCACGGCCCAATGTTATTTTTCAAACAAACATGGAGCCAAATTCAAAAAATTATTCATATTTTAATCATACAACTCATTTGTTTTTTGTGGAGTAATATATGGATCATATGGTTGTTGACAAAATTTCTGAATTGTCACTATATGTTTGCAGTATGGTACGAAAATGTTATCCATAAATCTAAGTAAGTACTTTTTCATGCCACGTACTCCACATTCATTTTAAAAATCTTTATGATAAGGGAGAGTGCAATTTTGAACTCAAGAGGACTAATGGAAAAATGCTAAGGTATTATATATTGATTTTATTACAGAAATCTTGCAAACTAAACAACTTATTTGAATGGTGTAGCACCATAAACTTAATAAATAAATTACAATCTCAATTTCAAAATTGCATTTTGTTTTCTATTTAAAAGTAAAGTTTTTTTATGTAGTAAAATTAATAGTACCCCTGACATTAAGAGATAATTGAATCCAAATATGTCAAGGAGTGTAATATTTAATTTTTGAGACACTAGGCTAGCTAACAAGTAATTTAATATTATTAAGCTTCCTTTCAAGACCACTGTTACTACAGTCTGAATTGCAAATTGTTTCCATACTGAATAAATGGTGCAAAGATGCACTCAAATAATTTTATAATAGTATTGACAATATTAATTCTCTAGGCAAATAACATAATGGCATAGAAAGGGCACCCAATTAAATTATGGTTTCTAACGAGGCAGAGGCACCAAATCAACAAAGATCAACTATATATAAAATAGTAGGTTCCAGTGAGCTCAATTGGTAAAATCTCTTGTTGTCGAATAAGAAATTTGAGATTCGATCTCCGCCTATAGCAAAAAATTAATTGGTGTCTTAGTCAAAAAATAAAATGTAATCATTAGAAACAAATACTATAAGTTGAAACTATTTCTTTTTAAAAAAAAAAAAACTATATATGAAATATACTTTTTATACTATAGATGGCAGATTATTCATGAGGAAATTTTTTAATGAGAATCAAATCATCATGATGAATCATATGGAAGCAGATTAAAGAGAAAAACATATCTTCTTTTTAGGATAAGTGATTCTGACTTACTTTCACTCAGTTGCCACATGGGCTATCCTATATGCTCAATTGTTCCTTATTAAGAAATTTGGACAAAGATATAGAAGATACATAGAATAATCTTGTGAAAGAGAGAATCAAGTGCAAACTCAATTCATGGCTTAATCATATTTCTCTTGCTTTTGAGTTTGTTATCATTATGACATTATCACATGGGCAAGCCTGCAAGTATCCTATTGTAGGGTCACCGTCCATCTTGCATTCTTGCTCCCACTACAACATGAACATAGAGACAAAACTATTTCTAATAAGTTTTGTATTTAAAAATGTTGAGAAAAGAAAAAAAGTTCGAGAGACCACGCTCTCTATGAAACCAGCCGCTGCGAAAACGCTCTCTATGAAACCACGCACACTCTCTAGGGAGGAAGAGGCAGAGTTGGCTCGAAGCAACAAGAAGGTTAAGGATATCCATCACAGTGGGTTTAATGAGGGTCCAAGGGAGAGCCCCCCATCCCCGGTCTTTCAAAATTCTGAATCTTTTAACAGAGCCTTCTTCAAGGAGAAGCTTGTGGGTGAAATGCCAGGAGCTTATGTGAAAGCTTTTGATTTCGACAGCCTTATGGAGGAAGATGACGAGTCGGAAGATGAAGGTGAGGAGGACAATGGCCAGACTCGGGTTGGATGGGTCACGTATAAGCTAACCAAGGACACCAAACGGCGTATTAGAGGCCCATGGTCTAAATCTATTATTGTTAAGCTGGTTGGTAGAACAAACAGCCTCATATACATGCGAACAAAACTGAATCAAATATGGAGGCCGACAAATAGGATGGATTGCGTGGATCTTGGGATGGGTTTTTTCTTGGTCAGGTTCTATTCTAAAGAGGACCTTGACAGTGTTTTAATGAAAGGTCCATGGTTCATTGGTGACCAGTTCCTTTCCATAAGGCCTTGGGAGCCTTTCTTCAAGCCATCAACGGCGAATGTCTCACTGATTGCGGTTTGGATTCGGCTGTATGAACTTCCCATTGAACTCTATGAGACGGAGGTGCTAAAGGAGTTAGGAGAAACCATTGGTAAGGTCTTAAGGATTGATTCTCATACTGCGATGGAGGCTCGTGGCAAATATGCAAGGCTGTGCATCCAGATTGATATCAATCAACCTTTAGTGAACACCATATCTATTGGACGTTTTGAGCAAGCTGTGAGCTATGAGGGTATACAAAGCCTCTGTTTTTCATGTGGTAGGCTTGGACACAATGTGGCAGCTTGTCCGTACACCATTCGAAAGGGTAAGGAGCAGGTAGCGCTGGATAAGGAAGTGATGCCTGATCGAGGCGAATCATCGCATGAGGCTCAAGCTGGCCATGGTGATCAGGCCGATGAAGGCATGGCAGAGGTGGGCAAGAGTACCAAGGAAGACGGTCAATACGGACCGTGGATGGTAGTGAGACGGAGGACGAATGGGCGCAAGGCGACAAATCCTTTTGTCAGTACGGAGAGTGCCAGCAGTCCAGCACGGAATGCCGCGGCTCAACCATCTCCTAAAATCTCGGAATGGAGGGGCACTGTTGGCTCAGCTCATGTGCAGTACATGCAGCGAAAACACCGTTTGCATGGTGATGGGGACCACTACAAGAGGACCGATTCAGTTGGGACTCCTACTGCCACTGGCTTGGGCTCCACGAACATGAAGGAAAATTTCGAATTGGGCTTAAGGGGTGCCGTGTCAGCAACTAAGGGGGCCAATGGGCTTGGGCCTCCCTTAAGTGTAACTTCTCAAGCCCAACTCCAAAGAAGCCTCCCGAAGTCTATTAAAGGTAAAAAAGTTTTTGCAAGGGGCTTAAGTCAAGCCTTTCCACCTAACACTGACCAGTCTCCATTAAGGAAGATTCATTCAGCAAAGACCATTTCTCCGCCTCCTGTCGCAGCCTCCTTACCTAACCCTGCTTTGTCTATTCCAACTGATCATTCTTTTAAATTCACGGCCTCAACTAGTGTTGGAAGTGAAAAGCAAAAGGATTGGAGCGAGTCACGTAGCTCAAGTGTGAAAAGCGATCTTCTTAGTGGGCAGTGTGAGCCAAGGAGTTTAGGGGACCAGCTAGCTACTTCTTCGCATTTGGGTGCTGATACAGACAACGGTGATGGGGAAATAGGTGAGTCTTTTAAGCTATTACCCACCAGTAAAGAACATGACCATAATGGAGAGTGTAATTCTGAAGATCTATCGAGTCCTTGTTCTAATGAAGGATCTCTCTATGAAGATATAGGTTGCGACGGTATGGCATCGGAGGGAGGGGATGGAATCCCTCCATCTGATTGATTGGTCTTATCCAAGTTTATTTGGTTTAATAATGAATTTGTTGATTTGGAATAGCAGAGGAGCTTTAAAACCCTCCTTTCAGACTTACATCCATGAGTTATATCGGAGGCACGATCCAGCCATTCTTGTAATTATGGAGACCAAGTTGGGTGGGAGCAAAGCTAAGGAAGTCACAGACAGGTTACCGTTTGATGGTGCTATACATACGGAAACAATTGGCTTCACTGGTGGTTTGTGGTTACTGTGGAATGATGACAGAGTGGAGATTGAAGAATTAGCTAAGACAGAGCAAGAAATTCATGTTGAAATTAAGGTGCGTGCCTCTAATCTTTCCTGGATTTTTTCTGCTATTTATGCTAGTCCTAGGAGTGAAGAGAGATGCATTTTATGGAATAATCTTTCGAGGGTTGCTGAATTACATAATAAGCCATGGATATTGGCGGGAGATTTTAATGAACCACTTGTCCAAGATGATAAATTTGGTGGCAGAGGGATTAGTGTAAACCGGTCTCTGGCTTTCAAAGATTGTTTAGATTGTTGTAGTATGGTTGATATGGGTTTCTCTGGGCCAAGGTACACGTGGTCTAATAAGAGGGATGTTAACAACCTTATTCTGGAAAGGATTGACCGGTTTTTCATGAATCCGGATTGGTGTGTCCTTTATCCTGAGGCGAAAGTAACCCATCTCCCTCGCTGCCACTCCGATCATTGTCCGGTTCTCTTGGAGACTAATCCGGCTAGATCAGTTCGACTCAACCGACCATTCAGATTTCAGGAGTTCTGGCTTTCGGATATGTCTTTCCCAAATGTTGTCTCGAGTGCTTGGAGTTGTAATCGGAAATTAGCTGAGTCTATTGAGATTTTCTCTAAAGAAGCTAGCCTTTGGAATAGGAATCATTTTGGGAATATTCACCAGAAGAAGAAGAGAATTATGGCGAGAATTTATGGTGTCCAGAAAGCTATTTCCAACTGGCCGAGCTCCTCCCTCCTTAATCTTGAAAATCAACTGCACCATGAGTTGGAAACGGTCCTTGATCAGGAGAGGGATCTCTGGATGCTTAAATCTAGAATTAACTGGATGATTCAAGGGGACCGTAATACCTCTTTCTACCATGTTTCTGCCCTTGCTAGAAGGAAAAGGAATCATATTGCCTCAGTTCAGGATGAGAGGGGCGTATGGTTAACTGATGAGAGAGAAGTAATGGAGCATTTTAGGAATGGTTTTATTTCCCTGTATACCACTTCTCTAGAGGAGACATATCGGGTGCCAAGACATGAGGTGCGTGGGCGTGTGCAACTATCTGAGGAAACTAAGGACACTATTGGTGGTAGGGTTACCTTGGAGGAAATTAGAGACGCTTTATGGTCTATGAAACCACATAAGGCGCCGGGGCCGGACGGATTGCATGCGGGTTTTTTTCAACATTTTTGGCCAGTGGTTGGGGGGACTGTTTTGGAGGAAGTGAGGAAAGCCTTCAGTGATAGGAAGGTTCCTGAATATCTCAATAAAACCCACATTTTTCTTATTCCAAAAATCCAAGGCCCAGAAACCATTGGAAATTACAGACCTATTAGTCTGTGCAATACTGTTTATAAGGTCATCTCCAAGGTTATTGTTAGCCGTATTAGACCTCATTTGGAGCATCTTGTCTCGCCGCTTCAAACAGCTTTTGTCCCGGGGAGGAGAGGGACTGATAATGTTGTTATTGTTCAAGAATTGATCCATTCTATAGGTAGAGCCAAAGGTCGTAAGGGGTATATGGCTATCAAGATTGATCTTGAAAAAGCTTATGACAAGATCGAATGGAGTTTTATTAGGGAAATGTTGTGCTTCTTCAATTTTCCTGATAATCTTATTGAGCTTATTATGAGTTGTGTTTCTTCGGTGTCGACTTCCATTCTTATTAATGGTGGCTGCCTTGACTCTTTTTATCCATCAAGAGGTATTAGACAGGGAGACCCCCTTTCTCCTTATCTTTTTATCCTCTGTATGGAATATTTGGGTTATTTGATTGATGAGAAGTGTGAAGCTAAGCTCTGGTCTCCAGTGAAGGCCTCTAGGAGTGGTCCCTATTTTTCGCATTTATTCTTTGCGGATGACCTGGTGTTGTTTGCAAGTGCGGATCAAGATAACTGTAATACCATAAAGGCGGTTCTAAATGAGTTCTGTCAAAGATCCGGGCAGAGGGTGAGTGAAAACAAGTCCCGTGTTTTTTTCTCTCCTAATGTGGACTCGGATCAAAGAGAGCTCCTTTCTGGTATTCTTGGGTTTCACTCGGCTCCTAATCTTGGTAGGTATCTGGGGTTCCCCTTGAAACATACAGGAGACCGCAAGCATGATTTTGATTTTGTGTTTGATAGAGTTAAGAAGAAGCTGGCAGGGTGGAAAGCCAACTTACTCTCTATGGCTGGTCGTGTTGTTCTCATTCAAGCGTCCTCCTCCACTATTCCAAATTATGTGATGCAGTATGCTTCCCTTCCGAATAAAATCCATAATGGTATTGATAGGGTCAATAGAGACTTCCTCTGGGGGACGACAGAGCATGCTAAAAAGATGCATTGGGTGAATTGGGGAGAAGTGACTAAACCTAAAAAGGCAGGTGGATTAGGGTTACAAACTGCTAAAGGAAGGAACACGGCGCTTCTGGCCAAACTCAATTGGAGGTTTCACAAAGAGGGGAATGCCCCTTGGGCTAAGGTTCTTAAGTTTAAGTACTGCAATAGACAACAAATCAATGCAAGGAATGAAGCGAGACTTCCAAGCTCCCCGGTCTGGAAAGGGGTAAAGAAAGGTGAAGAAGTTTTCAATAAAGGGGTTAAATGGATTCCAGGTCATGAAAGTAGCCTTAATTTCTGGTATGATAATTGGTCTAACGGTGGTCCAATCAGGTCTCTAATACAAGGCCCAATCCCGCAAGGTTTGGAAAATTTGCAAGTTAAACATGTGCTCTCTCCTACTGGTTGGAATTGGGATACTATTCCTTTTGAGCTCCCCACTGAAGTTAAAGAAGATATTCAAGCTGTCCCTGTTTCTCGTATGGCAAGGTGCAGTGATACATTAGCTTGGAAGTTTTCTTTAAAAGGAAATTTTGATATGGAAAGTGCCTACCTTCTTGCCATAAACTCTTCGGGTATTGGTGCATTCTCTGGCTCTTGGATTTGGAAGCTTTCTTCATTGCCTAGAATCCAAATTTTTATTTGGAAATGTATGCAGCAGAGCATTGGGGTTAAGGAATGCCTAGCTAATAGAGGAATCTCTCTAGACACTACCTGTCCGTTGTGCCACTCCAAAGGTGAGTCTCTACTGCATGCTCTTAGAGATTGTAGCTTAGTTAAACCCATTTGGCAACAGTTGGGTACTCAATGTTTGTACTCCTCCTTTTTCTCCCAAGGCATCAGGGAATGGATAACCACTAATGGAAGCCTTAAGTCCTCTCATAATGCAGTGGGTATTCCTTGGAATGTTACTTTTCCTTTTGCTCTTTGGTTGGTTTGGAAACAACGGAACCAAGTTGTATTCAATAGGAAAAGTGTTAATCCAAATTTAGGCAAGACTATTGCTTTACAGGCATCGGAGTTCTTCTTATGTGCCTCTCATCCAAGACGGATCAATAGAAGGGTGCTCAGACAAGTGAGGTGGGAGAAACCGGAGGTGGGGTGGGTGAAGTTAAATACTGATGGGTCTTGGAATGCAGCATTGGGTAAGGCAGCTGGGGGAGGTCTAATCAGAGATGAATTGGGAAACTGGGTGGTTGGTTTTACAAGGAAACTAGGCAACGTGAACAGTTTTATCGCGGAAGTTTGGGCTCTTCGTGATGGGCTGATGCTCTGCCATCAAATGAAAATCACTGCTGTTATGGTGGAACTCGATGCAAAGGCTCTTGTTGATGCGCTTAGCAATCCCCGCTACAGCAACTCAGTTATCTCCCCGCTATTTGATGATTGTATGGTTCTGATCTCCCAAATCCCCCAGGTTCGTATCAATCATATCTTTCGAGAGGCTAATAAATGTGCGGATTGGTTAGCAAACTCCGGACATGATCAAGCTGTAGATTTTATTATTTTCTCTGCCCCTCCCGTGGAGTTAGTCTCTATTCTTGAGGCTGATTATCATGGTATTGCTTGTAACAGGCTTTGTCCTGCTTTGGCTCCTTGTTAGTTGAATGTCAATTCCAGATTACCAAAAAAAAAAAAAAAAGTTTTGTATTTTGAGTTTTCAATCAAACAAGGTCAATTTGTGGACAATTAGTTTCACTTTGTCCACTAAATTAGGTAGGAAATGTTAATGTAATATGAAAGTGACAAAGGGAAGGCATGGCTGAAGAGAGTTGGAACTTAGAACAAGAAAAGGCTTACATTTTATCTTTTCTTTTCTTTTGTTTTTCCCTGAGGGTGAAAGTGAAGGCCTTTCTAATAAAAACTCTTAGATTAGGCATTCTTTTTCTTCTATAATTCTATTACCATAGTGACTATATGATTCATTTCCAAATGAATAATGTTACTTAGGGACATAAAAATCTTTACAAGTATTTTTTACACCTCGTTAAGAATGTAAGTTTCGATTGCAGCACATCACTTTTACATGATTTTTTTTAATTTTAAATAATTTGATAATTGGGTGTGTGGATTTGGATTTTATAATGAGAACACCAAAAGGTGCCAACCAGTTGACTTACAAGTTACAACACTCTTGACAATGTGGATTCTTTTTAAAACCATATTTATGTATATACTGATCATAACAAATAATGTTAACGATTACGAAATAAGTTTTGATTTTTATGTCATTACATTACATTTATTGTTAATTGTTAAAACTTTAGGTGCAGATAATTTATAATATGATAATGAAATTGAGAATCTCCCAAAAATAGCTTGTATTTGGTTCATGTAAAATATTTTCTGGAAAATAAATATTTTCCGGAAATGCTATTTTCGGGAAAGGAAAATGTATTCAGGCTATTTGGTTGCATTTCAAAAAATGCTTTGAAAAATATTTTCTGGTGTTTGGTTGTATTGCTGAAAATGCTCTAGAAAACCTATTTTTATCATGTTTCTCACATTTTCTCATGATTCAAACAAATATTATTATAGAGAATCAAAATATATAAACAACATAAGAACAAAAATCAAAACAAAAAAATCAAAATCACAAGACTAGGCCCGGTGGATGATCGGTGATGAGGGAGGGGTGGATCAGTGATGGCTGGCGATTGGTGATGAGGGAGGGGTGGATCAGTGACGGCCAGATCGCCCAGATTGGGAGAAGAAGCGTCGAGGAAGAAGAGAAAAAAAAAAAAAAAGCTTGGTCAGCGCGTGATCTGGGCGGCGGGGGGCAGTGGCGGGGGTGGCACGATCTGGGCTGGCCGAAGGAGTGTGCTCTCTCTCTCTCTCTCTCTCTCTCTCTCTCTCTCTCTCTCTCTCTCTCTCTCTCTCTCTCTCTCTCTCTCTCTCTGAGGGCTGGAATCCATTTGAAGGTAAAATAGGAACTGAAATTGATTTCCAGCTTGAGAGGTGTAAAATCAGTCAAAGCTGAAATTAATTTCCGTTGATCCTATTTTCCTGTACTTACCAAACACACATATTTACGGAAAACCATTTCCGGAAGTGGTTTGAAGCTAAAACAAATGCAACCTAAATAGCAAAGAATGTAAGGAAGAAAAAAGAAAAGTGGTCACCCAATAGATTAATTAAGCTAGCCCACTTGTGATTTGTTAACCCCACTCAAAAGTTCAAGCGGATCAAGGCTAGGCCTACTGACAGCCAATTGGACATGGTCACCATCCAGTGATTTAAGTTGGACCAACATGGAACTCATTGCATGTGTACATAAATATGGCTTGTCTGTGTGAGTAACTTTTTTTTTCCACCACTATAAAGAAAATACAAGAAAACATTGAGAGGGTTAAATCTTCAAGCCAGCTTTTGTGGATATCTAATCAACTTGTCTGAGGAAACTATTTAAGTTCAAATTATCATCATCACACAAATTTTCTCAGACCCATAGTTATATCAAGGACATAGATAGAACCACAAGTAGTTGACATTGGAAAATTATGTAACACATATCATGTGCAAATACAGTCACCTTTGGTACTATCAATCATTTTTTCCCTGATAAGTGTGGCATTATGATGTCATTGATAAAATATCACCAGATCAAATTTAAATGTAGATCACAAGCTATAATTCTAAATATATAAGCCAATGCTTAAGTTTGGAATAAAGTTCCAAAATTTGAAGCCAATTTAGTGGTTCTTTTTAATTCATTTGGCCAAAGGATGGAATAATATTCTTAATAATTGGACCGACTTGTAATTATTGGAGAACAAATTTTAGAGTGTCCAAATTGAGCCGGGGTTCTGCAAAAAAAAAAAGAAAAAAGAAGGGGGATAATGTCAAAAATTAATTGACCAAAAAACTCTTAAATTAAAAAAACAATAAGCTTCTCTAAAAGAAGGGGGGGGGGGGGGGGGGGGGAACCTAGCATTTTTCTTCATTTATTCTAGTTTCATTCAATGAAAGAATTCAAAACTCAAGAATGAGAAAAAAATTGAATAAAAGGAAACAAGGTTGTTTAGAAGGAAAACGTTTTCCTGTTAATTTTTCCTAAATAACATTTTAACTTAAACCAATCACTGTCTCCATACTTTTTCATGTAGATTTTGAATTTGGGTTTGTTTTTTTAAAGATGACTTCCTATTTGGAGTATGTTTTTGTGAATGAAAGTTTTTATTCATACAATTATTTGGAATTACAAAAAATATTTAATTATTTGTTGTACAAATCAAACCAAAAAAAAAAAAAAAAAAAAACTATTTTCTAATTCATTTTTAAGATTGCAACTAAACATTCAATGACCTTTAGGTCAAATGGTATTTTTGTGTGTTTTCATCGGAAAAATCTGAATCTCCCTTCCATACTTAAAATGTATAAAAAAAACCTGCAACTAAACATAAAAAAAGAAAAAAAGAAAAAAAAAAAGGAATAACTATTTTTTTTTCCTTCAAAAAATAAGGTACTATCAATCCTTTTTGTTTTAACTTTTGCCAGCACCAACTTCATCACTTTGTTTTAGAATTTTGTGCAAGGGACAAAGACAAAGAATAACACTTTATGATATGGAAAATCAATATAACTAAAAGGTAGAGAAAGCAGTAAATGCAGAGATGATAATTCCCATTAAAGTTTTCAGTGCATCATTTTACTTTAGAAAAAATGGACCCCAGGCCAGGCCTCACAACTAAGCCAGTGGTCAGTGAATTTAGTGAGAGCCGACCTACAAGGAACAAAGCAAAGACATTTCATTTCGTCTGATCTTAATGATGTTCACAATCTTTGCCTAAAATCTTAGACAGGACATGCGTAGGACATGCCCCATGAGCTGGAAATTTTATCAAAAAGTCTCACATTCTTAATGGACCAATGGAATAGAAGGCATTTGATCTAATGGGTCATGGAAAAGATTTTTCCCTTGGGCATTAGAAAGCTTAGTAGGGATAATTTAGGTTTTCAAATACTGTAAAGGGAATTAGGAAAAGAAATGCTTTTTTTTTTTTTTTCTGATGGGAAAGAAATGCTTTTCTAATCATAGAAACAGAAACTCAGAATAGTTGTGAAATCATAGTAAGGACTTTGGTGCACCTAGAATAGAAGATGATGTTGACAATACGAATCTGAAATTAAAGTTTGTAGATATTGTTTTAAAATTTTAAATATGTTCTTTGTATATATGTTGGTAAAAATCAATGAAGGAAAAGGTTATGGAGGGCGCCACTTTAATTTTATCTTCTGCTCTTAAGAATTACATTTGGCCTTATGCGTGGATGTTGGATTTATTTGCAGGCATGGTTGTTTTTATAACCAAATGTTTTTTGCATTTAGGTACATGCATTCATGATTCATGAAGTTCAATGTCCTAAACTCTCCAAATTATAAGACCATTTTAATCTCTTAAACATTGATCAGTGTACAGCAATTAGCCAATTGTCATCTCTTTATCTTTTTGTACATAGATTATACAAGGTTTCTAATGATATAAATTCACTTTTTTGGAACATTTATCATAAATCTTATTACACAAACCTTACAAATTGGTATGTCAACTTTTAAAATACTAAAAATTGATTTATTATGTTATTTCTATAACACCAATCACATTCATTATCATGTTTAAGTATTCTATACTAAAATTGGTAGTAAATTTAGAAAAAACAAATATCATCACTATAAAATATCAATATCTTTACAATTGTTTAATTTTGACGTGCTTAGAGATAATCAAACATATATATACAAGTATTACGAGTATGTCACTCTCAAATCTGGCTCTTACAACTTATTTAATGATCAAAGAACATTATACTAACTTACGAAATCTAATACAAATCTAAATCATTTCTTATCTTATGGTCCCCGTTCTATAATAATTCTTCTTTATCATCAAAATAAAACACCAATTAGTTGATGATATAACCGAGTTCGAACCCAAATTTATTATTTGTGGGATAGTAACTTTTAATAATTGTACCAATAATATGCAAGTGTGCAATGAACCAATCAAATCAACCCCTAGAACTGTAATTTCACCCCCCACACCAAAGGGCTGTTTTGTCCAAGATCATGTATTTAAACCAACCCATCTTCAACATCTCCCATTCCCTCTCTCTCTCTCTCTCTCTCTCTCTCTCACACAAAGACACAAACACACACAGACACAAACACACTGATATCATATTACATAGTACATACACAAAACATCCTCAAACTCCATTTTCACATTCTTAAAAAAAAAACAAACCAAACCTTCCAAACACTCATGGGTTTCTTCTTCTCCTTCTTCATAGTATCACTCACTCTAACTCTCACCGTTATCTCCACCGTTAACTCCTGCCCGCCGTCAGACCGGGCAGCACTGCTAGCCTTCAAAGCCGCCCTGACCGAACCTTACTTGGGCATCTTCAACACCTGGACTGGCAACGACTGTTGCTCTTCCAAATGGTACGGCGTTAACTGTGACCCAACAACAAACCGAGTCGCCGATATAAACCTCCGCGGCGAATCGGAAGACCCGATTTTCGAAAAATCGGGTCGTACCGGGTACATGACCGGTTCGATTTCGCCCGAAATTTGCAAGCTCGACCGTCTCACCAACCTTATAGTCGCTGACTGGAAAGGAATATCGGGCGAGATACCCAAGTGTCTCACCTCTCTCTCCTCTCTCCGAATCCTAGACCTTATCGGAAACAAGTTGACCGGGGAAATTCCGGCCGATATCGGAAATCTCAAGCGGCTCACTGTTCTTAACATCGCCGATAATGCCATCTCCGGCGGGATTCCGGCGTCGATTGTTGGTATGTCCAGCTTGATGCACCTTGATCTCCGAAACAATCAAATATCGGGCGAGATACCGGCAGATTTCGGAAAACTCGGGATGCTGAGTCGGGCATTGTTGAGCCGAAACCAAATCACCGGTTCAATACCCACTTCCATTTCCCAAATGTACAGGCTTGCAGACTTGGATTTGTCTGAGAACCGGATTTCGGGTCCGATACCGGAACAACTCGGGAAAATGCCGGTTCTTTCGACTCTCAATTTAGATTGCAACTCGGTTTCGGGTCAAATACCGGCCGGTTTGCTAAGCAATACCCGAATGGGTATCTTGAATTTGAGCCGAAACGGTCTTCAAGGCAAAATACCGGACGTTTTCGGGTCCAACTCGTATTTCATGGCTCTTGATTTATCGTATAACAACTTGAAGGGTCCGATACCCAGTTCGTTATCGTCGGCGAAATATATCGGGCACTTGGATCTGAGTCACAACCATCTTTGTGGGTCTATTCCTGCTGGGTCACCGTTTGATCACCTTGAAGCGGTGTCGTTTATGAACAATGATTGCTTGTGTGGAAATCCATTGAAGACTTGTTAATTTTTCGGCCGATATATCGGATTCAGCTTCACAAGCAATATCGGGTTATTGTTTAATATGTGTTTTATAACCGTGATAACTGATAAGCGTTTTTGTTTTTGTTAATGTTTAATATAAGGTACTTTTTAAAAGCAATGTTGTAAGGTTATTTTTTTTTGGTCTTGTTGATAGACAAGAAAAAAGATAAGGCAGTTGCATGCACATGAAAATCAGTGTGATATTGGCAGAAAAGATTCCAAGTTATAGTGAGCAAATGAGCATGGATTTCATACTTGGTATATTAGTATATAATATAGTTTGCATTGGGATACACAATTTCAAATTTTTAATTTGTTTTTTTAATCAAATTGCATGAGCTATTTATTACGTGGATGATGCAGCAATCAAAGAGAGATCTTGGGATATGTTTTTGAAAGTGTATCACATTATTTAATTTGGGCAAAAAATCAAATTATTACGTTGAGGTAGAAAGTTTCATTCACATAAAAAGAAAAGCTGAAAAGCACAAGCTTTTTAGTGAAAATTGGAAGCTGTTGGGAAGGTTAGGTACATTATCTTTGTGCTGCATGGAATACTGTTGATCTAATTGCAAAAGGTTTATATGCTTCTCTTTTCCTTTCCATTATGTTAATATAAGAGTAATAAATGCTTTAGGTTCTGTATTTTGAGAAATTATTAGGTATGTTGCAGCCCTCTTAATCCTTCTAGCCAATAAAACACTATCAAACACTATCATTTATGCAAATGTAATATAATCAAGTTGTTTTTTATTTTTAATTCTTATGCTAATTAGGAATCTGATTCACATATTTACATAAGTGATATTATTTCATTAGTTGGGAAAATCAATTCAATAGTCCTTCCGGTATACCTACTAATTTCACCTATTTTCTTTCTCTCATTGTCATAAAGAGAACGTTTTAACTGTCTTAAAAATCACAATGTCATTTTAAATGGGTTAAAATTAAAACTTATATTAGATAGAATTCTTCTATTCTAAATACTTCAACCAAAAAATTCTTTAAAAACAAAAAAGAGGTTGATAAAAAACCAAGAAAAGTATGCAATGTTATATTAATGCATTTAATAAATTTTAGTGTACAACGGGAACAAGTTGAGCTGTGTGCATTGATTTCCTGCATTAATTTTTATCTTTGATACTTGCAATGATAAAGCAGAGGTCAAAGTCCCAAACAGCTATGCATGTTTCTGACGAATTATGATCCCTTCTTACAGAAATAAGTGTCGGTCACATGGTCCACCTCCTCTAGTTAAAGAAAAATGTTAAAAATGTAGCCCCACTTCACTGACATATCCATATGTTAACTCAGTAACTCACTCTAGCAAAAGAATAGTAAAGTTTACTCTACCATTGGTTGACTCTTACTCAACCGAAAAGGCCAAGAGGCCCAAGACCTAGTCTGGATTCCACAGTAAACACCAAATAGAAACTGATGGGAACTTAGATCCAACAAACATAAAAAAAACAAACATCACATGGTGAACCCTCTCAATGACCCTCCATAAATATGGCAATTGAGATGTCTTTCCAATCCTGCAATCCAATGCCAATATAATATCTGAACATTTCTTGATATGTCAATTTTACAATCAGTTTTTGGCAATTTCAATAAACTTAGCATTCATTGGCCTATTAAAATATTAGTTTATTTTAAAAGTCCTGTAATTTAATTGACACTTCTTTATGCACAAAGTGCTTGGAGTCTAAGAGGGAAGAGTTCGAATTGCAAAGTTAGCAATATGTTGTAACTATCTCAAAAAAATACTAGCTTATTTGTTGCCGGATAAAATAAAAATTTTTTTTAAAAAAAAAAATGGACTTTAAGCTAGCTGCTTTTCAAGTAAGGCAGTGACTTTAATCTCAACTTCGAACAAATAAGCTAGCAAAATCCTTATATATATATTTGTTTCTCATAGACATCTAGCTAGGTTCTCATTTCCGAATATACAATTTTATAAATAGGTTAACTCTCTATAGAGAATTTCAGAATTTTACCCTTCAAGAAAAAATAGTAGACATAGGATGTAACTTTTAATTTAATAACTGAATCAAAGAGTACTACTAGTAGCATGTTAGCTTACACTAAGCATCATTTCCCACCATATAAACTTATTTATAGGATGTCAGTGTGAAAGATTACCCACAAACACTGTGATTGTATGGGCCTCTGCAGTCAAGTCTAGGTGCCGGTTCTACTCATTCAAACTGTGACATAATCATACCAACTACTACCAATTCACAAGGTAGAGAGAAATGGTGTAGAAGAATATCACCCTTGCCATTTTATATATATTGGGATTTTGTTGAATCTATTTTTTAGGTATAGCATGGGAAGTTTTTTTTTTTTTTTTTTTTGTTAGTATACTTTATTTTATTCACTTGAAGTAGAAAAACAGAGAATTTCACATCATCTCCATTTCTCCCAAGTTTATCAATGACACAAGTATCACTTTGTGACCAAAGGAGGGGAGCCATATTTTTCCTGCCAGTTGCATATCATACTACTAGTCTACTACCGATCCCTTCATTTTATGTAGATTGCTTGAATCAATATTCTATTTCTCCAATAATTTGCTAAAGTTGTTTTTAACCAAAAATTCCCATGTATACATACATACATACATATATATATATATATATATATTGAAAATTTGAAACAATAAATTGATTAGATCAGTGCATTTATGAACAAAGAACACAATAATGAAAGAATTAGGATGACTAAAAGATGTCATTATTTTCAAATTCTAGTTACCAATATGTACCAGGTTTTGACCACAAAAGGAATCCCACAAAACACTACCAATTTTTTCCTTGGACGTTGTACAACATTCTAAAATTTTAAACCTCAAATATTGTACAGACAAGTGTCACTACCAGACAACAGAATCAAGCAAAGTCTACAGATATTTGTTCTTGAATACTAGATATATAATAGATTTCCTTTCCTGATAAGTAAATTTTTTATAAAAGAATAGAGAAGGAAATTGGGTACATGGGTGGATATACAATAGAATTTAAAATCATAAATATTATATATATATATATATAATTTTAGGGTTCGCACATGGGATAAAACCTTGGGGGATATATCATGTAATTGAAGGATTATTTTAGCTTTATTGGAACTATTTGCTCTTTTAATTTACTTAGGACCACAAAGTTGCAAAACTGGAAGTAGAAATCAAATGAACAGCTCAAACAAAGATAAGAATTTCGAGCTCAATAATACTATGACATTTCAGATTCAAATCCAATGTTCCAAAATCCTTCAGGGGTCAAAGGATATCGATGCCTAGAAACACCATCATGATGTTCACAGCGTAAATTCTGCCGATTACCATTGGTGTCCCTGCCCCCATCATTGGGTAGAAACCGCATCATAGAACTTCTTACACTGCTTGAATTCAATTCCTTTCAAGTTTTCCCGATCAGCTTTCTTTCTCACTGGTTCAACATACTTGAAATCTTTCTTGCCAGCCACTGGAACTGGCATCTGCTGCTTTTGTACTCTGCGATCAGCATTCATATCCTGTGTTTCATCATCTGAACTGTCAAAATTCATGTCTTTCTGAATAGGGACTGGAGGATCATTTTCTTGTTCTTTCAAGGTCTTGTTCAAGTTTCCTCTGATGTTCTCAAGAGGAGTATCAAGAAAATCATGATGAGGATCAGGCCCACCTTGGCACTGACGGGACTTTGTTTCTCTCCAAGAAGATGCAGGCCGCTTTGTACCAGCTACCGGGGCTGATTTTACATTGGAGGGACATTTTGATGTAATGGGGAAACCTTAAGTAGGAGAGTCAGAACTTGAAGTTTGAATTAATTTGGTGCCTTCCTCGTCCTCTGAGCTTCCACTGAAACAGATGTCATTCTTCATTTTATTTTTGTCACTGGAAGTCACAGGAGTGTCTGCAATTTTCTTTCCAGGATCTAAAATACCAGGCAAAAGATAATTCTTTAGAAAGAATAACAGAAGCTGCAATATGTAAAAGATATCTAGCCCATTGTGATTCTAAGTTGAACCAACCATAATATGAAATTCAAAAAGCAGTGAATTCAAACAAGTTTGGACCTCATGTGAAGTGACAACCTAGTAAATAACCCACTTTTAAACTAAAGACTGACTACCAGCAGATCATCATGAAACTTTTTTTGATACATACATATGCAGCTAATGGTTTAGAATTACATAAAGAGAAAATGCAGAATAAAAGCAGTTGGCTTACCAGGTGAAGTCAATATATTCTGATTATACCTTAGAGAATCACTTTGGGGGAGCATATTATCGATAGTAAGACCACACTTTGACCTGAGGTAGTCGTATTGAGATTTCAGCTTTTTGTAACGATCAAGTATCAACAACATGCCTTGTTTTCTTCTTCTCAGCTTGTAACTCAGAGGCTTTTGTGTCAATCTGTTGAAGTAATTTTTCATATGAATCGTTTCCTTCTGCCACCTCACTGCTCCTCCCTCCATGATTTACCTGTAGCTCATTAATTTTCCCTTCTAAAACAATTATTTGTTCCACAAGCAGCTTCTTCTCTTTCTCACACTCCTCCAACTGCTGTTTGTTCTTTGATATTTCAGTATTAGTTGAATCAATCTGTTGAAGTAATTCGTTTTGTAAATTTCTTCCCTCATCAACCTCACGAGTCATTTTCTGAAGCTCCTTTTGGAATCTACCAGCATTGTCTTCCAAATGTTCCAATTTGCCCATAAGTAATTTCTTCTCTTTTTTATTCTCTCTCAATAGCTGTTGATCATCTGAAATTTCAGAGGTAAGCCTTTCAATCTTTTCAACCAATTTTTTTGTCAACTCCTTTCCCTCTACTACTTTTTCTTGCTTTATTCTAAGCTGATCTTGGAGCTCATCAACTTTTTTCTCAAGGCCATTCACTTTGGCAAGGAGCTCATTTGTCTTTTCTTCATGCTTTTTGGGGTTTGTCAGGGAAGCAGTCTCAAGAAGAGTTTCTATGACAAAACCTGTCCACGTGCGGAGAAGATTGTCAAGAGTGTCACCTGGAAGCATGTCTCCAGCAACCCCAACTTGCCAGCAAAGCTTCTCAGAATGCATTTCCATGACTGTTTTGTTAGGGTAATTATCCATTGAAACATGCGTGGCAGTGAAGTTGTATAAACTTCTTCATGCTAGTTTATATGTATATATGTGTGTGTCTATATATATATATATATATATAAACACTCGCATGCATTCATGCATACTTATAAACATAAAAACCTAAACACTATAACATGCATGTATATATGCTGGCATTTAGCACTCATGCGTTTAGTAAAACTTCATATATTTTTAGCTTACAAGAGTTTTGTTAGTACTTGGAGTTGGAGCCACTAGCTGCTACAATTGAACTACCTTGCTAGCCAGCTACATCTTAAAAAACTGCGACGTTTTAACATAATATTTTGATATGAAAATAAAACAGTCCGCATATACAGCTATGAAAATTTAATTTAAGCTTACAGAATTTAATGGAATTTTTGCAGGGTTGCGATGGATCAGTACTATTGAACTCAACAGCAAATAGCACTGCAGAGAAGGCAGCAATACCAAACCTATCTTTGTCAGGCTTTGATGTTATTGATGATATAAATCAGCAGTTGAGAAGGAATGTGCAGGAATTGTATCTTGTGCAGATATATTGGCTTTGGCTGCTAGGGACTCCGTTTCATTCCAAGTAAATAAGTCAATTAATATCAAAATCAATATTCTGAATAAGAAATCATAGCATATATGACAATTAATAATGTTAAGTTCTTGGCTCATATAGCTTCACTTATTTATAATGTTTTGCAGTTCCGAAAACCAATGTGGAAAGTGCTCACAGGTAGAAGAGATGGCCTTGTTTCACTCGCCACAGAGGCCTTAGCCAACATTCCATCGCCTTTCTTTAACTTCACTCAACTCCAGCAAAATTTTGCCAACAAAAATCTTACAGTGCATGACCTCGTTGTATTGTCAGGCACATCTACATAAATATATTTCAATAAAGAGAAATGTACTTAAAAAAATTTCTTAAAAAAAAAAAAAACATGTTTAAGGGTTTGACTTGCCAAATTAAGCATTAATTTATTTATCCCAAATTATTAATTGAGTTGGTTATATAGTTGATTTGGTGCCAAATGTATTGTTTTTACAAGTTTTACCTTGTAAAATATTTTTGCAACTCAAATTTGGTTATGACATAAAAGTTATCAATATTTATCTCGCTTTTGTGTATTGTGTGGTACAAAAAGTGCACATTTTGAATGAACATTAAAAAAAAATTATATGTTTAAATACATGTTTATGTTTAATGTTGGGCAAAAAATATATAAATTAAAGATTTAGTTCTTTGTCATTTGAAGTTGATACTTTTATTGTTTAGCCATCAAATTTAATTTCTTTAGAGTTTATGTTAAACATCATTTGTTGAATTGCTTGCTTCATTCCTTCAAAAAATAAGTGATAATCAATGAATTTTCTTTAAATGTAGTGTTTTTCTAATATAAAATAGTTTTGTTTGCTTTAGGACTAAGGGCTCTAAAGCATGTGTAAAACATTATGTAAAAAAAAATATAACATAAAGCAGGTTTATCACTATAGATTGAGATTGTTGTAGTGGTTCCTAGATTTCTTGTTGGAGATTGAGATTGCTGAGAAAGTGGAAAAGAAAAAAAAAATTTATTATTTTTATTTTACTGATTGTTTTAATTTTAGAAAATTGTTTTATTTTAAAAAAAAATTAATTTAATTGATTTGGCATAATTTAATCAACATGACATGACTTATTTGGTCCAACTTACATTATTTTTTTGAGAAACTTGGCCAAACTAACATAGATGTCGGGCTTTAGTGGCATTTGATGGACACAAGCTATAGACTCCAAGTAATTTCTTAAACACTGCATAACGTTAGACGAGAGGACCAAAAATTTATATATATATATATATATATATATATTTTTTTTTTAGAATACTTTAACACACACATAGGGAGAGGGGAGAAAATCTTAAAGAAAACTAGCTTCTAAGCACGTGCTCACATGTGTACTCAAAAGTTCTTCTATTTTTTTGGTAAAAATTAATAATTTCAATCCACTATAATTTGAGATTACTAAATTTTTCAATCACAAAATATCTAGGGGTATGATGAGTGTTATGCATTTGTGGATGAAATTTTTTTTCATATCACACCCCTAGGTATTTTGTGATTGAAAAATATAGTAATTTGAAATTATAATGGATTCAAATTATTAACTTTACAACAAAAAAAAAAAAATAGAAACGTGTATACTTATATGCTATTATTTTTTTATTAAAATTTCGAAGCAAAATACGGTGCTTGAGTTTAGGAGATTTGTTGTGGTTAGTAACCACTGTTACTGGGCTGTTAGTTTTATATATATATATATATATATATATATATATTTTTTTTTTTTTTTTTTTTTTTGAGAAACTGCTGTTAGTTATATTTAGTAGGAAGTTATTGCAAGGAAATTGCAATTGATTGTGTAAGTAGGGAGGGTGGTTTTGGTTTTGCACGTGGAGTGAGAGTTTTCCTGGTGGAGTTTTTTTTTTTTTTTTTTTGGATAAGGATAAGTAAAAAAAAAAGTACTTCTTATCCAAAAAAAAAGTAAGGGTTTTCTTTTTAAAACCAACTTAACGTGAAGGAGAGGGGAAGAAAAAAAAAAAAAAAAAGATCTTGCAAAAAAGATTTTTTTTTTTTTTTAAATGATGGGAAATAACCAGATAAAGATAATAATTATAAAAATTAAAAAAAAAAAAAAAAAAAAAAGAGGGATAAGAATAAGGGGGTTTTCCCCATAAAATAAAAAAGTTAAGGGTTTTTTTAAAAAAAAACCAACTTAACGTGAAAAAAAAAAAATAATAAAAAAGAAAAAAGAAGGAGATCTTGCAAAAAAGTTTTTTTTTTTTTTAGAAGAAGAAGATGAGAGTTGGTTGCCGTATTTTAATAGGAGTGATTGTAGAAAATTAGAATTAGTAGTGGTTTAGTAGATGCGAAGTTATTCTATAGTGGGTTGTTTAAAAGTTAGAAATATAATTTTACTTGATTGTCCTCCAATTTTGTTTAGGTGTAAGGGTATTTTGGAACAAAAAAAAATCTAGTCCAAACAGAGGAAACTCCTTAAATAGTAGTATAGATAACTATAGTGTATATCCAAAAATTTAAAGTTAACTAACATAGATGTCAGGCTTCAATCGCAATTGATGGGCATATGATACAAATTTCAAGTTATTTTTTTCAAACACTAATTATCGTTAGAAGATTAGATTAAAAGAATAATTTTAAAATATTAATTTCCTACCAGTGTTCGGGAGTTTTAATGTATAGGAGGGAATAGAATGTATAGGAGGGAATATTCATTCCTCTCTATTCTCTTAAAATATTAAATTTACATTCCCCCAAATTGAGAGGAATTGGAGTAAATGTAATTAAATTTAATAAATTTTTTTACTAAAACTCTCAAAATAATCCCTATATATTTAGACTTTTATTTTAAAAGAGGTGTCTAATAGTAATATTGTCATAAAATGAATCCATTAATTTCCATCTATGTTACTTACTCTCAAACAAGTCAAGGGCCTTGTAGTTTAATTAACACTCTCACTCCACATGCACAAAGTGCTTGGAAGCAAGAGAAATGATTCGAATTACGGGATTAGTAATATGTTGTAATTATTTAAAAAATATTAATCCCAAATAAAATTACTTATCTTCCATTCCTTTTCATTCCTTTATTTTAAAAAATCCAAACAAAATTATTTAATTTCATTCTTTTTTCTTTTTCTTTTTTCCATTCATTAAGATATAACATGGTCTCTAGAACACTATAATGCAGCATTTCAAAACAACCTTAAACGCAAAAACTAAAAAGCAGAGTTTGAATTCATCCTGCACCTCTAGTACTTTCTTTGTTTTCAAAAGTTTTTCAAGCATAAAGGAATATCAGGAGTCCGTTTGAATTGAACTTATTGTTGTTAAAACTGAAAACTTTGCTGAAACTGAAAACTGAAAATACTGTAGCAAAATAATTTTTAAATATGTGAATAATACCATGGGATCCATTTTTAATATTTTTTAGTAGGTAAACAGTGTTGTGAACAGTGATGAACAGTGCGTGAACAGTAATTTTTGTCTCCTGCATAGTGAACCCATGTGATGTTACTGTTCATATGTAAGGAAAAAAAAAAAGAGGCAAAAAGCGAAATCCTGAAACACAGACGCAGTATCCAAACGGCATCCAGATATTCTTCTTTCTACTTATTTTTTCGAATTAAATTAATTCAGTTTTCTTTCAGTAGCATAAACAACATTAGTCATTTACTACATCTATGTGTATCTCCAGGTGCCGTTAATTGCTATTGCAGTGGGTAGCAGAGGTATAATAAGCCAACTATTGGGTCCTAAATTTGGTGGATTTTTAGTGTATGGGTCTCTGGAAGGAAAATCAGTACCTGGGTTGCCAACTTTAGTCAGCCTTAAACATGTTTACAAACTTGAATACTTGAATGCAGATACAAAAGTTTTTGGACTCATTTCAAATCCAGTAGGTCATAGCAAGGGTCCTATTCTGCACAACCCTGCCTTTAGACACACATGATATAATGGAATTTACGTTCCCATGCTGGTGGATGATATCAAGGAATTCTTTAGAACCTATACAGGCACTGACTTCGCAGGTTTCAAGTATGCAGCCACTCTTTCATAAAAGAAAAAGAAGAGGAGCATCCCATTGCTTGTCTTGTAAGGTTCTTTTGCAACTTGACTCCTTCAAAAAACTTGTTCTAAATAATGTTATCACCTAGAGTATCAGATACTTCTATGATTTACGTACGACACCTGTTCTCCATTCATAACAGGCTCAATATTCTCTTTAGTTTGTGGGTATCAACTGTTACATTAGGCATTTGCTTTCTCAAATATCATGGTGCACACTTTTGCACTGGCCAAATGTATAAACTGTGCTTGTTTGGTACAAGGCCAATGCTTTTTTCCCTAATGTAAGGTTTTTTTCCCCTTTATTCGATGAAACTTGTAGTGTTGAAATCCCACACAAAGAAGCTGCAGTTGGGTGTTGTGATGAAGTCCATCCACTGGCTAAGGTCAGTAAACTTGGTAATATAAACACTTTTTTTGAACTGCTACCTGAACAAGAGGAAAAAACTTTAAAAACATTGCTATAGGTTTGTTGACTTTGCTCCTTTAACAACAATCCCTACATATATTTGCTATATATCAGGCCATATATAATGAAAATTTTTAATGTCAAATAAGAAAACCACTTATGATCCTTTGTTACATTACTGTAATTCCACTAATCCAAGTCTGTCTTGAGCACCAGACAATGGCACAAGACCTGGAATGAAGGTGTATTAGATATATACAACTCAGCTGAGTAATTGGGATTATTAAAATCCAGAAGTTGACATTAACAAATCTTCTATGGAGGTCTAAATTGTGGTATGCTTTCTCAATCAGTCTATAGGAGCTGTAAATACTATAGTCAGGAGGCCTATTGATGGGAAGCTGATCAGTTATAACACAGATTGTGAGGCTTCTATCACTGCAATAGAGGATGCATTAAGAGGTACTGTGATAATTGAAGTGTTACTTTCTTGATTATTTAGACGATGGCTGTATGTATCTTTCTAATTCTTTGTATATCATTTAAAGTTGAGTACTACTCTGGCCAGGAATATAAATGTATATTGTTTTGGGGAGAATGGAGTACTTGATTGCTTTGTTTGTTACAGGTTTCATGACCTCTACTTGTTTGTTTTGCAATACCATTAATAATTTGATGTTTTTAAACAGAATTACCAGCAACCTGAAATGGATGATTACTTGATGGACGACCATGTATAATGATAGTATAGGTAAAAGAATAGACTGTTATATCAAGTGGTGTCTAGATAGAATTACTTATGTTTATTTTGTCTGGACAGAGAGACGAGTTGCCAGTGGAGAAGAATTACGTACTTCTCCAATAGCTGGGAAAACATTTGTATTGGTTGGAGCAGAAGGTGCAGGAAGAACACTTGCTTTTGGTGCTAAAAGTAGAGGTGCTCAGGTTGTCATATTCAACCGGAATTATGGTAATAAGGCAATATTGTTCTCTCCATTTTAGTATTGCAATTGAAGATCAGCTTTCTTGTCTCTAATCTTGACATTTCTCTTTTGAAAAGAGAAAGCAAAGGTACTTGCAGATGCAGTTTCAGGGGAAGCTCTACCATATGAATGATTAAAAAGATTCTGCCCTCAGGAGGGAATGATCCTTGCAAATGCTTCTGCTGTTGGAATGGAACCAAATACTGATCAAACTCCTGTCTCAGAGGTTTTCTCTCTCACTCTCTCTGAGCAAATAGGTAATAACTAAGAAGAACACATTGAACAATGTATTGCCTCTTGTCATGCTTCTTTAGGAGACCTTGAGAGCATATAAGCTGGTTTTTGATGCGGTTTATACACCTAGAAATACACAGCTCTTACAAGAGGCTGCAGAGGTTGGGGCCATCGTAGTGAGTGGAGTGGAGATGTTTACCAATTCAGACTGTTCACCGGTGGCTTAGGTATCAGTCCTCTTATGTCAAACCATTGATTTATTAATTAAACAAAAGGGGCTTTATTTTTTTTAGTAATTTTTACCGATCCATTTACTTTGAAATGGAGATGGTCCATTTTAAGGTTGAAGACATGGTATTTCACAAATCTAAATGTGAATAAGGTACCAAGTCATTTAAAATAAGATATCATTTCTTATTTGGTAGAATGAAAAAATTTAAATGATATGGTATCGTGTAAACCTTAGATGCATGTAAACTAAATCTTCATCATGAAATAGGCTCTCTTAATGTCAAAGCAAATGGAGAGAATCATTCTCCATAGGTTTAACCTTTTTATTCTTCAATGTATTATTGTTGAATTTGTTCAAATGCAAGATTCATTTCTTTTGGTTAAATTCTAACAGCAGGAGCATTAATCTTTATTTTGTTTGAACTGCTTTTCAGCTCCAGAAGATTTCATGCGCAAGCTTGTTCTATAACAATTTTGATACTTCTAACCGATCAAGCCAATAACAAATTTGTTAATATATATACTACTTTGTCACTTCTTCTGCGGTATTGAAGTAATATATCTGGGAAGATGCACTCTAGCTTAGCTCACATGGTTTGTTTGAGGTTGTCCTACTTGGAGCTCGAACACCGTCATCAGCTTGTCAATCCAAAGGCCCCCCACTCTGATGAAGTTGCATGCAAGGACAAGGCTCTTAAGATTATGGATAGGATCGGTTGAGACCAAATAATAAAAGAAAGATTTTTTGGCCATGTGTTTGTTAGAGTTACCAGGTGCTCCAAATTGTGTCACTTTTTTTCCATTTTTTTTTTAAGTAATATTTGTTTGATGGAAGTTCAGCTGTGTTCCATGAATTTCTTCTCATGATTGTGCAAGACAGGGCTAATCCTATTGTTTGTTTAGCACAGTTAGTTTTGAATGAACATATATAGGTAGTACATGTATTTGATTGCTTAAGCCATATATATTGCTTTCTGAAACTAAGCAGGTCACCGACTTGAACTCAACTCTCTATATGCATCACTCTAAACAATGTTACTTAAGGGGATGAGGTTGGTTTTTGCATACACCATGAAAGATTAGCTTTAATGCAGAGAGTCAACTTGAAACAATCCATGCTTGAATTCTCTCTAGAGGTAGAATGCTTGGACACGTAAACTAGAGTCAATTAAAAGGAATGGATGTGAATACATTCATTTGTGCTCCTTATACTTGCAAATTTCTGTTTCTAGTTTCTCTGTTCAAATTTTTACTGCACTTCATCTGGTGCAGGAAACCCCAAATGCTTAAAAGATGTAAAGCCTCCATCTAATACCAAATTATGCCCACTAACATACCTGGCATCATCAGAAACAAGATAGAGCGCAGCATTAGCTACATCATTGGGTTCACAACTAGTTCCCTCCAAAACACCAGTATTAGTAACCATTTCCACAAGCCGTCGATCATCTACACCAGGAAAAACCTGACTCATTTCATCCATTACAAACTTAGTTGGAATGGCAATTGGTGATATACAATTCACCCAGATTCCATACTTGCATAGCTCTGCTGCCAGACTTAACAATGCCTATAACAGCAGATTTGGACACACAATATGTGTGCTGTGCTAACCCACCCATTAGTCCTGTAACACTAGCTGTGCAGAGAATTGATCCAGTTTGACGTGTGATCATCACACGTGATGCATGTTTGATCCCAGCCATGATTCCCCGCACGTTGATGTCCATGATTTTATCAAATACTGCCAGATCATGGTCCACAATGCCTGGGGGAGTTTTGCAGGGCACCCCTGCATTGTTGTACATGATATCAAGTTGGTTGTACTTAGAGATGGTAAAATCAACAGCGTTGGATATGTCAGACTCTTTAGTGACATCACAGGCAACAAAAGTAGCATTGGTTCCAAGCTAAAATTACAATACGGATTGGCCAAAAATTATGTCTTTTCCTTGCAACCAGCACTTGCTTGCGAATTGGTTTCTGAATACATATTTCAAGCAATAATTGCTGCTACAGCATAGAGCATGTCAAAGTAGATAATAACTCTCTGTAAACGGTTCTTTTCCAGTAGCAACAACTAGATATGCATCTATGACATGATTCTTACAAAAATGAGAATGCACAACTATTCTTTATGTTCAGCATCAGGTGACAAGCTCTTAATGATGGAAATCCCAACATAGGAGTTGAACCACAAGAATTTCTTGGCTTGCTTCATTTGCCTGTGACGAGCATTATCTCTAATGTCACCATCATAAATACAGGGTATGATACTTGGAGCATCAAACAGATGTACTTATCAAAAAAAACAAATTAAAGATGTGGAGGATTTATGTAATTTTCTTCAATTATATTAAGGATATACAATAGAATCTATATTAGTTTTCAATAGTCACAAGAGTTGATAAAAGAAAATAACAATGTGGGGAATTTCATTTAAAACTGCCTTAGAGTCCCACCTATTGTAAGTTAGAAACAATATATATTTCAGTTTCTTACGATATTAGATATGGAAATAAACCAACCAGAAGATCAAGGCTAATGATTAGCCTCAGGAGCTTGAGTGTTGGCATTGAGACTATTATAGCCTCAACCTGTTAATGCCACTGGATTGGCTTGATACAAAGGTGGTGTGACCATAGGTGGTGCACCATTGGAAGAGGTGGGTGCTGCTGTGCTTCCAGGAACTGTTGTGGCTACACTACCGGGAGGCCTTGGAATAGGATTTAATTGAGCAGGTAAGGAAGGAGCACCGGGTGGAGCCATCATAGGTGCCATCGCCGGAGAAGGCATATAACCTGCCAAACCCAAGAGAATTATTTAACATAACACGTTGCTACATGCTTATGGACAAAGAAAAGTTTGCATTGCATGTCTTGCACATGGATCAAACATTGTGTACCAAGATCACACATTAAATATAAACCTGGAAGAGAACTAGCATCAAATTTATATTCCATGTGTCTGACAAAGGAGTTTAGGGTAGAACCATTTGATTGATGAAACATAGTGATAATTTTTTAATGCAGTAAACATGCAGACACAAATCATAATAATCTGCCAATGTTCTTGTCTATCCACCGTTTGATTGCTAAATATTGGGAACCTAATTAAAGATGGATAGCATACAGCAGCAAAAAGTTGGGAAGGGGACATGACCAACAGATCAGGGCTAGGATAGTGGCACCCAGTCCTAACCAGTTTAAAAAGGTTGCTCATGGGAGGGAGCAATAGCATCCCAATTCAGTGATTTCCTCACTAGTTCACACAAATAACAAAAGAAAGAAAACAGACGTGCACAATAATATCAAATAGCAGTGGCAAAAGCAATGCACCAAGTCAAAGAAAGATAGCAGGCATAGATGAAGCCAAACAATTCAAAATATGAAAATCTACATGCAAAATGTGCTAACACAAGGATAAATGCAAAATGTGTTTCATCTTACCTGGAGCACCAAGGGGTCTTGGCAAAACAGGAGGCCTAATCCCTGGGACTAATGGTGAACTTCCAGGTAACTGTGTGCTACCAGGCATCGGCATTACAGGTGTAGGTAGAACAGGAAGGTGAGGCCTCTGAACCATTAGATGTTGATTGTAAGCAGCACCAACCTGCTGGAATGCTGCAGTTTGCCCAAGATGTTCCTTAATCCTTTGTTCAATGAAGTTTTGGGTTTGTGCCTCCGCAAATTGCTGATAGTATGACCTAACATTTGCCTATATTTATTAAAATAATTAGCATATAAATATAATTAAGAGAAAAGAGAGAGAGAGATGTGAAGTACCTTATGTTTGTAACCTGCATTGTGCTGCTTTCTCACAGATGGCTGAGATAGAAAGACAATATCACCAGCAATATAAAAACATTCATTATGTCAATTTCTAGGAGCTGTAACTGTGATATACAGGAGAAGGCACATTAACAATTTCAAACTTCAAAGGACATAAATACTGGTAAACCATGCAGATTTTCATAGTTAACACTTTGTATGAATAACATAAAATTTTATTAAACAAACACACAAATCCAAGGACACAGAGAATACATAAGAGAAACACTAAAAACATAAAAATAAAAAATAAACAAGGCAATGAACAACAGTGAAGTGTTCTTCTACTCTTTAAAAACTTTGTACTCATTGCACAAGCTCCTCTTTCTGCAGGATCTTGAACTGAGAGAGGTGGTTAGTAAGCAATCATACCAACAACTTTTAAGGAACTAATTCCTGGACTTGAACCCTCAATGTATTGTTTGAATGGAGGACACTTGCCATCACACCAAGGTCCAGAGTCAAACTCTAAGCAATATTGTATCCTTGATATTTAAAAATCCTAAAATACTATTTAGGACATCTTAAGTTTGAGGTTGTTTCTAAATCGGCCCCTTGACTATGAAAACTTTTAATTTACACTCTGGAGTATTACAATAATGTCAATGTGCCCTTTCTATCAACATCCATTAGAATCTTGCAATTAACCCACACAAAAAATGACATCATTTTCAGGAAGGTTAATGGTGAAAATGTGATGGACCATAACAGTAGGAGCATATTGACATCATTATAATATTCGAGGGTGCAAATTGCAAGCTTTGAGACACCGACTTAAAAGCTACCACAAACTTAAAGAGTGTGTAAAGTGCATTTTTAGCATTTTGAAAACCATAAGAACCCAGAATATCCCCACAACACAAGACTCACCAAATTAAGCTCCCACGTAAATAATAAAAGAATAACAGTTCCACTTCAATCTAAGACCTTGATCAAGTTCACAAAGATAAACCCATCAGCTCCTAGTAAAAGACATCGTGTACAAGAAAAACCACACTTTTATTAACAAACAATACCAAACATATGAGGAGTCATCGCATTTGCATGATTTGGTTCAATATTGACATAAATCCTTAAACAAACATACATATAATCCAAATGCACCAAATAATTTAAGAGAGAGCGACTTACAGAATCGTGAGTCAAGTAGGTGTCACAGTAATCGCAGTAGTAGCGAGGCATGGCTGTGTTGAATTGAAACCCTAGAGAGAGAAGAGCAAACATGGTTTTAAAAACAGGTTCTGTGAAAGAACTGACAAATGAGCTAATTACCGGTTTTATGGTCGAACCAGTGACGTCATAAATAATTTAATTATTAGTTATTTAAATTATATAAATAATTAAAAGCAAAACCCAAAAACAGATCAGCCCCAAAACCAAAATTTTAATAAGAGTCAAACTGTTGGTCTTAGATTGAAGCAGCACTCAACATTTCTAAGCACAATAATAAACCACCACTAAATTTTTATCCATAAAATGTAAAACCCAGAACCAAAATATTAAACTTTTTAATCTTAGATTGAAGCAGCACTCAAAATTCCCAAGCACAATACTTAAACACCACCAAAATTAGGGGTGTGCGCTGTTTGGTCAGCTCAGTTTTTTTTCAAATTTGTTACCGAACTGATAGGATCGGTTTTGTAATAATTGAAACCGATGCATACCGATTAAGATCGGTTTTCCGACCGATAGCGGTGCAATTTCATCGGCTCGGTTTAATCGGTTTGGTTGGTTTAAAACATTAACAATCTTTTTTTCTTTTTCTTTTTTTATATAAAAAATCTGTTCAACAGAAACTTTATTAAAAAAAAAATCTGTTCACCCAAACACAAACAGTAATGATCCAAAACCTGTGCAAAAATGGGCCGGATCCAGTTACAAAAAAGAGGCCCAAATAGTGGAAGCAAAGCATAGATAGTAAACAATAAATCTATTCTAATCTGAACAGCATGAAGGAATACCATTTTGTTTTATTAATGTTATACTTATAAGGCAGGCCCACCCATTTGGCAAAGAGCTCACAACAGCATAACAAGCCCATTCATTATGACCGTACACAATTTTGGAGTAATCAATTTAAAGTTTTATATAAAAATCACAACCTTAATCAAACACGAAGACATTCATGCTTTCCCAAACAGCCAAACTTAATCATTCATGCTTTACCAAACAAAAAAAACAAATGAAAAGGAAAACAAAACTGAAAAGTGAAAACACGAAGACAAACACCTATCCAACAGGACCAACACGAAGACAAATATGAAATACCTATCCAACCCAAGAGGCTTACCGTTGTTTTGCCGTGACTGGTGAGCGACGGCGAGAGCTCAGACGAGGCGTCGCTGCGTCAGGCGTCAGGCGTCGGCGAGAGTTGCGTCAGGCGTCGGCGAGAGTTGCGTCAGGCGAGAGGCGAGAGGCGAGAGGCGAGAGCGAGAGTTAAAACGATTTTGGGAGCAAAGAATGTATTTATACCCTGAGAATCTGAAATCCTAGCCTAAACGCACCGTTTTGCTTGTGTTTTTTTTTTTTTTTTTAATAACAGGTATACGACGTCGTTTTATTAAAAATAAAATAAAATCAGAACCTGGTATTGGGACGGTTCAGCTCAGCGGTTTCGGATTTCTCAATCCAGTGACTGCACCGCACTGGCATCGGAACGAAAAATTATAAAATTCTTATGATGGACAATTAACGTGGTCTACCATTTCACTAAAAAATTTTCATTCGTTTAAAATTGCTGAGTTAGAAAAAAATTTTAAATAAAAATTAATTACTGATTCAGCAATTTTAAACAAGTGAAAGTCTTTTAGTGGAATGGTGAACAAGTGATGTGATCCACCAGAGGAATTTTTAATTTCTCCATCGAAACAGGCTTTTCCCTCTGAACCCCGACCTCGGCTCAGTCAATTGACACTAGCTTCGGGACGGTGTCGTCAACAAGGGTCGGTTGGGTTGGCTCTGATAACGTTTTGCTCACCCCTAACCAAAATCCATATATTATCTATACCAGTTAATTGAAGGCGCGTAGGTATAAGACTTAATTTTCCACTCTACAAGACAAGTAGCGTAGTGTAAGTATCTTCATGTTTGTATAGCAATTAAAATTCCCAACCAGGGGCGGAGCCACGTTGTCCCCTGGGGGGGCCGTGGCCCCTGCAAAAAAAAAAAAATATTTCCTAGAGAGTAGGTATAAAAATTTTTTGGGCCCCCCCACTCTTGGACATCCGGCCCCCCCATATTTCTCCCACTCCCAATTATAGTTTAGGCCTCTATTCTACTGGGCTTCCAGCCTCTCATACTCCAAATAAAACACAAAATTGGCCCAAAAACATTTAAATACTAAAATCCAAACACATAACTTCTCCATCTCAAAAACCCACCCCATGGTCCCCCACAAAATCCCTTATTCTTTTCTTTTCTGTCTTCTGTGATACACTTCCCAGTACTACCTACCAGCCCCCAAAACTCAGCAGCATTAGTCCTCCAGTCCTAAAAAAAAAAAAAAAAATCCTGACCAATTTTTTTCTTTCTTCTTGCTTTCTAAAACAAATCACTCAGTATATTTCATTGTCAAATTTTAGGATTTGGAACTTGGTGACTGCCTGGTGAAGTGGTGAGTTTTCTTCTCTTATTTAAGTACTAGACCTACATCTATTTTCAGTGTCTTTTTTTGATTTTCTCAACTATCTACACCTAAATATTCACATGCTTTTTATATTTTCATAAATTTTTAGAGAAATATATGATTGAAGGAATTGGGATGGAGATAATTGATCTCCGAAGCTCCATGTTTTTTTGACGACTAGAAACGAAAACGAGAAATGGGTTTTATTGATCAATTGGTTTAGAACACAGAAGAAAGATTGTGCCTTTCTACGAAAATGAAAATGTTTTTTTTTTCTTGCTTTCTGAAAATAAAAATAAAAATAATGTTAGAGAAAGAGAGAGAGAGAAAGAGGGTGTTTTTGGTTTCGTTATTGCTATTTTTATTTATTTATTACCAAAATGAAATAGAAAAGGGTGCTTCCGTTGCAGTTACTTGTTGCTGTTTTTGTTGGATTGTGTGAGCACTTTGTTTCAAGTAAAGAACTTGGAAAGGCAAGAAAGAAATGTCTATCTATCAAGCCTTGGATGGTCACTAACCAATGATAAGGAGATTGTTTCAATTTGTTTGTGATGACTGATGAGTCTTGAAGGGAAGAATATCTACAGTTGTAGGCAAATAAGCATTGCCACACGGCCCACCCATTTTTGCACTTTGTGATTCTGTGAAGACAGGTAAAATTATTTTGATATATTACATATTTTTGATTAGTTAGATATCATGTGGCGGTAGAAGTTGTTAAATTGTTTGGTTTATGTTGTGTACAAATCCTTGTTTAATTTTTGTTTTTGTTTAAGCCTTTAAGGGGTTATTATTAATTAAAGTTGTATTAAAAAAAATTAAAATACAGGAAAATTTTAATAATAGGAATGATGATGATTGATGGGTTTGATTGTTTAAATTATAGTGAAAATTTTATTTTTTCTTGAGTATGAATAATATCCATATAACTAAGGAAAAAATTTCTAATTAGAATTTTATTTTTTAAAATTCTTTTCAGGTTAATTTTTGAGTCATATTGTAGCTACACATTGTAATTTTCTTTGATGATAGTGAAATTTCTGCAATTCCGTAGACGTAGGCATATTACCAAACCACGTAAATACTGTAATGTGCGTGTGATTGTTTTTCTTTTAGCATTTTGTTTTCTCTATTTTTTTGTTTCTCACAGGTTTGGAATTTCGGTTGAATTCCCAACATGTTCAAGTATATGATGATATATGAAAGTTGATAATTTTGTATTCAATAAAATTAAGAATTATATTTAGTATATATCTGTTACAACCCGACCCCCTCAAGTATTTATTCCTGGCTACGCCCCTGCTCCCAACCACCTATCTACCCTAAACTTTGAATCAAGCTGACTCATTTATTTTCCAACCGATATTTATCTATCACAGCAGCCCAATTCTACTTCAATGTTAAAGGTTGTTTCAGACAAGTTGTACAAACTTTGTATATCAAATGGCATACATGTATATCAAATGGTTCCTTTTAACCCTATTTCTTCTAATACTAGTTGCCAGAACTGGTGCCAAAGTTCCAGCAATTATCGTGTTTGGGGGACTCATCCGTTGATGCTGGAAACAACAACCAGATCCCAACAAAATTCCCAAGCACAATACTAAAACACCACCAAAATATTTCTAAGCACAAAAATAAATAAAAAACAAAGCAAACCCAATAACAAATCAACCACAAAACCATAGAATTTCACATAAAAACCGAACCTTAGGCTTGAGATTGGGAAAAAAAAAATTCAAAGGCATGCCTGAGGTGAGACCGTGAGAGGGAGGCAGAGAGGCAGAGAGCTTGAGATGAGGATTGAGGCGTGAGATGTGTGTGAGAGTGTTTAGGAGATAGGACTTTAGGGTTAGTTTTTAGGTTCCTTGCCAAAACCACGTAATTTTAGGCTGGGAAAAGGACAAAAAATCCCAATCGGTCAGTAACCAGTTTGACCTTGCCGATTCCCGATTCGACCAAAGCATAATTGTATTCTGGTTAAAATAATGTATTATAAATCCGATTTAAAACACTAATATTACTATTTTCGTGTGTGTTCTAATAAATATTATTGTTTACTCAAAAAAAAGAAATGGACATTTATCCCACATTAGTTGTGTGTGTCTAACGTCCGCTATTTATAACCCCAGTCTACAACTATAAAAGTTAGACCCTTTTGTAGTTGTATTTTGGTTAAAATAATGTATTATAAACTCGATTTAAAATACTAATATTACTATTTTTGTGTGTGATTTAATAAATATCATTGTTTACTCAAAAAAAAAAAAAAAATGCCAAAGCGATGCTAAAAGGCAAAACCACAAATAGGTGTAATTTTATAATAAAAAAGAAAGAAAGCATAATAGAATACGGCATGCTTAACAAAGGTATCCATACCAGGAAAAAGTTTTGCATGTTTCGGATACATGCAATACCTTCTCCCATACCAGACGTGCGCACATCTTATCATTCCCTTTTTTTTTTTTTTTTTTTTTTTGATAGAATCTTATCATTCCCTTTGGTCGTCTCCTTTTTCCATTTCCTCAGGACACGTACGAGAAAGCACCTAGGAAATAGCTAAAATGGACAACCAACCTGGTTCCCAGAAATCTTCGATTATTCCAAGTTCTAATTCCCTCTCCAAAAAAAAAAAAAAAAAAAACCATTTTTTTCGAAAAAACAAGCAAAGATAATCAGTGTGATATTGGCAGAAAAGATTCCAAGTTATAGTGAGCAAATAAGCATGGATTTCATACTTGGTATATATTATATAATATAGTTTGCATTGGGATACACAATTTCAAATTTTTAATTTGTTTTTTTAATCAAATTGCATGAGCCATTTATTATGTGGATGATGCAGCAATCAAAGAGAGATCTTGGGTTATGTTTTTGAAGGGGTATTACATTATTTAATTTGGGCAAAAGACCAAATTATTACGTTGAGGGAGAAAGTTTCATTCACATGAAAAGAAAAGCTGAAAAGCATAAGCTTTTTAGTGAAAATTGGAAGCTGTTGGGAAGGTTAGGTACATTATCTTTGTGCTGCATGGAATACTGTTGATCTAATTGCAAAAGGTTTATATGCTTCTCTTTTTCTTTCCATTATGTTAATATAAGAGTAGTAAATGCTTTAGGTTCTATGTTTTGAGAAATTATTAGGTTTGTTGTAGCCCTCTTAATCCTTCTAGCCAATAAAACACTATCATTTATGCAAATGTAATATAATCAAGTTGTTTTTTATTTTTAATTCTTATGCTGATTAGAAATCTGATTCACATATTTGCATAAGTGATATTATTTCGTTAGTTGGGAAAATCAATTCAATAGTCCTTCTGGTATACCTAATAATTTCACCTATATTCTTTCTCCCATTGTCATAAAGAGAATGTTTTAGCTGTCTTAAAAATCACACTGTCATTTTAAATGGGTTAAAATTAAAACTTATATTGGATGGAATTCTTCTATTCTAAATACTTCAATCAAAAAAACCTTTAAAAACAAAAAAAGAGGTTGATAAAAAACCAAGAAAAGTATGCAATGTTATATTAATGCATTTAATAAATTTTAGTGTACAACGGGAACAAGTTGAGCTGTGTGCATTGATTTCCTAGCATTAATTTTTATCTTTGATACTTGCAATAATAAAACTGAGGTCAAAGTCCCAAACAGCTATGCATGTTTCTGACAAATTACGATCCCTTCTTATAGAAATAAATGTCGGTCACAGACTCACATGGTCCACTTCCTCTAGTTAAAGAAAATGTTTAAAATGTAGCCCCACTTCACTGACATATCCATATGTTAACTCAGTAACTCACTCTAGCAAAAGAATAGTTAAGTTTACTCTGCCATTAGAGGAAAATTTTTAAGTAATTTCAGAGTATAGTAAAATAGTGCCCCCTCCTCTCACATTCATGGTAGACCCTACCATGAATTTAATGAGCGGACCCCACCATAAATGTGAGAAGAGAGAGTACCATTTTCCGTGCTCTACGATTACTTAAGAATTACTCACCATTAGCTAACTCTTACTCAACCTTAAAGGCCAAGAGGCCCAAGACCTAGTCTGGATTCCACAGCAAACCCCAAATAGAAACTGATGGAAACTTAGATCCAACAAAGCATAAAAAAACAAACATCACATGGTGAACCCTCTCAATGACCCTCCATAAATATGGCAATAGAGACGTCTTCCCAATCCTGCAATCCAATGGCAATATAATATCTGAACATTTCTTGATATGTCAATTTTAAAATCAATCTTTGGCAATTTCAATAAACTTAGCATTCATTGGCCTATAAAAATATTAGTTTATTTTAAACGTCTTGTAATTTAATTGGCACTTCTTTATGCACAAAGTGCTTGGGGGGTCTAAGGGGAAAGGGTTCGAATTGCGGAGTTAGCAACATGTTGTAACTATCTCAAAAAAATACTAGCTTATTTTAGTGCTAGAAAAAAATAAAAAAATAAAAAATAATATAAACAAGAAGACTTTAAGCTAGCTGTTTTTCGAGTAAGGCAGTGACTTTAATCTCAATTTCAAACAAATAAGCTAGCAAAATCCTGATATATATTTGTTTCTCATAGACATCTAACCAGGTTCTCATTTCCAACTATACAATTTTATAAATAGGTTAACTCTCCATAGAGAATTTCAGAATTTTACCCTTCAAGAAAAAATAGTAGACATAGGATATAACTTTTAATTTAATAACCGAATCAAAGAGTACTACTAGTAGCATGTTAGCTTACACTAAGCATCCTTTGCCACCATATAAACTTATTTCTATTAAGGATGTCAGAGTGAAAGATTACCCACAAACACTGATTGTATGGGCCTCTGCAATCATGTGGGTGGGTGTGTATCCAGTCTAGGTGCCGGTTCTACTCATTCAAACTGTGACATAATCATACCAACTATTACCAATTCACAAGGTAGAGAGAAATGGTGTAGAAGAATATGACCCTTGCCATCTTATATATATTGGGATTTTGGTACTACCATTTCCTATGGGGTAAGCAGGACAGGAATGTTGAATCTATTTTTTAGGTATAGTAGTGGGAAGTATTTTTTTTGTTAGCATACTTGATTTTATTCACTTGAAGTAGAAAAACAGAGAATTTCACATCATCTCCATTTCTCCCAAGTTTATCAATGACAAAAGTATCACTTTGTGACCAAAGGAGGGGAGCCATATTGTTACTGCTAGTTGCATATTATACTACTAGTCTACTACCGATCCCTTCATTTTAAGTAGATTGCTTGAATCAATATTCTATTTCTCCAAAAATTTGCTAAAGTTGTTTTTAAACAAAAATTGTTGGTTTTAACCAAAAATTCCCATGCATACATACATACATACATATATATATATATATGTATATTGAAAATTTCAAACAATAAATTGATTAGATCAGTGCATATATGAACAAGAACACAATAATGAAAGAATTAGGGATATACCACAATATTTGCTATATAATAATGCAGTAGCATGTCAACTACTGCATTATTATATAGCAAATGAAGAGAATTATGAAAGAGTCTAAAGTTACAGCAACTTTGGAGCTTCGAAGTGATTGAAGTAAGCTAAAAATATACAAGTTCAATTTCCTACCTAATGCTGATTAATGGGCAAACGGATTAATAAGGATCAGAAATTAATCAAACTGAATTGTGGAATAATGAGATTGGAGAATCCTAGACCGTAAGGGCATAAATACCAAGAGTTCAGATTATCTAAATGAGACATGCTATGATTGCCTAAAAGGAAAGCAAAAGAAGAAATACACAGAAAACTAAGATATCTAGCATGGTAGGTTTTGGCACAAACTTCAAGAATCAATTTCATATATAAATCAAAAGGAGATATAGAAGTTTATAAGAGAATGGTATTTTGAGTAGTGATCAATATGAACAATCAAAGATAACACAATATGAAGTACAATTATGAAAATGAGAAATATAGATAACTATCAATGATATGCAATCAACAGCAGGGAAAACTTGCAACTATTTTGAGTTTTAATATCTGGTGTGCATTAATCAATCACATAAATGATTCTAACAAGGCTGAGAACAGATAGAATAACTTGGGATTCACAACATTTTCAATATTTACCTGATGATTAATTACAAGGAGTGATGAATAATCAACCCGCAATGAAAAGGGAAGATATAGTAATGCTATGAGTGACTTAGTATCGATATTGCAGTGGATTTTTTTTTAATCAAAAGGTTTTGACCACAAAAGGAATCCCACAAAATACTACCAATTTTTTCCTTGGACATTGTACAACATTCCAAAGTTTTATACCTCAAATATTGTACAAACAAGTGTCACTACCAGAAAACAGAATCAAGTAAAGTCTACAAATATTTGTTCTTGAATACTAGATATATATATATAAAATAGATTTCCTATCTTGATTAGTAAATTTTTTTTTTAAAGAATAGAGAAGGAAATCGGGTACATGGGTGGATATACAATAGAATTAAAATCATAAATATATATATATATATATATATAATTTTGGGGTTAGCACATTGGGTAAAACCTTGGGGGATATATCATGTAATTGAAGGATTATTTTAGCTTTCTTGGAACTATTTTCTCTTTTAATTTACTTAGGACCACAAAGTTGCAAAACTGGAAGTAGAAATCAAATGAACAGCTCAAACAAAGGTAAGAATTTTGAGCTCAAAAATACTATGACATTTCAGATTCAAATCCAATGTTCCAAAATCCTTCAGGGGTCAAAGGAGGAGCATACCTATATCGATGCCTAGAAACACCATCATGATGTTCACAGCGTAACTTCTGCTGATTACCATTGGGGTCCCTACCCCCATCATTGGGTAGAACCGCATCATAGAACTTCTTACACTGCTTGCATTCAATTCCTTTCAAGTTTTCCCGATCAGCTTTCTTTCTTACTAGTTCAACATACTTGAAATCTTTCTTGCCAGCCACTGGAACTGGCATCTGCTGCTTTTTTACTCTGCAATCAGCATTCATATCCTGTGTTTCATCATCTGAACTGTCAAAATTCATGTCTTTCTGAATAGGGACTGGAGGATCAATTTTTTGTTCTTTCAAGGTCTTGTTCAAGTTTCCTCTGATGTTCTCGAGAGGAGTATCAAGAAAATCATCATGAGGATCAGGCCCACCTTGGCATTGACGGGACCTTGTTTCTCTCCAAGAAGATGCAGGCCGCTTTGTACCAGCTACTGGGGCTGATTTTACATTGGAGGGACATTTTGATGTAATGGGGACACCTGAAGGAGGAGAGTCAGAACTTGAAGTTTGAATTAATTTGGTGCTTTCCTCATCCTCTGAGCTTCCACTGAAACAGACATCATTCTTCATTTTATTTTTGTCACTGGAAGTCACAGGAGTGTCTGCAATTTTCTTTCCAAGATCTAAAATACCAGGCAAAAGATAATTCTTTAGAAAGAATAACAGAAGCTGCAATATGTAAAAGATATCTAGCCCATTGTGATTCTAAGTTGAACCAACCATAATATGAAATTCAAAAAGCAGTGAATTCAAACAAGTTTGGACCTCATGTGAAGTGACAACCTAGTAAATAACCCACTTTTAAACTAAAGACTGACTACCAGCAGATCATCATGAAACTTTTTTTGATTCATACATATGCAGCTAATGGTTTAGAATTACATAAAGAGAAAATGCATAATAAAAGCAGTAGGCTTACCAGGTGAAGTCAATATATTCTGATTATGCCATAGAGAATCACTTTGGGGGAGCATATTATCGATAGTAAGACCACACTTTGACCTGAGGTAGTCATATTGAGATTTCAGCTTTTTGTAAAGATCAACAACATGCCTTGTTTTCTTCTTCTCAGCTTGTAACTCAGAGGCTTTTGTGTCAATCTGTTGAAGTAATTTTTCATATGAATCGTTTCCTTCTGCCACCTCACTGCTCCTCCCTCCATGATTTACCTGTAACTCATTAATTTTCCCTTCTAAAACAATTATTTTGTCCACAAGCAGCTTCTTTTCTTTCTCACATTCCTCCAACTGCTGTTTGTTCTTTGATATTTCAGTATTAGTTGAATCAATCTGTTGAAGTAATTCGTTTTGCAAATTTCTTCCCTCATCAACCTCACGAGTCATTTTCTGAAGCTCCTTCTGGAATCTACCAGCATTGTCTTCCAAATGTTCCAATTTGCCCATAAGTAATTTCTTCTCTTTTTTATTCTCTCTCAATAGCTGTTGATCATCTGAAATTTCAGAGGTAAGCATTTCAATCTTTTCAACCAATTTTTTTGTCAACTTCTTTCCCTCTACTACTTTTTCTTGCTTTATTCTAAGCTCATCTTGGAGCTCATCAACTTTTTTCTCAAGGCCATTCACTTTGGCAAGAAGCTCATTTGTCCTTTCTTCATACTCTTTAAGTTGTTTTCCCATGTTTAAATTATCAGAGGTTTTTTCTTGAACCAATTGGATTAATCTATTATGCAATTCCATTCCCTCATCAACTTCCTTAGACTTATTCTTCAGCTTCAATCCTAGTTGATCAATCTCAAGTTTTTGACATTTAATATTGGCAAGTAACTTGTTTGTCTTCTCTTCCTGCTCCTTTGATGGTTTTTCCATCTCCAGCTTGAGAGACTGGTTCTCTTCTAGGGCTTGTTTCTTTTCAAGTTGAAGTCTTTCTATTTGGATTAAGAGATCATTTTCCTTCTCTTTCCACACATCTTCTGCAGCTTTCCTGGCCTCAAAATAAACTTTCTGCAGGCTTTTAGACTTTGATTGGAAATTAGGGTAGAGCTGGCTGCAGAATATATATTCTATCTGAGAAATCCTGTCTTTTGCTTCTTGAATAGTAGCAACCAGAATGGTACTAAGGCCAGAGACGTACTTTTCATCACCACTGTCAACAGGATATCCTAGTTTAGGAGAGTTTGGAAGGTGCCCTGCCATCTCTGGAAAACACAGAACAGTACCCAAGCGAGATTTACCCTATCATCAGTATTGGACTTCAACAAAACAATAAGCAATAGGTAGTTTCAAATATAACAAGTTATTAATATGCCAGGAATTGCCGCAAACAACTGAAAAAAATCAAAATGTTTGCATTGTCCACAACACTTCAGAATTCTACCTAGCTATGAAGCATACACAAGAAAAAAATAAAATAAAATAAAAATATTGTTATATAATTAATTCTTATCAGATACTTGTGAACCCATTTGAAAGTTTATCCCCATGCCCTCAATTAGAAATGGACTTTAATCATATAGTTCAATAGACATATAAGCTAAAGCCAGACCCAGACTACCAAATCAATTTCATTAGCTCAATTTTCATCCTCGATCAGTTAGGTCAATGATTCTCTTCTATCCAATTAGGACAAACCAACTCCAAATTACCATAATACACCATTTACTATATTTTCACAAAGCAAAAACTTGCATTGATTCTTAGCTCTTAGAATGACAAGTAAAATGCTAATAAACATATAAGATCACCTCAGTACATCCTTCCTTTTACATTATTATTTTTACCAATGCTTCAAAAATCTACCTAGCTATAAACTATACAACAACAACAACAAAGCTTGAGTCCAAAAACTTTAGATTCGGTTTCAAATGCACAACCAGACTAATTGGGATCGGCCACATGTATTCACCTAGCTATGACGCATAACATGGAAAAGAATCAAATACTTGCGAACCCATTTAAGTGTGCCTCTTTGTGCCCTCGATTAGAAATTGATTTTCAATCAAATAGTTGAATAGACATATAAACCAAAGCTACTCTTCCAAGTTAACCCCTCCACATAGACCAAGTTAAACCCACTTCCCAACAATTAAACTACACAAACCGAGCTCAGCCAAAGCTCAACATATATTTCACATAAGCAATTAACAAAGCCCACCCAAAAAAAAAAAAAAAATGTAAAACCACATTGACAACTTAGAGGGTGCGTTTGTATAAGCTGTTGCAAAAACGGTTTGCCAAATGGAATTTTGGGTTTTTAAAAACGCATTTTTAAGCTCTCAAATCGCCGAACCAAACAGACCCATATAAGTGCTTTTTTTAACATAATTTTCCAGTTAATTTTTTTTCAAATTTCTGGTGTACCGAACCAAACAAGATAACTAAAACAAGCTGAGAGACTAAAAACAAAGGCATTGTAGAATAAACGTAACAAGATCACACAAACTTTCATTCATCATTGTGATAAAATGATGTTATGGCAAAGAAATTTTGAAAAATCAATACGAATCAGAATTGAACCGAAAATAATAACATCAACCAGTACAATTCAAGCCAAAATAAAATAAATATTAGGTTTTCTTGGTTCTCATTTTCCGTCTCATTTTACCGAGAACCAAACAGAAAGTAAAAAAAAAAATGAGTGAGAGAAATACCTCATTGAAAGTAAAACTTTCAATTTTCCAAGCTCTCTCTCTCTCTCTCTCTCTTGGTTGGTGGCTAGGGTTTTGGGGGTGTGTTTGGATGCGGGGATTAAGAGTGGGAGGTGTTTTCTGAGAAAACTGATTCGGAAGTGTTTTTGGGAATGGCGGGATATTGTTTTGTATGAAAAAAAAAGCTTGCCGCGGAAGATTTGTGACAAAAGAGGGATTTGATTCGCTGCGGTAGAAGTGTACGCTTGTGGGTTGGTGTGTGGCCCACTTTATCTTATTCTAGGCCGAAAATATATGGGACATAGATATTTGGGCCACTATGAGCCCGTTTTGAGATTGAACGAGAGGTTATGGATTTGAAGTATGATTCTTCTAAAAATGTTAAGATAAAATATGTTAGGACTCTTTGTAATTTCCGTTGGAATAGAGGTTTAGTATTTGATGTATTTGATAAACTAAACCATTTTAATAATCAAATTCATTAAAAGAAAAAATATGGGAAAAATTTCAAGATTTTTACGTTCATTATTTTAATTTAAAGTTGGAAAAGTGCACTAAAGAATTTAGAGCGTATTTGGTTCTAAACCAGTTTTGAATACAAAATTTGAGTACAAAATATACCATTCTCCGGTTTGGCACTTGTTCTTTATTTTAGGAAAAAGAACTTTATTCACTTAAACTTTTCTCTGGTGGGTCCTAGCCGGTTTCAACAATATAACGAAAATGTTATTGTATTCATTTTCATTGACTCTAAAAACACCCCAAACATGTATTCATTTTTAGCATTCAAGTCTACTTTTTAGGATATTTTTGAGGATAAAAGGCAACCTACTTTTTAGGATATTGAAAATGAAAATTGAATACAAAATTTGCAAACCAAACCTTTTTTTTTTTGGTGGGTCTCATAGAAACTGAAAATTAATGCATAAAACACCTCTTTTTTTCTCAAACCAAATAGCCTCTTTAAGAGAAACTTTAAAGTGTTTTTCAATTGTAAAGGCAAGATGAAACTTTTTTAGGTTATGTAGATGGAGAGAAGCAAGATGGAAAGATGGCCAAAATGTACCAATTTTCAATGTATTACGACAATCTACCACTTCCCTTTTTTTTTTTTACTCTCCCTCTCTCCAAAATGGAAAAGGCTAAAGTTACAATTTTTTTTTTTTTTTTTAATTTTACAAATGAGAACTAGTAAAAATTGCTACATTTATAATTTGTAAAGATGTGGTAAAAAAGTTTGTATCAGTAGCATTACTCATCCCAAAATTAAGGTTAGTAAAATTGCAAAAACATGGTAAATTTTGATAAAAAGTTTTAAATGCCCTTAAAGCTCACTCCCGCTCTATGTTTACTAGAACAGCAATCCTTGATGACCCCCCCTAAACCCCCCCCCCCCCCCCCCACCCCCCCCCCACCCCACCCCACCAAAAAAAAAAAAAAAAAATACAATTTGATTTTTGTTATTTATAGAAAATCACAATTTCATCTTGAAAATTTAACAAGTACCGATTTCATGGTTGTCACTCTACATTCAACCATAACACAGCTCAAACTTTCATTCTGAAAATAGTACACTACCTATCAAAATTCACATAATTTGATAATCATTTTCTAAGTAGCAAGCACGATGGTTGGGGTCCTGGAAAATACTTAAAAGTTCAGATTTGCAATTAATTACTATGCCATAACAGTGGCGGCTCCAGGAATTTTTCTCAAGGTGTTCATCAAGAAGCATAAATTACCCAATTTAATTTGTTTGTCTTTTATAATGTATTGGTTAATTAAATTATTAATTATTGTTGTTTAGTTGCTTCATTATTTTTCTTTACTGACTACTAGCAGTCTAGCACACACCCTACTATGCATTAGCACACACCCCATGTGCATTATCCACAGCTCAACCCACTGCATAATGTCTAACATAATTTAATTTTTTGTCTTTTATAATGTATTGGTCAGTTAACCTTTACTGCCTCTGCATGCCTTTACTGCCTCTACCTGTCCACTTCCCCAATTCAAATATCCCACCCCACGGCCCCCATCCACCCCCACTCAACAGACAAGAGTCACAAGAGCCAAAGCCAATCAACATTCCACAAAACATTCACAACACACAAAATTCACAATACACAAAACGACAAACTCACAAACCAATAAAGTCAAAATGTCAAATAAAGTTATAAAGTAAAGGCAATTAGACATAGAGAAACAGAGAGAGAATCTCATTTTAGTTCAAAGAGAAAGAGAGAGAGCTCCGCTCTCACTCTCAGAGCACAGCAAAGCCAAAGATGTAAGATGAGATAAAGAAGAAGAGAGAGAAGTAAAGAACTGAAATACCTTGAGGCCTAAGGGGCGGCGCCACAGCAGCACGTTGAGGCGAGGACTCGAGGCGACGAGGCCAAGCCAAGCAATCTCTAAGCCGATCTCCGATCTCGCCGTCGCTATTGCTCGAGTTTGAGGCCCGATGTGCTCTGTTGCTCGAGTTTGAAGCTCGATGTGCTCTGTTGCTCGAGTTTGAGGCGGAGGCGCCATCGTGCCGATGTGCTTGGAGCTTAGTTGTTGATGAGGTTTTTTTCCTTTAGGTTAGGATTTCTGATTTAAATTTTGCTTTACCATTTGATGATTTTGATCAATCGGCAGATGCGTATTGGGTTTTGGTTGGTTTTTTTTTTTTTTTAGAATCCGTTTGGGTTGGCCCGATTGGGTATTTAGTTAATAAAAATTTAATTATTTTGATTTAAAAATCTATTTGGGGTTAGTTTTGTTTAGGATTGATGTTGGGCTTTTTTTCCCTGGGGTGGGCAGTGGGCTTGCAATGTTACAATTTTATTTTATTTATTTTTTCAGATTTTAGTTCAAAATTTTATTTTTTTGGACTTTTTCTTTTTGCTTGAAAATGGAACAAATAATGGAGCAAAATTTAATTTTATTAGCATAAAAAAGCTGAGGGTGTTCCCAATTTTTTTTTAAAAGGGTAGACAAATAAAAAAATTTAAATTATTATTTATAATTTTTTTTTCTTGTCCCGCCCCTGTGCTATAACATTATAGGTCACAAAATCAAGTCAATGTGTCTAATAATGAAATTCATTCAAGCTAACAGGTTTATGCCTCACTCCTTTCTCCATGATTTACTTGCAACTCATTACTTTTCCCTTCTAAACTAACTATAGTTTCCACATGAAGCACCTCTTATACTCCTCCAACTTCTCTTAGTACTTTGACATTTCAGTGTTAGCCAAAACCTGTTTAAGTAATTGGTTTTGTAATTTGCTTCCCTCCTCAACCTCATGACTCTTCTTCTGAAGCTCCTGTTGGATTCTACCAACTTTATCTTCCAAGCATTCCAATTTGGACATAAGTAATTCATTGTCTTTTATATTCTCTCTCAATAGATGTAGATTATCTGAAGTTTCTGAGAGAAGCCAATCAATCTTTTTGACTAAATTTTGTGCAGACACCTTTCCATCTGCTACTTTTTGTTTCTTTCCTCTAAGCTCATCTTCGAGCTCGTCAACTTTTTCCACAAGGCATTGACGGGGCCATGTATCTCTCGAACAGGGTGCAGCTTGCTTTGTGCCAGAAAATGTAGCAAATTTTACATTGGAGGGAGAATTTGATGCAGTGAGGAAACTAGAAGTAGAAGAGTCAGATCTTGGGGCTTGAATTAAGTTGGCTTCTTTCACATCCTCCAAGCTTCCTTTAAAACAGATGTTATTCACTTCAGCTGTGTCACAAGGAGCCTCAGAAGTGTCTGAAACTTTGTTTCCATGATCTACAATACCAGGCAATAGATAATAATAGTTTAGAAACAATGAAAGCGACACAACATCTATTATGATATACCATGATAAACTACCTAGTTGTCCATAAACTTAAGCTGTTACAAAAGAATTAATTTAATCATTTTAATGCATAGCCAATTGTGGGTCTGAGCTGAACTAACCACAATCACAAATCAGCAAAATTCACCAATTCAAACAAATTCGGAACTTATGTGTAGTGACAACCTAGTACATAATCCACTTCTAAATCAGACCAGAAGTGCCAGAAGATTATAAGAAACTTCACCAAACTTAATGCAGCTACTTATGATTTACAATTATAGAGATAAAAGATAAAGTTTAAAAGAAAAAAAATAAAGAATAAAAGCAATAGAGTCTTAGCAGGTTAAGTTATTGAATCCCTTCCTTCTGCCACCTCACCACTTTTACCTCCATGATTTACCATCAATTCATTATTTTTCAATTTTAAACCAATTATTTTGTACATCAGCAGGTTATTCTCTTCCTCATACTCCTTCAAATGCTGTTTGTTCTTTGACATTTCAGTGTCATTCCAAACAATCTGTTGCTGCAATTGGGCTCGTAATTGTCTTCCTTCCTCAACCTCATGAGTCTTTTTCTGAAGCTCCTCTTGGAGTCTACCAGCTTTATCTTTGAAATGTTCCAATTCGACCATAAGTACATTCTTCTCCTTTTTATTATCTCTCAATAGCTGATAATCAACTGAAAATTTAGAGTTAAGCCATGCATTATCTTTGGCTAACGTTTGCACCAACTTCTTCCCATCTACTACTTTTTCGTCCTTTCTTCTAAGCTCATCTTGGAGCTCATTAACTTTTCTCTCTAGGCCATTCACTTTGGCAAGAAGCTCTTTTGTCTTTTCTTCATACTCTAGAAGTTGTTTTTCCTTATTTACAATAGCAGAGTTGCTTTCGGGAACCAATTGCACAAATCTATCCTGCAATTCCATTCGCTCATCAGTCTCAAGTAGTTGACATTTAATTTTGGCAAGTACCCCATTCAAGCTTGAGAGACTGGTTCTCTTCAAGGGTTTGTTGCTTTTCGCATTTAAGTCTTTCTATTGGGAGTATAAGATCATTTTCCTTTTCTTTACACGCATCTTCCCTGGCTTTCTTGCCCTCAAGAAAAAAGTTCTGCAGGTTTTCGGATTTCAATTGGAAAGTAGGGAAGAATATATGTTCTATTTGAGAAATCCTATCTTTTTCTTCCTCAATTGTAGCAACCAGTGTAGTTCCAAGGCCCAAGATGCACTTTTCAATGTTTTCATCCTCTCTGTAAGCAGGATACCCTTATTTAGGAGAGTTTTGAAGGTGTCCTTCTATCTCTAGCTTAAAAAAAAAAAAAGTACAGCAGCCTAGTTAGATAAGATATCATCTACATAGGACTTTGGTGTTCGGACTTCAACAAAAATTAAATTGATAATTTTGAATTTAATCAGTTATTACTATGTCAGCTATTACCACAAACAACTTAATCTTTCTTTTCTTCCTTTATTTTTTGAGGGGGTGGGGGGTTGTAATTTACACACACACACACCAGTAAGCTTTGATTCTTTTGAGTCCATGACCTCACCATCTTTGTATTTTTGTAGTAAGAGGATTGAGCCAAAGTTCATTGACAAATTCTTCAAGAGAGTTTCACCATAAGACTATCAGACTGCTGATATTGCCATAAAGCAAAAACAAAAGTTTTCCATTGTTCTCAATGCTTCAAAAATCAAAATTCCACCTAGCTATGAACTATACACAGGGAAAAGGCTTGTAATAGCTATTTCTTATCCAATAGTTATAAACCCATTTAGGAATTTGTTTCAGCACCCTTGTTTGGAAACTGTTATCCATCACATAGTTCAATAGACTAAAATATAAACTAAGCCTGTCCTGGACTTCCAAATTAAGCTACCGTACTTGAGAAGCTACTCTATGACTTACATTATGAATATTGAGTAATAACACTCTTAATAACAACATTATCAGTCCAATTTAAAGATACGTAAACTAAGAAAAACCTGATTCCATCTAGTGATTCAACCTCTAAGACAATTGAGAGAGGAAAAAATACCCCAAAGAGTAGAACTAAAGACCATTAAGTAAAGGTCACTGGTTCAAACTTTGCCTTCTCACTCCCCTTGGGACCATAACTCAAAATAAATGAATAGATAAATAAACTTGAGAAAAATATGCTCTATATAATTTTATGTCAAATTGCCAATAGTTGTACAAAAGTTAGGTATAAACTGTACAAGGAAATACAGATACAATTGTAGTACCAAACTATATTTGGTTCTAAGTTCGAACATAGCCTACTTCAAATATAGAATTTACTAACCAATTAACAAAGCCAGCAAAACAAATTATATAAAACCAGATTTAAATCTTGTGCAATTTTGCTAAGAACTTTATGACTCAGTGGCACTATCCAACCCTTTCCAACAAAATGATCATTCCTCCTGTCTTGACTTGAGGAAAGCTCTAATCACATCTAGTGTTATACCTAGTCTAGTTTCAATAAAGATTCCTTGTAATTGCTTATATAGCCCAAATCAACCTAGTATACGCTTAATGTTGAACTCAACACACACTTGTGCAAAACCTAGTATCCCCAACCCCAAGCCAAATGGCTTACTAAAACCCAGTTGTGTGAGCTAAATGCATGACAATGGTCACATACCTAGTCTGGATTCCACAGTAAACCCCAAAAAGAAAATGATGGGAACTTAGATCCAACAAACATAAAAAAACAAACATCACATGGTGTACCCTCTCAATGACCCTCCATAAATATGGCAATAGAGATGTCTTCCCAATCCTGCAATCCAATGCCAATATAATATCTGAACATTTCTCGATATGTCAATTTTATAATCAGGTTTTGGCAATTTCAATAAACTTAGCATTCATTGGCCTATTAAAATATTAGTTTATTTTAAAAGTCTTGTAATTTAATTTGCATTTTTTCATGCACAAAGTGCTTGGGGGTCTAAGGGGAAAGGGTTCAAATTGCGGGATTAGCAACATGTTGTAACTATCTCAAAAAAATATTAGCTTATTTGTGGCCGGATAAAATAAAAATAAAATAAAATAAAATAAAAAGAAGAAGAAGAAGACTTTAAGCTAGCTGTTTTTCAAGTAAGGCAGTGACTTTAATCTCAACTTTAAACAAATAAGCTAGCAAAATAGTAGACATAGGATGTAACTTTTAATTTAATAACCGAATCAAAGAGTACTACTAGTAGCATGTTAGCTTACACTAAGCATCCTTTACCACCATATAAACTTATTTCTATTAAGGATGTCAGTGTGAAAGATTACCCACAAACACTGATTTTTATGGGCCTCTGCATTCATGTGGGGGGGTGTGTATCCAGTCTAGGTGCCGGTTCTACTCATTCAAACTGTGACATAATCATACTACCAATTCACAAGGTAGAGAGAAATGGTGTAGAAGAATATCACCCTTGCCATTTTATATATTTTAGGATTTTGGTACTATCATTTCCTATGGGGTAAGCAGGAGAGGGATGGCAATGGGGCGGGGCAGGTCCGAAGGATGGGGTCTTCGCTCCCACTCCGCAAGATTTTGTCTTACCCCATCCCCATCCCGCCCCGCATGACGGGAAAAATTTTCTTGCCCCATCGCCGCCCGTTGGGTCCCCACAAAGCCCCACCTCACCCCGTAAAACTCTACTTTTTGTTAATTTGCCCTACAACTAGCATAATTTTTTTAATGAAACCTATTTTATTAATAAAAATATACTTGAAATTACAACTAAATTTATTTCATCAAATTAAATCAATTTTTAGACAAAATAAGGCAAAGCACCACCACATTGGGCAGAATAAAATAAGATAATATTAATATGTTTGTTTAAATAATATGATTTTAGGGTATGAAAAATTTACAATTATAAGCCTTAGCAACACGGGGCGGGGACGAGAAGAGGCGGGGCAAGGTGGGTCAGGGTGGGTCTAAAAATTCTAAACCCATCCCCGCCCAGCCTCGTGGTGTTGAGTTAAAATCTTGCCCCATCCCCACCTCACCACCTTTGCGGGGCAGAGAAAACCTATGTGAAGTGAAGCGGGAAGGGGCGGGTTAAGCGGAGCGGGAAAAAATTGCCATTCCTAAGTAGGACAGGAATGTTGAATCTATTTTTTAGGTATAGTAGTGGGAAGTTTTTTTTTTTTTTTTTGGTTAGTATACTTGATTTTATTCACTTGAAGTAGAAAAACAGAGAATTTCACATCATCTCCATTTCTCCCAAGTTTATCAATGACACAAGTATCACTTTGTGACCAAAGGAGGGGAGCGATATTGTTACTGCTAGTTGTATATTATACTACTAGTCTACTGCCAATCCCTTCATTTTATGTAGATTGCTTGAATCAATATTCTATTTCTCCAATAATTTGATAAAGTTGTTTTTAACCAAAAATTGCCATGCATGCATACATACATAAATACATATATATATATATATATATATTGAAAATTTGAAACAATAAATTGATTAGATCAGTGCATTTATGCACAAAGAACACAATAATGAAAGAATTAGGATGACTAAAAGATGTCATTATTTTCAAATTCTAATTACCAATATGTACCAGGTGTTGGAATCAAATGCATGTCAACTGCTGCATAACTATATAGCAAATGAAGAGAATTATGAAAGAGTCTAAAGTTATATGATTGAAGTAAGCTAAAAATATATAAGTTCAGTTTCAAACCTAATGCTGATTAATGGGCAAGCGGATTAAAAGGATCAGAAATTAATAAAACTGAATTGTGGAATAATGAGAATGGAGAATCCTAGACCATAAGGGCATAAATACCAAGAGTTCAGATTCTCTAAATAAGACATGCTACGATTGCCTAAAAGGAAAGCAAAAGAAGAAATACACAGAAAACTAAGATATCTAGCATGGTAGGTTTTGGCAAAAACTTCAAGAATCAATTTCATATATAAATCAAAAAGAGATATAGAAGTTTATAAGAGAATGGTACTTTGAGTAGTGATTGATAGGAACAATCAAAGATAACACAATATGAAGTACAATTATGAAAATGAGAAATATAGATAGCTATCAATGATATGCAATCAACAGCAGGGAAAACTTAAAACTATTTTGAGTTTTAATATCTGGTGTCCATTTAATCAATCATATAAATGATTCTAACAAGGCTGAGAACAGATAGAATAACTTGGAATCCACAACATTTTCAATATTTACCTGATGATTAATTACAAGTAGTGATGAATAACCAACACGCAATGAAAAGAGAAGGTAAAGTAATGCTATGAGTGACTCAGTATCGATATTGCAGTGGAATTTTTTTTTTAATCAAAAGTTTTTTTTTTTTTTTTGAGAAACTTAATCAAAAGGTTTTGACCACAAAAGGAATCCCACAAAATACTACCAATTTTTTCCTCAGACATTGTACAACATTCTAAAATTTTAAAACTCAAATATTGTACAGACAAGTGTCACTACCATACTTGAAATCTTTCTTGCCAACCACTGGAACTGGCATCTGCTGCTTTGGTACTCTGCGATCAACATTCATATCCTCTGTTTCATCATCTGAACTGTCAAAATTCATGTCTTTCTGAATAGGGACTGGAGGATCATTTTCTTGTTCATTCAAGGTCTTGTTCAAGTTTCCTCTGATGTTCTCGGGAGGAGTATCAAGAAAATCATCATGAGGATCAGGCCCACCTTGGCACTGACGGGACCTTGTTTCTCTCCAGGAAGATGCGGGCCGCTTTGTACCAGCTACCGGGGCTGATTTTACATTGGAGGGACATTTTGTTGTAACAGGGAAACCTGAAGGAGGAGAGTCAGAACTTGAAGTTTGAATTAATTTGATGCTTTTCTCATCCTCTGAGCTTCCACCAAAACAGATGTCATTCTTCACTTTATTTTTGTCACTGGGAGTCACAGGAGTGTCTGCAATTTTCTTTCCAAGATCTAAAATACCAGGCAAAAGATAATTCTTTAGAAAGAATAACAGATGATGCAAGATGTAAAAGATATCTAGCCCCTTGTGATTCTAAGTTGAACCAACCACAATATGAAATTCAAATAGCAGCGAATTCAAACAAGTTTGGACCTCATGTGAAGTGACAACATAGTAAATAACCCACTTCTAAACTAAAGACTAACTGCCAGCAGATCATCTTGAAACTTTTTTTGATTCATACATATGCAGCTAATGGTTTAGAATTACATAAAGAGAAAATGCATAATAAATGCAGTAGGCTTACCAGGTGAAGTCAATATATTCTGATTATGCCTTAGAGAATCACTTTGGGAGAGCATATTATCAATAGTAAGACCAAAATTTGACCTGAGGTAGTCGTATTGAGATTTCAGCTTTTTGTAAAGATCAACAACATGCCTTCTTTTCTTCTTCTCAGCTTGTAACTCAGAGGCTTTTGTGTCAATCTGTTGAAGTAATTTTTCATACGAATCGTTTCCTTCTGCCACCTCACTGCTCCTCCCTCCATGATTTACCTGTAACTCATTAATTTTCCCTTCTAAAACAATTATTTTGTCCACAAGCAGCTTCTTCTCTGTCTCACACTCCTCCAACTGCTGTTTGTTCTTTGATATTTCAGTATTAGTTGAATCAATCTGTTGAAGTAATTCGTTTTGTAAATTTCTTCCCTCATCAACCTCACGAGTCATTTTCTGAAGCTCCTTCTGGAATCTACTAGCATTGTCTTCCAAATGTTCCAATTTGCCCATAAGTAATTTCTTCTCTTTTTTATTCTCTCTCAATAGCTGTTGATCATCTGAAATTTCTGAGGTAAGCCTTTCAATCTTTTCAACCAAATTTTTTGTCAACTCCTTTCCCTCTACTACTTTTTCTTGCTTTATTCTAAGCTCATCTTGGAGCTCATCAACTTTTTTCTCAAGGCCATTCACTTTGGCAAGAAGCTCATTTGTCTTTTCTTCATAGTCTTTAAGTTGTTTTCCCATGTTTAAATTATCAGAGGTTTTTTCTTGAACCAATTGGATTAATCTATTATAAAATTCCATTCCCTCATCAACTTCCTTAGACTTATTCTTCAGCTTCAATCCTAGTTGATCAATCTCAAGTTTTTGACATTCAATATTGGCAAGTAACTTGTTTGTCTTCTCTTCCTGCTCCTTTGATAGTTTTTCCATCTCTAGCTTGAGAGACTGGTTCTCTTCTAGGGCTTGTTTCTTTTCAAGTTGAAGTCTTTCTATTTGGATTAAGAGATCATTTTCCTTCTCTTTCCACACATCTTCTGCAGCTTTCCTGGCCTCAAAATAAACTTTCTGCAGGCTTTTAGACTTTGATTGGAAATTAGGGTAGAGCTGGCTCCAGAATATATATTCTATCTGAGAAATCCTGTCTTTTGCTTCTTGAATAGTAGCAACCAGAATGGTACTAAGGCCAGAGACGTACTTTTCATCACCACTGTCAACAGGATATCCTAGTTTAGGAGAGTTTGGGAGGTGCCCTGCCATCTCTGGAAAACACAGAACAGTACCCAAGCAAGATTTACCATATCATCAGTATTGGACTTCAACAAAACAATAATCAATAGATAGTTTCAAATATAACAAGTTATTAATATGCCAGGAATTACCGCAAACAACTGAAAAAAATCAAAATGTTTGCATTGTCCACAACACTTCAGAATTCTACCTAGCTATGAAGCATACACAAGAAAAAAAAATATTTTTATATAATTAATTCTTATCAGATACTAGTTAACCCATTTGAAAGTTTATACCCATGCCCTCAATTAGAAATGGACTTTAATCATATAGTTCAACAGACATATAAGCTAAAGCTAGACCCAGACTACCAAATCAATTTCATTAGCTCAATTTTCATCCTCAATCAGTTAGGTCGATGATTCTCTTCTATCCAATTGGGACATGCCAACTCCAAATTACCATAATACACCATTTACCATATCCCTGCAAAGCAAAAACTTGCATTGATTCTTAGCTCTTAGAATGACAAGTAAAATGCTAATAAACATATAAGATCACCTCAGTACATCCTTCCTTTTACATTATTATTTTTACCAATGCTTCAAAAATCTACCTAGCTATAAACTATACAACAACAACAACAAAGCTTTAGTCCAAAAACTTTAGATTCGGTTTCAAATGCACAACCAGACTAATTGGGATCGGCCACATGGATTCACCTAGCTACGAAGCATAACATGGAAAAGACATATAAACCAAAGCTACTCTTTGTGCCCTCGATTAGAAATTGATTTTCGATCAAATAGTTGAATAGACATATAAACCAAAGCTACTCTTCATATACCAACACTATCAGTCCAAGTTAAGCCCTCCACGTAGACCAAGTTAAACCCACTTCCCAACAAGTAAACTACACGAACCGAGCTCAGCCAAAGCTCAAAATATATTTCACATAAGCAATTAACAAAGCCCACCAAAAAAAAATTGTAAAACCACATTGACAACTTATAGGGTGCATTTGTATAAGCTGTTGCAGAAACGGTGTGCGAAATGGAATTTTGGGTTTTAAAAACGCACTTTTAAGCTCTCAAATCGCCTAACCAAACAGAACCATATAACTACTTTTTTAACATAATTTTTCAAATTTCTGGTACTGAACCAAACAAGATTACAAAAACAAGCTGAGAGACTAAAAACAAAGGCATTGTAGATTAAAACTTAACAAGATCACACAAATTTTCATTAGCCATTGCTATAAAATGATGTAATGGTTTTTTAAGGCAAAGTAAATTTGAAAAATTAATACGAATCAGAATTGAACAGAAGATAATCACGTCAACCAGAACAATGCAAACCAAGAAATAAATAAATATTAGGTTTTCTTGGTTCTCATTTTCCGTCTCATTTTACCGAGAACCAAACAGAAAGTAAAAAAAATATTAAAAAAAAAAAAAAACTAAAAAATGAAAATGAGTGAGAGAGAAATACCTCATTGAAAGTAAAACTTCAATTTACGAAGCTCTCTCTCTCTCTCTCTCTCTCTTGCTTGGTTGGTGGCTAGGGTTTTGGGGGTGTGTTTGGATGCGGGATTAAGAGTGGGAAGTGTGTTTTTTTTTTTTTTTTGGTGGGAGAAAACTGGCCGAAGTGTTTTTGGGAATGGCGGGATATTGTTTTGAATGAAAAAACTTGCCGCGGAAGATTTGTAACAAAAGAGGGATTTGATTCACTACGGTTGAAGTGTACGTTTGTGAATTGGTGTGGGGTGTGGCCCACTTCATCCTACCCTAAGCCCAAAGATTGGGGACGTGGATATTTGGGCCATTATGAGCCAGTTTGAGATTGATAGGAGGTTAAGGATTTAAATCCGGAAAATTCTGGTGCCACAACCATTGTGCACAACTTTGTGCACAACTCGCCCACGTGGCGAGTTGTGGTTGGTGGAAGGGTGGCCCACCACAACCCCTCCACCAACCACAACTCGCCACGTGGGCGAGTTGTGCACAAAGTTGTGCACAATTATGTAGCACCAGAACCACTCTTTAAATCCTGATTCTTCTAATAAATTAGAATAATATCTGTTACTAAATTATAAGACTCCTGATTTAATAATTAAATTCATTAAAAAAAAATTAATAGGAAAAATTACAAGATTTGTATATTTATTATTTCTACTTAAAGTTGGAAAAAGTGCAATAAAAAGTTTAGTATCCAAGTTCAAAACTCCAATTTTACTTTTAAAGTAATTTTCAATTGTAAAGGCAAGAGGTTTCCCCAAAAAAAAAAAAATTGTAAAGACGATGAAACTTTTTTAGGTTATACAGATGGAGGGAGACAAGAGGGAAAGATGGCCAAAATGTACCAATTTTCAATATATTACAACAATCTAGCCCTTCCCTTTCCTTTACTCTCTTGGAAAAAGTTAAAGTAAAAAATTATTTTACAATTTTTTTATGTAATTAGCGGGTTTAAATGAAAATCAGTAAAAATTTGTCATATCAATGATTTGTAAAAATGTTATAAAAAAATTTGTGTTGGTAGCACCAAAACAAATTTACCAAAATTAAGGTTAGAAAATTTTCCAAGACACTGGTAATTTGATTTTTGTTATTTATAGAAAATCACAATTTCATCCTGAAAATTTAATGGGTACTGATTTCATGGTTGTCACTCTACATTCAACCATAACAAAAAGCTCAAACTTTCATTCTGAAAATAGTACCAACTGCCTATCAAAATTTACATCATTTGATAATCATTTTCTAAGCATCAAGCACCATGGCTGGGGTCCTGGGGAATACTTTTTTTTTTTTTTGAATAGGGGTCCTGGGGAATACTTAAAAGTTCAGATTTGTAATGAATTACTATGCCATAACATTATAGGTCACAAAATCAAGTCAATGTGTCTAATAATGAAATTCAAGCTAACAGGTTTATACCTCACCCCTCCATGATTTACTTGCAACTCATTAAATTTCCCGTCTAAACCAATTATAGTTTCCACATGAAGCACCTCTCACACTTCTTCAACTTCTCTTTGTACTTTGACATTTCGGTGTTAGCCAAATCAACTTGTTTAAGTAATTGGTTTTGTAATTTGCTTCCCTCCTCAACCTCATGACTCTTCTTCTGAAGCTCCTGTTGGATTCCACCAACTTTATCTTCCAAGCATTCCAATTTGGACATAAGTAATTCCTTGTCTTCTGTATCCTCTCTCAATAGATGTAGATTATCTGAAGTTTCTGAGAGAAGCCAATCAATCTTTTAGACTAATTTTGTGCCAATTCCTTTCCATCTGCTACTTTTTGTTTCTTTCCTATAAGCTCATCTTCGAGCTCGTCAACTTTTTCCACAAGGCATTGACAGAGCCATGTATCTCTCGAACAGGGTGCAGCTCGCTTTGTGCCAGAAAATGTAGCAAATTTTACATTGGAGGGTTATGTATAACTCTCGGACATAACGTTTTTTTTCTCCTCTTTCAAATGACAAACTATGTTATGTATAACTCTATATTTTTATTTTACTGATCCTAACTTTTTATCCAAATATTGTGCATAAAGTAAAATCTGTCACTGCACTTCTGCATGTCTAAACTCAAAATCAGCAGCCATACTTTAATCCAAACTAAGTTATCATTGTACAGTGAACAAAAACCAGCAATTATGTAAAAACCCAAAAAACCATATCTGGATATTTTGTTTGTTGATATAAATAGGTCACAATAATAAAGAGTTGAAGCAAACAACATAATAAATACCTGAATATAAAACTGCTTCCTAGACAGTGGTTGCCAAATAATGATCTCACACCAGATGTTATCAAAATATCAACAAGTGCCAGACTTCAATCTATTTAGTGTGATGTATGGAATATATGACAAGGGTGGATGTTAATTGATTTTTCCAAAGAACCGGAAGCAAAGCACTATGCCAAGCAGGGGACAAGAAAAGAAACAGCTCCGAAGAAAGAAATTGGGATTCCTGAAATCAAGATGTAGCTATTTTGGCTTTCTTGAAACACTGAAATCACATATTTATATTGTGAAGCTAATTTAGCTAAGCTATAAAGCCTTTTTGTTATGCCTTTTTGTTATGGATGCACCAGCCTACATAAAGGCTTTTATGGTGGACAGAGAGGCTCTTCCTGCCACAGACAGAGTAAGGCCGTGGAGAAATGGCCGTGGAGGAAAAGTCGCTGACTGTGTGGGGAAGGCTCTTCTACTTCCCGAGGACATAAAGTACTGGGCAAAATGGGATGATGACAACTTGCTGCTGAACATGATGGGGAAGGCCCTTTTCATGTTCAGCAGCAAGTTGTCATCATCCCATTTTGCCCAGTACTTCATGTCCTCGGGAAGTAGAAGAGCCTTCCCCACACACTCAGCGACTTTTCCTCCACGGCCATCTCTCCACAGCCTTACTCTGTCTGTGGCAGGAAGAGCCTCCATGTCCACCATAAAAGCCTTTATGTAGGCTAGTGCATCCGTCCACCATAAAAGCCTTTATGTAGGCTAGTGCATCCATAACAAAAAGGCTTTATAGCTTAGCTAAATTAGCTTCACAATATAAATATGCGATTTCAGTGTTTCAAGAAAGCCAAAATAGCTACATCTTGACTTTGATCCCAACTAAAATAGATATGAGTCATGTTTTTTATATCTAAAATTTCATGAACAATTTCTCCAAAAAAAAAAAAAAATCATGAACAAAGCCAGCTTCATGGTCTTCACTAATCTCTCCAGCACCCGCCTTTTCTCACTCTCAGTGATCAAAAGAAGAATAGCATACCTATAGTCATGCCATTCAACCTGACAAAAGAAGAAAATAGTGATTTCATTGATAAACATATATCAAAATTTCCAAAAAACTTGATCTAGCAGTAAAGAAACTTGATAAATGATAATAAGACCAAAAAATTTTCCTATCATGCATTACTTTAATGGTAATAATAACTGCTGATCGCCACCATCACATCCATTTACAACTAATCCAATCGCCTTGAAGGACTTGAAACTTTTATGGGAACAGCTAAAACATAAAAATTAGATCAAGCTTCACAGTGAGTAGCTTGAAAGTCACAAGCTTGAGCTATTTGTATCAAGCCATTTTGCCACACTGAACTCCAAGCCATAATTCAGCTAAAACTACCCAAATACTCACAAGTTGATCATGATAATGGAATTGTACCCAAATACTGCCCATGAATTTAGCTACAAGAAAGCATGTCTCTAGTAAAAAAAGAACTTTATTTTTCTGTGCAAGAAGTAGTGCTGCAAGTTTGCATACACTTCGGAAACAAACAAGAGAGTCCCAAAAATCAACCAATATCTAATAAGCTATGATAAATCCTAAAGCCCCCATATCTGCTAACTGCTAAAGAGTATAACCAAATCATAAGTAGAGCTAACCTTATAGCACTTTGACACCTGTTCTCACCATTGTTTCAAATGAAGCTAATTCGATCAAATTCAACAAACTATTCTTCTCAATTATAGCCAATGGCCTCTTGGCCACTGTTTACAAATCAGATTTCTCATGAAAGACATAAAAAAAGCACAAAATAAAAATTCAACCTTTAGCCAACTAAAAACACATTTTGAAGAAATAACAGTAACACATATCCAATATCTCAAATCAAAAGAAACCCAACATCCAAAATCCCACAAAGACCTTTTCTTCTTTTTTTTTTTTTTTTAACAATTCCATAAAAATTGATCTTCAACTAGAAGAAACAAAAAGGGTTCATTCTAACTTTCCTTACTTGCCCATTAACGCAGTCCAAGCCACAGACACACTCGCAAATTAAAGACATACAAGACAAGCACAAAAAAAAAATCGATCTTTAACCAACAAAAACAAGTTTCAAATCCCATCATTTTGATGAAATAACCGAAACCCAGTTCCAATAATTTCATTTAAAACAAAACCCAGACTTTTTTTACTTTACAATTTCAAAATAATTGATCTTCAACTAGAAGAAACAAAAGGGTTGAATCTAAATTTCCTTACTTGCTGACTTCCGCAGTTCAATCCACAGCCACACTGAGGACACTCGTAGAAATTATCGATAGGAAAAGAAGCAGAAGCAATCCCAACAGAGAAGTAAAGGTCATCACCATCCCTGCCCACCTCGATGATGTTGGGCCACAAGAACAAGATCTTGACGCTGATCCCAGTGAGGCCGGTGACAACGGATAGAAGGAGAGGCAGAGAATGGGTTGAAGGAGAGGCGGCTGCGCAGGGGAGAGAGAGAGTGAAAATTTGAGTTTATGAAAAGTTAGGGCTGAAACTGAACAGTGGGCGGGTGAAATTATTTAAGGGTAAAGTAGTATTTTTGTTCTTGGGTGAGGTGTCAATTACTGAAGCCATTAGATTAATTCTATGGCTGAGATTTTAGGTATTGCACAGGATATGGATCCATGGTATAGATGATATTACAGAGTCCAGACAGTACACTGCTGGGAAACAGTGAAACACAAGATGCAATATTATGTGTTCGTGAATAAAAGAGAGGTGCGTCGAAATTAATGACAAATAAGCATAAATGCACTTTTACTCTTATATTGTAACTTTTTTTTCATTTTGATCTTTACATTTTAATTTTATTATTTTTAGTCTCTAAACTAATTAACGCATGTTATTTTTATCCTTTTACTTAATCAACTGACAGAAATAACTGAGGTAGCTGTCGGAGGAATTAAAATATTATAAAAAATACCACATCAGCATCTAATTTTTTTTTTAAAAAAAATTTATCAATTTAAACTAAATAAAAAAAAAGAAAAAACATAATTAAGAACATAAAAACAAACCCAGAACCAACCCAAAACCAAACACAAACTCAAATTTAAAATCACAAAGAACACAAAAACAAACAAAAAAGAAGGAATTCAAAATCCCAAAATGGCAAAACACACAAGAGCACAAACTCAAAAAAATCATACAAACCCAAAAATCAAACACAGAAAAATGATAAAAGAATATTGTTATAAAACTTGATTGCTCAACACAAACTCAGCTCAACCACAAACCCAACTCAAACTCAAACACAAATCCAGAACCAACCACAAACCCAGCTCAACCACAGAAAAATCATAAAAGAATATTGTAATAAAACTCGATTGCTCAACACAAACCCAGCTCAACAACAAACCCAAAACCAAACACAAACCCATAATATTATAATATTATAATCGATTGCTCAACCATACCAACACAAACCCTGCTTAATCCCTCTGTTTTGCCCTTTAACCTCCACATCTCATTTTTGTAGATCAAGCGCCGTTCAAGATGCTCTTAGCTTGTAAATTAGAGACTTTAGAAACCCCATCTCTTCCTCGCAATGATGGAGATGTACCGAGCCAATCGCGATGACTCCAAGGCGAGCTTCTCGAAGATATTGTTGATGAAGCTGTTCATGATCCCCATAGCCTTGCTCAAAATCCCAATATCGAGGTGAACCTGTTTAAGAACCTTGAAGAGGTAGATCTTGTAAGTCTCAATGCTCTTCTTGACCCTCTTCTTCTTCTTCAAATTGCTATCGCCTTCCTTCGATATCTTCTTCTCGGCCTTCGCCGGAGCTTTCTCCGCTGCCACTGGCTTCTTCTCTGCCTTTGTGGATGTCGTTGATCTTTGAGAGAGAGTGAAAATTCTAGAGAGAGATTCAAAATGTGAAAAAGCTTGCAATGAAAAAAAATGTGACAAAGAGATTGGTGGGTTTGGGAGAGTTTATATAGGGAGGCAGAGTAGGTTCTTATTGGAGGATAGGGTTTGTGTTTGAGCTGGGTTTGTGGTTGAGCTGGGTTGTGTTGAGCAATCAAGTATTATTACAATAATCTTTTTATGAATTTTCTGTGTTTAATTTCTGGGTTTGTATGATTTTTTTGGGTTTGTACTCTTGTGTGTTCTGCCATTTTGGGATTTTGAATTCCTTCTTTTTTTTGTTTGTTTTTGTGTTCTTTGTGTTTTTAAATTTAAGGTTGTGTTTGATTCTAGGTTGGTTCTGGATTTGTTTGTGTTCTTTGTGTTCTTATTGTTTTTAATTCTATTTTTTCTTTTTTTTTCTTTTAAGCCTACTTTTTGCCAAAATGGTAGAGCCCACCCACTGACACCGCACAGTTTGCTTATGGTTGGTACCCGCAAGGGATTTCTCTTACCTCTCACAAGACATTTTCTCCCAATGCAGCACACTCAGTCCAGAAACAAACCCAAACCCCATAAAGCGAAAAACACTGCACAGACCTCCCTGTCTGACGCCGGCTCAGATAAAAAGCAAGTTCGGTCTTCTTTACTCTTCTTTCTATTTCTATTTCTTTATGCTTTTCATCAATACCCATTCACATCTCTTTTCCTAGAAACCTATTTCACGCATCAATACCCAGCTACACCGAAACCCAGCTCCACCACCACCAATGGCAGACCCAGAAATCCTCAACCACAACCTCCACCACCAATAGCCCTCAACACAACCACAACCTCCACCAAAAAACCCAAGAATCCTTAGATCAAAAACCAAAATAACGAAAATGAGGTGTGGGTTTTTGTTTCTGTGTATAAATTTATGCATGTATGAAAATGGTGGAGTGGGTCTGAAGAAGAAAGAAAGAAAGAAGAAGGAAAAAAAAAAAAAAAAAAAAAAACGTTGGAGTGGGTCTGAAGAAGAAAGAAAAATAAAGAAGAAGATGAGGAAAAAAAAAAAAAGTCTTTAAATTGAAGTCCCAAAAGCACACCTTAACCCGATTAAAACGCAAATTACAACTAAAATCGAAGCCCTCTACCATCTTTGCCATCATCGCGTGAAGAAAAAGAAGAAAAGAAACCAGAGTGAAGAAAGAAAAAAGAAAAAGAAAAAAAAGAACAAGGTGAAAGAACCCAACCGTGAAGAAGAAAAAAAAAAGATAAGAAAAAGAGAAGCAGCTGAAAGAACCCAACTTGAAGAAGAAAAGAAAGAAAAGAGAAAAGAGGTACTGGTGGAGAGAAAAAGTGGTACCGGTGGAGAGAAAAAGTGGTCTTGAGTGTATGACCGTGGGTCCCATAAAGTCACAATATTTACCATTATGCCACTGAAACTTAATTTTCAACTCCTGAAAACACCAATTTGGTGTTTTCGGTTTTCATCACTCAAACTCAAAATTTTTGAGTTTGAGTGATGAAAACAACATTAGGAAATCAAGCCAAACAAAAAAAATTGTGTGGGTCCCACGTTTTTTGATAATTCAGTTATGAGTTTTGGATCATATCACTCAAAACTCCTCTAAACCAAACAAGCCCTAAATATTACACTGTCAGGAGTGATCTTTAACATCATGAGATATTTGAAAAAAGGAATCCTCTTGATATTAACTACACACAAGAAAAGCAGGATCGAGTTTCAATGTTGACGAGATGCAATGTGTTCTTTAAGTATTACACTGTCAGGAGTGATCTTTAACATCGTGAGATATTTGAAAAAAGGAATCCTCTTCTATATCAAAAAAAGAAAAGAAAAAAGGAATCCTCTTGATATTAACTACACAGAAGAAAAGTAGGACCAAGTTTCAATGTTGATGAATTTCATCGATATCATTAGTTTTATTTTTCAGTTTCAATGTTGATGAGATGCAATGTGTTCTTTAAATATTACATTGTTAGGAGTGATCTTTAATGATGAAGTGTAAATCGTCAATCTTCGTAAGTGCGTCCAGATTAAGGCTGTCCAAGGGTCGAGTTTGTGCCCAACCCAAACTTGACCCGCTCAGGTCGGGTGGGAGAGAATCAGACCCACAACCGACCACCGATCACCATAGGTAGAGTTGGATCAAATTCTAAAAAAGATCGGTCGATTCAGTTGAAACCGACGAATGGCGGCGACGAGCGGTGGAGAACGAAATGTCATCGGATCTGGTTGGAGGACAGCAAAACGTCATCGATCTGAGCTTAAACATCGCCGGATCTAAGCCAAAGTTACCGATTTGAGCTTACACGTCACCGACTAAGCTTAAACGTCACCGATCTAAGCGATTTTTTGAAAATATTGCCGGATCTGAGCTAAAATCATCAGATTTAAGTGCATCTGAGAAATATCATTGCCGGATCTAAGCGAAAGATGGGTAATCGTTGTCGGATTGAACGAGGGAGGCTTTCATATGAAGTGGTGGTCGGGCGAGTTGGGTGGCTGCAGTTTCAGAGGAGAAAACCCACCACTCGACCCGCCGAAATTGGGTTTGGAGGGTTGAGACCCGCCACCAACCGCCAAAGTCATCGGATCGGGTGCCGAGCGGGTCGGTCCGTGTAGGTTTCTCGGTTTGGTTGGGTGACCGGGTTACATGGACACCCCTAGTCCAGATGGAGATGAGTCCTCATCTGTGTCCCTGTAAATGTAAGAAAGGGGCTCCCTCAAGGTGGTTACTGGTATGGTGCCTGCCACAACGCCTCCGATGCCAAAGTCAGTATTAAGAAGCCTTTAGAGGATAACAAAATATCAAAGTAACTATGAGTGATTTTAAGTGTCTACGTACCTTGTACTGGTGTTGTGAAGGCTTTATATATGTTTCTATAGCCCCTAGCCGTTATGGTTGTTAATGTGGCTTTAATGTCTCTCTTGGTAACGCCTCATGCCTCAGTAATGTGGACCTTAATGAGGCTTCCAACAGTTTATATAGCTAGTCTTATAACCGCTCAGGATATTATTGGCTGCATTGAATGGCTTCGTTACTTTTGTCAGTGATATGGACATGCGGCTAGCTCGTCTCAGAGGGCGGCCTCATTAAGCTAATTTTGCAAACATTAATCATGTGACCAAAACCTAATATGATATTTTTTTTTAAGTTTCTAGTGGAACTTCAGATACTCGAGTTTCGAATGTTGTTTCAATTTTAATCACATAACTAATGTGTTTGCAAAATTAGCTTAACGGGCAAAACAACCCTATAACAACCTAAATTTGAAAATGGAAGAGAAATAGAAATAAGGGAAATGGAAAATGGAAAATGCAAACCAAGAAAATAAAAACAAAATTCAAAATGAGTGAGATGAATACCTTATTGAAAGTGAACTTCAATTTTCATCTACAAATTTGAAGATGAAAATATTGTTTGGATGTGGGTTTAAGAAAGGAGTTTCTATGATTTCAGACCCGTTTGGTAAGAGATTTCTAGTAATGTTGTCTGTATTTTTTGGAAATATGTATAGGTAAAAAAGTGTGTGAAAATACGTATAATATTATTTAAACACTGAAAATTATTACTTTAAACAACAGTACTGTACCCTTCATTTTCATGACTGGAGTGGTGGGAAGATTTTTTATTTTACTTTTATATTATTTATTTCTGAACAAGGGATTTTAGTTTACACTACGGTAGAGTGTACTGTAACACTTTCAAGTGCTGCTGATTGTATATCCTTGATCATCATCTGGGACACTTTTGCTGGCTCAAAACTAAAAGACATGGAGAGGAGGCCCAACTCATTAGTTTCAGACCCTGCCCGCCAATGTTGTGGAGCATTGGAACTCACCAAAACTATTGAAGCAATGTTTCCCTCTTTCCTCACATCAATGGGGTATTTTGAGGGAATCAATCTTCCAACCTAGGATGCATGGGTACGGATACGAGTATGAATGTGATATAGGTACAGGTATGAAGTTACTACATTTCTTGAAAAAGGTATGATTTTGTATTAATTACTTATTAAATAATTTTTTTTTTAATTTTTTATATATTGTTAAGCATACATTAATTTAAAAGCAAAAATAGATAATAAAGTGAATTCATAGGTATTAAATGATGTTTAGAATACAAATCAAGATCTAAAAGTGTAAATAAAATATCACAAGATAAGTGTTCAACATTTACATACCTTTTTGCTAAAAAAAGAAAAAGAAAAAAAAAAGGTAAGCATTCAACATAGAAACCGGTATATAAAAAATATAAATAAAAAGTTCTTACTAGTTTGGGCTATTTCTCACTATCAGGAATTGGGTTAGGATAGCATCCAAGCTGTATCACAGACGTATTATTACGTATGTTATAAGTATCTGGTATGATGCCAATATGATAAGTATCGGATACAAGTACATTAGCAAAAATGGAGTATTCGTGCTTCCTAGCTTCCAACATATTCATCAGGAAAGGAGTGCCTTTGCTTATGTCTTAGCTAATATTAGTAATGCTTCAGAAGTAGAGGATTATACTGTATGGATGGAGTCGGACTCGTTTGCAAATGCAGACTAGTTTTTGCTTGATTAAAAATTACAGTCTTAATTCTCCCAAAAAAAAAGGTGTTATTTTAATAGAATCCACTATCATGTTCCATAAGCAAGCATTACTCCGGATAATTACTCCGAAGTCACAGACCTACATCTCCATTTGATGATGATTTGGTAAGCTGTAAACCCCAAGGTTTTTTTTTTCTTTTTCACTAAAACCAAATTTTAATTGGAAAACAGTATATAAAATCTTATATGTTGTACCCATTTACATCGAAACAAATGAAGCTTACAAATTGTTAACAACTCACTTATGCATTGAATTGCTTACTTTACCATGACCAAAGTGTCTAGTAATGTATACACTGAGCTGATAGGTGGTGAACCATTCTTGGGTTTATAGATAGCAGTTTAAAGCACCCCTAGCCGCAATGAATTAAGGGAACAAAAGAAAGAACCACAATCTCTTAATGTGTGCAAGGTATCTCATGCAATACATGTATATCCTTCTCACAAATTGTAGGTCTCACAGGACTATATAACATACTGTGAGACTATTGTGAGATGGAGACATTGGTTGCATACTACAGGCTACAAATGGCAGCCTAATGCTGTAATATGATGGATTAACATTTTAATAAACAAAACCAGTCCTAGACTCCATTATCTTCGACTCATCACAGTAATACAGCATTTGCATTTGGCTACAAATTCAGATGCAAAGGCCATGGGAATATAACATAAAAGATGCTTCACACCATAACATGATTTATAAGGTCTCAATGAAACACAGATGACTTGAACAGGGTGAATAAGTAGATCAATTAAAATTCCTAGTTCAACCAAAAAAACTCAAAACTTTTCTTTTTCTTTTCCTCAACAACCAAGCATAGCTTTATAACTTGAGGACCCAAATTCAAATCCTATCCATTATCTACTAATAGTTAAATGACTGAATTAACTGTGATTTAAAATAATATCAGAACATGTCATGGTATCAAACAAGCAATCCTAAGTTCCTATCTCCATTTAGTCTACTAATAGTTAAAAGATTATTAAGATTCAGTTTAAGGTATTTTGCTGCATGAAAGCTTGGTCTAAAAGTCAGTCTACAAAAATCAATCTCATTAGCTCAATTTTCATCCTTGATCAGTTAGGTCAATGATTCTCTACCATCCAGTTGGGACAAACCAACTCTAAATTACCATAATGCACCATTTACTATCTTCGCAAAGCAAAAACTTGCATTGATTCTTAGTTCTTAGAGTGACAAATAAAATGCTAATAAATATATAAGATCACCCCAGTACATCCTTCTTTTACATTATTATTATTTAGTAAATCTACTCTTTAAACCAACATTATCAGTCCAAGTTAACTATACATAGACCAAAGAAAACCCAATTCCAAAAAGATAACTACTGAAACTGAATTAAGCCATAGGTCAAGACCGCGTTCAATAAGCAAAAACCAAAGCCAACAAAATGTGCAAAACCTTATAAACAACTTTTATAACCACTTTCTATTTTAATTTCCATTTTTCCAAGTGCTACAAAATTCTATCAAGCTATGAAGTATATACTACAACTACGAGTACAACAACAAAGTCTCAGGCCCAAAACTTTAGATTCGGCTATGAATGCTCAACCAGACCAATAGGGATCAATCACATGCATTCAACAAGCTATGAAGCATAACATGGGAATGAATTTTGTTATATAATTATTTCTTACCATTTACTTATGAACCCATTTAAGCTTTTATCTCCTCGCCTTCGATTAGAAATTGATTTCAAACAAATAGTTTAATAGACATATAAGTTAAAGCCTCACCTAAACTTCTAAACTAATCTTATTATCAATGCACTGGTCATACCAACACTATCAGTCCAAGTTAAACCCAATTCCAACTAGGCAACTACATGACCCAAGCTGGACCAAAGCACAAAATAGAATTCAAGTAAGCAATTAATGAAGCCAACAAAAATATATAAAACCACATAAAAAAATTATATAAATACCGTCTTTAATATATATACAGATGTCTGGTACTAAACCAAATAATTTAGGAGGGTTCATAATCAAATTTTGCTTTATCTTTTCTAAAAAAATTATTTTTTTCCCTGTTATTATCTTATTTTCTACCACAGTTAAACGGTATTAGAGCTTATCATCATTGTTTCATGTTGCTGGAAGCATACATGATAATAATTGAAGCTCTTTGGACATTTTGTGTTTTCTGTTCCCCATTGCTTAAATGGAAACTACTGCTAGAAATTTACGAAAATATTCTGCTGGCCACTGTCATCTAGCTTGAAGAATGTCTCCATGGTAGTTTTTCCTTTTCCCTGCCACTGTAATTATAGATTTTAAATGCACCAACAAAAAAATAGAACCCACATTGCTTGAGGACAGAATAGAGGTATAGAGCTGAAAAACTATAAGCTGCATTTCATATATCCAATTTTTTAGTAACTGCATTTCATGAATCCAAAAGCTGATTCCAATACCAGTGCCTTTTGTTACTACAGAATTCATAGACAATGCAAAATACATTTGAGCCCCTTCAAATTCCATTGGAGCTCCTAAATCTACCTTAATGTGCACCAGCTTTGATTGCAGAAGCAACATGTATCGCCTAATGCTCCAATTGTGTTTCCAGGTTGCAAAATGTAACAGGATATTTAAGATTAGCTATTTGCTTAGCACCTAATGTACTTTATAAACAGGGAGAAGATTATGGATCATCTGATTCTACCAAGCTAATACAGCATTTTGGCACACATACCAGAAAGCCTTCCAATGGCCAACTCCCTCCAAATTTATGTATTTGGCAAACCACAAAACTAATTCAATATGGTTCTGAAATATTCCTAAAACCACTTAAACTCTGAATAGCTTTCCATTATATTCCACTTGTGCAAACCACATAGAAACCATGTCAACCATTCCTTGACATTACTCATTAAATCATTGGCTCGTTTGGCCCTATGATTTAGGGACAAAACAGCAATTTGGCTTTACTCTTTTATAAGAAAATTACAATTTTAAAACCAGGGAAAAAGGAGGCAGGCTACTCATGGGTTGTTTTTTCCCCCTTATTTTTTTTGTTATATATAGTTTTTCACACCAACGTTTTTCACAAACTTTACTAATTAAAATAACTGTATTTTGAAATTGCAATTGTAACTCAAACAGACACTAAAAAAGTAAATATCACTATTTTATATAATCAAAAATTATATATAGATACTTATTTCAAATTTCAATCACCATTTAGTGGTTGGAATTCTTCTAATCAGTTTAGAGGAAAAACCTTTATTAAAAAAAACGAAGAAGTAAATTAAAAAAAGAAAAAAAGAAGAGAGAGTAATAATTATTTAACATACCTATACCCATGTAAAAATTTCAAGGCAAAACTAGTTCAAAATCTTCTAGAGATTGATAAAAAAGAAAACCCAGATAAGGAAACATGTGTAAAATCAAAAGATCCCTCAGAATGCCTAGTATCTACCTGGCAGCGCATGGAACCATGGTTCCTCAACCTCTACAATAAGCTTGCAAAAGGGAGCCCCATGTTTTTTTTCTTTTTCGTGGTATAAATTCCATGCACCATTTTTAGATTACTAAACTTTTCCTCATTGGGATACAAAATTTGTAAAAAATCAAACTTTAGCATAAGATATACATCAAGGCTCAACACATTCCATACACATATTATATATATGAAGAGAGAGAGAGAGAGAGAGAGAGAGTACCATTGGAGCTATGTCTCGTGAGTGTTATGAAGCTGTTTCGCTGCTGGGGTTTGTTTTGTTGCGGCTATGACAGTGCGTTTAGCCTTATATATATATATATATATATATGCTGATATGCATACACTCGCGAAGTCCACCGGGGACTAGTAGGGAGAGAGTATACGAGGGTGTGCGGTTTTTTTTCTTAAAGCAGGGGTGTTTGAAATGAATTTAACATGTGTTGTTACCATTGTAAAGGTCAAACAGTTTTTAAAGGCCGAAAACATTTGTCACAACTTGCCAAATACTCGACACAACTTGCCAAATGCTTGACACATCACGCCACAATCACTTATAGATCGACACATCACGCCACAATCACTTATAGATAAATCACCATTTTTTTCTTGATTAATAGCAGAATAAGAGTCAACCATGTCATAATTATGACACAAGTTAAAATTGTATCCTTAAACTTTCTCGTAAGCAAAAGTTGCCGTTTGTTAGGTATATTATATTTCCGAATTGAATTTAATTATGTGGTTATATTGATCAAAAGATATAAATTATTTAAAGATAATATTGTTTTTATTGAATTAGTTAATATAATAACATGATTGTATTTAGTTGAAAAAACTCAAGGTACAATATCTAGGAAATTATACATAATTTTTTCATTTATGTTTCTCTCTTGCACATATGCACAGCTCACACATATAAAAGAAAGAATCTAAAATAGAGATATGAAATAAGTTTAACTAAATAATAATTTAATTGATATTGCATGATGATTTTATAAAATTCTAAAGAGAAATTTATAGGAAGCTCCTTGAGGTATTAAGAAACAACAGTAACCCAAATTTTGCAGAAATAACAACTCTGTAACATAAATACAATGGTGCCCAACCCCTTTAAGCCCTCTGGAGGGATCTCTGCAACAGTGACTAGCGCAGAAAAACTCCTCCTTTGCATCTTCTTCATCATTTCTCTTACGTGCAATGCGGACACGAACTCTGCTTGGCACACTTTGAATCCCACTTCTCCAGACATGCTTGTTAAGCTTAACAATTAACATCCACTCTGACATCAGTTATTCCCATGGCCTTTTGGGCGATTTCCTTTATGGCCTTTGATGCCTTCTTCTTGAAAGTGAAAGTGCTGCACATTGGACTGCCAAAATTGAAAGGTTACTTAGAGTTGTCCAAACAACAATCCATTAGCTAACTGGGATACATCAAAGAATCAGGAACAAATGAAGCCTTGTAGAGCGGCATCTATTTTAAGATTATAGTTTCTCAATGAAGCTAATAATAAAAGAGCTTAAGGATTGGCTTGACAAGGAGTTATCTACATGTCTACCAAAAATGACAAAATTTTGGTGATGTGTATCTACTCAAGAGAAAATTTAAGAATTTGAATCCTCCCACAATTTAAAAAGAGGTGAGGTGCACCTAGAAGCACTTCGTCAAGGATTGGCTTGACAAGGAGTTACTAGTTCTCTGGCTCTTAACAATTTTTTTTAATAGAATCATTCTGAAATACTTTCAATCAAATCATGATCTAAAATTGTTTACAACGACAATATGGATGTCTGGTGGCAAAGACTCCATCCACACAAACAAAGGGGAAGACAACCAAGCTCTCCTAGCCAAGGCAAGGGCAACCTTGTTGCCATTTTGACGCACATGAGAGAAACTAAAAGTTTGCAAGCTATTAACATTAGACCTTACATCTCCAGCTCTTAACATGGTATTCAATAATTTAGACAAAAACTAACAGCCTTCCAAATGCTACCCCTAGTGTACGTATAGACTCTATAAAATTCACCCTAGGGGCCTAATCAAGGATTTATATGTAACCCAACGATACTTAGTTCTGAACATGAAAGGCAAGGCACACAAGATTACAAACACAATACTTTCATGATTCAAAAGCATCACTACCTCTACAAATCTACAGCACAACTCCCATGATATTATTCACCAGAGAGAAAAAAAATATTTACCACCAAATCTATAGCCATTTTTTTAGCACTAACCTTTCCCAGCAAAAACATTGATACTGTTGCTGTCATTCTCGTTATGATCATCATTCTTGTTGGTTGTTTGCACTCTTGACAGCATCAAATGCTTGGAACGAAGAATGTGGGTGTCATAGCCATAATATCCTGTGCGCACCTTGTGGTTGAGATAAATGACTGGAACATGCTCAACAATCCAGTAATGTGACCCTTGTTCAGGATCCAAACTTTCTTCTAATTCTTTAGGCAAGTCCACAGTTCCCAATACTTTGAGGTTTCTTAGATGTTGGATTCCAGAAGGCACCTCTTTTAGTAGCGGACTAAGCCCCATGACAAGATATTCAAGAACAGGCAATGCTCCTTCATCTATTAGCAATGAATTCACTGCATTTAAAGAGCTAAGGAGTAGCTCCCTCAGTTTTGGAAACCCTCCTACCTTAAAGTGCAATTGCTCTCCATTGTATGCTTGGTGTGAGATTATGAGCCTCCATAAGCTAGGTAGATTTTGAATGACTTCCAATGGGTCCTCATTCAACCTTGACCAACAAATCATTAATTTAGCTAGATGTTGAAGCTTTGGAATCCAATCTGGTAACTTCTCTAAACACCCTTTTATGTAGAGGCGTTGGAGACATTGTGGTGGAGATGAAATGGATTGTAAATCAATTATCTCATCTTCCCTTATTGAGGCTATATCTAGTGATTGAAGGTGGTTCATCTTTTCAATAGAGGCACACAAAACCTTCATCGTTTCCTTTGATACATTTTTTATGCCTAGCTTCCTCAATTGTCTCAACTTTCCCAACTCTTCAGTTAGATCAACCCCTCCATGATTCAACTCCACAGTACATAACTTTTGCAAGTCCTTTAAACACCCAACCCCTTCTTGTATCTTTACCCCTTTCTCCCCAGCCAAACTGAAATCTATTTGGTCATTGCAATGGTAGGCTTTAAGATAGCGCAACTTACGAAGCATGTTAATCTCTACTGGTATATCAAACACTAGGGACTGCTTTAGATCTAGAGTCTCCAAATTTTGCAACTTTCCGATGGATTTTGGAATCATTTTTACTTTGGTATTTCTCAAACTTAAATATCTTAAGTGAAATAAATTTCCCACATCCTCAGGAATGCAATCTAGTGGAGCATCTTCAAAATCCATTACTTTCAAAAGCTTGAAATTAGCACAAAAAGTATTCATATAGAACTTCGGAAATTCATCAAGATTGAACAATAAAAGAGAATGAATGTGAGTGTCCTCAAACCCCTTAAGTATAGAATATGAAACTCCGTCTACTGACATACGTCGAGTTAGTCCTTCAAAGCTAGACTCGTGTTTTGAGAAATTATGACAAAAACTCAAACCCTTCATCTTTTGGAGGATGATCTCACGCAAGAGATCATGGAGTCGGCACTGTCTAACTCTTCCACCAAAGTCAACCTTAGATACTTGAACCAAGTTTCTATGGATTAATTCTATCAAGTATTCTTGTGAAACTTGTTCTAGTGTTTTACCCTCAGTTTCTTTTACAAAACCTTCGGCTATCCATTGCCGAATCAATCTTGCACTATTAATAGGGTAGTCCTCTGGATACATACCAAGGTATAAAAAGCAAGATTTAAGGTTGTAAGGCAGGTCTTCATAACTTAGAGATAGAATCTTGTTGACACCTGCAAGATGGGGATTTCTTCCAAACTCAAAGCCAAGGCTATCATGCAAGTTTTGCCATTCAATGACAGTTTTGTCTTTGGTTGATAAAAGGCCACCAATAGCAACAATTGCAAGTGGTAATCCTTCACACTTCTTGACAATGTCAACAGACAAATTCTTCAATGCTTGGGGACATTGTCCTCCAAAATCAAATTGGAAAGCTCTCTTGCAGAAAAGCTCCCATGCCTTACTGAAAGGTAGTGCACGCAACTCGTAAACATGAACAGGTGATGATTTTTTACAAAAACTAGCAACCTCCCTATTACGTGTTGTGATCAAAATTCTACCACCCATATGACTATCGAGTAAGGCATGTTTTAGACCCTCCCAAAAGTCAGTTTTCCATACATCATCAAATACAACCACATACCTCTTTTGCCATAAGTAATCTCTCAATTTATTGACCAACAACTCTTCTTCCATTGTGTCAATTCCCAATAGAGGAGGCTCCTTTCTGGAATCGCGAAATTGCTTTATAATGCTTCTAAGTAGATCCTCAATATTGTAAGATTGAGACACTGGGATCCAAGCGTGACAGTCAAAGTATCCTCTCACCATTTGGTGGTCATAGACTTTCTTCACAAGAGTGGTCTTGCCTAGTCCCCCCATTCCCACCACCGAAACCACTGTACGGTGAGACAGTCCTTCTACCAACCAGCCAATCAATTTATCTCTAGGAGATTCAATTCCTACAACGTCCCTATCATCAAGATAAAGAGAATCCTTTCGAGGGTCATGCCACCTAACATTCCGAGCACTACTGCTTGATCCTAGGCCAGTGGATTGGAAGCCATATTTTTCACTTCTTTCCTTGATTTTCTGGAGCAATGCTTTGATCTTTTGAACTTTAACGGCTATTTCGTGGTGAGGTATTAACATGGTAATCAAGCGAGCAGATTTTTGGAGGAAACTACTGAATCCATGACGTGGATGAGGATGATGATGTTGAGCCACATGAAGCAAGTACTCGTCCATGAAAACATCTATGCGGAAAGCTACTTCTCTTACTTGTTTCACCCAAGTTTTGACACCCTCGCTGATGTCCTCCTCTGCTGCGGCCCTTGCATCTGCATCCTTGAGAAAGGACTGAATGCTCTCCAGTTCATCTTTGATGTCAGCTACTCCTTCATGGATGTCCTGTAGCAGTGTTGCTTCTCCGCTTAACAAGAAAATCAGCTTGTCGGTAAGAAGGGATACTACCCCCTCTGCCATGTAGCTTATCTTCTTACTCCAACGTTTATTTCATCTGAATTTTTGGCTCCTCCCTGTGATCAAATATTGCCTGAGGTTGAGCTCCTGTAGATCAAATATCTACTCTATACAAAGAATAATTGCAGATTAAAAAATATAAGATAATGTATGGACGAGTCCACAGAAGATGATAAATGATAAACCTGCATTATTGATGAGAAAAGCAATGACAGAAGTCTTAGCCGGTAAGGTGGACTACACCAGTAGTTTCCTTTGTCGAGCTATTTGTCATGGTACACGCTCATTAAACTCATATGATTAAGAATTGCTCTTTTTATTTGTTTATTACTATTGTGCAATTTAACTACGGTTACACCTTCCCTTACTAAAGTCAGCTTAAGTTTGAGACCTCACTACCTCTGCAATAAACCACCTCTTATTAGCATTTTCTATTCCCAAAATTCTCTCTCCTTCCTACTCCTCTCTCTGCTATTAGAATTATCTGAGTTCCTCAATGCTGCATAATTGGCCTATTTTCATGACTTTTTGGTGAGTTCATTTCAACCAACCAGGTGGAAACTACAATTTATTGATCTGCAGGATTGAGATCATTGGACATTAGTTTCAAACTTGAAAGTATTGCCTTGAAGATGATCCGAAGAAAAAAAAATGTAAGGATTTTGTCTTCCTGGGATATCCAAACACGTCATTGACAAATACTATTCTAAGGTTATATTGTTGTATAATTGCAATGCCCTTTACCATATGGTATATACCATTATTAATGTTATTATGCAAGTCAGTGCAAAAGGCACTATTTTAAAAAATTAGTGTTTTCTACTTTCAATAAAAAAAATTAAAAGAAGGGAAAATACTCTGGTTTGTGACTCAGCTGAATGGCCGCTCCCTCAACGACTCTGAGGTCTGTAAGTGATTTGCCTTCTCTCTCTCTCTCTCTCTCTCTCTTGTCTGACTGCTTCCTATCTCTGGCATGGCGCCTCAGCTCTCATTCTCTCAACAGCTCAACTCTGCCTCCTTCTTTTTCTTTCTTTTCCTGTTTTACTTTCCTGAGTTTCCTCTATGTTTCGTCATTTACAATGTAAAGTGTAACATAGCTTTTGTTCTGTGTGAACAGTGAATAAATATTGCGGCAAGCCAGAGACGACCACCATAAATATTGCGGCAAGCTAGAGACAACCACCCACGTGTATGGTTAAAAATTTTTCTACAAAAGCAATTGTGTTTGCTGTAGCCGTGTAGGCCCTTTGATTGTGAAGCATATTCAGGCATTCCCACTTTCCTAGGTACAGAGGTATTCTTCTTCTTCTTCTTCTTTTTTTTTTTTTTTTTCATTCTTTTATTATCATATATTTATTTGTTTTTAAATTAATAAACATATCATATAACATTATAATTTATAAATGTACCTGATTAAAATTTACTTCTATTTATCATTTAATTAATTTATAGATAAAAATAATATAACATGTATTTGGTTGTACTTGTATTTTATTAGATGATTTTTATTCATTGAAGTTTGAATGATTGTTTTCAAATTATTAGCATTTTTTTTTTTATAATCTTAGTCATTATACTTTTCCCATTTCATAGTTGATTAAAGATATTAAATCTTTTTGTCAATTTTGATTCAATAGTTTTATTAGCATTTATTGGATTATATATTGAATTATTAAATTGTATGTACATTACTATTTTAGATTTTATAGTGAAAAGTTAGTCAACTAATTTTATGTTCCAACCCCCCCGCCCCCCCCAAAGTTAATTTCCTGTCTCCTCCTTTTGTTCTTCCTGTCTTTTACGATTTCAAAGAATCAAAAAACTAAATATTCGATGATTCACTTTAAGTATCCACATCAAAAATTACACTTTTAAGAATTGAATGCAACACTAGGTGCTGCTTTTTTATTTTTTTATTTATTTAGATGTTAAATTTTGTATAATGGGTTTTATTTATTTTGATCATTATGATATTTGTAGGTGAACATCTTTACAGTTTTTGCAGTCACAATTATAAAAAGGTAGTCAAGAGGAGTAAGAAATAAAATAGAGATGGTTATGCAATAAAATCAACCATTACATTCACTTAATTAAATCAATAATCAACAATAAAAAATAATATAATACAAAATTTAAACTTAAACTAATCAAACTCTAACTAGAGAAATTATAATTCCTATCATAACTAAAAATAAGATGTTCTTCAATAATTTAGAAATTATATTAGAAATAAAGTTGGAAAATTTTATAATCTTATTTTTTGACATTTCATTTAACCTTTTATATATATATATATATATATAATCATAATCTTCATACACCATGACTTAAAAAGATCTAGTGAATATTTCTTCCTCTTATTTAATTTCTATGTTATGCAAATCATCAACCAATAAATATATGATAACGGTAAAAAACGTTATAGACAAGATTATGAAAAATATGATAAAACTATATATTTCTTTTATAAAAAATTCTTTATAAAGTCTAGGAACTAAAATAGTATTTTACCTAAAAAATTATCACGCACAACGCGTGAGTCTGCGACTAGTAGAAACTAAAAATTAATACATAAAAACCTCTTTTTTTCTCAAACCAAATAGCCTCTTTAAGAGAAACTATAAATTGTTTTTACTTTTAAAGTGTTTTTCAATTGTAAAGGCAAGATGAAACCTTTTTTAGGTTATGTAGATGGAGAGAAGCAAGACGGAAAGACGGCCAAAATGTCCCAATTTTCAATGTATTACGACGATCTACCCCTTCCTCTTTTTTTACTCTCCCTTTATCCAAAATGGAAAAGGCTAAAGTTACAAACTTTTTTTATTTTATTTTATTTTATAATTTTACAAATGAGAACTAGTAAAAATTGCTACATTTAAATTTTGTAAAGATGTGGTAAAAAAGTTTGTGTCGGTAGCATTACTCATTCAAAATTAAGGTTAGTAAAATTGCCAAAACATTGTAAATTTTGATAAAAAGTTTTAAATACCCTTAAAGCTCACTACTGCTCTATGTTTACTGGAACTGCAATCCTTGATGAACCCCCACCCCCCCCCCCCCCCCCCCAAAAAAAAAAAAACTGAAACACAATTTGATTTTTGTTATTTATAGAAAATCACAATTTCATCCTGAAAATTTAACAAGTACCGATTTCATGGTTGTCACTCTACATTCAAACATAACACAAAGCTCAAATTTTCATTATGAAAATATTACACTACCTATCAAAATTTACATCATTTGATAATGATCTTCTAAGCAGCAAGCACCATGGCTGGGGTCCTGGGGAAAAGTTAAAAGTTCAGATTTGGAGTTGATTACTATGCCATAACATTATCGGTCACAAAATCAAGTCAATATGTCTAATAATGAAATTCATCCAAGCTAACAGGTTTATACCTCACTCCTTTCTCCATGATTTACTTGCAACTCATTACTTTTCCCTTCTAAACTAATTATAGTTTCCACATGAAGCACCTCTCACACTCCTCCAACTTCTCTTTCTACTTTGACATTTCAGTGTTAGCCAAAACCTGTTTAAGTAATTGGTTTTGTAATTTGCTTCCCTCCTCAACCTCATGACTCTTCTTCTGAAGCTCTTGTTGGATTCTACCAACTCTCTCTTCCAAGCATTCCAATTTGGACATAAGTAATTCCTTGTCTTTTATATTCTCTCTCAATAGATGTAGATTATCTGAAGTTTCTAAGAGAATCCAATCAATCTTTTTGACTAAATTTTGTGCAAACACCTTTCCATCTGCTACTTTTTGTTTCTTTCCTCTAAGCTCATCTTCGAGCTCGTCAACTTTTTCCACAAAGCATTGACGGGACCATGTATCTCTCAAACAGGGTGCAGCTCGCTTTGTGCCAGAAAATGTAGCAAATTTTTCATTGGAGGGAGAATTTGATGCAGTGAGGAAACTAGAAGTAGGAGAGTCAGATCTTGGGGCTTGAATTAAGTTGGCTTCTTTCACATCCTCCAAGCTTCCATTAAAACAGATGTTATTCACTTCAGCTGTGTCACAAGGAGCCTCAGAAGTGTCTGAAACTTTGTTTCCATGATCTACAATACCAGGCAATAGATAATAATAGTTTAGAAACAATGAAAGCAACACAACATCTATTATGATATACCATGATAAACTACCCAGTTGTCCATAAACTTAAGCTGTTACAAAAGAATTAATTTAATCATTTGAATGCATAGCCAATCGTGGGTCTGAGCTGAACTAACCACAATCACAAATTAGCAAAATTCACCAATTCAAACAAATCCGGAACTTATGTGTAGTGACAACCCAGTACATAATCCACTTCTAAATCAGACCGGAAGTGCCAGATGATTATAAGAAACTTCACCAAACTTAATGCAGCTACTTATGATTTACAATTATAGAGATAAAAGATAAAGTTTAAAAGAAAAACAATAAAGAATAAAAGAAATAGAGTCTTACCAGGTTAAGTTATTGAATCCCTTCCTTCTACCACCTCACCACTTTTACCTCCATGATTTACCATCAATTCATTATTTTTCAATTTTAACTAATTATTTTGTACATCAGCAGGTTATTCTCTTCCTCATACTCCTTCAAATGCTGTTTGTTCTTTGACATTTCAGTGTCATTCCAAACAATCTGTTGCTGCAATTGGGCTCATAATTGTCTTCCTTCCTCAACCTCATGAGTCTTTTTCTGAAGCTCCTCTTGGAGTCTACCAGTTTTATCTTTGAAATGTTCCAATTCGACCACAAGTATATTCTTCTCCTTTTTATTATCTCTCAACAGCTGATAATCAACTGAAAATTTACAGTTAAGCCATTCATTATCTTTGAAATGCTCATTGACTTTTCTCTCAAGGCCATTCACTTCGGCAAGAAGCTCTGTCTTTTCTTCATACTCTAGAAGTTGTTTTCCCTTATTTACAATAGCAGAGTCCTTCGGGAACCAATTGCACAAACCTATTCTGCAATTCCATTTGCTCACCAATCTCAAGTAGTTGACATTTAATTTTGGCAGGTACCCCATTCAAGCTTGAGAGACTGGTTCTCTTCAAGGGCTTGCTGCTTTTCGCGTTGAAGTCTTTCTATTGGGAGTATGAGATCATTTTCCTTTTCTTTACACACATCTTCCCTGGCTTTCTTGCCCTCAGGGAAAAAGTTCTGCAGGTTTTCAGATTTCAATTGGAAAGTAGGGAAGATCTGGCTGCAGAATGTTCTATTTGAGAAACCCTATCTTTTGCTTCCTCAATTGTAGCAACCAGTGTAGTTCCAAGGCCCAAGACGCACTTTTCAATGTTTTCATCCTCTCTGTAAGCAGGATACCCTTGTTTAGGAGAGTTTTGAAGGTGTCCTTCCATCTCTAGCTTTAAAAAAAAAAGAAAAAAGTACAGCCGCCTAGTTAGATAAGATATCATCAACATAGGACTTTGGTGTTCGGACTTCAACAAAAATTAAATTGATAATTTTGAATTTAATCAGTTATTACTATGTCAGCTATTACTACAAACAACTTATTCTTTCTTTTCTTCTATTTTTTGAGGGGGGGGGGGGGTGGGGGGCGGTGTTTGTAATTTACACACACCAGTAAGCTTTGATTCTTTTGAGGCCATGACCTCACCATCACATAGTTCAATAGACTAATATATAAACTAAGCCTGTCCTGGACTTCCAAATTAATGTAACTCAATTACCGTACTTGAGAAGCTAGTCTATGACTTACATTATGAATATTGAGTAATGACACTCTTAATAACAACATTATCAGTCCAATTTAAAGGTATGTAAACTAAGAAAAACCTGATTCCAACTAGTGATTCAACCTCTAAGACAATTGAGAGAGGAAAAAATACCCCGAAGAGTAGAACTAAAGGCCATGAATTAAAGGTCACTAGTTCAAACTTTGCCTTCTCACTGTCCTTGGGACCATAACTCAAAATAAATGAATAGATAAATAAACTTGAGAAAAATATGCTCCATATAATTTTATGTCGAATTGCCAATAGTTGTACAAAAGTTAGGTATAAACGGTACAAGGAAATACAGATACAATTGTAGTACCAAACTATATTTGGTTCTAAGTTCGAACATAGCCTACTTCAAAGATAGAATTTAATAACCAATTAACAAGGCCAGCAAAACAAAGTATATAAAACCAGATTTAAATCTCGTGCAATTTTGCTAAGAACTTTATGACTCAATGGCACTATCCAACCCTTCCAACAAAATGACCATTCCTCCTGTCATGACTTGAGGAAAGCTCTAATCACATCTAGTGTTATACCTAGTCTAGTTACAATTAAGATTCCTCATATATAGCCCAAATCAACCTAGTATATGCTTAATGTTGAACTCAACACACACTTGTGCAAAACATAGTATCCCCGACCCCAAGCCAAATGGGTTACTAAAACCCAGTTGTGTGAGCCAAATACATGACAATGGTCACATACCTGGGGGTGTTTTTCCCCTTTTTTTTGTTAAATATAGTTTTTCACAACAACATTTTGCACAAATTTTACTAATTAAAATAACCGTATTTTTAAATTGCAATTGTAACTCAAACAGACACTAAAAGAAGTAAATATCACTATTTTATATAATTAAAAATTATACATAGATACTCATTTCAATCACCATGCATTGGTTGAATTTCTCCTCCAAATCAGTTTAGAGGAAAAACCTTTATTTAAAAAAAAAGGACAAATAAATAAAAAATAAAAATAAAAAGTAGAGTAATAATTATTTAACATCCCTATACCCATGTAAAATTTTTAAGGCAAAACTAGTTCAAAATCTTCTAGAGATTGATAAAAAAGAAAAACCAGATCAGGAAACATGTGTAAAATCAAAAGATCCCTCAGAATGCCTAGTATCTACCTGGCAGGGCATGAAACCATGGTTCCTCAAACCTCTGCAATAAGCTTGCAAAAGGGAGCCCCGTGTTTTTTTCTTTTTTGTGGTATAAATTCCATGCACCATTTTCAGATTACTAAACTTTTCCTCATTGGGATACAAAAATTGTAAAAAATCAAACTTTAGCATAAGATATACATCAAGGCTCAACACATTTCATACACATATTATTTATATGGAGAGAGAGAGAAAGTACCATTGGAGCTATGTCTCGTGAGTGTTACGAAGTGTTTCGCTGCTGGGGTTTGTTTTGTTGTGGCTGTGACAGTGTGTTTAGCCTTATATATAATTATATATGCTTATATGCATACACTCGCGAAGTCCACTGGGGAGAGAGTATTCGAGGATGTGTCGTTTTTTTTTTCTCTTAAAGCAGGTGTTTTTTTTTTTTGAGAAACTAAAGCAGGTGTGTTTGAAATGAATTTAACATGTGTTGTTACCATTGTAAAGGTCAAACAGTTCTTACAGGACAACTTCATTGGTCACAACTTGCCCAACTAGAACTAGTCAACACGTCACATGACAATCAGTTACAGATAAACCACCATTTTTTCTCAACTAATAGTAGAATGAGAGTCGACCATGTCATAATTGTGACACAAATTAAAATTGTATTCTTAAACTTTCTCATAAGCAAAAGTTGCTGTCTTTAGGTATTGTATTTTCAGATTGAATTTGATTATGTGGTTATATTGATCAAAAGATATAAATTATTTACAGATAATATTATTTTTATTGAATTAGTTAATATAATTACATGACTGTATTTAGTTGAAAAAACTCAAGGTACAATATCTAGGAAATTATACATAATTTTTTCTTTTATGTTTCTCTTTTTCACATATGCACAGCTCACACATAAAAGAAAGAATCTAAAATAGAGATATGAAATAAGGTTAACTAAATTATAATTTAATTGATATTGCATTATGATTTTATAAAATTCTAAAGAGAAATTTATAGGAAGCTCCTTGAGGTATTAAGAAACAACAGTAATCCAAAATTTTGTAGAAATAACAACTCTGTAACATAAATACAATGGTGCCCAACCCCTTTAAGCCCTCTGGAGGGATCTCTGCAACAGTGACTAGTGTAGAAAAACTCCTCCTTTGCATCTTCTTCATCATTTCTGTTACGCACAATGCGGACACGAACTCTCCTTGGTACACTCTGAATCCCATGGCTCCAGACATGCTTGTTAAGCTTAACAGTTAACATCCACTCTGACATCAGTTGTTCTCATGGCCTTTTGGGCAAACTTCCTGATTTCCTTTATGGCCTTTGGAACCATCTTCTTGAAAGTGCTGCACATTGGATTGGCAAAATTGAAAGGTTACTTAGAGTTGTCCAAACAACAATCCATTAGCTAACTAGGATACATCAAAGAATCAGGAACAAATGTAGCCTTGTAGAGTGGCATCTATTTTAAGATTATAGTTTCTCAATGAAGCTAATAATAAAAGAGCTTAAGGATTGGCTTGACAAGGAGTTATCTACATGTGTGCCAAAAATGACAAACTTTTGGTGATGCGTATCTACTCGAGAAAAATTAAGAATTTGACAACTCACACACTTTAAAATGAGGTGATGTGCATCCAGAAGCACTTTGTCAAGGATTGGCTTGACAGGGAGTTGCTAGTTCTCTGGCTCTTAATATTGTTTTTTTAATAGAATCATTCTGAAATACTTTCAATCAAATCATGATCTAAAATTGTTTACAACGACATTATGGATGTCTGGTGGCAAAAACTCCATCCACACAAACAAAGGGGAAGACAACCAAGCTCTCCTAGCGAAGGCAAGGGTAACCTTGTTGCCATTTCGACGCACATGAGAGAAACTAAAAGTTTGCAAGCTATTAACATTAGACCTCACATCTGTGGCTCTTAACATGGTATTCAAAAATTTAGACAAAACTAACAGCCTTCCAAATGCTACCCCTAGTGTACGTATAGACTCTATAAAATTCACCCTAGGGGCCTAATCAAGGATTTATATGTAACCCAACGATACTTAGTTCTGAACATGAAAGGCACCCATGATTACAAACACACAATATTTTCATGATTCAGAAGCATCACTACCTCTACAAATCTACAATTCAACTCCCATGATATTATTCACTAGAGAGAGAAAAAAAAATATTTACCACCAAATCTAAAGCCATTTTTTAGCAATAACCTTTCTCAACTAAAACATTGATACTGTTGCTGTCATTCTCATTATGATCATCATTCTTGTTGGTAGTTTGCACTCTTGACAGCATCAAATGCTTGGAACGGAGAATGTGGGTGTCATAGCCATAATATCCTGTGCGCACCTTGTGGTGGAGATAAATGACTGGAACATGCTCAACAATCCAGTAATGTGACCCTTGTTAGGATCCAAACTTTCTTCTAATTCTTTAGGCAAGTCCACAATTCCCAATATTTTGAGGGTTCTCAGATGCTGGATTCCAGAAGGCACCTCTTTTAGTAGCGGACTAAGCCCCATGACAAGATATTCAAGAAGAGGCAATGCTCCTTCATCTATCAACAATGAATGCACTACATTTAAACAGTCGAGCTGTAGCTCCCTGACTTTTGGAAACCCTCCTACCTTAAAGTGCAATTGCTCTCCATTGTATGCTTGGTGTGAGATTATGAGCTCCCATAAGCTAGGTAGATTTTGAATGACTTCCAATGGGCCCTCATTCAACCTTGACCAAAAAATCATTAATTTAGCTAGATGTTGAAGCTTTGGAATCCAATCTGGTAACTTCTCTAAACGCCCTTTTATGTAGAGGCGTTGGAGACATTGAGGTGGAGATGAAATGGATTGTAAATCAATTATCTCATCTTCCCTTGTTGAGGCTATATCTAGTGATTGAAGATGGTTCATCTTTTCAATAGAGGCACACAAAACCTTCATGGTTTCCTTTGATACATTTTTTATGCCTAGCTTCCTCAATTGTCTCAACTTTCCTAACTCTTCAATTAGATCAACCCCTCCATGATTCAACTCCACAGTACATAAATTTTGCAAGTCCTTTAAACACCCAACCCCTTTTTGTATCTTTACCCCCTTTTCACAAGCCAAACTGAAATCTATTTGGTTGTTGCAATGGTAGGCTATAAGATGGCGCAGCTTATGAAGCTTGTTAATCTCAACTGGTATATCAAACACTAGGGAATGCTTTAGATCTAGAGTCTCTAGATTTTGCAACTTTCCTATGGATTTTGGAAGCATTTTTACTTTGGTATTTCTCAAACTTAAATATCTTAAGTGAAATAAATTTCCCACATCTTCAGGAATGCAATCCAGTGGAGCATCTTCAAAATCCATTAATTTCAAAAGCTTGAAATTAGCACAAAAAGTATTCATATAGAACTTCGGCAATTCATCAAGATTGAACAATAAAAGAGAATGAATGTGAGTGTCCTCAAATCCCTTAAGTACAGTATATGAAACTTCGTCTACTGACATGCGTCGAGTTAGTCCTTCAAAGCTAGACTCGTGTTTTGAGAAATTATAACAAAAATTCAAATCCTTCATCTTTTGAAGGATGATCTCACGCAAGAGATCATGGAGTTGGCACTGTCTAACTTTTCCATCGGAGTCAACGTTAGATACTTGAACCAAGTTTCTATGGATTAATTCTATCAAGTATTCTAGTGAAACTTGTTCTAGTGTTTTACCCTCAGTTTCTTTTACAAAACCTTCAGCTATCCATTGCCGAGTCAATCTTGCACTATTAATAAGGTAGTCCTCTGGATACATACCAAGGTATAAAAAGCAAGATTTAAGGTTGTAAGGCAGGTCTTCATAACTTAAAGATAGAATCTTGTTGACACCTGCAAGATGGGGATTTCTTCCAAACTCAAAGCCAAGGCTATCATGCAAGTTTTGCCATTCAATGACAGTTTTGTCTTTGGTTGACAAAAGGCCACCAATAGCAACAATTGCAAGTGGTAATCCTTCACACTTCTTGACAATGTCAACAGACGAATTCTTCAATGCTTGGGGACACTGTCCTCCAAAATCAAATTGGAAAGCTCTCTTGCAGAAAAGCTCCCATGCCTTATTGAAAGGTAGTGCTTGCAACTCGTAAACATGAACAGGTGATGACTTTTTACAAAAACTAGCAACCTCCCTATTGCGTGTTGTGATCAAAATTCTACCACCCATATGATTATCAAGTAAGGCATGTTTTATACCCTCCCAAAAGTCAATTTTCCATACATCATCAAATACAACCACATACCTCTTTTGCCATAAGTAATCTCTCAATTTATTGACCAACGACTCTTCTTCCATTGCGTCAATTCCCAATAGAGGAGGCTCCTTTCTGGAATTGCGAAATTGCTTTATTATGCTTCTAAGTAGATCCTCAATATTGTAAGATTGAGACACTGGGATCCAAGCATGACAGTCAAAGTATCCTCTCACCATTTGGTGGTTATAGACTTTCTTCACAAGAGTGGTCTTGCCTAGTCCCCCCATTCCCACCACCAAAACCACTGTGCGATGAGACAGTCCTTCTACCAACCAGCCAATTAATTCATCTCTAGGAGATTCAATTCCTACAACGTCCCTATCATCAAGATAAAGAGAATCCTTTCGAGGGTCATGCCACCTAACATTCCGAGCACTACTGCTTGATTGGAAGCCATATTTTTCACTTCTTTCCTTGATTTTCTGGAGCAATGCTTTGATCTTTTGAACTTTAACTGCTATTTCGTGGTGAGGTATTAACATGGTAATCAAGCGAGCAGATTTTTGGAGGAAACTACTGAATCCATGACGCGGATGAGGATGATGATGTTGAGCCACATGAAGCAAGTACTCGTCCATGAAAACATCTATGCGGAAAGCTACTTCTCTTACCTGTTTCACCCAAGTTTTGACACCCTCGCTGATGTCCTCATCTGCTGCAGCCCTTGCATCTGCATCCTTGAGAAAGGACTGAATGCTCTCCAGTTCATCTTTGATGTCAGCTACTTCTTCATGGATGTCCTGTAGCAGTGTTGCTTCTCCACTTAACAAGGAAATCAGCTTGTCGATAAGAGGGGATACTACCCCCTCTGCCATGTAGATTATCTTCTTACTCCAACGTTTATTTCATCTGAATTTTTGGCTCCTCCCTGTGATCAAATATTGCCTGAGGTTGGGCTCCTGTAGATCAAATATCCACTCTATACAAAGAATAATTGCAGATTAAAAAATATAAGATAATGTATGGACGAGTCCACAGAAGATGATAAATGATGAACCTGCATTATTGATGAGAAAAGCAATGACAGAAGTCTTAGCCGGTAAGGTGGACTACACCAGTAGTTACCTTTGTCGAGCTATTTGTCATGGTACACGCTCATTAAACCCATATGATTAAGAATTGCTCTTTTTATTTGTTTATTACTATTGTGCAATTTAACTACGGTTACACCTTCCCTTACTAAAGTCAGCTTAAGTTTGAGACCTCACTACCTCAGTAATAAACCACCTCTTATTAGCATTTTCTATTCCCAAAATTCTCTCTCCTTCCTATTCCTCTCTCTGCTATTAGAATTATCTAAGTTCCTCAATGCTGCATAATTGGCCTATTTTCATGACTTTTTGGTGAGTTCATTTCAACCAACCAGGTGGAAACTACAATTTCTTGATCTGCAGGATTGAGATCATTGGACATTAGTTTCAAAGTTGAAAGTAGGCTTTATTTGACTAATGGCTATTTTTGAATGAATACAACTCTAATTCAATATTCTAACCCAAGAGATTCGATCAACTCACGGCTTTTCTACGAGACTACATAATTCTCCACAAAAGCTTCAAATGTACCAATTTGTTTTAGCTCAAGTCCAGAATTTAATCAATTAATAATGAAAAAGACTAAAACACAAGTTTAGTCTATCTAATTAAAAACTTTAGAATTATGAATTGATTCTTTATTCGATATAAACTAAACTAACCCATGTGAAAATGGGTGTAAGAAAACCAAAACTCACCAATGTAACTGATGCTTCTGCACAGGTCACCCAACACAAATACAGAACCAAACTTATCCAAGCTAAGATTTTGGCACAAAACTAAAACAGCAGAAATGGAAAATGCAAACCAAAAAAAAAAAATTAATACAAAGGAAAATGAGAGAGAAAAATGCCTTAACGAAAGCTAACTTCAAATTTTATCTGTAAAAGTAGAATGAGCAAAGCTAACGGCATTCCCTTCATTAAAATAGACCCCTAGTAAAATACACCATTGATGTGAGGAGGGAACATTGCTTCAATAGTTTTGGTGACTTCCAATATTCCACAAAGTTGGTAGTTGGTCTTCCTCACTGTTCACGTAAAATAATCTGCAAGCGCACAGAATCGTAACAAGTAGTAAAGTGTTTTTAGAAAACGAATGTCGAACCCACAAGGATTAACTATGTTATTGAATACCGAAATTCACTAAATTAATTACTATTTGGAAAAATCGAAAATAAATGGAATATTCTACTATCTGAATTAAATTAAACTATTTAATAAAAATAAATCTACGAATAAAAAGAATTAACAAAGCGTAAAAATCTAATAGTGTAAAAATATGATAAGAATGGATCTAGAGCGATTGATTTCACCTAACAAATCCCACACAATTTATCCTTCCTAATTATTAAATTCTAATAATCTCCCGTTGATGATTAAAAATTCCTTAAGTATTTAATATCTTCTCTCAAATAATATCAAAAATATCTTCAACTAACAATTCCATATCTCTATGTGAATTTAATTAAATGGAGACTCATTACGTACTTTGAATTTTTTGAAAAATCACACTAGTCGTGGTAAAGCATCTCTACTTTCGCTCAACTAATGGTGTTTAATTCTAGAACTAAAATAACAAATCACCTCTCGGTCTCATTGTAATTCAATTGATCAAACTATAATTTGTAAAAAATAGTAAGCATTAAGAATAAGAATTAAACACTCAATCATGGAAATATTAAAAATAAAATAACTCAGAAAATAAATTGTGTGTTCATTGCTAAACTACATCTATGCTCTAGAAAATAAAATTTAGTTCATAATAAAATTGAAAAGAAAACAAATAAAACTTATGTCTTTCATCCGAATTGGTTGATCAACATGAAGCTCTCGCCTTTGTCCTTAGATACTCCTCTTTTGAAAGACTCCCAAAAGCAAATTCTTCTATGCGGCGCCTCCTTTTCCACTCAGGTTTCTCTCCTCTTTTTTTTCTTTTTTTTCCTAAAGAGCCTTTAAATAGGTCAAGGAATCTTATTCCCGTTTGGAGAAAATCCCAGATTTTTAGGCTTCACTTAACCGACGATTTTGGCCCATTTAACGTCGGAATTCGGACTTTTGGTAAACTACAAAGTTGTAGCCCTTTAAGTTAATTTTTCATCCCAACTTGAATCATCTCGATTGGATGTCTGAGCCGAAAGTTATGCCAAAAATACTAACTGATGTGCAAGCTGGAATCCTAATCTGAATTGGACTTGGATTTAATTGGCTTAGCCCCACTTTGCATGTAAAGCCCTTGTAGATTAATCTGAATCTTCTCATTCCTTCAAAGAACAAATGAATAGATAAATATAAATAAAAATCAAATCAAATCAAAAAAAATAAGGAAAACTAACAATTCTAATAAATAAGAGGATAGTAAAAATCATGTAAAAATTACACTTATCATTCGCCATGTCTTTTGGGTTATAGCGGAAGAGTCCTTGATGATCAAGGGTCTACAATCCATGGTTTAAAGCTTTAGTGTAGGATTTTATTGACCGGATGGAGTCACTTCCTCTAGATATTGAGTGTATTTTGTTTGCAGATGCATGCTAGTTTTTACTTGATTAAAATTACAGTCTTGATTCTCAAGGAAAAAAAAAGGAAGCACATTTTCATGGAATCGACTATTATGTATACATCTAACATCTGAGCTGTTAGGTGGTACACAATTATTGGGTTTATAGATAGGAGTTCCAAGCACCCCTAGCCTAGCCACAATGACTAAAGGCTGGTTATATCCTTTAAAGTGGCTGATGAATAGAGAACAAAAGAAAGGAACCACAACCACCTCTTATGCGTGCAAGGTATCTCATGCAATACATGTGTATACCCTTGTCACAAATTGTAAGTCACACAGGGCTATATGACACAATGTGAGACCATTGTGAGATGGAAACATCAGTTACATACTACAAGCTACAAACGGCAGCCTAATGCTATAATATGATGGATTAACATTTTAACAAGGGGAAATTGTAGTAAATCTAACTGTGGTTTGGCCGGTGTTGACTAAGCCACTGTGTTTCGAAAATTGTCACTTAACCCACTTGGGGTGATTTCTATTAGATAATCATTACCCACCTCGATAGAAAAAACACATTTTAATAATCATAAAAAAAATAAAAAAAATAAAAACTTAAAAGAAAATGCATCAAACACCTCTTAAGAAAAACTTTCTTACACTATTTTATTGGGGCTCATTAACACAAGATTAGATCTAGACAATCAGGTTGCTCTTGCTGCTCACCGCTGCTCCGATCTCGTGAGTTGAATGCTTCCTCTTCTCACGATTTCGTTTTTCTTGTTTCTTTGTTTTTGCTTTCCGGTCTGGGGTTTTGGGCGGTGGCTAACAGCAGTGGTGGTGTTGGAGGTGGTAGTTTAATGAGTTCGCTGGATTTGCTAGATTGCTAGTTTTCTTTTTCTTTTTTTCTTTTTTTTTCTTCCTTTTCAAATTTCTTTTTACTTGCAAATCTGGGTTTTTTTTAAGAGAACCCAGCAAAATAGAGAGGGTTAGAGTTTTAGAGAGAGAAAGCCTGTAAAGATAGAATGCAACAAACTGGTGGATACCTTTTATCCTCAATTTTTGTATTTAATTAATTTTATTTTGTGATTGTTAAGAATTAAGTAGTCAATTTTTGGATTTAGTAGTGGATTGTTCTATGTCATTGTGTGGTTCTAGCTACTTCGTTTCACTTTCTCAAAGTGTTTACTTGGTTGGTTGATACTTGCTTCAGTGTGAAACTCTTAACTTTCTGACAAAGCTTAGGCTTGTCAAATTTTACTGATTTACAAACTGGGTTGGGATAGGGTCCTGGGGACGTGATAGCATAGTAATCTCCAACCACTCAACCCTCCGCGCTTATCTCTTTGGTATTTTTTTTTTTTTTTTTTTTACGTTCAATTTCTTCTTTGTTTCTATGTATATATTTATATATATTTTTTCGATTTCTTGTTATAATATTGTAATTGTTAACTAAAAAAACTAATTCTGCGAATAAAAAAAAAATGTATAACTAATCAATTATGCCACAAAAAAATAAAAGTGGATTGGTTATATTGAAGAAAATATTAATGAAACTTGAATACAAATTTTTTTTTTCAATAACTTTGTATCTTAAAAAGTAGGAAAAATCAGTTCCACAACTCTAATTGCCGCTAGCAATTTTGGAGTAGTTGGCGTGTTATTGTATGTTTGTGTGTTATCAAAAAAAGAAAAAGAAAAATATATTTAAATAAAAATTACATAAAAAGTTAAATAAAAATTTATTAATTAAATATTACAATATGAGAAAAGGCTCCACGTAACATTTTCGCCTTAGGCCTCACAATGTATTAAGTTGGCCTTGTTTAGCAATTGCAATGGGCATTGGGTAAGAATTTTTTTTTTTTTTTTTTTGAGAAACCACTGGGTAAGAACGTTAAACACATCATTCCATATGCATTTATGGATTTTGATTTTAGCTCATTCAACCCAAAAAATAAGCATCCCATTTTGTAATGGAGATTATTAACTCAAATTTGTAAAATTACTTTATGGTTTGAAAAATTTCTTAGTCTACCGTCTTTTGAAAAACTTTGTGCTAATTATGTATATGAAAAATGATGAGACAAATTTTATCTTGATTTGCTTTTTGATATTTTTCTTTTATGTTTTATGTGAAGAAGAAGAAGAAGGAGAGAAAAAAGGAGAGAGACATAAAATATAATGAAAAAGACACACTTATCCCTATTTTTAGTAGGCAATGGGCAAAGTGGGTAGCAGTTATCTAACAAAGATAACCATAAGTAGGTTAAGTGACAATTTTCAAAAACAGGTGGCTTAGTCAAACTGCAATTACCCCTTTTAACAAACATAATCAGTCCTAGACTCCATTATCTTCAACACATCACAGTAATACAGCATTTGCATTCGGCTACAAATTCAGAAGCAAAGGCCATGGGAATATAACATAAACTATGTTTCACATCATAACACAATTTATAAGTTCTCATTGAAAGACTGATAACTTGAACAGGGTGAATAAGTAGATCAAATAAAATTCCATAATGCTTTTCTCTTCACTGGAGATGGTCCCAAGAAAATCCAAAGCCAAACAAACAAACAAACAATAAAAAAAAAATAAAAAATAAAAAAACTCTGAAACAAGTGTAACCAAAATTGGAGCAACCTAACTATGATAGGCTAGTTTAATTTTCTTCCTCAATGACCTTGGTGCCCAATCACTTTAAGCTCTCTGGAGGGATCTCTGCAACAGTGACTGGTGAGAAGAATTCCTCCTTCGCGTCTTCTTCATCATTTCTCTTACGGGCAGGGGCGGAGCCAGAAATTTTGGTTTGGGGGGGCCGAGTTATGATGCTAATATATTAGTTAAAACAATCCTCTACACACACACACATATATATAAATTAATTTACTAAGAAAATTTATCATCATCTAAATTTTAATGAGTATATGAAAGTCATGTATTTTTTCTATTAGACATGTACAAAAATTTATCATTTTCTACATAGTTTAATTTGTTAAACTTCATAAATTATATGATTTTAATATAATTTCTCTTTCTTTTAAAAGCACCATTGAAATAACTCAAAATTTGGGGAGGCCAACTTCAATTTTTACATGCTACATTTTTTAAAATGTAAATAATATACATACTATAAATTAATTTTTTAAAATTTTGGGGGGGCCTTGGCCCCCCCACCTTTGTATGTGGCTCCACCACTACTTACGGGCAATGCGGACACGAACTCTCCTTGGCACACTCCTAATCCCACGGCTCCAGACATGCTTGTTAAGCTTAACGTCCACCTTGACGTCAGTTGTTCCCATGGCCTTTTGGGCAAACTTCCTGATTTCCTTTATGCCCTTTGGAGCCTTCTTCTTGAAAGTGCTGCACATGAGATTGGAAAAATGTGGAAAGGTTACTTAGAGGTGTCCAAAATACAATGCATTAGAGCAGATATGCCTAGCCAAAATATAGAGAATATATGCTCCAAATCTCTATTGTTCATGCTCCAACAGCTTCTCTATACCTCAATTTTTTTTTACTAATGTACAGTAGCCCATCAGACTTGATAGGCTACTATTCATTCTTCAAATGCTTTTTTCCTATTATAATAATTAAGCATTGAATAAAAAAAATGTTGGAAGATGTGTAGTTGTTAAAAATAAATAAATAATGAATGAAGAAATAATATTTAAATGAGATAGAGAATGGGATAAAGAATTTGTTGAAAATTGTATTTAAAAAAGTGGGTAAATAAAGGTAAAAGTCACTATTCATTCTCCAAACAGTATAAAAATTTGATGAATTTACTGGAAATGCTCACTAACTAGGATACATCAAAGAATCAACAACATCAAGGACAGAGAGAGAGCAGTGAGTAGATGGTAAAACATAAAAGATTTTAAGAAATAGAAAAAGCTTTGTAGAGTCTAGACTAGTCCCATGGTACTATTTATAGTTTAAAAATTATTTTGCTATAGTATTTTCAACAGTAAATTTTCAGTTTTCAGTAATAAACGATATCCAAACAGGCCCTTAGTATTTGTTGTATTTGATAAACTAAACCATTTTAATAATCAAATTCATTAAAAAAAATTATGGGAAAAATTACAAGATTTTTATGTTCATTATTTAAATTTAAAGTTGGAAAAGTGCACTAAAGAATTTAGAGTGTATTTGGTTCTAAACCTGTTTTGAATACAAAATTTGAGTACAAAATACACCATTCTCTGGTTTGGCACTTGTTCTTTATTTTAGGAAAAAGAACTTTTTTTACTTAAACTCTTCTTTGTTGGGTCCTAGCCATTTTCAACAATATAACGAAAATGTCATTATATTCATTTTCACTGACTCTAAAAACACCCTAAACATGTATTCATTTTTAGCATTCAAGTCTACTTTTTAGGATATTTTCGAGGATAAACGGCTGTCTACTTTTTAGAATATTGAAAATGAAAATTGAAAACAAATTTGCAAACCAAACTTTTTTTTTTTCTTTTTTGTGGTGGGTCTCATAGAAACTAAAAATTAATACATAAAACACCTCTTTTTTTTTTTTTTTTTTCCTCAAACCAAATAGCCTCTTTAAGAGAAACTATAAATTCTTTTTACTTTTAAAGTGTTTTTCAATTGTAAAGGCAAGATGAAACTTTTTTAGGTTATGTAGATGGAGAGAAGCAAGATGGAAAGACAGCCAAAATGTACCAATTTTCAATGTATTACAATGATCTACCCCTTCCCCCTTTTTTTTTTTTTTAACTCTCCCTCTATCCCAAATGGAAAAGGCCAAAGTTACTAACTTTTTTTTTTTTTTTTTTTTTTTTAAAATTTTACAAATGAGAACTAGTAAAAATTGCTACATTTAAATTTTACAAAAATGTGATAAAAAAGTTTGTGTCAGTAGCATTACTCATCCAAAATTAAGGTTAGTAAAATTGCCAAAACATGGTAAATTTTGATAAAAAGTTTTAAATACCCTTAAAGCTCACTCCCGCTTTATGTTTACTGGAACTGCAATCCTTGATGACCCCCCCCCCACCCCAACACCCCCACCCCCCCCCCCCCCCCCCCCCAAAAAAAAAAAAAAAAAAAGAAAAAAAAAACTGAAATACAATTTGATTTTTGTTATTTATAGAAAATCACAATTTCATCCTGAAAATTTAACAAGTACCGATTTCATGGTTGTCACTCTACATTCAACCATAACACAAAGCTCAAACTTTCATTCTGAAAATAGTGCACTGCCTATCAAAATTTACATCATTTGATAATGATCTTCTAAGCAGCAAGCACCATGGCTGGGGTCCTGGGGAATAGTTAAAAGTTCAGATTTGCAGTTGGTTACTATGCCATAACATTATAGGTCACAAAATCAAGTCAATATGTCTAATAATGAAATTCATCCAAGCTAACAGGTTTATACCTCACTCCTTTCTCCATGATTTACTTGCAACTCATTACTTTTCCCTTCTAAACTAATTATAGTTTCCACATGAAGCACCTCTCGCACTCCTCCAACTTCTCTTTGTACTTTGACATTTCAGTGTTAGCCAAAACCTGTTTAAGTAATTGGCTTTGTAATTTGCTTCCCTCCTCAACCTCATGACTCTTCTTCTGAAGCTCCTGTTGGATTCTACCAACTTTATCTTCCAAGCATTCCAATTTGGACATAAGTAATTCCTTGTCTTTTATATTCTCTCTCAATAGATGTAGATTATCTGAAGTTTCTGAAAGAAGCCAATCAATCTTTTTGACTAAATTTTGTGCAAACTCCTTTCCATCTGCTACTTTTTGTTTCTTTCCTCTAAGCTCAACTTCGAGCTCTTCAACTTTTTCCACAAGGCATTGACGGAACCATGTATCTCTCGAACAGGGTGCAGCCCGCTTTGTGCCAGAAAATGTGCCAAATTTTACATTGGAGGGAGAATTTGATTAAATGAGGAAACTAGAAGTAGGAGAGTCGGAGCTTGGGGCTTGAATTAAGTTGGCTTCTTTCACATCCTCCAAGCTTCCATTAAAACAGATGTTATTCACTTCAGCTGTGTCGCAAGGAGCCTCAAAAGTGTCTGAAACTTTGTTTCCATGATCTACAATACCAGGCAATAGATAATAGTTTAGAAACAATGAAAGCGACACAACATCTATTATGATATACCATGATAAACTACCAAGTTGTCCATAAACTTAAGCTGTTACAAAAGAATAAATTTAATCATTTGAATGCTATTCTAATATAGCCAATTGTGGGTCTGAGCTGAACTAACCACAATCACAAATTAGCAGAATTCACAAATTCAAACAAATCCGGAACTTATGTGAAGTGACAACCCAGTACATAATCCACTTTTAAATCAGACCGGAAGTGCCAGAAGATTATAAGAAACTTCACCGAACTTAATGCAGCTACTTATGATTTACAATTATAGAGATAAAAGATAAGTTTAAAAGAAAAACAATAAAGAATAAAAGCAATAGAGTCTTACCAGGTGAAGTTATTGAATCCCTTCCTTCTGCTGCCTCACCACTTTTACCTCCATGATTTACCGTCAATTCATTATTTTTCAATTTTAACTAATTATTTTGTACATTAGCAGGTTATTCTCTTCCTCATACTCCTTCAAATGCTGTTTGTTCTTTGACATTTCAGTGTCATTCCAAACAATCTGTTGTTGCAATTGGGCTTGTAATTGTCTTCCTTCCTCAACCTCATGAGTCTTTTTCTGAAGCTCCTCTTAGAGTCTACCAGCTTTATCTTTGAAATGTTCCAATTCGACCATAAGTATATTCTTCTCCTTTTTATTATCTCTCAATAGCTGATAATCAACTGAAAATTTAGAGTTAAGCCATTCATCATCTTTGGCTAATGTTTGCACCAACTTCTTCCCCTCTACTACTTTTTCGTCCTTTCTTCTAAGCTCATCTTGAAGCTCATTGACTTTTCTCTCAAGGCCAATCACTTCGGCAAGAAGCTCTTTTGTCTTTTCTTCATACTCTAGAAGTTGTTTACCCCTATTTACAATGGCAGAGTTGCTTTCGGGAACCAATTGCACAAACCTATTCTGCAATTCCATTGGCTCATCAATCTTAAGTAGTTGACATTTAATTTTGGCAAGTACCCCATTCAAGCTTGAGAGACTGGTTCTCTTCAAGGGCTCGTTGCTTTTCGTGTTGAAGTTTTTCTATTGGGAGTATAAGATCATTTTCCTTTTCTCTTTTTTGTGATATAAATTCCATGCACCATTTTCAGATTACTAAACTTTTCCTCATTGGGATACAAAAATTGTGAAAAATCAAACTTTAGCATAAGATATACATCAAGGCTCAACACATTCCATACACATATTATATATATGGGGAGAGAGAGAGAGAGAGTACCATTGGAGCTATGTCTCGTGAGTGTTATGAAGCTGTTTCGCTGCTGGGGTTTGTTTTGTTGCGGCTATGACAGTGTGTTTAGCCTTATATATATATGCTGATATGCATACACTCGCGAAGTCCACTGGGGAGAGAGTATAAAAGGGTGTGTCTTTTTTTTTTTTTTTTCCTTAAGGCAGGTGTGTTTGAAATGAATTTAACATGTGTTGTTACTATTGTAAAGGTCAAACAGTTCTTATAGGACACCTTCATTTGTCACAACTTGCCCAACTAGAACTAGTCAACACGTCACATGACAATCAGTTACAGAAACCACCATTTTTTTCTCAACTAATAGAAGAATGAGAGTCAGACAATGTCATAATTGTGACACAAATTAAAATTGTGTTCTTCAACTTTCCCCTGAGCAAAAGTTGCTGTCTTTAGGTATAATATTTTCAGATTGAAATTGATTATGTGGTTATATTGATCAAAAGATATAAATTGTTTAAAGATAATATTGTTTTTATTGAATTAGTTAATATAATTACATGACTGTATTTAGTTGAAAAAACTCAAGGTACAATATCTAGGAAATTATACATAATTTTTTCTTTTATGTTTCTCTTTTTCACATGTGCACAGCTCACACATATAAAAGAAAGAATCTAAAATAGAGATATGAAATAAGGTTAACTAAATAATAATTTAATTGATATTGCATGATGATTCATAAAATTCTAAAGAGAAATTTATAGGAAGCTCCTTGAGGTATTAAGAAACAACAGTAACCCAAATTTTGTAGAAATAAGAACTCTGAAACATAAATACAATGGTGCCCAACCCCTTTAAGCCCTCTGGAGGGATCTCTGCAACAGTGACTAGTGAGAAAAACTCCTCCTTTGCATCTTCTTCATCATTTCTGTTATGCGCAATGCGGACTTGAACTCTCCTTGGCACACTCTGAATCCCATGGCTCCAGACAAGCTTGATAAGCTTAACAATTAACATCCACTCTGACATCAGTTGTTCCCATGGCCTTTTGGGCAAACTTCCTGATTTCCTATATGGCCTTTGGAGCCATCTTCTTGAAAGTGAAAGTGCTGCACATTGGATTGGCAAAATTGAAAGGTTACTTAAGAGTTGTCCAATCAACAATCCATTAGCTAACTGGGATACATCAAAGAATCAGGATGAAGCCTTGTAGAGTGGCATCTATTTTAAGATTATAGTTTCTCAGTGAAGCTAATAATAAAAGAGCTTAAGGATTGGCTTGACAAGGAGTAATCTGCATGTGTACCAAAAATGACATCCAACTTTTGGTGATGTGTAAAAATTAAGAGTTCGACAACTCCCACACTTTAAAAAGAGGTGAGGTCTAGAAGCACTTTGTCAAGGATTGGCTTGACAAGGAGTTACTAGTTCTCTGGCTCTTAACATTTTTTTTTTAATAGAATCAGTCTGAAATACTTTCAATCAAATCATGATCTAAAATCGTTTACAACAACATTATGGATGTCTGGTGGCAAAGAATCCATCCGCACAAACAGAGGGGAAGACAACCAAGCTCTCCTAGCCAAGGCAAGGGTAACCTTGTTGCCATTTCGACGCACGAGAGAAACTAAAAGTTTGCAAGCTATTAACATTAGACCTCACATCTCTGGCTCTTAACATGGTATTCAAAAATTTAGACAAAAACTAACAGCCTTCCAAATGCCACCCCTAGTGTACGTATAGACTCTATAAAATTCACCCTAGGGGCCTAATCAAGGATTTATATGTAACCCAACGATACTTAGTTCTGAACATGAAAGGCAAAGCACCCAAGTTTACAAACACAACATATTTTCATGATTCAAAAGCATCACTACCTCTACAAATCTACAACACAATTCTCATGATATTACTCACCAGGGAGAAAAAAATATTTACCACCAAATCTACAGCCATTTTTTTAGCACTAACCTTTCTCAACTAAAACATTGATACTGTTGCTGTCATTCTCGTTATGATCATCATTCTAGTTGGTTGTTTGCACTCTTGACAGCATCAAATGCTTGGAACGGAGAATGTGGGTGTCATAGCCATAAATTCCTGTGCGCACCTTGTGGTGGAGATAAATGCCTGGAACATGCTCAACAATCCAGTAATGTGACCCTTGTTCAGGATCCAAACTTTCTTCTAATTCTTTAGGCAAGTCCATAATTTTCAATACTTTGAGGTTTCTCAGATGTTGGATTCCAGAAGGCACCTCTTTTAGTTGCGGACTAAGCCCCATGATAAGATCTTCAAGAAGAGGCAATGCTCCTTCATCTATCAACAATGAATGCACTGCATTTAAACCGATAAGGTGTAGCTCCTTGAGTTTTGGAAACCCTCCTACCTTAAAGTGCAATTGCTCTCCATTGTATGCTTGGAATGAGATCATGAGCTTCCATAAGCTAGGTAGATTTTGAATGACTTCCAATGGGTCCTTATTCAACCTTGACCAACAAATCGTTAATTTAGCTAGATGTTGAAGCTTTGAAATCCAATCTGGTAACTTCTCTAAACGCCCTATTATGTAGAGGCGTTGGAGACATCGAGGTGGAGATGAAATGGATTGTAAATTAATTATCTCATCTTCCCTAATTGAGGCTATATCTAGTGATTGAAGGTGGTTCATCTTTTCAATAGAGGCACACAAAACCATCATGAATTCCTTTGATACATTTTTTATGCCTAGCTTCCTCAATTGTCTCAACTTTCCCAACTCTTCAATTAGATCAACCCCTCCATGATTCAACTCCACAGTACGTAACTTTTGCAAGTTCTTTAAACACCCAACCCCTTTTTGTATCTTTACCCCTTTTTCCCAAGCCAAACTGAAATCTATTCGGTTGTTGCGATGGTAGGCTATAAGATGGCGCAACTTATGAAGCATGTTAATCTCAACTGGTATATCAAACACTAGGGACTGCTTTAGATCTAGAGTCTCTAGATTTTGCAACTTTCCTATGGATTTTGGAAGCATTTTTACTTTGGTATTTCTCAAACTTAAATATCTTAAGTGAAATAAATTTCCCACATCTTCAGGAACGCACTCCAGTGGAGCATCTTCAAAATCCATTACTTTCAAAAGCTTGAAATTAGCACAAAAAGTATTCATATAGAACTTCGGCAATTCATCAAGATTGAATAATAAAAGAGAATGAATGTGAGTGTCCTCAAATCCCTTCAGTACACCATATGAAACTCCGTCTACTGACATGCGTCGAGTTAGTCCTTCAAAGCTAGACTCGTGTTTTGAGAAATTATAACAAAAACTCAAATCCTTCATCTTTTGGAGGATGATCTCACGCAAGAGATCATGGAGTCGGCACTGTCTAACTTTTCCATCAGAGTCAACCTTAGATACTTGAACCAAGTTTCTGTGGATTAATTCTATCAAGTATTCTTGTGAAACTTGTTCTAGTGTTTTAACCTCAATTTCTTTTACAAAACCTTCAGCTATCCATTGCCGAATCAATCTTGCACTACTAATAAGGTAGTCCTCTGGATACATACCAAGGTATAAAAAGCAAGATTTGAGGTTGTAAGGCAAGTCTTCATAACTTAGAGATAGAATCTTGTTGACACCTGCAAGATGGGGATTTCTTCCAAACTCAAAGCCAAGGCTATCATGCAAGTTTTTCCATTCAATGACAGTTTTGTCTTTGGTTGACAAAAGGCCACCAATAGCAACAATTGCAAGTGGTAATCCTTCACACTTCTTGACAATGTCAATAGACAAATTCTTCAATGCTTGGGGACATTGTCCTCCAAAATCAAATTGGAAAGCTCCCTTGCAGAAAAGCTCCCATGCCTCATTGAAAGGTAGTGCTTGCAACTCGTAAACATGAACAGGTGATGATTTTTTACAAAAACTAGCAACCTCCCTATTACGTGTTGTGATCAAAATTCTACCACCCATATGACTATCGAGTAAGGCATGTTTTATACCCTCCCAAAAGTCAATTTTCCATACATCATCAAATACAACCACATACCTCTTTTGCCATAAGTAATCTCTCAATTTATTGACCAACGACTCTTCTTCCATTGCGTCAATTCCCAATAGAGGAGGCTCCTTTCTGGAATCGCGAAATTGCTTTATTATGCTTCTAAGTAGATCCTGGATATTGTAAGATTGAGACACTGGGATCCAAGCATGGCAGTCAAAGTATCCTCTCACCATTTGGTGGTCATAGACTTTCTTCACAAGAGTGGTCTTGCCTAGTCCCCCCATTCCCACCACCGAAACCACTGTACGATGAGACGGTCCTTCTACCAACCAGCCAATCAATTCATCTCTAGGAGATTCAATTCCTACAACGTCCCCATCATCAAGGTAAAGAGAATCCTTTCGAGGGTCATGCCACCTAACATTCCAAGCACCACTGCTTGATCCTAGACCAGTGGATTTGAAGCCATATTTTTCACTTCTTTCCTTGATTTTCTGGAGCAATGCTTTGATCTTTTGAACTTTAACAGCTATTTCGTGGTGAGGTATTAGCATGGTAATCAAGCGAGCAGATTTTTGGAGGAAACTAATGAATCCATGACGTGGATGAGGATGATGATGTTGAGCCACGTGAAGCAAGTACTCGTCCATGAAAACATCTATTTGGAAAGCTACTTCTCTTACTTGTTTCACCCAAGTTTTAACACCCTCGCTGATGTCCTCCTCTGCTGTGGCCCTTGCATCTGCATCCTTGAGAAAGGACTGAATGCTCTCCAGTTCATCTTTGATGTCAGCTACTTCTTCATGGATGTCCTGTAGCAGTGTTGCTTCTCCGCTTAACAAGGAAATCAGCTTGTCAATAAGAGGGGATACTACCCCCTCTGCCATGTAGCTTATCTTGTTACTCCAACGTTTATTTCATCTGAATTTTTGGCTCCTCCCTGTGATCAAATATTGCCTGAGGTTGAGCTCCTGTAGATCAAATATCCACTCTATACAAAGAATAATTGCAGATTAAAAAATATAAGATAATGTATGAACGCGTCCACAGAAAAATGATAAATGATGAACCTGCATTATTGATGAGAAAAGCAATGACAGAAGTCTTAACCGGTAAGGTGGACTACACCAGTAGTTACCTTTGTCGAGCTATTTGTCATGGTACACGCTCATTAAACTCATATGATTAAATATTGCTCTTTTTATTTGTTTATTACTATTCTGCAATTTTACTACGGTTAACGCCTTCCCTTACTGAAGTCAGCTTTAGTTTGAGACCTCACTACCTCAGCAATAAACCACCTCTTATTAGAATTTTCTATTCCCAAAATTCTCTCTCCTTCCTATTCCTCTCTCTGCTATTAGAATTATCTAAGTTCCTCAATGCTGCATAATAGTTACCTTTGTCGAGCTATTTGTCATGGCACACGCTCATTAAACTCATATGATTAAATATTGCTCTTTTTATTTGTTTATTACTATTGTCCAATTTTACTATGGTTACACCTTCCCTTACTGAAGTCAGCTTTAGTTTGAGACCTCACTACCTCAGCAATAAACCACCCTATTAGAATTTTCATGACTTTTTGGTGAGTTCATTTCAACCAACCCGGTGGAGACTACAATTTCTTGATCTGCAGGATTGAGATCGTTGGACCTTAGTTTCAAACTTGAAAGTAGGCTTTATTTGACTAATGGCTATTTTAGAATGAATATAACTCTAATTTGATACTAGCTGCGAACCCGCGCTTTGTGTGAGGTAATTATTTTTATGATAGTTTTATTAAAATTTTTTTTTTTTACAATTTAAACTAATCTAATAATGAGTAATGCATTTCATAATTATATTTTTATTTATTATAAGAACAATAATAAATGTAATATAGGAACAATCCAAAACACGAAAAAAACGTAAACTAAAAAAGAATTAATAAAATTTAACAATGATTAATTGAACCAATATTATGATAAATTTTTGTTTTTGATAATCTATTAAGGTTATTTTCTTTGTAGAAATTATAATTTTGGCCACCCAAAACATATTATCAAATAAACAATTATTAGCAAAATCTAAGAATTAAATTTCTATACAGGCATTGTTATAAAATAATAATAATTAAAATAAAATTGCAAAAGTTAAATTTGTCACTTATCCGATTATTTTTGTTTGGCTAACCTTTACTTTTCTTTAAATGAATGGCATTATAGAGTACTTCTAATACAACTATTAAGAGTACTTCTAATACAATTATTAGAAGTACTTTGTCCACCACAAAGGATTAGAAAATAAAATAAAAAATAGTAAAGTTTCATAGTTTAACATCTAAATTGAGCACTATAAAAAACCATGTTATTTAACAGAATAAATACCAAATTATCCAAATCATACTATGTAATAGAATAATATTATATTTTTATATGCTATATTTAATTCTTTAAAATGCAATAGGATAACATTTAACAATCAAAGAGAATAAAAATAAATAAAAAATAAAAAACAGCAACAACAACAACAACAACAATTTAAAAAACAAAACTAAATCGCATTAATCCAAAATAGAGTTTTAAAGAATATAAAAAATTATCAACCTAAAGTAGAGATGCAAGAAAAATAAAAAATTCCACCAAAAAATTGAGAGAGAGAGAGAGAGAGTGAGAGAGAACCATTTTTTTGTGAGAGAAAACTATGCATAGAATACAAGAGATAGTGACAAATTTATAGTAAGAGGGTGTGATTAAGAAGAGACAAAAATAAAAGAAGATGAAAGGAAAGAAGAAGAATGATATTAATATAGAGGGTAGTGAGGAGATGAAAAGGTAAGGGAGGGAGAAAAATTGAAGAAGTAGTGGAGAGATGAAATGGTAGGGAGAGAGAGGTTAGAGAAGGGTAAATATTAAAAAAATAAATGTTTAAAACAATTATAGGAAAATTGGAAAAAAAAAAAAAAAAAAAAAAAAAAAAACCTAAAGCTTGAAAGGCTTCAACTTTTTTTTCCCCCATTTAAGCTGAAAAGGCTCACACAAAACCCTAGAACTGAACTGAAAATGCTTTAGGTTGGGTTTGATAGTGGAACTAAATAAATAAGAGGTGAGCTGGATTAATTATACAAATTTATTATAGGATGATAGTATAAATAAATAAATAAGTAGTAGGCTGAATTTATTATAAGGTGATGGTGGAAGTAAATGAATAAGTAGTGGGCTACATTTATAGGGCTGAAAATTGTAAAAACCATTTTAAAATTGTAGGACAAATTATATTTAAAACAAAAAACAAAAAAATGACGCAACAGCTGATGTGGCGCAACGTGAGAGCGATAGCATTAAACGCTATGCTTCAGCTTTTAGTAATATATAGATTCTAAGCCAAGAGATTGGATCAACTCACAGGCTTTTCTATGAGACTACGTAATTCTCCACAAAAACTTCAAACGTACCAATTTGTTTTAGCTCAAGTCCAGAATTTAATCAATTAATAATAAAAAAGACTAAAATGCAAGTTTAGTCTATCTAATTAAAAACTTAGAATTATGAATTGATTCTTTATTAGATATAAACTATGCTAACCCATGTGAAAATGGGTGTAAGAAAACCAAAACTCACGAAAGTAACTGATGCTATCTGCACAGGTCACCCAACACAAATACAGAACCAAACTTATCCAAGCTAAGATTTTGGCAAAAAACTAAAACGGCAGAAATGGAAAATGCAAACCAAAAATAAATAAGAAGGAAAATGAGAGAAAAATACCTTGATGAAAGCAATCTTCAAATTTTATCCCTAAAAGTAGAATGAGCTAACGGCATTCCCTTCAATAAAATACACCATTGATGTGAGGAGGGAACATTGTTTCAATAGTTTTGGCGACTTCCAGTGTTCCACAAAGTTGGTCTACAATCCATAGTTTAAGGCTATATTATAGGATTATATTGTGCGGATGGAATCAGTTCCTCTAAAAATTGAGTGCATTTTGTTTGCAGATGCAGGCTAGTTTTTGCTTGATTAAAATTAGTCTTGATTCTCAAGAAAAAAAAAAGTATTTTCATGGAATCGACTATCATGTGGCATAAAAAATCATTACTCCGGATAATTACTTGGAACCCACAGACCTATATCACCACTTGATGATGATTTGGTACACCAAGGCTTTTTTTTTTTTTTTTAAATAAATTTTTATTGAATACAGTATATAAGATCTAACATGTCCTACCCAATGACATTTACATCCCAATTACATTTACATCGAAACAAATGAAGTTTACAAATATTTAACCTGTTAGTGACCAAGAATGTATACATCTAACATCTGAGCTGATAGGCGGTGCGTGCCCAATTCTTGGGTTTCTAGATAGGAGTTCAAAGCACCCCTAGCCTAGCCACAATGACTAAAGGCTGGTTATATCCTTTCAAGTGGCTGATGAAACAGGGAACAAAAGAAAGGAACCACAACCACCTCTGGTATCTCATGCAATACATGTATACCCTTGTCACAAACTTTAAGTCCCACAGGGCTATATGATACAATGTGAGACTATTGTGAGATGGAAACATCAGTTACATGCTACAGGCTACAAACGGCAGCCTCATGCTATAATATGACGGATTAACATTTTAATAAACATAATCAGTCCTAGACTCCATTATCTTCAACACATCACAGTAATACAGCATTTGCATTTGGCTACAAATTCAGAAGCAGAGGCCACGGGAATATAACATAAACCATGTTTCACATCATAACACAATTTATAAGTTCTCATTGAAATACTGATAACTTGAACAGGGGGAATAAATAGATCAAATAAAATTCCATAATGCTTTCCTCTCCACTGGAGATAGTCCCCAGAAAATCCAAAGCCAAACAAAAAAAAAATCTCTGAAACAAGTGTAGCCAAAATTGGAGCAACCTAACTATGATCTAGGGAAGTAGGCTAGTTTAATCTTCTTCCTCAATGACCTTGGTGCCCAATCCCTTTAAGCCCTCCGGAGGGATCTCTGCAACAGTGACTAGTGAGAAGAATTCCTCCTTCGCGTCTTCTTCATCATTTCTCTTACGGGCAATGCGGACACGAACTCTCCTTGGCACACTCCTAATCCCACGGCTCCAGACGTGCTTGTTAAGCTTAACATCCACCCTGACATCAGTTGTTCCCATGGCCTTTTGGGCAAACTTCCTGATTTCCTTTATGGCCTTTGGAGCCTTCTTCTTGAAAGTGCTGCACATAGGATTGGAAAAATGTGGAAAGGTTACTTAGAGGTGTCCAAAATACAATGCATTAGCTAACTAGGATACATCAAAGAATCAACATCAGCAAGGACAGAGAGAGCAGTGAGTAGATGGTAAAACATAAAAGATTTTAAGAAACAGAAAAAGCTTTGTAGTGTCTAGAGTGGCATCTTTTATGAGATCAGAGTTTCTAAGTTGAATTAATACAGGAGCTTAAGCTCTTTAGGGTTACTTTTAGCCACATGGCAGCTGACTATCTACATTTGTACCAAAATGACAGCCAACTTTTTGCGATGTGCATACTCGGCAGAAAAGAAAGGAATTCAACAAATCCTTACACTCCCTAAGAATTGGTGAGGTGCACCTACAAGCACTTAGTCAATGATCGGCTTGACATGGTATTCAAAAATTTTGGACAACAGTGAACAGTATTCCAAATGCTACCCACATTATACTTGTACTCTTATAGACACAATTTACCCTATGGGCCTAATCAACGAATTCATATGTAATCCAACATAATTAGTTCAGAACAGGAAAGGAAAGGGACCCAAGACTACAAACACACATATTTTCATGATTCAGAAGCATCACTACCTTTATATTGGTGAAAGGAATGTCAATATTCATTGCAACACATAACAATACATTTCTTTGCATCTCTATAATACCTAAGTATCTCCAATTATACTAAAAATATACCACCACAATACATTAAGAAGTCAGGTATCATGATTCAGTGCACAGTTTAACCTTGATAAAGGAGAATCAGTCAGATAACAACACACTAATCACACTAAGAAGTTAATGTATACTTCCCATTTCAATAGATAAAACCTTCAAAGATTCATGATTTTTCAATGTATGATACAAGTCACCAATCTACAAAAATCATATCATCTCAGCAAAACTCTAAACAATATAAATTTCTTTCACACCTAGAATATACTAGTTTCTAGTGCAAACATGTTCCATAATAATAAACAGAGACTGTGCATCATTGACATAAGATATTTACACCTCACAATACATTAATCTCAAATCTACAACACCAATTTGCAAAAATCAATCTCTTTTTCATTCACTTAATTCTTAGCAATCCAAATGAAACCCAATTGAGTCAAAAGAAACAACCTTGTTTTCTACTAGGAAATGAAAAAAAAAAGTTTCAAAATGCACCAAAGCAATAACCAAAAAAAACAGCTTTGACCCATTAAATCTAATCATACTTAAATCAGATCTAACCCATTAACAAGCACCAAAATGATGTAACACAAACACTAATAAATACATAGAGAAAGAGAGAGAGAGGGTTGTGTTACCATCCATGAAGGCGTTTGTGGAGGTTGATGGTGTACTCTCTGGTCACAACCTCTTCCTTTCTTCCTTTGCTGCCCTTGTCCACCATTTTTGCAGCTTTGGATTCTGTCTCTCTCTCTAAAGCTCCAAAGTCTTGCTCTTACGGCTGCTGCTGCGAAGGAAAAACTAGGGCACCACACAGGAAATATATATGGTGCGCTATGTTTTATTGGTGTAGCCCTGGGCTTTCGGTTAAAGTACCGAAATGTCCTCCTATGTGGGTTCACAAATAAAGTCAATGTGTGCTGTAAAAGCAGGGGTAATTAGGTAAAAAGCGGAAGATATTAAACGGTTTGTCGTTCCAATTTTTTTATTCTCTTCAGACAAGGATCGACACCCAGTTTTGTATATTTTTGGATAAATTGATATTTGATACTATCATTCATTTTTTTTGTGAGTGTTTGGACTCTGCGTCCACGTTCCGGATTCTGCGTTTCTCTTCTTTTTTTTTTTTTTTTTTTTGGCCGCGTTAGTTGACTTGAGAGACAAAAAACACTGTGCGTGAACAGTGCGTGCACTGTTCACGCACTGTTCACCTAATAAAAAATATTAAAAATGGGTCCCACGATACTATTCACACATTTAAAAATTATTTTGCTACAGTGTTTTCAGTTTTCAGTTTCAGCAACAATAAATTCAATCCAAACGGACCCTTTGTCTTTCTTTTTCAGGTTTTAGATGACAATTACTGATCACGTGTATGAGTTTGGGAGTTATGGGTTCGAGTAGTGACGATACCCATTAGTGTCCCATAGGTCCCACATTATAAAGTAATGCGGGGTTTAAGTGTTGGTGGGGTAATGACCACACCTGTAAATGAACCAAATCATTCATAAACAGCTTGAGTTTGACTTAATAAAAACGCATTAATGTTGTTTGTTCATAAATAGCTAGAGTTTGGTTTGATAATGTACTTGGGTTGGATCTTAAACTCAAACTTAACTTGATTCATTAATCAAGTCTAGCTCAAGTTTTAAGATTTTTTTACGAGTTCAAACTTAAACATCATTTATAAGTTTAGTTCCAGCTCGAGTTGAGCTTGAACATTTTACTTTCGTTGTTTAGCCAAACTTAAAACTCGACTCATTCACAATCCTACCCACAAACCCTTTTTTTTTCTTCTATAAAAAATGAAAATAATACAATAGATAATCTATAACCCTAGTTAGCATTTTTGGCTTCCCCTCTCCCTCTACCACTTCCCCCTTCCTTTATTGGGTCAGACTTTTTGTGGGTTTATTAGCACTTAAACTAGGAGCTCAAAAATCCAGATCCCATTCTCTATTGGGCCAAGCAACAAAAGAGCTTTTGCTTGTAGCCCATACTTCTATATCCCCCAAAACTTATATCTGTTTTCTTCACTTTCAACATTTGCGTCTTGCTGCAAATCAAAAGCGGGAAAGGATCAGCGAAAATCAAGGGCTCTCTCTCTCTCTCTCTCTCTTTTTGCTCCTTCCCTTTACAACTCTTCATTCCCAGAATCTCATTTAAGGTACAATTTTCTTTTATACTCTCACACACAAACACAAACTTTTTTATTTTTTATAGTCCAGAGCCACTAAACCCAATTCTTCATCAAAACCCAACTTGTATCTTTGTCTCTCATATGCAATTTTAATATTTTCTTGATAACCCTTTTATTGAATTGCTTTTTTCCTCACTTGGGTTTGATTTTTAAGGTTGTCTTATTTTGTTGACGCTGAATAATCTTAAAAGAGTTTGTTGAGAAAACCCAAGTTTAAGACATGGTAAGTTTCTCTCTCCTCTATGTTGTGTTTTTTTTCAGTTTTAGATTTGTTGGAATTTTATATTGGGGTTGCTTATATATATACATACATATTGATGTGTGATTTTGTTATAGTCAGGAAGCAGGAAAGAAACAGTTTTGGACTTGGCAAAGTTTGTGGACAAAGGTGTCCAAGTCAAGCTCACTGGTGGTAGACAAGGTTATTGTTACATAACTTTCATTTTTTTGAGTTAATTGTGTGTATAAAACTGAATAGCATATGCCAATGAGCTCTAGCTGATTACCAAACTCAAACCCGCAACACATCACTTGGGCAAGAGAATAAAATTATAATTAAAATTAAAATGTTGCATACCAAATTTAATAACTTAGAGATGTGGTTTAAATAGGCATTCAGTGTGAAAATATTTGAATCCAATAGGATATCTATCCACATAACTTAGTTTCATGAGGATGTATTTATTGCTCTTGAGAGCTTCAACACTAGCAATTTTTGGCTTCTGGAAGCAGAAACTAGAGTGATTTTAACTATGGCAGTGACTCTTGAAAGCAGAAAGAGCCACCATGTTGACAAAAATTGACCTTATCAATCCTAGTTCTTTAGGGTAGTTTTTTGGGGGGTCATTAGGATGGATTGGACATTTACATCTAACTTTTCTTTATTGGATTCCTTTTACTGGGGTTTACGATGCTCTGAATATTGACAATTTATATCGAACAGCAACTATGTTGGGTCTATAATTAAATGAAATATTGTCATTTCTGATTAAGTATGACTATGTAACCTTTGTTTTTTTTTTTTTTTTTTTTGGGTTGCAGTGACAGGGACTCTAAAAGGATATGATCAGTTACTAAACCTTGTTTTGGATGAAGCCGTAGAGTTTTTGCGAGGTAGTTACTTCATGGCTTACTGACAATTGCTTATGAGGTTGTGTGTGTGTATGGTTTTAATGCTTATGTTCAAACTGATCAAATGGTTGTGGTAGTATTTGATCAGTTATTAAACCTTTTTTTGGATGAAGCCATAAATTTTTGAGAGGCCGTAACTTAATGGCTTTCAGGCAGTTGTTATGACTCTGTGTGTGTGTGTGGGGGTGTAACTAGTTAGCTCTGTGGTTTTGATGCATCAGTTCAAACTATTGGTCATGGTTGTATTTTGATCTTTTTAAACATTTATTCATCTATGCTTAGTGGGAAAGATAATGTTAATATTAACTCTTCCTAATATTATCATTCTTTAGAATGGAAAACTAATCAAAGTTGCCATGCTGATCATTTTTTTGATACATTTCAAGTGGGGGAGGGCGGAGTAAGAATTATGTCTTCGTTGGAAACACCAGGAGGTCTAGTTAACCTAAAGGTCATTGATGTTGCCATGCTGATCATTGTCAGTTTTATGTTCCTTTTGTTCAACTAAACTTACAGAAGTCCTTAACTTTATTCCCTGACTCTTCAACTGAGCCATGATTGTCTGTTAAAATCATTATAAATCAAAGCACAAAAGATAATTATTATTATGGTGTTGAATTCTAAATAATCTTGCATCAGATTTGATACCTGAGCTAATCTTCTATATCATCGATGTCATATCGACCATCCATTGTGCACAATATGAGTCCTTTAATTTCAGATACCAGTTGTCTCAACCCAAGAGAGCGAATTACAAAAGAAAAACAAATACAACATCACATTGGATGTTGGAACATCATGTTTCACTTCAAAGGGCCCTAAGTGGGACTTGCATGAGACATGATGGCTTTTTTTTTTCCTCCTGTCCCTTCCCATGCTGGATGGAGCACTATTTAAAATGTAGGTGGCTTCTCTCCAGCACAAGAGAGAACTGAATTCCATTGTAGGGTGTCACATTTTAATGTAACTGTAAGATTTATGCTTCATGTGATAAGTGCACAAGATGATCTCAAATTAAGATATGTTGTTACAATCTGCATCCAATTGTCAAGAGAATACAGGAAGGAACAAAAGCTGTGATGAATTCACAGATGGAAACTTTCAAATTCCTTTTCTTCCCATATGATTTAATAGCAACAGAATGACATTAGATTAATTTAGCTTTAGGTATGCATGCTCTCTCGCTGTTTGTGCTTCTGGTTCTTAATTCTTTGCAATCTAGATCCTTTTATTTATTTTTTATTTTTTATATATAAATATGGTAATACATTTTGGTCGAGTTACATGAGCCATTTGTTATGTTAATTTGGTCACTTCAAACATGATCCCTGTTGAGTTCCATGGCCATTTGTTACGGGGGGGCTATTGCCATATGGAGATTATTTAGCTCTTACTTATAAAAGAATATATTCATTGAGTAAATTGTAGAGTCAACTAGAACAATGATGGATGATAACAATGTGGAGAGTGATGAAGTTCAGGTACACACCATAAGAGTTGAAGTGAAAGTACCTAAAGAAATGTTCATTGTTTCTAACAAAAGTAAGCGTACAGGGAGAACTTTAAGTTTGATTTGCTAATGAACTCTATTTCAAATGACACATCTTCCCCATGTAAGAGTAAAGTGGAGGGTGAGGTCATGAGTTCTAGGCCGGCTGAGTTCGTATGCAATTTACTAGTTTTAAAAAAAGAATTTTATTTTATAAGGATAAACTATGATAGGACTTATCAAAAAAATGATAAACTATGATAGGGAACCATCTTGTCAGGATTGATAGGGTATCACCCTTCTTTTACATATTTTGGATAGACAATGGTTGAAATCTTTTACATTTGCAAGATTTACTAGAGCCAATTGATTTAATTCTTTTATTATATTTGAGTGGTGGATAACATTAAATACATAAACCAAAAAAGGTAAGTCTTTGAACGAAAGGTGAAAAAAGAGACAAGAAGCATGCAATTTCCTCTTCTAGATAATATTGGAAAAGCTAACCAAAGCATGCGAAAATGGATGATGCACTATCAATCTTGATGCTGCACTGCCCTATCATGGATTGTCCTACTTTATATATACGGCATATTGAAATAAACAGTATTAAAATAAATAAATAAAGGCTACTGTGTGCCTATAACCTATCAAAATACAAGGAACGTGATATTTGGCCTATCCTTTAGTGTTCTGTTTAGTTTTTTATTTAGAAGGCTAACAGGTAGTGAATGCCAATTAAAAGATATGAGCCTCTTTGCTTAATTGGGACATTTTTGCAAATCCCATTGATTCAAGTGGTGAGACACCATATGGGGTGAACCACCATGGTGAGACTTCATGTTCTATCCTATCATTTTTGGGTATTTGGGCAGCTTGACTATTCCAAATGTCAAGGCCTTGTAGTTCAGATGGGCTTTTACCATTAAAAAAGGGAGAGTGAGTTTTGGCCTTGCCTTCATTAGCTCAATTTGATTCCAAATGATTATATGTGATTAAAGGTGTAATATGCTAAATTACATGCTTTCAAATTGTTATAGTCTAAAAAGTAAAAAGTAAAGTTCCATTTAAACAGTTTGATGGCTATCTTTATTAGAAGATGGAGAGTCACATCTTGTATCTGATACTTCACTGATTCAGAAGTTTCACAAATTTGATGGCTAGATAACAGGGATCTTAGAAGGCCTAGGTGCCAGTCGTTTGCAGCTGTATGAAGAAATTTCCATAATGCAGAAGATTGTAGTAGTTATCAGTACTTAGTTCGTATGCATGTAGGCACCCACTTTTAGCAAGTATCTTCCTGAAGGTTTGTACTAACCTGCAGCTGTTGAACAATGATAGCAATCTGTTCTAATTTGAACAGTTTTAGACAGTAATCAATGTCAAGTAGTCAATAAGAGAGCCAAAAAGCCTAAAAGCAACCCACATTGGACGTGTATTTTCTTGAATTCATTTCTGGACTTATTTTGTATCATGTAGTGTTGTTTTTTTCGATTGTAAATGTCAAGCACCTTTATATATTTGCCTTATCTTTGCCAAGAAGCCTTGTAGGGATATACTGTAATTTATACAACTTTTTGAAGTTTCTAGACAAATTAACTTGGAATATTTTGCCCTTGTTCTGTAGATGCTGATGATCCACTGAAGACTACTGATCAAACCAGGCGCCTGGGCCTAATAGTATGTTCTCTTCCAGTATATGCATTTGTTCATGAATATAAGCATCTACCATGTCAGTGTGTAACCCAAAGCATGGATTTTAAATATTGCTGTTACAAGACACATTGCCACGCCCTCTGACTTATTTGTGATGAAAATCATCATCTTTTGAATTTACTAGACGATTTAATATGAAAAAAAAGAGCTTGCCCTTTTACTGTTTTTTTTTTTTTGATGGGAAAATGCATATCATTCAAAAAAAAAGCTTGCCCTTTTACTTATTCTCAGAAGTTTGAATTGGTTAAATGACAGTGAGATTTTGAACTGCCCAATACCATTAGATCAACCTCATAACTATCATGTCAATTTTTTTACTGTAAGGTAGTTGCATAAAAGATATTTTTCTCATAGAGACTTGAATTATAGGATCCAAACATTATGCTCAATAAATATTTTTCTGATACTGCTTGAAGCCACCTTTCTTGTGAAAGCCTACTGACTGCAAGTAACTTAAGTTTTTGGCACAATCCTCTATAATGTAATAATAAGCTGCCATTGGCATTACTTGGTACAAGACAAGACATCTTTGAATTGCCGGGAATCTCTTTAAAGTGGTATGATTCCATAGGACGTGTTTTAATAATGTACATCAATACTTTTCAAGATTCTTTTGTGTTCTTGTGAATTATTTGATGAGTGCCCTGTCGTTTTCAATATAACTGGCTTCCCAACTTGCTTGCTTTTTATTCTGAAGTTTGTACCAAAAAGAAAATGCTGGTAACAGTAACATGGATTCTGAGTCATTAAGAAAGAGGAAAATTAACTGTAGCACTTTACTATTCAATGTTGCACATTAAGAAAGAGAAAAGGTCAATCTAGCAGCTTTTTATTCAATACTGCATTATATGAGGAAAAATAAAAGGCTGGATCAGTGACTGGTCACTCAAATTTAAGAAAAAAATAGCACCTATTACAATGTTGGAGCATTGAATTTAAATATTGGGTGGAGAAAGGAAATAATTTAAGTCATTATTTTCCTGAATGTATGTGAGGAAGAAAGACACTAGCAAAAACTTTAAACAATCTTCAATGATTTTTGTTCTTTCAATTTTGTTTTCTTGTTGGAGGTAAACAATCTTTGATGGTGAGTTATCGTGCTGCAGGTTTGCAGGGGAACCGCTGTAATGCTTGTGTCCCCGACAGACGGCACAGATGAGATTGCCAACCCTTTTATCCAGCCAGAAGGGGCCTAGGCATATATCTTTTTGTAATTTAATCAGTGATCTAAATCTGTATGCTTTAACCAGTTTAATTCTAAGAAACCTTAATAGGGAGAAGTTAGTGATGAGCCTCATTTTAAAGGCTTACTTTGCAGACTTGAATGTTGTCATCTCTGAACTAAAGTAGTAAGATCGTTATCTGTCTTTGTTTTCTTTTGAACTGCATTGATGAATATGCTATAGAGGTGGTTTGAAGGCCCACTGGAAATTGACAAACTCATTGTGGTTTTGCCCTATGTTAATGCACTAGTCTGCAGACTGTAGTTGTCCACATGGAAAGAAAATGACAGGAAAGAAAGTAAGTTACCTCTTTTTCCCCACTACACCCAAATGTCTCATAGTTGGAAGAAATATTCCAAACCTTGTGTACCATACATTTCTTTCACATAAATGTGGGACTCATGCATAGGGATCCACATGTGAAGTGAAGTCTATTTTTATGTGAGAGTAAGGAGTAACGTACAAGGTGTACTAAATAATTTTACCTCAAAAAGTTATTTCCTTGTTACCACATTTAAACTATTGTTTAGATATAAAATTTCGCTATGGCTTTATCTTTCTGATAAAAGGAAAGATACACATTTCCTCGAAGCATGTGAATTTGAATCTAGGTTTTCAGTATGGACAATGTATTTCATGCATCGGATATATACATTGTGAGTACTACAACTGTCTCAAACTTGACAAAGCCACCGAAGATGCAGCATGAAAGTGAGTAAATCGGTTAGAAAAGGAGTATTTTAACTTACAAAGCTGTGCATTTATCTTTTCAAGTTGGATGTTCTTTAAGAAATAATACGCAGTTGGGCAGACTGTGGAAGATCTTATCAATGAAGTAGTTTGTTGTTTAGATAGCAAGTTAAGCCGTCTAGGTGTGACTTTTCTTAGTTGGGAAATATATTTGTTTACATTTATTTATTGTTCCTTTGCCCAATGATTTCATAAAAGACTGCTTTTGATGGTGGGGACTGGGGAAGCCAATGAGGTAATGAGACACTTTCGGTTTTCTGACAGCTATTTGTTGAATAGAAAATTGTTTGTATTGCTGTTTTGATGCCCACTCTCTCATTGGATATTTTGTTACTTAAAATATTATAAAGAATTTTCCTTCAATAAAACAAAGTTCTTTTTCAAATAATGTATTATTGAAATTTCTTGGACTTCTTCAACTATACTGTTCCTTTATTCATTAAGACTACTGTCTTGTGTCTACTGATTCAGTGATTCTTGGACATGCATGTATGGCTGTCCTAATTGTTTTTGAGTTAACTATGATGAATTTGGAATTATGCGTAATGGGTCATGTGAATTTTTCTCCTATTTCAAATTATTTGACAGAAAATTAAAGATATGTCTCTGCATAATTCAGCAATTTTTAATGCTTTTTCTGATTATTTTTGGTATGGGATTGTAATTGAATACTGAGAAATGTTTATGTGATTGATTCTGGTTTGATGGTTAACTTTGCAAGACAACCTTGGCACTAGCCAAAATCAAGCACTACCCATCTAATTATATAGAATAATGTTTTCCCAATACTTCATGTAAAATATTCATAATGGAGTTAGGGAATGGAGTCAAGGTGGCTTTTTATTCTAACAAATAATCCAAAAAACAAAACAGCAGGGGACATTTCTATGGGGAAAGGAAAATTGTGAAACATGTGGGATGCTTTAGTTGTCTCTCTCTCTCTCTCTCTCTTAAGGAAAGCAAATTGTTAGAATAAAGGGAAAAGAAAATCTGTCCAGACACAGACAGTAAATAGGAAAAGGAAAAACCTATATTTTGATTGAAAATATCTACCATCTGCTGTATGTAGCGTCTCACAACATATGAATCTTATGCTCACAATATATAGATCTCACATGTCAATCATAGACTTGCATTATATATGAAATTCACAGTAAATACTATTTTGATTCAGTAATTGAATATGCTCTATAACAGGGATGCATGAGATTTTTTTTTTGTGTGTGTGTGTGTGTGTGTGTGTGTGTGTGTGTGTGTGTGTGGGAGAAATGAGAGTATTCAAAGTTTTTCAAGCATCTAACTATTCCTTCCTAAATTATTGCAAGAAAAAAATCTCTTAAAGTGACCTTAAGATGCTATTTAGAAGTTTAAAAACTAGGAACTCATAGATATCACACCGTATTAAGAATCACTACGCCTGCCTCTTTGGGGTTCATCAGAAATAACTTCTCAATGACATTCGCCAGTTGCTATTGACAAATTATGGTCTTGGATTTTAGCATACCTCTTGCAGGATAATTATATCTATCACCGAAAAGTTACTAGACAACTGATAGGCAACTTGGCTCTTTTGTGGACAAATTGCAATTGACCCGTTCTTGTAAGGGTCGATTCATGATCCAATTGAGCCCTACGAGTTATGGCCTTCACCTGACAAAAGTAACAGCAAAACTGCTAGGAGTAGTTTCTTTTAATTTTCATTAACTAAAAGTGGTTAATCAGACATATATGTGTGTGTATATATATATATATATATATGACAGCTGTCACCTCTAAAAGCTTCTCCATTCTTCTTTTTTAATTAAGAAATTCTCTCTCTCTCCCCCATCTATATATACTAGCTGTTATTTCTAGAAACTTCTCTATTTTTCTTTTCCAATTAAGAAACTCTCTCTATCTCTCTCTCTCTCTCAAGAGAGGCACAGTCGGCTCTCATTCTGCTGAGCACTAGTTGTAGTATCAACCGTTACCTCTAGAAGTTTCTCCATTCTTCTTAATGGAGAAGAAACATGGAGAAGTTTCTAGAGGTAACAGCTGGCATTACAGTTGGTGCTCAGCAAAATGAGAGCTGATTGTCCCTAACCTGAGAGAGAGGGAGAGAATTTCTTAATTGAAAAAGAAGAATTGTGAAGTTTCTAAAGGTGACAATTGGTACAGTTGGTGCTCAACATAATAAGAACCGATTGTCCCTCTCCTATCCCTATAAATATCTCCACACACCCCCCACCACCACCCCCCCCCCCCCCCCTTCTCGGAAATACACAGTACTAGGCACACTAAAAATTCATATATAACAACAAAATCCATGTATCAATAACAAAAATCTATACAATGACCTCAACCTCCATTTATTTCTTTTTAAAGAGAATATGTCAAATTCATAAGATGTTTTCGTCTTTGACCAAATTTGTTAGCAAATCATAATCAGTTTCAAATTTTCAATACCTTTAAGTCATTTCATTGATCAAATAACCTAAAAAGTACGTTTTTTTTTTTTTTTAGGTGGAGAGATTAGGGGGTTGAATCAAGACTCAAGAGGTGATTTTTTGGATGGTTTTAAGGCTATTATATTTAGGTTTAAGTCTTGGAATCAAAAATTTCTCAAAGTGACCATTCCAATTTCCATGTCATTGGGCCAATGCAGCCTTTTTTTCATATTGATTTGGACGGCTAATACCACCAGTAGCTGACTTGATTTTGATGCCAATAAACCAATGGGTCCCTTTGCCACCAGGTTTTCTTTAGGGCTGTGGCCTGTGGGGCAAAGCTACTTTGGATCCATTTTTTCATGACTAAGTTTGGCTGGAAGCGTGGAAGAAAGATTCTAACAAATAACTTTTATTTTATAAAAAAACGTGGTTTTCATTGGAATTGAATTTAATTGTGAGAATGACTAGAACTGAATATGATTTTTTTTTCTCTATTAAAATTTCACACATATTGGATACCTCATAAGCTATGAACCTTATAAGCACAATACAAATTGTTAGGACTTAGGAGTTAGGAGTATTCATTTTCAAGTGAGTTTGACATTTGATTAAGAGTTTTGTGGTTTATTGACATACTAATATTATCCGATTCTTTTCATGAGAAGAATCAAAGTTAAAATTTCTCTTTTGTGTTTGTTGTGAAAATGACTAGAACTAAATATGATTTCCTTTTCTCTATTAAAATTTAACACATATTGGATACTCATAAGCTATGAACCTTACAAGCATAATACAAATTGTTTTTTTTTTTTTTTTTTTGACATTCATAATACAAATTGTTAGGGCTTAGGAGTTAGGAGTATTCATTCTTTTCTCTTTCTTTTCATTGGTGTACGTACAAATTTTTTTTTTTTTTTGAGAAATTAATTAGGTTTAATATGTTTGTAGTTTATTGACATATTAACATTATCCAATTCTTCTCAATATGAGTTAAAATTTCCCTTTCGCGTTTGTTGTAAGCAGGGACGGAACCAGGATTCGAACCTGAGGGGGGCCAAAACTTAAAACAAATTTTTTTTTTTATAAAAATAAAAACTAACATTTATTTTATATTCAATAAAATACTACATATAAAATAAGTGTTTCTTAAACATTTCAACACATTTATCAAAATGGAATTTGACGCTATTTCAAAGGAGATCCAAAAATATATATATTTAAGGGCAAATCTTAAATTTTCAAATTACATATGTATACTAGTTTTTTTTTTTTTTTTTTTTTTTTTTTAAATTGGGGGCTATTAGGACCAAAATTTAAAATTTCAACATATATATAAATACATATACTAGCTTCTTTTTTTTTTTTTTTTGGTGGGGGGGGGGGGGGGGGGGGGGGCAATGGCCCCCCCCCTGCCCTACTGTAGGTCCGCCCCTGGCTGTAAGTAATTACAATAATAAATTACTAATAAATAAATAAATAAAAGAGTTTGACCTTACCATTATACATTTTATACACTTATTTCCTTGAACCATTAAGTAAGTTTTGTACCTGTTCAAACTTCAAACTATAAATTGTGATAGGGAGTTTATCCTTACCATCCACTTGTGTTTTGATTCTTTGACATTGAAACATTTGTTGACTCTTGTGAATTACCTTTTGTTAATTGTCATGTTGTTCCTCTTCCTTCAAATTAATGCATTAAACTAAGTTCATTTTATTTTTTTGGTAATGCTAGTAAGACACAAATTTTCACAATATTTTTTATTACTTATTATGGTGTTCTCATGTACAATATTAACTATTGATATCTCTTTTTTTATTACGCACCAATTACAATATGCGACTTCAAAAAAAATAAAAATAAAAATCGCTTTGTCATTAAACTTATCGTTTACCTTTTTGGCTGACCATAATAATTTATGAGTGAGCCAACTTGTTCGTTAGCAATATATGCATGCCTATGTTCCAATTGTGAACAACTTGGGCTACTTGAAGATTTTCAACATTTGACTTTTAAAAAAGGTATAAAGGGCTGAAGCTTCTGGGTTTTTTTTTTTTTCCTGATTTTTCATCTGCATAATGAGAAAGATTAAATCTGGTAGGCTTAACTTGCTCTACAAGTTGGAGAATTAGTCATCAATAATTATGTTTGTCAAACAACTTGCATTAAAAGTTAAAACTATAATGGGAATTTTTTGGTTCAATTTTTAGTGAATTACCAAAAAGAAGAGGAAAATGTTGGTTTTGAGGTAGACAAAAATCTTATTTTGTACAAATAAGGTTATAATTGAATTAAATTGTTTATGAACAACTTGAGTTTGATTTGAGAAAAGGGTTACTTATGTTCGTTTGTTTAGTGAACAAACTTAAAATTGAATTGCGTTAAGTTTGTAAATAAGTTCATATGATATCAAATTTTGATTTGTAGTTTATTGATGATATAACTAATCTCTTTGTAGTAAAACTAAAAATTCAATGATTTATATATGAAGGAGTAAAAAATTTAAGTCATGGTTTTACACTTTTACTATATATATGATAAAAGAATAAATTAATCAAATAGTTCATAAACAAGCTTGAATTTGTTTGACAAACATATAAACCAAAATTAAACATGTAATATTTTTTGGTGATGATTTCAAACTCGACTTGTGTTTGAAATAAAAAATACGTTCAGTTTAGCCTGTTAAAAAATAAAAGGCTTTACGCTCTACTCCTTTTTTCCATTTCAATTAAATCAGATTATCAGATCAATTTTTGTCCTTGAAGACCTTGCTGTAACAAGGTTATAAGACCCAAGAAAGCAGATAAGTTATCACTTATCACCAAGAAAGTTCCTATACAAACCAGTTGGCTACTTGGATTTTTCATGGACAAATACAAGTTGTCCCATTCTTGTCACGGACCATACACGAACCAAAAAAGTCCAAAGCAAGCATACGATCCTCACTAGAACTAACAAACAAACAGTAAAACTACTATTAGTACGAAAATGACACTTTTTTTTTCTTTTTATACTTCATCTTTTCTTTTTTCTTTTTTAATTTTCCAAAATGTTAAATTTGATTCAAAGTTAGTACAACTATTCTGCTATCTAACCTTTTTATTTATTTATTTATTTATTTTTATTCAAACTTCTTTGAATATCTAATTATTCTCTCAGACATATGCAATTCTTGGGTCCCACACACCAAATTATTACAGAGAGAAATTTCTTAAGAATGACCCTAAGATACTGACAAGAGGTTTCGAACTTAAAATCTTATAGATATTATAAGACTTTAGAATTCAATTATTTTTTCTTTTTTACTTCATTTTTTTTTAATTTCTCAAAATGATAAATTTAGGTTCTAAAGAAATCAAGCACCATAGTTAAAAATATTTCATTATCTAACCTAAAAATTTAAGCCAAATAAACTTACAACAATCCTTAAATCCAAATAATATGAAATTTCTTAATAACTCATCTCTCGCCCAAGTCTACCAAAAATCAGAATCAAAGATAAATAGCCCAATGATTTGACCAAGACCAAAAATAAAGATAAATAAACCAAGCTCTAATCACATATTAAATTTCCACTTGCTCCAAACATTAAGGTGATAAGAAATATAGATGTAATTACTAATTAATTATCTATCAAATTAATCATCTTGACAATAATATCATATTGGATGGCTGATATCACTGGTGACAACTTGGGGATATATAACACCAATATTGAATCTCTTTGCAACTAGGTTGCCCTGTATATACCTATTTGTGGGTGTGTTTAAACATGCTTAAACAATTGTTTTTTGACTTCTTTCTCCATGAAAGATCCACTCACCTGATACCAACCACATTAAGCCAATTATACCATAATTGTAAAGAATCCTTTTGTAGCCACAATTTGGATTCTAGCTTTTTGTAGCTGAACTATATGTAGCTCCAAATAGATTCTAGCATTTTTTTTTTTTAAGAACATATACATTCATCTATATACACTCTGCATTAATCACTTTTTAATGGAGCAAAACTTATATGGTACTAATTTTTTGCTTACAATTATTCGGTTAGAGTTATGTAGAGAGAATGAGAGGAATTTGAACCCTATTTGTTCTCATGTAAAGAATTAAATAATATTACTGAACTACAAGATCTCTGACCTAAACACTATTCACGTGTGCGTTTGATCTGTACTGGTTATGACTTCCGATTTTAATTTAATTGTCAATTTAAATTTGTATTCTACCAAATAATATAGTCATCTTTAAAAAAAATTCAAAAAATTTATACTTATCTTACTTGCCACCCACCCAAATTTTCTCAAAATTCTAAATGCATATATAGCAAGGGCCAAAGGCTACATCTAGCTAGGTGGGACAGCAACAACCCATCATTTTATAGTTTGTGGGTGAAACTTTTATAGAAATTAATAATTTAATTTAAATCCTCTGCCCAAAAAAGAATAGTTCTCTGTAGAGCAAATGATTAGACAACATATATAATACTGAGCAAAATAATAATTTCTGACAAACAGCAACTGAGAAATGTATTTTTTATATATAGTATTAATTCAATGTGTTCCCATATTTTATACGGGTGGGTAGATTCTCATTATTCTTCAAGCATGCTTCACTTTTTTATAAAAAAATTAATAAGTACCATTATTAGCTGGTCCCCAAAAAATATTTTTTTGTCATTATCAATAGTTGCATGGCAATCACAATGTCTCTTTGTATGGAAGACCATGTCTTATATAATACCAACATTAAAAATTGCAAAAGCCAAATTTATTTACAAATGTTGCAAAGAAGAATAACTAACAGTCAAAGCTCAAGGATTGGTTTTAATGGAAGGAGTCTAATGTTGTGCAAAAGTGATATGTTTTTGTTTTTTTCTAATTAATAAATTGAGAAGATAGTGTAAATTTTATAGGTGAAAATCTAGAACCCACCTCAGAAGGCATTTTTTCCTTAAGGCAGTATAATTGGTCTACAAGGCTCTTAATTATAAAAATTAAAGATGATAATATAATAAATAACAGTTTATGAATCTTAATCTTTATTTATGGGTCCAAAATTTAAAAATTTAGGGTTTAAAATCAAACTAATCTTGAACTTTAAGGGTGTAAATTGATTAATTGACCATTATAAATAAGTTAATAGGTGCCCTTAGAGCAATTATTAATAAATAATTTCAAAAAAACTTTGACACAATTTTAATAAAAAATATATATATAAAAAAAGTCAAAATAATTAATTTTTTTAATAAAATTTTTTTAAAATATTTTATAAACTAATGTCCTTAAAAAATCCTTTAACTTTTTCGTTATAAATACGCTCGGATGGAATTATTTCATAATTGGGTCAATTCCTAGATAAAAAGGTGCTAGGCTACTAGCAACACCAAATTAGGTACAAAGATAAGTCACATTATCATTTCAGTTTGGAAGAATTTTCTAGGCGTATTAGGTTGCTAAAGCTACTTTCTTGTAGGATCCTAGCTGGCTTGTATATTGTTAAGTGCAAATTAGAGTTTCAAGTAATATATATATTATCATTTTCCACAAAAAGGCTATAGATTCTTTCCTAATCCAACCATTTATATGGTTGGATTCCAGTAGGTAAAGTTAACTTTCCTATATAATACTTGTTAGGGAAATGCTAACGAGTATCCTTAGGGTACTAGTTAATAATCTATTTAAAGAAAGTTTTTATGGGAAATGAAAAAAAGTAATTAATATTTTGACAGTTTTTTTCATTTCCCATAAAAGTGGTATCAAAAATTTCCTAAAATTGATTATTAATGAGTGCCCTAAAGGCACTCGTTAGCATGACCCTACTTGTTAAAAGAGGGAAAAAGAAAGAACTTCTATACCAATCGTGTCTTGACTTGTTTTCAATGGATGCCTAAAAGATACATTCAGCTATTAAAAAATAGTAGTAATACCTAAGCTAAGATACATCTATGCATAGTCAAAAATTTCATTGGAGATAAATAATAGTTGTAGAGTATCGAAATTTATGCTAGCTAGCACTTATCCAAAGAAAATGAATTATTGATCAACTCGATAGTAACTAGCAACCTTTTGGAATTTTGATGGTGAAGAATCCACCGCCTAGACATAGTGCTTTCATGGTCCTCTCATAAAAAGATTTCCCATATCCACTAGAAAACAACATTTTCATTTCCAAACACCATTGAGTACACAACTTGAATTTGACCCCAATTAGTGTCTTAATGCATATATTCCAACAGTCCCTTCTTTTTCTAACCAAAATAACCATACAAAATAAAACAGTCGAAATACTGAGAGCCTTATAATTTAATGGGAAATACTAACGAGTATCCTTGCCATCTCCAACATAAATTTGTGTGTGTTTGTTTCTCTAAAAATAAATAAATAAATAAATAAAAACAGAGTTTAGTGTACACGTTGCATGCAAAAAGTGGCTCAAAGAGTCACAATAGGGAAGTGGTCCATAAAGTATATAGAAATCCCAGTTACTGTGACACCATGTATATTACAAATACACTAATAGACTAATGTTACGTCTAATAATAATTTCACAATAAATCTTAAATAATAAATTGTTATTAATTCTAATCTAAACTTATCATTTGCGTTATTTTTTTACGTACTAATAATAGTTTGTCACCTAAAATTTGTTTTGAAAATATTGTGGACTCAGCATTTTCGCTAATAATCACCCAACCAGCAATCTCAAGGGTCACTTTTTAAAATAAATAAAAAAATTTAATAGAAACATGGGTCACTTTAAAAACACTAGCAAGATGTGTTTAGGACCCATTGCCCATTGGCCTACAGAACTCGCATTCTTGTGCCTAATAACAAATAAAATAAGAGCGAGCAAGTTGAATTTAGGAGTTGGGACCCATTTCCCATTGGCTAACTTCCGTCTAGAACTTGCAATCTTGTATAATAATAGTAATAATCCTAAATGAATCAAAAATTTAGATCACAGCTAACAGATACTTTCAAATTAAACCTTATAAATTTGTTAGTCTCATGTAGAACTTGTTGACTTTGACCATATAATAGGCTTTTGTGAACAGGTGCCGAAGTACAAGTTCAATAAAATAACAAAAACTAAAAAATAAGAGTAATGTTAGGGACACACTTATTCTATTTTTAATTGAGAATTACTTAATTCCTTAAAAAGAAAGTCCTTCAATAAAAGTAACACTCGTTAACCAGACCTAATATAATTTTAGCTTTTGAGGCATATTTTTCAATCAAAACAACACAAACAGCATTTCAATTTCACGTCTCTCAAAGGTCAAACATGCTCACAATTCGCAACTTCACCAAATAACAAAAACTCAAAAACAAGAGTAATATTAGAAAGACACTCACTGCTCCTCTTTTAATTGAGAATGGTTTTTAGTTCCTTAGAAAAAAGTCCTATCTTTGTAAAAAATCGTAACAAACATTGGTACTCATTAATTGGACCCAATATAATTTTACCTTTTATGGGAAGCATATGTTTCGACCAAAAACACAAATAGCATTTCAATTTCATGTCCCTCAAAGGTCAAACATGCTCGCAATTCACAACTTCACCAAATAACAAAAACTAAAAAACAAGAGTAATTTTAGGAACACACTCATTCTTTTTTTTAATTGAGAACGACTTAGTTCTTTAGAAAAAGTCCTCCTATTGTTGTAAAAATTCGCAACAAATATCGAGTACTCTTTAACCGGACCCAATATAATTTTAACTTTTCTTAAGGGCATATTTTTCGATCAAAAACACAAATAGAATTTCAATTTCATGTCCCTCAAAGGCCAAACACGCTCGCAATTTGCGGCTTCACAAACCACCCTTTCAAAATTCAAAGAGTTAAAATAGTTTTATCCCCCACCCGTAATATATCTATATCTATCATCCATGACAACCTGTTCATCATCATCATCAACGTCATATTGCACCAACCATCTCTCAATCACAACCGTCCAATCAATAACACGTTCCTCGAGATCCCCCATGCCTCAATACCACACGCAAACGTTCCTATCACTCCAACTTTTCAGCTTTTTTTTTTTTTTTTAATTTATATTTACTATATTTGTTCCCCAGTTTCGCTCCACACACGTGTCAATTCCCCATTCGGCCAGCTTAGTACCAATCATGTCAACGTAGCAAAATTCCTCTACGATAACTCGTTTCGTTTAAACCCATAATATCGTGATACAACCAATGACACAAAACAAGTGGGACCAACCGACTTTTTAACCTCCACAACGGAATTTTCCAGTTACAAACAAGCGAAATTACCATAATACCCTCGCACAAATTTATCAAATTAAAAAAAAAAAAAAAAAAGACAAACATCAGAGACACAGTAATTTTCATTTCCAACCCCATAAAAAAAGCAAAAATTAAAAAAAAAAAAAACAAAAACAAAAACAAAAATTAAAAAAAAAAAGATAATTAAAGATTGATAGAGAAAACGAAAATCAGAGAGAATTTTGATTTTCTTTTACAACATTTTTTCTCTCTTTTTTTTTTTTTTCTTCTTCTTCTAAGATTTTCTCTCTTTCTCTAGGATTGAGAGAGAGAGATCGTAGCGATCGAATCTCGATCTCCATGAAACTTTTTCAACCTTTTTTTTTTTGAATATTTCTACAAAATAATAATAATAATAATTTATTATTTAATAATTTCAGACTCTGACAATTTTGGCTGCCTTGACAACCGGATTTTCTCTCGCAATCGCTTCGCGGCCGGCGGCTTTGTAATCGTAGCTGCACACGTGGCGATCGGTGTACCGGTGCTCGGCGCAGAAGAGCTCGCCGCACCGGCACCGGAATCCGGTCAACCCTACCTTCCTCCTGCAACCGAAGCACCGGTTCACCTCTCTCTTCACCTCCGATCCGAATCCGAAACTGAACCCCTCCGATCTAACCCGATCCGCCGCCGTCACAACAACGTCCTCGCTCGACACCTCCGCAGTAGTAGCAGATCTGAACGAACTCGCACTAGATCTATGATGAACCTTCAACAACTTGTTCGCCGAAGAAGACACCGTTGTTGTAACGGTCATCGTTGATGAAGAATTGGTTGTTGATGATGCGTTTGTGTTTGTTGTGGTGGTGGTTGTTGATGGTGAATTCGAGGTGTTGAAGCAGTTTTGGCACATGTTGTTGGTGGCCGGATTGCCGGTGAAACCGCAGTTGTTGATACAGAGAGGGATCTTCTCGTGTACCTTGAACTCGGTCTCTTCTTTTCCGGTTTTCTGAGCCATGGTTGGTTTTGGATCGGTACGATCGGAACGAGCTTTGAGAGTTTCAGAGAGAGAGAGAGAGAGAGAGTTTTTTTTTAGAGAGAGAAAGAGAGAGAGAAAGGTTTGGGTTTGGGGGTTTGAGCTTTGGGGAGAGAGAGAGAGAATTGAGGGGAGATTTGAAGGGATTGAGAGGTCGGTAATGGCGATGAAATATGGGCCTCATAGAGACGCGTAGCCAACATTTTTATTTTTTGAAGTATGTGAATTTACTTAAATGTCCTTTGATTTAACTAGATTTTTTTTTTTTTTTTTTTAATTTTATCCTTTGAAGATAGTACTGCTTGTAGATTGGGTTCTGACGTGTTAATTTCTTGTCCTTATTAAGATCAGCTTATACACACTCTTTACGCATGTGATGAGGTTTTTTTTTTTTAATCGTTTAGTGTTATATTTTTTTAAAAAAAAATTAGATAAGTTTGTTTTAAAAGTATGGATTAGTAGATGAGTGTTTTATTTTGTAGGCATTTTAAATTGACTTGAAAATATATTTTTAATGAATTGTCCTCAAGAGTTTTTTTTATTAAAGGTATGGTTTAGGAGTCTTTCTGAACCATATAAAAGTTTAATCCAAAGAAGAAATCATCCTATAAATAGTATAGATATCATCTCTTTTGTTCTTTTTTTTATTTTCTTTTTTTAAAATTAAGGTTAGAAATAACTTATATCCTCTATCTTTGAATATTGTTTATTTTTCTATTGTTATAAAATTCTATAAATAATTTATAAGAAGGTCAAATGTTAGCAATAAATCGATTTGGAGTTATCTTTTCGAACTCATTACTTTGTAATTTATAAGACTATCTATATGTATTATTTAAATAACTACACATGGACGAGCTCTTTCAATTGCAACATAAATAGGTTGAAAGAAAATTTCAATATTAAGGAGACTAATAGAGGGCATTCGAATCCTAATCTTTCTAATAAAGAAGATCATATTGTTCTACTTCTTCTTTTTTTGCTAATTACTATATATTACTCATAAGCGTATCAATTAAATTAGTCCTAATTGAATGTTACTTTCAATGTTTTTAGAGTTGAGTCATGTTAGTGAGATTACAAATGTTAGTATTTAAGTCCTAAATTTTAAATTAATGTGTAATCAGGAATTAAAATATATATATATATATATTTCTACATTTAAATTTATTTATTATGTGGTTGTGGTATCATCTATCATGTTTGTAATGTTTTTGATTTTTTCCTTTTAAGATATATGGTACCACCCTCAAGTTATTGTCTAGTGCCTCATGAAGTAGTATTGTTCAAATCAATATTTCATTCTCTCTTGTGAAGCTTAAATGCTTACTACTGTTACAATAGAGTGCAAAATCATCCCACAAGCTATACATTTTGTTGATACCCACTTTTTTTCTTTTTTTTGAGTAAACAGTAATACTTATTAGAACACACACAAAAATAGTAATATTAGTGTTTTAAACCGGGTTTATAATACATTATTTAACCAGAGTACAATTACAAAAGATTGCGAATGTGACAAGTATAAAGTCACTACTATATCAATATGTGATCTTGTTGGTATAACAAAAAATTAAAGAAAAATGTGGATTATTGTGTGATGTGGGAAACTTACTATTAGAGTCCGTACAAGAACAGCTTACATAGCTGAAATTGAAATTTTTTTGCTAAAAGTATATAGAAAAAAACTAAAAACTAGCTGAATAATGTTGTGAAACTCATAGATAATATCAAAAAGTACAATGAGACCATAAATAATAGTAAAAATAAGTTTAAAACTCTAATAAGCTATGGGTTTAATCACTTCCCAAACACACTCTTAGATTTTATGTAGACATTAGAATTATTGCTTAATGTGACATGAATTACCAATAAATATGACAATTGACAAAGTTCAAAAAATTTACCGTTTAATGTGACATGAATCACTTATAGATATGACAAAGTTATTTCCATATAACCCTAGTACTATTTTTTTTTTTTTTTTTTTTTTATAAATGTATTATATAATTTCCTTCCCATCCTCCATTATAATCAAATGAATTTGCTAACAATTACCCCTAACTTTTACAAGTTAAATGTATTTAATATTTTATTTTTTAAAATTAAATTTAGACAAAATTCTTGATAGGATTTTTCTTTCATATTTGGGTGTGAGGTGTTAATTGCCACTGTTGAGACATAGTTTTACGAGGTGAATTGGACCAAAAAGCTACTTAATTTAATCAGGGCGTCTCCTTCATTTCGATCAAAAAGCTTTGTTAACACCTTAAATTTAAGGTGTACTTAAATTTTTTTTTTTTATCTATTTTAAAATGTAAAGCTAAATTGTACCAAAATTGAAAGAAAAGATTTAATGAACCATTATAAGTTATTAGTTTTTGTTGTCTTTAAAAAAAATATGCATTTGAGAATATTTCTTAATCTATGTTTTTAAGAAATTGGTTAGAGGAGACCTAATTTATAGAAAATTATTCCCTTTTAATCATTAAAACAAAGCGTGATCTTGTACACATTTAGTTCACAAATCATGTCTTCATTTAAAAATAAACAACATACTCTTTTTAATTATATAGTGGTTAAAATAAAAATTAAAAAAAGGTAAGCCATCATCAGATTAATTGAAGTTGCTTTTTTTTTCTTTTTCTTTTTCTTTTTTTATAGTCACGTTAATTTTGTTAATAAGATATTAGGCTCACCTTTCGTTTGAAAAAAGAAAAAAAGAAAAAGAAAAAGTAAATGTGGCAGTAAATATAGTAATCAACTTTTTTTTCTTTTGTGGCTGAATAACTAATAAGAACTACGAGTAATCACCTTTTCTATTTCTTTCTTTCTTCTTTTTCTTACTTGGATTCGTACGGACTTGTTGATTTTTTTTTCTCGTTAATGCATATTATTTATGCATTGCTCAAGTAACAAAATTTATGATAAATTATTAAGTTGGTGAGAGACTTGACAAAAAATTTCTTGGGCAGAAACAAACATGAAAGGTGAAAAATCTAGTCAGCTTAATACACAAGCGATCTTATCTTATAGTTGGAGTTGGTGCTTGCTGGTGGTCATATGTGTAAGTTCATCATTGCATAGTGCAAAATCTTCAGAACGATCCAATTTAGAAACAAGTTGAACATATTTTATTTTTGATAGTGAGTTTCAAAATATTTTATGTTTTATGCTATAGAAAATGCATTTGGCATCCTGTTGTCTCCATATTGCTATAAAGTATAAACAAACTCAATCTTTTCCTTTTTTTTTTTTTTTTAATTAAATCTCTGTTTTTGTTTAGGGTAATACTATAAACATCCGAATACTTTAAGCTGTACATAAAGTGATGGGATCTTTCCTTTTATGTCTATCAAGTTTCATCACACCCTAATCTTTTTCTGTTTGGTTAGCAAAGCATCTAAAACTGGATATAATCTGTGATATCAGTGTATCACACTATATCTCCATACTTTTCTAGCAATGAGGTAAGAGTGACAAAAAGCTAACACAAACCCCCGGTAAACAAAACAACCTTACATTACTGTGGGTGTGCTGACGTGCATGCATAGCTTTATATTTATGACCATAAGACACTCGTAAATCTCATAAATCAATAAAGTAGTAAATGAGCCAAAATGAACCTTTGCCCTTTCCGCCAAAATTTTACAGCAAAATACTCATGTTTTGAAATTATCGAACAAAATGTTCTTGTTCTAAACTCGATTTTTAAAAAATTGAGTTTCAATAAAAAACTCAATTTTTAAAAAATCGAGTTATGTGAAATTAAACTTAAAAAAAAAAAAAAAAAATACATGGAATTCGAGTTCCATGTAAAATTTCTCACATTACTCGAGTTTCAATAAAAAATTCGATTTTCTAAAAATTAAGTTTCAAAACAAGGGTATTTTACTAGATAGTTTCAGAACATGGGTATTTTGCTACATCTTTTAGGCGAAAGGGACAAATGCCCATTTTGGCCACAGTAAATAAAACTGAGACGGTAAATTTACAACATGCCTTTTAAATCCACTTAATACACCAATTGAATGTCCCCAATTGAACAAAAGATATACAAATAAAAGTTAACAAATTTTACAACTATATGTAAGATAAGATGGTCCAGGTTAGAGCAAAGAGTCATTAAGATAAATTGTGATGCTAAAGTCAATCAAAACAGGCCTTATATGGCTATTGTGGCTAGAAATTGGAGAGGGATATTGGTTTTTGCTATGACCAAAAGGGTGGAAACCATTATCCCACTTCAAGCAGAAGCTGAAACCATCAATTGGGCAACTCAACGAGCCTTGAAGCTAGACGTCTACTATATAATTAATAATTATGGAAAGTGATGCCAAAGTTTGTGTGGAGGCCATTCATGGAGAATTGCCGTTTTGATTGCTAATACAATTAGGTTGACAAATCTCTCTCAGAATATACAGTTTAACTGGGTTCCAAGAAAAGTAAATAGTGCAGTCCACTACTTAGCAGCAAGGGAGTCAATACCGTACCGGAGACTGTACCGGTTTGCTTAACGGTACGATATATTTCGGATACCGGTTAATACCGGTATACCGTTTCGGATTTACCGCTATTTTTTATATTTATAAATAAATAAATAAATATATATATATATATATATATGTATGTGTGTGTATATATATATTATAATAAATATAAAAGCTTACAATAAAACATTTCCTCAATTCAAAACTAATTATTCATGATTTTATACTTTAGTATCAATTAAAAGAAAAAGAAAAAAACACAATATAAAAAATAGAAAGCTTAAAAGTTATCATTGCATACTAAGAAAACAAATAATACTAATAAGTTACCATTCTGCCCTAAAAAAAAAATTTAAAAATTACAAAACTTAAAAAAAAAAAAAAAAACTTTTTTCTGTACCGGCCGGTATTGCCCAAAATTGGCCGGTATGGCCGATACGGCCGGTATTTAAACCGGTACGAAACGTTGATGTTTCGATACCGGTATGCAACCGGTACGGTATGTACCGACTGGTACCGGTACGGTATCGACCACCTTGCTTAGCAATCTGGTCTTTATCGAACAAGCTGGCTGATTTGTTTGTTTTATTTTATTTTTTGAGGAGGATTTGTTTTAGACTCTATACCTCAAGTTATCTCTAATGTAGTTATAGCTTAACACGTTAGTTGGAAATTTAATGTAGTTTGTACAATTTACGCTATTTTAATAAAATAATCTTGATTTTCTTTTTTTCTTTTTTTAAGTTATAAATAAGACAAGATTATGTTTTTTTTATAACTAAAAAATGACTCATATGGCGCGGTATCATTTTCCTGAACAATTTAAATCTAAATTTTATAGTGTGAGGCCACCAAAACTGTTTGGGACTATCCATGTGGGCACAACATTTTAAACTGAAGCGTCATAACTCGAACCACAACTCTCGAACTTGTAAGAGTGATAATTCAAAAGATTCCTACCATTAAACGGTCCCCTTAGTGGTAAAATAAGATTGTGTTACAAATTCTCCATAGTAAACAATAAATAATAGTATCTTCCATTCCATTGAAAGATATTATTAATATTAAAATTATTTTAAAGCATGTGTTAGTATATTATTAACGTGGGTGTGGTACGACATGAATGAGCAAAGCAGAAAAAAAAAATTAGTATATTTTGGGTGGTAAGAGAAGAGGGGCAAAATGGGAAATGGGAAGTATGAAAGAGGGACACATAGTGAAATGGCAATATTGACGGTCTGAGCCTTTTAAGCCGCCCTATCTGACCAGACCAGACCAGACCGCATCATCGGCCACCCTATCGTTTTCTTTACCAGTCGCTTTCTTACTCGCCGTGACGTACACGTGTAATTTACACGTGGCTCTGCTTCCTCTTCAACCTGTCATTTCAATGTCCTGCGCGTGATTTATCGTATCCTTTGAACTGACCATAGTAAACGACTTACGACTTTAACACATACACATGCTATGTTGCTCTAAGTTGAAAACTCACTAGTACTATGGAAAAATGTTGCTTTACGTCGATGATTTCGAGTGTTTTTAAGAATTATTTTTAATAATTAATTTTATTTGTAACAAATTTTAATGTCAAGAATTTGATTTTTTAAAACTTGAGTTCTATAATTTTAAAAAATTCTTAATCAAACTTTTTTCTCAATGAAACTCGAGTTTAACCTCGAGTTACTCTTTAAAATTTGATTTTCAAATACTCGAGTTTCAAATTATTTAATGAAATTGTCTATGAAAATCTAATAAATAGCAAAAAAAATAAAATAAAAGGTACAGATTTAAAGTTTTAATGTCATCAATCTTAGGAGTTGTGTCAATATTTTTAATTTTGTTTTGATTGGTTGGATTTTACTTAGTGGAAAGAAAGATTGTTAAATGAAAGAACAATCTTGCGTTTTCATAGATAAATGAACAAATATGAAAGTAATACAAATAAGTTTAATTGATAAAATGCAAGATTGTTCCCATTTAATTGATTTTTTTTTTCTTTCCCGAACGTGAGTTTCTAGAACTCTTTATCGTGTATTTGAATAGAGTAATTGACTAATTACTGAAGTGAGTTTAACCTCAAGGGTTGTTCTCATTCCTTTATTTAAGATTTAAGTCATTTTAAGGTTTCTAGATGGATTGGTTTCTTGAGCCATGGTATTTGCCATAAATGTGACAATGTATCTTGCCATAAAATGGTAAAATGCAAACCAATGTTGAGAATCTTGAGATATATATATACACACACATATAGTTGAGTTGAAGAAAAAAAACACACTAATGTTATGCATAAAACATGTAATCACTTGTAATTCATATATTGAAGTATTGATAGCTCAATAGAATTTATTATTAGATCTTACAAATTAATATATCAATATCAAATTGTAATTTACAAGTGATTTTTATTATATTCTCTCAAATTTAAAAATTGGATTTTAACAATCTGACCTATTAATGAAATGATTGATAAATACCATATAAACTAAATATGAGGTAATTTAATAGGCTAAAACCATGTCCCTTTTTATTACATCATAACAATATCTAAGGACTAAAAGTATACATTTAAAAGGTCAAAAGCATACATTAATATCAATTACCGAAGTTTATCAAGGGGGTGGTATGAGCTTAAATTCCTCGCCATAAGCCCATAAGCGTTTGGGTTTGAGTCTCACTAATAGGTGGGATGGGCAAGTCTAAGTTCAATGTTTAAAACATCTTTGTGTCCGGCGACTCTGACCCACGTGTGAAAACACCCACATAAAAGATATGTTTAGCGACTCTGACTCATGTGTGGAAACACCGACATAAGAGATGACACTCTCTCTCCTTCAACGTTTTTTATTTACCAAAAAATAGAAAACTTTAATCACATGGTAGTAATAGAATTGGTTCTTACCAACTAAAAAAAAAATTGTTATTGTAAATTATAATATTAAAAAAGTGGTTCATTGGTATTGGGCCGATTGGCCCCAATTTGTTTCACTTGGAACTATCTACGCGGCTAAACAAGAGACTGGATAGAGATAATGGATTGGACGGTCGGTGCAGGGTCCACCACTTGACTGGGTCCATACTCTATGGGATTAGGATGTGATGTTACTAAAAGTCAAAACAAGGTCGTGGGGATTAGATTAGATCAACGGTTCTGATTCTCCTAAATGCTGCCGTGGCCGTACGTGGCGGATGAACATTGTGGGTGGGCCCACACAAGAGTGAGCCACTATGTGGGGTTCACTTTCATCAGCCTAAGCCTAGGATGAGTTGTGCAAGTGGGCCCTTTCCATTACAAAAAAATTAGTGGGTCCCACATCCCAAGTTGGAAAGTCAGTATAAGTCGCCACCTTTCTTCTTTGTACAGAACAATTCAACCACCGCAGCCTACTTCCATGCCAATTTATTATATATATATATATATATATATTTTTTTTTTTTTTTGAGGAGTATATATATATATATTTAGTTAAAAATTTATAAAAGAAAATATATTAAGGTTACTATATTATTTAAGCCATCTAAATTTGAGATTACATTTAAGTTTATCCTTAGATAAAGCGGTGGACCACGAGATTTTCGATGTTACTACGTCTCATTCTACTGAAGATAGTGAGACAATACTCCACCTGACTTACTTAAACAACCTAAAAACTCGGTTTCTTCTAATTTGAAGAATGAGTCTTTTAACATAACTTGACTTTATAATATTTCGATGTGTTCCTTCTATCAATGTATATTAAAATTAAAATCTTACATTTAATTTATTAAAATCTTAGCAGCATCTAGATTAAACATTTGGTGACCTTTTACTCACTTGCACTCCCTTAAAATTGGGGACCATACATAACAAAAACCATATTTAAGAAGAAGAAGAAGAAAAAAAAATAGTATTCACAAGAAATCATTTATAAGAGTGATAAATCAGTTACATCAAAACTTACCCAAAAAAAAAAAACTTTGTTAAAGTATCTTGTATGGTACATGATGGTTTGCACGCACGCTAGGTAGGTTAATGAGAATGTTGGGATTTTTTTTTTCCCAACTTCAATTGAATATATATATATATATGGGTTAATGCTTACACTATCTTCATTCTCCTAGTTACAACTTTCAACCCTCTCCTCCATTATCCTCATTTTCCCTAACTAATGGCAACTATCCTAAGGTTGTCCCTCACCTTACTTATATTCCTACATTCCTTGAACCCATGCAAAAGCTCTGGTGACAAAACTATAAAGTTGAATGTTGATTTTCCTTCATTCAAAATTTCATTGAAGTTAGTCATGAATATTGTTCAAAAAGAAACCTTTACCATGTCCAATTTAAAAAATCTTGTCAAAGATTTTCAAAACACCAATATTATTTCTGATTGTTGGAATCAACTCAGGAAGTTATGGATCCCCCATTGGGCAAGAGCATCAATACATCTATTGGCTTCACGGAAATCACGGTAACAATGTTGAATTCTGACCATAGGGATTTGTCAGAGTCCCTCCTTACAAACTGCCATAATGGTATCATTCCCATTCAAGCTGCCATCCTCCTTTCTTAAGAGTTAACAACGAGTTTGGCATCAAGCTCAATTTCCACTGCAGGGAGGTTTAGAGATAGACATAAGCAAATGCCATCTCTTAAAGCCATAACTCAGTTGCCACACTTGCAGTTATATATATGTATATATATTGTTTTTAGACAAAATTAAGAATGAAGACATGACGAATCATAATAAAAGGGAGATTGATATTTTAATAATAATTGATGGTGTAAAATTTAACTTGTAAGAGTTGATTAATTGATTTTAAAATTGATCTCAAATTTAGAGGATATTAAATACTAGGATTTTGAGAGATTTTTTTATTATTATATATTATATGATTATTATTTTTAAGTATGTTTAATATATGCTATTTTTCTATATAACATCAGTTTCATGTTTTTCCAAATATTTGTTTAAATGTTTCAGATCAATATTCCAATGATTTAATATATTTTACATAGGTAAAATCATGTTCTTTTCATTTTTATAAACTAATAATGCTAGATAAAAGAGATTAACTAGCAAGTAATATACATTGTGCCAAATGTTGTCCTTCCTAATAAGTAATATTGATTTTTCTTCTCTATTCAGATAAGCTTATTCTTTTCAGCTTGTTTTATTTATTTTTGTTTATTATGTAAAAAGTACAATTGTACTTTAAAAAGGCATATATTCTCTTTTGAGGTGAGAATAAACCCATTCAAATGAAACCATCTCTCTCTACCAACTTTAGTAATACAATGATTTCTCCCTTTTCTTCCCTAGGGTAGGGGTCCTAAAATCAATCAATTTTCTGTGGATTGTTTTTCAAGGTTATTCTTCAAGGAAATTAGAGAGAGAGGAAAAAAAACCTTCTTTTTTCCTCCTGCCCCATTTTTGCATTGTTTTAACTCATAATATATTTAAAGATTCTAGCACCTAGGCATTGCTGAAGCACATGCAGCCTATGGAGACATTTCTCCAGACATGAGCTTTCCTAGCACTAATCACTCTTCTTTTTGAAATTAGCCTAAGGAATATAGTTGTCACAAGAATATTTTCTTTGCCTTGAGTTTTTCCTTATGCCACTAATCACACTTCTTTTTTTCCATTATCTTTTCCTTTTTTTTGGAAAAATATATACATGTGAGTTTGGTCGGAGGTGCTTTTTCCCTTTTTCTAAATTCTAATGAATGAGTTTTGTCGGAGAAGAAGGGAAGGATGATTTGAACAAAGCTAGCTTTCCTTGCACCAATCACAGTCATTTGGTGACTCACCTTTTTTTTTTTAGTGTTTGACCAGCACAACAAAACTAGCTCCCGGAATGTGCTTGCAAGACTCAAATTTTCTCCAAAACTTTTACCCCAATGACACACCCCATGCCAATTTTTACTCAGCTACACAAATCACACCTAAAAACATAGGAAGCAGAATGTGATTTATGCTAATATAATGTCTTCATACATATGACCAATCCTAATTCATTTGTTTAATATCCATAACCAACCCAAAATTTTTGAGACAAAGACTTTGATTATTATTATTATTATTTGTCTACTCTAATACCGTTCTAACATCAAAATCACATTATCCCCTTGTTTTTTAATTCATTTCCAAATCAGAAGTTCAGCTCCAATCTGCTCAGCCCATGTGAAAAGAAGGGGAAAAAAAAAGGTTGGAATGTCTTCTTCTGGCTAAATAACCATACATACCACTAATTTGGTACATATGTTTGTGTGTGTCAACGCACACCATGTATAAGGTACCTAAAAAAAAAAAATTCCCACCATTAGAAATAAGAAGCAAAGTTGAGAGCACTTTATGGGAAGTCTAGAGGTTGAGAAACCATGTGGTGTAACCATCAAGCCCCATGGATTTACAGTGGGAGTAAAAACGAAAGGGTAAGCTATCCTCTCCCACCACATGAAATTAGTGCTCTAGGTGGAGCTGAGATCAGGCACTGGCTCAACTTACTCAAGGGAGCACTTGCGGCTCCCAGTCCTTGTCAAGGCCCCTCTCAGTCATTAGTTCCCCAACAGTAAGAGGAGCTACAGTCCTTGTCAAGGCCCCTCTCAGTCATTAGTTCCCCAACAGTAAGAGGAGCTACCATGATCACGCCCAAATAGGGTAGCCCGACTGCTCCTTCTCACCTTCCTTTATTTAGGGGGGGAATATCATAAACATGTGGTTTCACTTCTGCGAGAACAATGTACATAAATCACATCCAGAGCAAGAGAATTTGAAACAAATGGACAAAATTAGAAACTAACCACATTCCAATAAACCAGCACAAACAAGCATCACATAGCAGAGCCAAGCAGTACACATCATCACACAAGTCGGATCATAAGGTGTAATTTCTTAGGCAAGATGTCCTCACATGCTTCCAGCCATTTATAACACAGGACACCAACAGACAAGATTTAACTTAATAGATGCCTCACAGATTGATCCAGAGACATACCCCTAGATTTTGGTATCTAGCTTTTCGGCTTTGACAACAGGGTTGGCTTTTGCTATAGCATCCTGACCAGCAGCCCGATAATCATAGGGGCATTCATGCTTATCTGAGTACCGATGAACGGCACAGAAAAGATTTCCACACCTACAGTTGAAACCTGTCAGACCAACACGTTTCCTGCAAGTGTTGCACCTATTTGGACCTTCCTTCACCTTCTCCTCACCCTTCACATTCAATGACGAAGTAGAGGATGCTTCAGTTGATATGACCATGGACTCCAGTGAACCAGCCGGCAGCTCTACAGCAGCAACAGCAGCAGCAGCAGCAACAGCAACAGCAGGCTCCTTTGTGTTGGAGCTAGAGCTGCCACTCACAATACTCTCAACAGAAGATGCTGCAAGTTTAGCTTGTTCCTGCTTCAAAACCAAGTCCTTGTGGCACTTGGAACACAAGTTCATGGTTGCTGCACTTCCAAAGAAGCCACAGTTGTTGGCACAAAGCTTAGGTGCTTCAGGAGGTGCCTGGCATCCTGTCTCGTTGTGATCCATTTTCTTAAAAGTTCCCTGCAGCATCAGTACCATAAGTTTTCAACCATGACACGTTCACAGTTTCCAAGAGCAAAAATGCACAGCATAAAGATGAATGTGCCCATGTGCAAACACAAACACAGAGAGCATATTTGAATATGCACAGACAGGAGATACATGCAAACACAGTATAGCCTAGGAACCACGGACACTTCAATTAGGGTATCATATTTGTGTCATACCGGTGTCGTATTAGCCGTTTTATGTTATAATTTTTCAGAAATTTCTCATGTTGTACCGTACCCGTACCCGTGTCTATGCTTTCCTAGAGTATAGTAGGTCAAATCAAATTGTAAAGAATACAACAAATCACAAGCTTTTCCCTTTCTACCAACAGGAACTACAATCATGATAAGAGTTAGAAAAAAAGACAAGGACAAAAGAAATGAATGGTTAGCGAACTCTTATCCAGACCTAAGATGCAATGAAAGAGAAACGGACTCCTTGGTCACCCAATATTATACATTGGTACATGAAGATGTGAACTTAGAATATGCAACAGTATACATTAGTTACCTAGGATATCCGTTTTAGTGTGACGCAGCACAATGCACAGAATATTTTCAAGCTTACCCCCTTTCCATGATTGGTTAGAGACATTATCCAAAATTGATATGAATCCTTAACCGGTAAAACAAGATACCTTCATGACAAAAACAATTAATCCTAGGAGCACAAGGCAAGCATGTTTAGTATGAATATACCAACATTAAAAATCAACTTCCAATCCATTAGCAAGTCCTAATAAAATTCTATCCATCACAAGCGATAAATGTTGATTCAACAACAAATGAAAATAGATCAAATCTACAATCACCATCCCCACCACCCCATTGTAAACAAAAGGAAAAGGTGGATAGAACAAGAACACAAAGAGAACAAAACATCTTATTGTTCGACAGAGCAATCTCGCTATAAATGAAACAAGAATGCAGCAACTAGTAAATATGATATTCAGCAGTTTTATTTTTTAATCAAAAATACAAAAACAGATCACCAACATGAAATCCTAAACACAGAATTCTAATAAAAGAAATAACTTTCAACAAAAGTAGAAGGCACAAGGAGCAAAATCCAAATCCACAAAAGTAAATGAGAAATTTTATTTCTCCACCTCCACCTCTTCTACAACGCAGCAAGAGGTGCATTCTTGGGTTCTCCTCCCCCCAGCACACCCCCCGCCCCCCCCCCCCCCCCCTTTTTCTTTCTTTCTCTCAAGTTTAGAAGGGCTAATTGCCCTAGCGTCCTTATCAAAGGAGAGACACAAGCGGCTAAATTTTGCCATTTACTTCATTTCTTCTCCTCTTCATATTGAATTTAGTTCTCCTAAACAGGAATTCAAACTCAGCAAATGCAGGCCTCCTCTATACACCTTCCTCAATGATTAATGAATCTCCCATATAGGATCTACTAGTATATGAGACATCTTCTTAATAGAGGTCTACCATGTTCCTTTTTCCCCTCCTCTAAATTTCCATGCTTTTATGGATGTTTATAGGTTTTGAAAATCCATGATCTCACCATCTACCCATTCTTGTGAGAGGAGGATGTGTCATTTAAGTCGGAGTTCATTGGCCCATTAGCGTTTATGGCCAGGGCAGACTTATCACGGTTAGAATGTTCATCAACTCAATTCACGTAGGATAGCCCATAATTTCAAAGATTACAGGCTGGGTCTATAATCGATATAGAGAGGCTCCAACTGTAGATGCGATAGGAATAAAAAGGGAAAAGTTTTGATTGGACAGGTTGAAAGTATTAAGCGTTAGATTACAGGACTTTTCTAGTGGTAACCAAAAAACTCTAGCTCAAATGGTAATTTCTTCTACAGTCTGGGACCTGGGTGGAGGGCGAGTTCACAGGTTCAAAACCCAGTGGATGCACACCCTTTTTTTTTTAAAGGATTTTCCTAGCAGCAGCTATTTGGGGCCTTTATGGTGACCATGATTTAGATTTTACAGGAAAAACTTGGAAAATAAAATGCACAGAATACACACAGAGCCACTCCTGTAAAGCAGCTCAACCAAAAAAAAACACCCAAAAGCCACTGCCTGGCTCAACTGAAGAAATCTCTTTAGCTTAAACTACCAGCCAAGACCCATGAAGATACAAAACCAACGACATCCAGAAGATAACACCCACACCACCCTTCACTAATACATGGCCAAAGTTATGCAACAGAAAATATCCACGAATGCCAAGTCAACTAAAGAAAACACCTCAGATTAAACTGGAAGACAGAAGGACCTTCAATAATTTTAAAAAAAAAAAAAAAAACCCAAAGAACCTTGACAACTTTCATACAGAACTTGTTTAATTGTCTTTAAAATACTTTCTCGTACTGCAAGTTAACAATAATTCAGCAAAATAACATTAATTATGGTTAAAAAAAACATGCCTCTTCCATCTCAATCCCCATATAAGACTAGCCTAGCTCTAATTAATGACTACTCAGCCATCACCTACTAAAAACCACCGCTTTCGACATGATAACTTCCCAAAAATTAAACAAATCATCACTTATTGTTCTTTTTTGAGTTACATAATGCCCTAAATCAAGTCTATAGTTTAAATAAATTTCTATCTTTCACTAATCTCGGCTTTATTCACTTTAACATCAACTCAGATCTCCCCCATCTTTGGCCACAACCTTAATTACAACTCATCTAGTTAAGGTTAGTGATGTCAGCTCTTTATTTGGCATATTCACTATTACAAGATGCTTTCAGACATAAAGCTTTCATCTTTTTCTTTTAATGTTTTTATCTCTATCCCCCCCCCACCCCAAAGATCATTTTTTTTTCGAATTTTACAACGAAATCAATACACACATAAATTTATCTCTATCCTCTTTCCCCAAACCCCACAAAAGTGGGAGCTTTGTACACTGGGTATGTAATAACAATCCTTGTGTCTCTTTGTATACATCAAATAAGTTCCCATAAAAGAAAAAAAGCTAGTTCAAATGGCTCCTTATAAATATACACAAACATACATATGTAATAACAATCCTTGTGGCTCTTTCTATACATCATCAAAAGCATAAAAGCTAGCTCAACTGGCACCTTCTAGTGTTTCAAACGAAGCCGCCAAGGCCCGAATCCCAGCTCCCCCAACTATCAAATTATCAACAACAAAAAAAAAAAAAAAAAATTCAAAAACCCACATAATTCTCCAGATATTTCAACCTATGCAAACCCCAAAATAATAAAAATAATAAAAATTCCTAGGAAACAAACACAGCCTAAACAACAGATAACACAAACAAAACCAATTACATTAAAAAAATTTATTAAGAAAAAAAATTAAACATAAAACATTAAAAAGGAAGATTTTTTAAGGAACAGAACTCTGACCTGTTCACACACAGATTTTCTTTCTTAGCTCCCCCTGCAAATTAAGAAAAAAAAAATTCGCATAAAAAATCAAATAAAAAGTATATATATAAAACTTTTGAATTTAAAATTAAAAAATAGAAATAAATAAATCAGAGAGAGAGAAACCCTAAAGCGAAGAGGAAAGGAGAGCTGTGTGTGTGTCAGAGAGAGAAGAATTTAGAAGTAGAAGATCGAGGTCGCTATTTATAGCCGCAATGAGTGAGAGAGAGAGAGAAGGGGGTTATGTTCGTGTGCGGTCGATATTTTTGTGGACGATAACACGTGGATGAGTTTTATTGGTTCGTGACGGAGCAGTTAATGTGAGTGTTTTTTGTTTGACCTTTGGGTTAGGGAGGTCAAAACTCTCTAGAACTGGCGTGTTGGAGTTTCATGAATTTTTTATTTTTTTTGTTGTTGTTTTGTGTGAGTCACGGAATAGGTGTGAGACACGTGGCATGTAGAGGAGAGAGTTGTTTGTTGTTGGTGGAGGTCGTGGTGGCAACATTACTAGATTTTATTTTATTTTTTATTTTTTATGAATCTATCAACCAAAAATTAAAATTTTTATGATAATGAGTCCAATAGAAATGGGTTTGATCGACTGTTATATATCTCTTGTCATTAAATTAGAGATTTCATATTCGACCTTCGTCTACATAATAAATTTATTGACATTTTAGCTTGATAATGAAGAATAATCATTTGCGTCATAAATTTGAAATATTACATTCTCAACACAAAAAAAAAAAAAACCATATGATTATTATTTTTCAATGCACTTCATATTAGGAAGATATGGTTTTAATGCTACTCATTAACTATGGGATTTAAACTGATAAGTAAAAACACTAATTAATAGTGGTAGAGCCAAAATTTTGGTTTGAGAGATAAAATATTGAAGACAATTTATATTCTAAAAGTAGGTTCTAGTTAGCTTACTTGATAAAGTCTCTGATAATTGAATAAGAAATTTGAGATTCAATCTCTGCCTACACCAAAAACTAATTGGTGTCTTAGTTTGATGATAATGAGTATCATTAAGAGCACACGTCATAGGTTGAAACTTTCTTATAAAAAAAATTAACTTCCAAAATATTTATTAATATAATAAAAAAGTACTTGATTTATTGAACAAAATATTTGATTAATATAGAATTATTTTGTAAGTTATAATTTGTTTTTTCATGTTGATTTCAACTTATTTTTGCAAGACTAATATTAGAGTTAGTGTGTGTGTATATATATATTTTAACTTTCTCTTTTTTTTCAAACAAGTAAAAAAAAAAAAAAAAAAACAATCACTCAAAATTTTAAAATGTCTTATGTATGCCTTGATTTTAAAAGATGTATGATGTTTTATTTTGAATTAACTTAAAAGTATCAATATTTGTTTTTTCTATCTTAAATAACATTTCCAACTATCAGAATCGGTAATTTGATCACAAAATAACTTAAAAAATATAGATCATTGTAAAAAATTTAATTTTAAATAATATATACAATTATGCACAATAGTTAGGAGATATTGATATAATATACCATTTTAAGAAAAAAAATTAATTTACTATAGTACATTAGGGGGGTTAAAAAGTACTTTCGATAAAAACAAACTTTGAGTTTGAAATATTAATTAAGAATTGGAATATAATTTCTTTTTAAATATTGGGGAATGAGGGACCTTGGGTGGGGCCAGGCTCCCTTCGCCCACCCTTGGCTATACGTATGGGTGGGGTTAGGCTCCCTAAAAAAATATATAAGATTTACAAACTTGTACATAAACTTACAATGATTTGGTCCTTGATCCTTAGGTCCTTTTGCTCAAGAAGTCAAATATGAATAAGAGCTTTCTATACCAATTTCCAACCAAAACAGAAAAAGAGCAAAAATTAGCACAAAACTCCACAACCCATTAAAGAAAAACCAAATCAAAGCAAACCCATAAACCAAAAACAAAGACTTACACTCTAAAGAAACTTGAACAACAAAAACTTTCCAACCAAAACAAAAAAAGAGCAAAAATTAGCACAAAAGCTCCATGACCCATTAAAGAAAAACCAAATCAAAGCAAACCCATAAACCAAAAACAAAGACTTACACTCTAAAGAAACTTGAACAACAAAAAAGAGGGAAAATAATATGGCAGTGGTAATGGGTGGTAGTGGAGGTCATCGATGGCCACGGTGGCTATGATGGTGGCAATGGGTGGTGGCTAGGGAGTAGATGACAATGGTGGGTCGGGGTTGCTACGGCGGTGGTGAGGGCAGTGGCTAGGGGTGGCGGCATGAAGGGAAAAGAGGTGTGGCGGCATTGGAGAAAGTGGGTCACAAAGTGAAGAAAGAAAAGAAGTGGGACACGAAGTGAAGAAAAAAACAAAGAAATAAGAAGTGGGACACACGAAGTGAAGAAATAAAAGAAGAAGTGGGACACGAAGTGAACAAAAGAAAAGAAAGAAAAAAAGAAAAGAAAAAAGAAAGTGTAGAAAAAAAGAAGAAGGAAAAAAGTGTGGGAAATGAAACTATTGATGAAATGTTGAAAAGATGAGCGAACATACAGCGACGTTTTCAACACGTCACTATAGAGTTTTTTGGATATGCTGTCTTTATTCACTACTTAAGACCTTCCTATAAACCAGATATGCATTGCTAAAACTATACTTATTGCGGCATTTTAAGAAACGCTGCTATTGTTTTGGGTTATAGCGACCTTTTTTTAAAACCTGTTGTTAAAGGCTCACTTTTAAGTGGTGTTTTTCAAAAACATCACAGTATACCACTAATAGCCCGTGAATTTAAAAATGTCGCTAAAAGTAACGCCACCTAAACCCGGATTTCTTGTAGTGCCAGGAAGTGTTAATTAAGTAAGTTACAAGATTTTTAGTGGTGACCTATTTTGAATCTTTGATATTATCCCTCAACTTATAGAGATAGGTACATTATGAAAAGATTTTTAAAAAAGAAAACAAGAAAGAGCAATATCTACATTGTTTTGGAACTTTGTTTCCTATTGCCATTTTGCCTCGATTTATGGGGTAGCAACTAGTGGGGTTAGTTCTTGGTAAATTTAAAGGAAAAACACCCACACGTAGATTCCATAATAGATGTAACATTTAATTAGAAAAAAAAAAATTTCACTAAAGACATCTTGTATAATATGAATTAAGAAAAAATAAAGATGTTCACTAGAAAGATATTTTAAGTGAGTAAAACCTACACCTAGGTTTGTTAAGCCAACCTAAGTTTAGGATATTTTAAGGCATCAAGTTTAGTTTAGTTAAAAAAAAGGGTTTATAGACTTTTTAGTTTGTTTTGACTTAGATGTGATAAATCTCACTAGATTCACTTTTGTAACTTAAAATTTTCAAATACCAAGGTTTCCCCATAAGACTTAAAAAAAACTTTTTATTTATTTATTTATAATGCGGAGTATTTATTGTCTTAACAAGCAAAGGAAAGTGTTGCATTCATAAACAGCAATATATTTTAAAACCCTAATTTTTTGGGGGATAAAAAAATTCACTTTCATTCATTTATTCATTCCAGACAATTTCATATAAGTTTATGATGAAAATAATGAGTTATAAGAGAATGGAGGAGCAGGTTTCACTCTTTTATTTTAGGGTTATTTCACTTCAAAATCAATTTGATACAATACAAGACATAATATAACAAGTATAAATGATATTTTTTTTTCTTATGTTTAATCCCCCCCCCCCCCCCCCCCAAAACAAAAAAAAAGCTAACATATATGTTAACTTTCTATATTATAACTTACTCAAAAAAAAAAAAAAATTCTATGTTTTAAATTTCTTATTTTAAACTTTCGTTTTTGGGATGAAAAATTAAAAGTTAAGAATTATATATGATACTAATAAATAAGATTATTTACCTTAAATATACAACGTGGGAATAAGTTTATGGGCAAAAGAGAAAAAGAGTAGTTTAATAATGATTGATTTTCAAGAGATGATTTTAAAAAAACCATGATGAGAAGATGGAATTTCTTTTTAAAATATACGAGAGAGAGAGAGAGAGAGAGAGAGAGAGAGGTTCCATCCATTTTCAGCTAAACATAGCCCACATTTACACACACACACACACACACAAATATATATATATATATATATATAGGATTTATTTTAGTTGAAACTACATTGCTAATCTTTGAAGTTTGCTATGTGAGCGATTTTTTGTCCACTGAGTTTCAAATGAGCGCAATTAATTCCTAAGGTTTCAAAAATATGCATTGTTAGTCTTTCTATTTTAGCAATCGCTAGTCTTAATGCTTATATAACTAACTAAACAATGACGTGACATCTTTTCAGGTGACAATGACAACTTTTTTTAATTAAAAAATTACACATGTATTGGTTTAATGGACAATGCATTCTAATATGGGTTTTCCCAAATTATATCCAATAGTTTGAATACGATGCTTAACTTGACGGAGAGTGATAGAGAGATAACTAAGCTCTAACCCATGCAGGTTTCGCCCCACACGAAGGCTCTGCTTCACAAATTGCATAGCATAGTTCATGTTATGATCCTAGTATCTCATATGGATTAAGCATAAGCTTAACCATGTGTTTATAAGCTCTTAGATACCCTCCCCTTAGAAGCCAGTTTTCAATGGTAAATTCTACCCATGGGTTTGTAACAGTTGAACAGCTCCATTCACAATGCTACTTTTAAGTTCAAGTTGTTACTTTTAGTCTTTTAACCCGAGACCAGCCATAGAATCTGTTGGACAAAGGTTTTGGATCACAAGTACTCCATTATTGACTGCAAAGCCATCATTAAAACCATTTGTAATGAAATTGCAGTTGAAGTTCATCATCTATCATTCTAAAAAACAGAAGGAAAAAAAAATCCTCATCTATCACACAAACATGACAACTGATAAGGTATTAAATATAATACAAACCAACTTAATATTTTTTGTTTTTATATATAAATAGAGTTATCCTCAACTACGATTTCGAAATTATATGTTCAATTGAGCTAGACGATTTGTGAGGTAGAGACGTTGTGTGGATTAGGGATCAACTCTCTCTCTCTCTCTCTTTAGAGATGTAACTTTTTAATTAAAGAAATTTGGACATCACTTAAAAAAACATTATGTCATTGTTCTATTAGCTACATAGATATTAAGACAAAGAGTAGTTAATATAAAGATCAATAGTGCTCATTTTTTAAATTTCAAATACCAGTAGCACTTGTTTGAAACACGAGGGGTCAAAAGCACTCACGTGGCAAATTTCAAAAAACAACAATGTAGTTTTGCCTATATTTTACCTTGGATGGCTATTTCAAGGACAATAAAAGATTCTTCTAATTTTAAGGGATTAAAATAATGCTTGACCCATATTTGAGAGACTGTAACCAAACGAAACACAAGGAACATAATTTCCAAACAAAAGAATTAATGAAAGTACACGAAAATAATAGAGCAATGAAAGACCAAAGCAATTTGTTTTTTGCATAATAAAGACAATAACATTAAATAAAAATTTATTGATGATTATTATTTAAGCTGCAATAATTATCCATAAAAAAAATAAAAGAACTGCAATATAATTAATAATATTTAAAATAGCATTAAGTACGATTTGGCCTTAAGTACTATGATTTTGTTTAAAATAATTATAATATTTAAAATAGCGTTATCCCATAAAAAATATTCATGGTAGGATTATTTATTAGCTAATAAGTTGAGCATCAAACAAGAAAAATATGTTTTTTTTTTCTTCGCATACAAAAAACATGAAAAATGTGGGTTTCAATTAACTCAACTGGTAAGTTTATGATGGTTGAATAAGAAATTTATAGTTAAATCCCTGCATGCCTATACCAAAAATCGATTTGTGTCTTGGTTTGACAATTAATAGCACAATCATCAGAAGCAGACGTTATAGATTAAAACTCTATTAAAAATAAAAACAAATGAAAAATATTAATGTCATACATATATAAATGTATCCTTATATATGTGTGTGGAATATATAAATAACATTTATAATATAAGTGCATTTATATGTATGCATGTCTATCAAAAGTATATTTAATTATATTATAACTAAATAAAATATATGAACTTTACCATGTGATATTCATCTAATTTCAATTATATAAAAATTATAACAAAAGGGAAAAACAAAAACATTGAACAATATAAATAAAAATATTAACTGTTCATATTTAACCATGTAAATATTGAATAGTGAGAATTTATATAGATTCAATTGATACTAAATGGAGTCAGGAACATAGACTAAATTATATTTGATGGTTATATGGCAATTTTATAGCATTTATATTTATTTTTTAGTATGTCATAGATTTGAGTATAATTTGATCTAGTTACAGTATTTATTTACAGAAAATTTTTATGCTTCCAAAATCCATATTTTAATAATACACTTATAATTAAATTTATAAATACTGTAGGGACTGGGTTTGAGCACTTCTACTGTTGAGTGAGTGGACTCAAACTCAGCTAGCCCAATACAATGAATTTGTAGAGGATGGGTTCAAGAACTAGGCCCTAGTAAGCGGACAACGCCCAATGCGGTGCTCACCACCATTCGAGCAAAGACGAGTTGAAATCATCCTCAAAAATCTGTTCTCGGCCCGGTCCGAGGAGCTTCATGGTAGTCCTCCTCTCCTCCGAAAAGTCCCTTCTTTTATTTGTTTCTTCTCCTAATATAGTCCTCTTCTAACAATCCCTTTCCTCCATTTGTTGATCATCTATGCCTCTTTCTGACAGCCCGTCCCATTAGCCACCTTATCAAAACTCCCAGTGAGTTGCAGCAACCAAGACAATGCTGCTCAGGGGTAATTTCCCCATTAATGCTGCCTGAACATTAGTTGTACGCATTTAATGTGGAAGTGACAGTTCAATCCTGGTTTTGCTCCTCGACCATTCTTCCACGGCTGATGTGTTGTACTTGGTCCTTCTCCTTAGATACCCCGGAGGGCTACCTATGGTAGCCCGTTACTTCCTCCTCCCATGGTCTTGCTTTGCCAAGGACATGACTGTCCTTGGCGAGAGCACTGGGCTTCCTCCTCCTTGGCATAGGCCTTGGGCTTGGTATAAAGTGGGCCACTGGGTTGCCAAATTCTCCGGCCCCACAAATACTATTCAAGAAAAATATTTTGTTAAACTTTTTTAAGCGTTATATCAAATTACTTTCATTCATATGTTCAAAGTCTCAATTTGTAAAATAAAATAGATATATTGCAATGCTAAAACAAAGTGTACATCTGCATAAGTTACTATGATTAAAAACAATCTATTTTGTTCTTTTATTTGCAGAATCATGCATGTGAAGATAATCTCATAATGAGGAACACTTACAAACATGCAATTTATAAGATAACATGCTAAAACAAAGTTTACATTTACATTAGTTACTATGATTAAAAACATTCTATTTCGTCTTTTATTAGTATAATCAAGTATGCATTTGAAGATAATCTCATAATAAATAATGCAGTTACAAACATTTATGGCCTGTTTGGATAGGGGGGGAGGCGGGGGAGTAGAATAGAGTTAACTAAAAATAAGCTAATTTTGTGCCAAATCTACTCTACTCTACTCTCCCTCCCTCCCCCTCAATCCAAACAAACCATTAAGTATGCCGCTTGTCAGTGGTATGGAAAATAACAAAATGACGTGGACTTCAATATCAGGAATGTGTCATAATATTTTGATTATCTCCCTATTTTGCTCCCTTTTAAAGAGACTAATTCAGAAAAATCTATGATGATTGTGTCATGAGTAATTGTTTAATCATTGTACAATTTAGAAACCATAAAATTATACAATTGTAACACAATTTTGAAATCATAAAATTATACACTTGTAACACAATTTTGAAACCATGGAGTTTTAAATGTTCGACTAGTTGCTTTTCAAAACTAAATGATGTGAACCTCAATCGATACGCTTTAAAACCTAACAAACAATATTAGAATAATTGCCCAAGAAAGCTAAAATTCATATTTTTGATAGAAAACCCCGACCCAATGTCTATAAATAAAACACGAACCAAATGTATAAAGTAACAAACCTCAACCCAATGATTATAATTGAATCACGAACCGAAGGAATAAAATTTGAATGCCACAAAGAAGAATCCTTGATAAGTTCACAAGTTTTTTGAAGAAGCAAATCTCATGTTTGTCTTGATTTTCATCCCAAAATTAATCCCTTGATTACAATGAGTGCATGCTATTTATAAAACGTGGCTAAAATAGGGAACTAGATAATAAAAAAAGACTAAATAATAGAAGCCAAAAATTAAGGTTAATTTGGTTTGAAATCAGTAGTTCCTCCATGCCAAAAATAGACTGAAATGGGCAAGGAAATCACGTATAAGGAAGGCAAGTCAATCATCCAATTAATTGGTATGGAACTGGAAAATCAATTAGCCATTAATCCACACCATTGCTACGGAAATTACTCCTAATTAAGCAAGATCAGCCCTATCAATAGCTTGGATTAAATTTATTATGCCTTCATTTTCCTTTGGGCCAAGCTTGGAATGCCCCGTTCTAGAATCAGCCCGAATCTCTTGAATCAGCCCATTAAGTGCTTCTTTGATTTTCTTAGATCTTGCTCTAGTAATAGGCTTAACTAGAATATGCAATGAATCATTTAATGGTGCTTGTTGATTCTCATCACTAAAAGTATACAAAGACCAATAAAGTTTGCACCTTTTTCAATTAACTCCCTCCCTAATCACTTTGGTAGGATTGTTTATTAACTAATAAGTTTAGCATAAAACAATAAAAATATGATTGTTTCTTCACAAACAAAAACACATGAAAAATATAAATGTATATATACATATATTGTCATATATGTGTGCGGAATATATATTACGTACACTGATGCACATAAATTCTCTTTTTTTTTTTTTTTTTTGGTTACCACCAAATAAAAATCACATCCAGGCAAGCCTTGTAAAACATATTGTCGCCATGTTTGCTAGTCCTCAACTTCTTGAAGCACTAGTTGAGGAGCAACTTGGACGTGAATATGTTTAATCATCTTTTTTAATGTCGCAATATCATCCATGATGGGGACGTTCTCCAAGCTAGTCGAGCGATGTGTCTGAATTAGCTTTACTCCTTGATTTGATTCTAGAAAAAGGATTACCTTCCTGAAACCTTGCTTCCATGCCTCATATAATGCTTCTCTGGTTGTGGATAGCAGGTTGTTCTCATCATTGCAGGAATGCCATGAATAACAACCTTTATGAATGGACTGGCCTAAACAATTTTTGATCACAAAGGCACCTCCATTCCAATTAGTTTCGCGAGAACGCTTTTTTGTATCAACTATAATTATTGCTTGCCAATTCTGATATTGGCATGTAGTTTGGTTTCCAAGAGTTGCAGCAGTTGTTGAACCAATTTGGATACAGTCATCTAAATCTGTTTTCCATTCTGTCAGGAGGTATCTAGTGCTTGAAATGGCTTGTTGAACATCAGCAGTTTCATTTTCAAACATAACCTTATTTCTATAGATCCAAATCACCCAAAGAGTGGCACTAATATCTGTAAGAACGTTATCTTCCTGTCCATTACCTGCTTTATATTTTTCAAGAGTGGTTATCAACCATTGTCGGACAGATGGAATAGCATTAGATCGAGAGTTTCGTGGCAAGGCAAACCATAAAGCTCTAGGAAAAGGACATTTGAGGAAAAGATGGTCCAATGTTTCATCTTCTTGATCACACATTACACATTTGGGGCTAACAATAATTTGTCTTCTGATTAGCTCCATTCTAGTCGGTAGCCCATTGTGTAATAATTTCCATAAGAACAAACATAAATTCTCTTGTTATGTGCATTTATATTTGTGAATGTCTAGAAAAAAGTATATTTAATTATATTTTAACTAAATAAGATATGTGACTTTTACCATGTGACATTCATATAATTTGAATTATATAAATAAGTAACAAAAAGGGGAAAAAAAAAATTCAACAATGTAAATAAAAATATACAATGTTTATGTTTATGTGTAACCATGTAAATATTGAATTGTGAAAATTAAAATTATATATATATATATATATATATATTTCAATTGATGCCAAATGGATTTAGGAATATAAATAATGAGAATCAACAAGCACCATTAAAGGATCCATTGCATGTTCCAATTAGGCCTATTACTAGAGTTTGATTCAAGAAGATCAAAGAAGCACTTAATGGGTTGATGCAAGAGATTTGGGTTGATTCTAAAACGGGGCATTCCAAGCTTGGCCCAAAGGAAAATGAAAGCATAATAAATTTAATCCAAGCTATTAATAGGGCTGATCTTGCTTAATTGAACGTAATTTCTGTAGCAATGGTGTGGATTAACGGCTGATTGACTTTCCAGTTTCAGACCAACTAATTGGATGATTGTCTCGCCCTCCTTAGGCGTGATTTTCTTGCCCATTTCAGTTTATTTTTCGGCATTGAAGAGTTGATTAATAACTTTCCAGTTCCATACCAATTAATTTTCTGATTTACTACCAAATTATTTTAATACTATTTAAAGTATGGTGCGTTGCACGACTTTAGAATAAAATTTATGGACTATTCTACTAAAGTAAAAAAAATAAGAATGTATATATATTACAAGTAGTAATTATAAAATAAAATATTTTATTAATATTCTTGAAATTATATTAGTAGTTGACACTTTGAAAATTTTAGTAGAGTTTAAATCTTTAGGACCACTTAAACCCAACATTTTCCCTTTTCAGATTATAGTCCTGATTTCTTAAGTTTCTAAAAAATCTATTTTTCTCTGTTTCTTATGTTGATGGCTTAAGATTGTTTGAATCAATACATGTTTTGGAAAAGATGAATAGTGAACCTTTAGAAGATATCCAAATTTGGATTATAATTGTTAACCTATGTTTAACAATAATTGTTAGATTATGTTTAACAAATATTGTCAAATTATATTTAACAAGAATTGTCAAATTAGTCAAATTCATCAAACATAATTTCACCCATAAGCCTTTTGGCATATGAGTTTTATTGATGTGAGTAGTGCCCATTCAAGATAATGTATCTCTTAATTACAATCCCTTATTTCAAGGGAAGAACCTTTAATTCCAACCACGTCATCTTTATACATAAGTTTATTTATTTTCATGTTTAAGTGGATATGTGTTTTTATTTATTTGTGGTTGCACCTAATAATTTATTTAGGTTGCCTACGTACGCTTGGCGGGGATCAAGCCAATTCGTAGTTCTTAATTTGAGGTTTTAGATTTAAAGTCCTTAAATTGATTTTGTCCAATTTAAATGGTGGACATTTAAGTTAAATACTTTGTATTTAATCAAGCATTGACTTAATTTTGCTTTTGGGGTGAGATAATTGATTTTAATCTCAAGGATAAATCAAGGTCCATGTTTTTATGGATATTGACCCAAGGATTCTCTCTTTGAGAGGTTGAATGCCCAATCAATGTTTCCTTTCTTTCATTTACTTCTTTGTAGGAATTTTGATTGAGGTTCCCAAATTTAATTAAGGGAAAAAAAACTCTTTTGAAGCAATTTTATTATTTATATTTTTTGTTATGAATATTGGGAAATAGAAAATTTCCTTAATTCAATTTTATGGTCATTTTGTGAATTATTAACTCCAATCTTGATTAAGAAATTATGAATCCCAAAGAATTAGTCATGTTGGATTTTGAAGGAATTAAAATCCTTATTTTTTTTAAAATAATTTTGGGAGTCAAGGACTCCAATATTTTGGTAGACTCCATTAAAATGGTAGGGTCAAGGACTCCATTAATTTGGTAGAGTCAAGAACTCCATTAAAATTGTAGAGTCAAGGACTCCATAAATTTGGTTGAATCAAGGATTCCAATTAAATTGGTAGAGTAAAGGACTCCATTAATTTTTTAGAGTCAAGAACTCCATTAATTTGGTAGAATCAAGGATTCCAATTAATTGTAAAGGTTCATGTATGGAGTTATGAACTACTCATGAAACCCAACCTTATTTGTTTTACCAAATAAAAATTCAGATTTTAAGAAGGTTGAGAGAGGGAGATTTTGGTAATGCCAAGATGAGAGAAATTTTATTTGGTAATTCTCAAATTGGATCTACGAGTCAGGGACTCATATCTAAAGCTTTATGAATGGAGTTAGGAACTCCCCATGAAACCCGACCCCATTTGCTTGTACCAAACAAAAATTCAGATTTGAGAATGAGGGAGAGAGAGATTTAGAGAAGAAAGAGACTGATGAAATCCCGTATACAAACCCATGCTTCTTATTCGTCTTTTGCTTGATGTTGCTCTCTCTGTCTGTGTCTCTCTTTTTTCTTCTCTTTGTGTTTTTGCTGTGTGTGTGCTTCTCTCTCTTTTTTATTTTATTTTTTATGGGTAATGACATTAAGCCATCAATTTGACAAGACTTAACCTCACTTCTTTTGCAAGTGAGTGTGAGGTTATTTAATATATATATATGTGTGTGTGCGCGCGCGCGCGCATGTCATCTTTTTTTTTTTTTTCAATTGTTGACTTGTTAATTTTGGAGAGGGCATTTATTATTGGTCCCACAAACTTGTCCAAAATTTATATTCTTTTATAAATCTTGTTTGAACATTTTTCTATGTAAACAGATTTTGCTTTTAAATTTCATATTTCAACATATATATTTATTTAACTAATTGTAATTTTCCTTTACCAACAAAAAAAAAAAAACTAATTATAATTTAGTCTTGTAAGTCTAGAAATTTTTTTGGTGCATAAACACTTGCCTCAAATTTTGTTTGCTAATGTAAATTAAGCCCACCTAAAAATATTAAATTACCCAACTTCATTTAACATCACTAAAAAACTAGAAAATCAATATTTCATATTCCATGCTTCAGTATCTACATGGTTAAACATAAACATTTTGTTTTTATATTTTTATTTACATTGTGGATTGTTTTAATTTTCCTAGCTATGGTTTTCGTATAATTTGAGTATCGCTCGCCTCACAATGTAGCTCATAAATCTTGTTTTTATATTTTCCACACACCTATATAACAATATGTGTATTTACAATTGAGAGAACATTAGGTCCGGGCGTGGCGTAAAACCAGTGTTTTACGCCACGCCAATGAGAGCTCGACACGTCAAAAAAAAAAAGAATAACACAAAAGCCTTCACGCAGAACCTCCACACAGCAAAAAAGAAAAAGAAAAAAGGCTCCCACGCACACAGCTTCCTTCAATCTCCTTCATGTTCACAAAAAGCCTTCACGCCGAACCTCCACAACCGGCTCGCACGCTCGCCGTTCAGGCCATTTTCTCTGCTTCCTCTCTTCCTTCACACGCTGAACCTCCAACACCGCCACACAGATCGCCAGAGCGGAACGATTTCGAAGAGGAAGAGTTCGCCGGAGCTTGGAAACAAACCGGAGCCGCTAGGAGCTTTTTTCTGAGGGCTGGGTTTCTTTCTTCGTTCTGTTTGGAGAGGGGTTTTAAGTGTGAACTTAGTCTTCTTTCTTCGTTCTGCTCTGGCGATCAGGCTGTGCGGTGGTGGAGGTTCGGCGTGATGAAGGAAGCAGAGATTTTGGAGTGGGTTTGCTTTTCTTTGTGTTCTGTTTTGTGAATAGCGTGAGCTTTGGCTGTTTGGAGTGGGTTTTAATTTCATTTTTGACGTGTCGAGCTCTCATTGGCGTGGCGTAAAACGCTGGTTTTACGCCACGCCCGGACCTAATGTTTTCTCATTTACAATTATATATTTTTGATGTGAAGTAAAACTTCATACTAAAAGTGTGGCGGGCAAAAAGTAGCGAAAAGGCAATCAGTAAATGATGGTTTTTGATTTTACTACAGTTCACTCACTTAATTAATTTGTAGAGATGGGATGCAAGGTTAACATTAAAATACCCATTATGTAAAAAGGAATTTCCGGGTTAAACTTTGATATGAGTATAAGTAATCAATTTGAATTCTCATTGAAATTTGCTAAGTGTTCGTCCTTGGATTCAGTCTGAGGATAGAATTACAACTGAATGATCTTTTTTCTTTCTCCTTCCCTTTTTTCAACCTCCCCTTGACCCAAGTGCTCCTTGGCTTTATATAAGTTGCAAGGATGCATCTGAATCTTACATTTGGAGGGTTGAGATCAGATTCTCTTGATATTTGTCCCATCAAGATCTTACTAGAAGACTTCTACAATAAAATATGAGCTGTGATAGACACTGTTCATGGTCATTTCTCCATTAATGCGGCCAATTAAGTGGTTGCAGTACATTTGGGGATGGCTTCCTTGTTCTTCCCTTTTCTTCTCTTCCTTGTTCAAGACCAAATTACCATTGTCTCCCATAGGGTTGCATCGTGTTACCTTCATTCCGGAGTCTCGGCCTTCCCGAGGTCAAGTAGGCCCCCTCGGCATTGTCAACAGTAGCATCATCCCAAACTCCTTACTTGTTAAACAAGTCCTCTTCGTTTAGTTCCCCTCTTTGGAATTACTCTAATTACCTCCATTAACTACCTTTGATCCTCATCCCCCACACTAAGAAAAACCATGAATTAACATAGAAATTTTATTTTTTAAAAAATACATAAAACAAAAGCAATCACATTTTTATTGTTCCATGCGGTGTTCGTTAGACATATGGGTGGAAAGTTAATATTTATAACAAATTTTATAAAGTTATTTATATTTAATTCCTTTCAAATGTGTTTTTAATACCTTGAAACAAATGGCTTAGGGCTTAGGGTGTGTTTGATATGTAGGTGTTTTATTTTAAAAAGTTGAATCCGGTACAACTTTATTATTTTTTATTAGAGGAGAGATAATTTTGTTGCTTGCTTGTCTAATCATGAGGAGCACAGGTTGTTTAAAATATTTACAATAATGCCATTGAGCATCATTGTTTAAAAACTGAAAACTGGTAAGAGAAGATTTCTAAAATCAGTGTTTAAACTTTAAACACCCTAAATTGAGCAATGTTGTTCAAACACTCTAAAAAAAACACCCTTATCAAATGCTTTTTTTTTTTTTTTTTAAACTATAGTTTTTAGTGTTTAAATACTGAAAATTGTTGTTTGAGTTATATTACCAAACAGTTACTTATTTTGTATCTTATTTATTCTGCCCTTAATGTGAACACTTGATTTTATTATATCATATATTTGTGATTTTTTGTTAGGAACATATTTGATATAATTATTGTGAGGACGGGCAAACCAAGCACCTTTATTTGGTTATGGGCCACGTTCGAGGACGAGCAGATACCCGAGGATGGTTAAAGGGTTTGTATAAACCTAAGCCAATAGACCGAGGAGAAAAGAGGAGAGTGACGAAGCAATTAAGGTTTCCAAAGAGCTGAACCACCTCGGGAGAGCTTTAGGGAGTCAACCATTTTGGAAAGATAAGCTTCAAGGTAAATAGCAAAGCTGAACCAACAACGAAATAAGAAATATATTGGAAGGAGACTGTCACCACCACATTAAATGCATTGCACCAAATGAACTTGCCGCATTTATGAAGAAATGACACCTGAATAGTGTCATTTCAGCTCATAGCTCCTCTTATATCTTCCAGGAGGGTCTTAATGGGACAAGCATCCAAGAGATTTCCTAGAAAGTAAACAGGTGGAGGGCTGAGATGTAGAGGGGAGAGACTATAAATGGAAATGGCCACCATAAAAATGTGGCATGGAATTTGAGAAGAGAATACTTTGTAAAACAGATAAAACTTGATTAATATAAGAACACTTCATCCTCGGACAAGTCCGAGGAACATTATTTTCATCAATTTGTGCATTTAATCATGTTATTTTGGATCCTATTTGTTAAGGCCTGCACTTAATTGGCTAAGTAGTTTTCTTGTGAATCCTACTCTCTAACAAATTCATTGTTTTGGGCTTATTGGACTAGCTTCCACTGTCCTTGGTGGGATGAGGTTCTAATTACCACTCTTACAATTATGAACAAGAAATGTTTATGCTTCTAGAATACACCCCCCCCCCCCCCCCCAACACACACACACACACACACACACACACACACACACACACACAGATAACGTGGGTTAGATATTTTAAAAATATGTTTTTGTCCTTAATTGTTTTTTGCAATATATCTTAATTAATTTTGGATACTAATAATAGTGTTGAAATTAAGGAAAAATGGACATGAAGAGTCATATTTAATTGGCCTACTAACAAATATAGTTCAACTACGTAAACAGCTTTTTCACAAAAAAAGAAGAAGTAAACAACTAAATAGACCCTACTAAAATAATATTCCTTTACAACACCTTATTTATTTTACACTCCCACTTAATAATATACTAGCCTCATGTATGCACGGAGCGCGTGCAATGAGACTAATGTGTGATATATATATATATATATATATATATATTTTGAGAAGATCTAGAATCCATATGTTAGTAGTACACTTATAATTAAATTCATAGATACAATTCAAGAAACGTATTTTGTTTATTTATAAGTGTTAATATAAAATTTCTTTCATTCATATGTTCGAAGTCCCTATGGACGAACTTCTTCTATGGATGAGTAATCGAACCCCTATAAGAAACAATCTTGTAATGAGGTTTTTTATTTTTATTTTATTTTATTTATTTTATTTCTGTTTTTAAGTTGGATACCAATATATCATAATGTGAACTTCAATAATATTATTTAGCTAGCTATCACATAAACACACATTCACACACACACATACACATATATAATATTTATGTCTATATTTTCCAAGTCTGTTACATGTGGAAAAACCTGTCACATTAACGAAAATCATGAATTATGAACTTATGATAATATTTCCAATATTTAAATTTTAATTTTTAATGCAACAATGGAGCTGGGTTAGGGACTTTTTTTTTTTTTTTTTTTTTTTGGTGGAGGAGCTGGGTTAGGGACTTAGGGGCATTACCCCACAATTTGTTAAAAAGTTTATAATGTGTGTGTATATATATATATATATATTGTAATAACCTTTCCAAAAAAAAAAAAGAGTTCGCCTCCAAAAAAAAGGTCTTGCTGCCCAAAGTCTTCCCCCCCCTTCCTTCAAATGGCCCTCTTATAGAAGAAAGATTTTTTTAACAAAAACAAGTTGTCTATTTTTAATCGAAAAAATAAAATAAAAGATTAATGCTAAAATAATGCTTCTCCCTTTTACCTTTTTTCATCTTGTCTTGTGAGTTTGGATTGTTGGTTTCAATTAGCGAGTGTTTAATAAAAAATAGAAACAACTTTTTATTGTACCTTTTTAATTATGGATCATTTTTGGCTTTTAATGACTTTTTTAGAGATAATTACAATATGCTGCTAATCCCGCAGTTTGAACCCTTCCCCCCTAAACCCCCAAAGCACTTTGTACATGAGGAGGTGTCAATTCAGTTACAAAGCCTTTGACTTGGTTTTTAATGACTTCATTGGAACAATTGTAATTTTAATTTATTTGCTTATGACTTATGAATACTAAGTATGATTTAATAATGCACAAAGCATAAGCATAACATTTTTTAATTTAAGCATGAGCATAACATTGATTATGAAAATACCTGTGAAAACTCGTGTCACTAGACTTATTAAATTGGGAAAAACTAAGCATCCTAGTTACTAATTCATAGAACTATACATGTGTAACACAATTTGGAAACCAGTAGTTGCTTTTCAAAACCCAAAGTATACACTATTCCAAAAAAATAAGACAAATAAATAAAAATAAAACAAAACCCAAAAGTATACACAAACCAATGAAATTTGCACCTTTTCCGTTTAACTCTCTCCTTGTTCACTTTGATGATTTGTGCGATATTTGCCTTGCTTATGCTAGATATATGTGTAGCATAACAAAAAAGAAAAAAAAATAGCATGTAGTTTAATTGAACTAGAGTTTGGGGATAACAATGAGGCAGGATAGAGTTAGATCAAGGGTGCCTTGTCCTCGTCTTGTGCACTATTTGAGACAAAGAAAATCTATGCAGGATAAGAGAGGGGTGAGTTGGAGATATTGTCATTCACAATGAAACATTTTTTACATTAATGAAGTAGAGATGAAAGAGAATGTATTAATAGGAGTGAAAGTTCTAAATGAGAGAAGAAAAAAGTGTTTTAGGAGACAGTAATAGAATATGTAAAAAATAGTAATAATTAAGATTTGTATAAAAAAAATTAACTTTTAAATATAAATAATTTGCAATACATATTGAATAAAAATATATATTCACATTTGTGGTGGGGTGAGGCAGGACATGGGTCATAGAGAGGAAAACCTCGGCCTCATCACCTCTCTAATACGAAAAAACTCGTGCGGGACAAGACAAGTTAAGTGGGTTGAAAATTTTTTGCCATCCCCGTGAACCAACCTTTGAAGTATAAGGGCATTCACATCAGACTAAGAGCCTTTTTAGTTAAATTTGATCAAAAAAGTTATTTTAGCTAACTAATTTGCAAATACGCTCACATCGAATTCAATATTCTATCATTATTTAATATGTTTCTCTCTCCATACTCACTAATTTTTGCTCTCTATCTCTCTCTCTTTCTCTCTCTAAACCACTGTAAAAACCCGCTCTCTCAACATAACTCCATCACAACCCAAATCAACAATCAACATCCTTCATTGTGAGCTCCACCATGAACCCCACCATCATTGCTTCTCCACGAACCTAGGTTCAGCTTCAACCACCAAGCACAATCTAACCCAATCATCTATGAAACCCACCATCAAGCACCAAACCCAATCGCGCCACTTTCAATCACCAAGCACTACCAAACCCACCAATCACCGATTACCTTTGAAATCCATCCACCACCATCATTGAACAGATCTGTGCATGAGAGAGAGAGAGAGAGAGAGAGAGTAAATAAATAATTTAATTTAGCACTGGCAATGAACAATGCCAGGTAAGTCTCGTGTGATACTATTCATTTGCAACTTTTCTCGATATTACGTTGTTCATGATGTAGAGCATTTTTTGGTTGATTAGTCAAATGTTTTGCTAGTTTTAGCCTATGACGAGATTACTGTGTTTAGTCAAATTTTTACTGATTTTCATCTGAACCCACTATAAACATTATTTTTTTTTTACTTTCCACTAATAATCTACCACATCAGCAACCGTGAAATTTGTAATGATTATAGATTTCTCATATAATTAGGTTTGATTTTTGTCCCCTTCAACATTTCTTTCTTATTTTGGCTGTAACTTTTCACAATTAACGTGATAACAAATAGCTTTCCATTTATATTACATTGCCTATATATAAACACAAATAATTATGGAAAATATGGCTGTAATAATAATAATTGTATTAATAATATTGACTTTGCAAAAAAAAAAAAAAAAAAAAAACGTATATATTAGCTTCAAAACCCTTTTCTTTCTCATTCTCTCAACAAAAGCTTTTGTTCCCGTTCCATGAAGCCCAAAAACCTTAGCCACAACAAAGCCGAAACCCAAACCCACAATATATCTCCACTCACTTTCTCGTCTCGCTGCTGCTAAAAATCTTTCACCGACATTAGTTCTGTACCCTAGATTCCATTAACCTAATTTTGTAGAAAAAACCCAAAAAACAAAATCCCTTAAATATTTTCTATCACACTTTCCCTTTTCAATTTCCCGAGAAAATCGCTGGAATCGTTTTCGCATTGAGCAAAATCGTATTGGGCAATTTTTGTTAGGTTTTGTTGTTTCCACTTTCGGTGAAAATCTCAACGGTTCTGTATATATTTGAATTGTTTTTCGCCGGGTTTCCGAGGGGTTTGAATCCGTGGCGGAGATTTAAGGGTTTTGTGGAGGATCGAGATTTTTGAATTGGGTTTTGGAATTTGGGGCAAAATTTTTTAGGGTTTTTTGTGTGTGTGTGTGTGTTTTTTTTTTGGATTGAGAAAGTTGTTAGAGATGGGAAGCGTCGATGATCAGACATTCAATGTGAATTTTACTACCGATGGCGTTGGGAAGCTGAGGGAGGTAGTGAAGGAGAAGCTGATGGAGTTCACGGATTTCAGCGATGATCATCTTGTGGTATGAGCAGTTTTTATTGTTTGTTTGGCTTTTTTGGAATCTGGGTATGCTATAAAATTTGTATTATATGTGTAATGGTTTGTTTATCTATTGGGTTTTGTGTGTTTTAGAGAATTTGTGATTTAAAATTTGGTTTTTGATTGGTTTTGGGATATGGGCATTTGGATTGGTTCTTTGTTGTTTATGTTGTTATATTGTGTTTGATTCATTTGAATATACTGTTGGGAAGGAATGTAGAGTAGAGATGCTGTAAACTTGAGAGAGACTAAAGAAGTTATGTATTATTTCAGTGTCTGGTTTTAAGAAAAAAAAATAGAATTGCCGAGTATGAGGTGTGAAGAAGAGGTGAATGGTTGTTCAACTATTTCTTTCGCAATTTTGTGACTCAATTTCATTTTCTACTTGCTATTGGTATATCTTGTTGTTTATAGCAAATTTCGTGATCGAGGAGTTTGGAATGTGGAGAGGGGTGGGTCGGAAAAGAATGGGTGTTGCTGCCTAGTGAGGGTTTTTCCAGTATGTTTGTTGTTGTGTATTTGGAATAAGGGCAAGAAGAGTGTGCTCAAGATTGTTGAGAGTTAACCCCGGTGGTGGGCTCATTGCTCTAGAGGTTCTAGGTTCAATCCACCACAGTATTGGTCCATGGGGTTTCTACTTGCTCTCTATTTAGTTAATATTCTTTTATTTAGGTTTTACCTGAATGGGTACTTGAATGTTTGAGACTAGGCTGCTGTTGCCAAAGCTTAGATGGTTTTAAATGGCTTGAGTACGTGTACTCAATTGGGATACTTTGCATCACATTTGAATATTGTTTAATATCCTCTGATTGGGTTTAGTTGATATTTTGATCTATTTTGGGGTGGCTGTATAGGGTCGCTTGGGTTTTGCATGCTTGGATTGAGCCTTATGTTGGGCATAGGTTTGACTTGAATTGGATTAGACTTGCTAGTTGCTACTGACAGGGTAGGCGAATCGACATTTGTTTGGCAGAGGTGAATCAGAATAGGGGTTTTCTAGGCTGGGATGACATGGTTTGTATGGAGGTCTGGCATTTGATGTAGTGGGTTGTGGAGCTCGTGGAACGGAGATGTGGTTGTGTAGATTATGAGGTTTAGTGGTGCTGTCTAACATAGAACAGGTTATTGTGTTCTTGGGCTGTTTTCTTTCTTTCGTACAGAACTTGGTGTGGTAGTTGTTTTCATTCTTCCACGAAGAAAATTATTGTTATTTCTGAGAAAAGTCTGAGCCTTGTGTCACTGAAGAAGTTAGCAAGTTCTTGAATCTTTGGTATTTTAAGATGGAAGCAGCTTCTGGTTCCGTGAGGACTATTTACGTTTTGGATGATGGTATGATGTGTCGTTTTGTTCTGGTATACCTGTAATGATGAGAAAATGGCTGGAGAGATTCCATACTGAAGTTCTTTATATCACAGAATACATTGCTCCTTGTAGAATGTTTCTGGTGTATTATATTTGCATTCATATTATAAAATTTTGTTGTAATCGTGCATGTTCTTTTATGAATGAATAATTGGTTGTAATTTAGGATCTGGATATCTATGAATTATTAGTACTATTTGGTTGGGCTATTCATAGTTTTTCCTGGCGTGAAATTGATAAAAAAAATCGCATCAGGCTTTATTATTGGTATTTAAAAAAAATCCATTTTTCTAATAGTTTGGGTAGTCACTGTAATTAGAGTTTGTTGTCATGTTTTTGCTGGTGTTGGACAAAAGTGTGCTTTAGTTATGGTGGATGTTGTATTGCTGATGAAACCAGAAGGTATGTACAAAGTAACACAATCAGAATGTAATGTGATTTTAATGAGGCTTCAACAAATAAGTATTCCATTTGACCCTTCATTATTATATCTATTTAATCGGTTCTGTGGAATTAATGATGATTATAAAGTTTTTTAAAGTTATGTTTGTTCGTATATCTCTTCAGTGCTTCTAAATGGTTCTTTTGCTTATCATTTTTTGTTTTCATTCTGTGCATTTTTTTGCTATATTATATTGTGTTTAACATCTTCCATCTCTGTTGAATTTTAGTGGGTTGCAGAAATGAATGTTGATGTATTGCCATTGCTTTATGATTTTCATATTTGAAGATCTTGCATAATTACTCAACCAAAAAAAAAGAGAAGATTTTGCATGATGCCATGATCTGACATAGATTTAACCACTTCATCATCTGTTTGAAAAGAAGGGTTTGGTATTGCAACTACAAAATTGACGTGATTCTCCAATTTGTATGGGCAGGAATATGTGATTGTGTTAGTAAAGAATGGCAAGCGCAAGGAAGATGCAAGGAATGAGTTGCGTGTGTTTTTGGATGGGGACACTGATTCTTTTGTATCTTGGTAAAACTTAGTCCCTTTTGTGTGCAAATTTGAGGCCTAATAAAATTTTCAACAACTTATCTCTGTTCATAGTTAGCTTTAATGTTATTTATTTATTTATATGCCTCCTTGTTTAACAGGCTGTGGGATCATCTTGCTTTAAATTTGGATTTGTATGTACAACATGAAGAGTCTTATATGGAAGAAGCTCCCAAGACAAAACCCCCATTGCGGGACCAAGGTGGAAAAAATGATTCTCATTGTTCAGATTCTGAATCAGAAAAAGAGAAATCTAATACGTTATCTAGAAGCCGGCACAATAGGGAATGGAAAGGACTAGTGAGGGATGCTGCTGAACCTCCTCCTCTTCGGAGCTCTGATATTGACAAAATTCATTATGAAGAAAAAGCTCATCGCAGAGTAAGTCGTGCAAAGAGGTCTCCTTCTCCCCGTTCTTTTCAGAGGAAAAGGAGTCAGCCGGATGAGCGTGAGAACAAGAAGGTTTGAATTTCTATTTTTTTCCTGAATATAAAATGAATGTTATTTTCTTTGTATATTTGAGCATTTGCAGTTCACTATATGTATGTACAAATTCAGCAGCTTCCTAAATAAAACAATTAAAATCAAAGTGATTTGATAATTTATACAAATAAACTTTTAATAGCTTCTTTGTTCCACTAAATCCTATCATGTTTGGTGCTTTTCTTACTCTGTAGCTTTCTTATACAAAAAATCTATCTACACTTGGTTTCCTCTTCTTCTTTTTCTTGCTGAATTATTTTTTACTGTTAATTACATGCATCTAGTGGGTCTTGGACCCATGACCTCACCCTCCAACTTGCTCTTCCATGGGAGGAGGTGCTATTTGCTCTAGTTCTCATTGGTTTAAATTTCAAATAGAAATTTTGATATTATTCACAAGTCTTGCTTGAGCACGTCAGGCTAGTTTCAATTTATTGCCTCGGTTCAATGTCAGTTTGCTTGCTAATTACTAGATACAGTTATTGTTAGGAAATATTTTGTCTTGGTAGTTCTATGTGGGAGTAATACAGTAGAATCTTTTGTTCCAGTTTTTGTCAAACTAATTGTCGAGGATTAATGGGAAAGTGATTTAGGAAGAGTTTCCTTGGATTACCTGGCACATGGTTCTGGTGGGTGGGGTTGTGTGACCATGGTTTACTCCCTAGGGGTGGGTCTAAAGGGCCCTGCCTTGGTGAGGTTCCATGTCAACAAAAAAAAGTGGTCCTTCTGTTTTCATTCTCTCCACTGCTGTTCTCTTCACTTCAAGTCTTTTTCTATGTTGTACATGTGAGAAAGACGATGGAGAGAAAGAGAACAAAAAGACCACTTTTTTATGGTGTTCACATGGAGGAATGACATGCCGTGCTACCATGCCATTCCTCTTCCCCTTTTCTAGACTTTCTTGATTTCTGTTACAGCTTGAGGCTGTCAATCAGTCCACAGCTTGTGTACTGGTAGGCTTCCTGCTTTTCTGCATTTTCTTTACTTATTAAAAAAAAGTTGTATTATGATCAGTGGCCTTTTCTATGGTGTACATGTGTTGGGCTCAACATGATGTGGCTCAATCTCATAAATTGGATGATACACACAATACAATGATTGTTACGATTCAAATAAAATTGTGAATTTTAGACCTTGAAACAGTGAAATACAAATTTTAGCCAAATCATTCATAAATTTTATTTTATCCACCAAAAAAAAAAAAAAAAATTAATGATATGATTCATGTTTTGATTACTACGATGTTTATATCCAAAAGCACAAGAATTGAAGTTTTAGCTCATTTGTGTCAACATGTATTACAATATAGTAGTTTGATGTATGGAATCAAAGGTACTATTAGTTAATTTGGATATTTGTTAAATTTAGTATCTTTCATATCTTACTATTAGTTGTTAACTAATATATGATTTGTTGATTCAATCTTGTTGGGAAGGTATTACGCTTTCTGTTTTTACTTTTTTTTCTCCCTCTCTTAAGAATTTTATGACTATGTACTTAATTAGGAGATAAAAAATGGACTAAGAAATTATGCTGTAGTCATACAAATGGTGTTGTAGATCAGCATTATTTTTCTTGCTATTCCTTTTTCATATGTGCTTTGTTTGTTCTTCCAAACCTTCTGATCCTTAATGAACGTTTTGGCAGAGGGAGGCAGTTTCTCAAGTAAATATTGATGCCCCGAGGCGTCTACTTCAGTTTGCAGTTCGAGATGCAGTGGGAACTTCGAGGCCTTCCAATTTGGCAAAGGAACCCAGACTGAAGCGACTTCGTTCTGTGGTTTCAACATCCATTGGGGACTCATCATTTGTTGATCATCCTCAGCGGATTCAGTCTGTTGCCAGAGTGCTAAATCCCATGTCAACTGTAATTAAAGCTGTGGCCGAGGCTGCAGAAGATGTAATAAAGGTTAAACCTTCTGGAAGTGTGTTTGACCGACTTGGTCGTGGTATGGATGTATCAGAGACCAGTGTCCAGCATACAGAATTTAGAGAAGCCGCTGTTGAAGATGGGGAATATGGGGATGTTAACCAAATTCAGCAGCAAACATGGCCGAGCTATCATCAAAGAAGCAACTACAGTGGACAGTATGTTGGCGATATGACTATGTTGGAAAGTGAAACTGGCTTGGCATCTGATTCTACATCTGACAATGAAGGATATGATGATGTCAATGTCATGGGCCGTAGAGTGATGGATGTTTCTCAGACTGGCACGTCTGCTGGAAGCAAGGGTGAGGATTCAATGATGGTGCAGTATAGTGTAGCTAACAATGCTGATGATGTTGTTAGACGAAATAAGGATCATGATCAAGCCGTGGCAGCAGCAAATACTTCTCGTAGTAAGATAGTGAACATCTCTGTGAATGTAAACACTTGGAAGCCGCCTCATTATCAGGAGCCTAGGGAGATTGTAGAAGTGGATAATAGGAAATCTCTACTGGACAGTGACACAGGATCTGGCAAGTCTGGTGCGCGTCTTATGACGGAGCCGGCCAAAGTTGGTAATGGAAATGTAAGATGCTTGTGTGCATAAATATATGTCCTCATGCATGAATACACAATTCAAAAGTCTAAAATCTAATGTGTGTGTGTGTTGTTGCTTGTCTTCAATTTGTAATTTTCCTTTATTCTTTATACTGGGTTCCTAGAAGTAAACTTGTAGTTGTTGATGATAAACAGGCAAAACCTGCTGTGGATGCTCAGAAAGAGTCCCTGAAGACACTGTCAGTCACTCCTGGTGAGTGCTGAACGCTCCTAAAATTTAAGATTCTAAGTTAATATACAACACGTTTACTTTCTGTTATTTCTTCTCCTTTATTGGGTGTGTATTAAGATTGTTAGCCTTTTCAGTTTCGAACTCCTTGATGATTTTCCTCTCTTCTGTTGTGGATATAATGTGACCCCTCTGTTGTACTTGCCTTTTAAAATGTTCTATTGTGTGGTATTTGCAGGTTTATATGCTGCAGGTCGACCTCTAGAGGATGCTGATTCTCGAACCATCTTTATTAGCAATGTAATATTTCATACTGGTGTCCTTTTGGGATAGAAGGGTAGCTCTGTTCCTCACATGTTGCATTTGTTGTCCTTAACAGGTCCATTTTGGTGCTTCTAAGGATAGTCTTTCTCGGCACTTCAATAAATTTGGGGAAGTACTAAAAGTGGTCATACTGACTGATGCAGCAACAGGGCAACCAAAAGGGTATAGATATTTCAGATGCTTTGCTTTCTAATTTGTTTGTCCAAATCTTTCCTATTATTCTTGGGAAAGATGTTTTTTTCCTTCTTTAATAACATTTTACTATAACATTGTTTGAGCAGGTCAGCTTATGTAGAGTTCATGAGAAAAGAGGCGGCAGACAATGCTTTATCTTTGGACGGGACCTCCTTCATGTCACGGATTCTTAAGGTATATTGCTTATAGAAGCTGGCTTTCTTATGTTACTTGAAATGATAGTCTTTTCGTGTTTCTGTTGGTTTGCTTGTGGCATGAGTGGCTTTTCTTTTCCTTTTGCGTGTGTAACATACCAATAAGTTGAGACTATTGTAATGGGTTACTAGATAGCAGTTGTCCAAAAGTTTGAAAAATTTATTATGGTCTTGTAATAAAAAAGAGAAAATTATGGTGTAGCACTTGGATGGAAGATAGCTGTGTTAAGTGGTCAGACTGTTAGAATACCCATAACTCCTACCACCTTCTTCCATGAGTGGTGGCTAAGCTTGCACTAAATGCTTTGGTTGCCGGGCATCATGAATTTGCTACTATTTACTGCTAAGGCATAAGATGTGATTTAGTGATATGATGGAGGTGGTTATGCAAGAAGGCCATATATGGCCCCCCTTCATTGCTTTTGATAGATATGTTAAACTGTTTCAGAGTTCAAGTTGTATTATGGGACCCATCTTAGGCTGGCTTTTCATGCATTGTGGTTCAATGTTGTTAAGAAGTTTTACAATATTTCCAGTGAAAGTCACTTGTGGCATTCCGCATTTGTCATGTTTCGTTTTCTAGATTTGTTTAAGAAACGGAATCATAGATGCTGCCTCATAACCTGGCATATTAATGTTTAGGATTGCAATCTGAGTGACTCTTCAAAGCTTATGTGAATTACAACTACATGAAAGCTGGAAAGTCAAGAGAAGCAGCAGATAAATAATTAGAGATTTAGATAGGTCCAATTCTAGAACATTCTAAGATGTGTATGTGCTATCGTATTTCTCCCATCTGGTATTGACATTAGATTTGATATACATTGAAAACATCATTTGAGGAAGTTGGAAGGATCAACAGTCTATTAATTTTTTTGAAATCATCATCTGTTAAAGTCTTGTTATTTGCTCAAAGCAGGGTAGCATTTTGAATTTACAGACACATATCTTACTAAGCATCAACAGTATGAATTAAGTGGATAAAGATCCTTTGGAGTTTCAAGCAATGATGATTCAGCTATCAAAAAAAAAGAAAAAAGAAAAAAGAAAAAAAAAGATCCCTTGGAGTTCTTAGGATAACAACACCGTGGAGTTCTTAAAATCCTATCTGTCTATTTTGAAATTAGTGGATTGGATTTTGTCACATCATCAATAATATAAATAGATACTAAATTGGTGATAGTCAACCTTTGATTAAATGTTGATAATGTGGCAAAAATCTAATTCACTCATTTCACAATGAATGGAGAGGATTTTAGGAAGTCTATAGTGCAGTTACCCTAAGAAGTCTAGAGGATCTTAGTCCCAAATTAAGTATTGTTGTGTCTTTTGTTTAAATGTTGCACTAGGTTGGTTTTTATTTTTTCTCTTTGGGATAAGTATGTTGGGTTGGGTTTCTTGTAACTCTCTATAGTTAATTTTATGGATCATTTGAAATTTACCTGTGTAATTGTATAGGAAGCTTTCCCATTTGAGCTTTCCTTTCATTAGTAAAATTTTTATTACTTATAAAAAGCTAAATTAAGCTTTACATTTTATATTGGAGAGGCTAATAGGTGCATCATGCAAGCCAAACCCTGGCAGAATAGTTGTACAATGCCATGAAATCCATGATGTTCTTTGGTTCCTTTAACATTTGGTTTCTGAAGCAAGCAATGTCTCTCCATTTTTCTTACTGTAGGTGGTGAGGAGAAGTGCTGCCAATCAAGAAGCTGCCCCTATCATGACATGGCCTCGGGCCAATCCATTTGCTGCTGCTAGGTTTGCCAGGGCTCCTTTTCCAAGAGGCATGTCTGGTGCATTTAGGGCTCGCCCTCCATTAAAACTTGGTGCTAGGAGCATGCAGTGGAAGCGGGATGCTCAGGCCACACCAGCTGAGAGCGGTGCTTCTGTCTATGGAAATGCTATTCCGTCACCCACTGCTCGTAGTCTCACCTATGTCAGAACAGAACCTAAGCCAGATGGGAATCCCAGTACAACCTAGTTCAACAGCCTTACCTTTTTGCAAAATTCTCAACTACAATGCACCAAAGTGCACTTGCAGGCCAGATGAGACCCTACCAATTCTCTATATTTTGGAATATCATTCTTCTGTACATGAATTGTTTGAAGGGTTGAGGTCTGAAGAAGTGTAATAATTTTCTTGGTGTAATTTTTTGGCTGGAGAAGACCAGGGTTTTTTTTTTTTTTGGGATATAGTTCTGGTGGATCCAAGATGGAAGAAGTTTAGAGAAAGTGGTTTGGACCAATTTCTTTCGATGCCTATGGTTGTAATCTGTGAATAGGGTGGATGGATGGAATATTTATTAATTTGGAGGAGAATATCTTTGTTTGTTTTGTATTGGTTACTATTATTTTAATGATAAAATGAGAAAAAAAAAAAAAAAGAGATGAAGAAAAAAGAAAAGAAGAAAAAAGAGAGGAAAGATTTGGATCAGTTGCCTCGTTATATACGTCCTGGTGTGCCTTTTATCTTATATATATATGTAGGGTATGTGCCTTTTATCATTTTGAGTTTTTGATATTATATGCTGTTTGTGCAAGTTCTCTCGTTTAGTCTGCCAACTTAATGGTAATTGTCTTTGAGTTAATCAGAAATATATACGCATGCTTTATTTAGGCCCAAAAAAGATTAGTCCTTTGTATGTTCTACAGTCCTTTTATCTCTTTTCCATCAGAGTGCCAGGTTTTCCTAGGCAGAGAGAGGAAGTGTTCAAGATGCATTTGTCTTCTTCTTTTGTTTGTGTTTGTCTTTGTTTTGAGGGCGAGGGGCTGGTAGTGTTAGAACCCTAGGCTGAGAAGTGCTAAAACCACTTCAAGATGTACTTACAGCCCTTTGTCTTTTATTCATTTCATGTTCACTAGCAGAAAAAGACAGAAAGCATGCAGCCTTAGGATCCGTTTGGTTGGAGGAGTGAAAAAGCGGAAGGATAGAAAATGGTGAGAGTATGAAAAAGTAGAAGGATAGAAAAGATTTTAATTTCTCTCATTTTTATTTGGTTGAGAGTGGAAAAGTGGAGGGATGGAAAAAGTGAGTTTGTGTAAATTTTCTCATATATTCTTGTTAAAAAATGATGGACAATTAAAACAAAAAAGTGACAAAAAAAAAATCACCCAATTTATTAAAAAATAAAAATCATGTCCACCAAAAAAAAAAAAAAAACTATCACAACCACAATCCAGGAAATATATATATATAAGAAAAAAAAGGGAACTCCCAGGAAAGAAAAGGAAAAAAAAAAAGAAAAAAAAAAGACACAGGCAACGTGCCCACCCAGCCCAGGAAATCAAAAAATAAATAAAAAATAAAAAAAGAGAAGAAGAAAGAGGCAACGTTCCTAGCAAAAAAAAGAAAAAAGAAAAAAGAAAAAAAGAACCGGATATGGGCATTTTCGTCCATTAAACCGTCCAATTTTCTCTCCATTTTGAGGAAAAAACTTTTTGGTGGGTCTGGAGAGAAAACACTCGGACATCACTATTTATTTTCCTTTCTTTCCACCTAACTAAACACACTCCAAAATTTTTTAGGTAAAATATCATTTTCGTCTCTAAACTATCACAAAAGTTCGTTTTTCGCCCCTAAACTATCACAAAAGTTCGTTTTTCGTCCCTAAACTTTCAAAAGTTTTATTTTCGTCCCTAAACTTTTCCAAACGTATTGATTTTCGTCCCTCCCAAGTCAGCACTCTGTCAAGCCACGTCAGCACTCCGTCAGAACTTTTGAAAGTTTAAGAACGAAAATAGAACTTTTGAAAGTTTAAGGACGAAAAACGAACTTTTGTGATAGTTTAGGGACGAAAATAGAACTTTTGAAAGTTTAGGGACGAAAAATGAATTTTTGTAATAGTTTAGGGACGAAAATGATATTTTACCCAAAATTTTTTCTTCCCATTTTCTCTCCAAAATTTTCCATCCAACCTATTTCACCTTCAAACAAACACACTCTTAGCCTTGGAGCTAAAAGGACTTTCAGGAATACCATGGATTCTTCTATATGCGGCCTCTAGTTCTTTATAAATCAAACGAGAAAGAAAGTTGAATAGTCAACTTCTAACTGTCTGATTACTGTTGGCGGCCACATTTGAATAGCTAAGCTGTTTTGAATATAGTAATACTAGAGGCACATCTTTTACAATTGTTGACATGACGCAACACTATTTTTCACTTAAATTTATTATTGACATTATTTTTATTATGCATCAATCACAACATGTTAGCTGTTGTGAAAAATGTTTTCCTTCTATGTTTGTGGTGTTTTAACAAAGACTTCCCAATATGTATTCTTTTGAGTATTCGTACTTTTGTTTTTGGTTTCAAAGTCCATATCACCAGCACATAAAAACATGCTTCCTTTGCTATGTTAGCTATGACAAACAGAGAGCGCATACAGAATTGTGGTAGTTGGTAAACATGCTTCCTTTGAACATCTGCAATGCCTTGTATGGCTCCTGCTTGTTGCAAATTAGACCATCAGCAGCTTAACATTATATAATTTATATTACATAAAAACGTCTTAAGAATTTCATAGCAAATGAAATAGTGGTCATTGTGTAATGTTATTCCTCCTAAGCTCTCTTTGTAGCAGAGAATATCTCTCACTGATGAGAAAGTAGGCCGGATGGGTGTATGGTGTGTCAGTTTCAATGCACAACAAAAGGTTAATTCAAATTATTTCTCCACTTTTTTGTCACCCTACCATACAAATATAAGTTAACTATCGCAAAGCTTGCTGAAGCTCCACTTGTCCTTACTATAAGCATCCCAAAGATGATTCTAAAACACATCCGGTACTTCCAAATAATTCTAGAATGAAAATGATGGGTTCCCAAACAATGCAATCTAACAAAGTGCACACAATGCCTTCATGAATTCTTAATTGCTATTGAATAAACTTTCTTCTTTTGAGAATTGCAAAACGCTGCTAGTTTTCTAACCATCAGAAAAGCCAAAAACTCAGTTAACCTCTCATGTCTCTCAATGGGCAATGGATGACACCACCACTACAGTGTCTACCTCCTGACAGAAAGTTTTGCTTCAAGATATTTATTAGTTTCATGTCTTTGATGGAATTGAAAATTCACTATGTCTGAATACACATACAATTACACAAAGCTCTCAGAAGATTGAAGCATACTTCCCTGAATTCTCTATCAAACTAAGAACTAAATAACAGGATACATTCTATGTTGGCACATAACAAACAGAAGTTCCATTTCTTCAGAACTGTATTTTACTCAACATAAAAAGTGCATCTCAGATTCTCAGAAAAGTACTGGTCTTGAAATCAATGAAAAACTATGAATTAATGAATTCTACTACCTCCTATATCCTTTCACACAATAATCACTTTCTCAAGTGCCTCTTAATTAATCCAACTAATTAATCATATATGTGCCATATTAAATCTTTATATGAATTGTTCTTTCCCATTTGAATGAAATGTTTGCTTTAATCTCTGCAACTTCCCATTCACAATAATACACACCTTGCTATTGCAACCAATCGCCCATCTTTCTAGTGGGACAAATCTGATGACTGAAAAGAAAAATAAAATGAATGAAAGTGAATAATTATCAGTCATTATACTACCAACCCTCTGAAAAAACAAAATTGATGCCAAGTGTAAACATTTTGTCTTCTAAAGGAATGGCATAAGAAGATACTCTTCCACTAAACTGCTGTTAGGTTATCGCTTCACAAGTAAAATAATTAATGTGTCAAATGCTATGGCTAATGCTAAATCAACATTAAACATTAACATGTGACCTTGAGACAAATACATCCATTACATTTTGATTTAGCAATCAAATCGAAAGTCACCCTTGGACTAATTAAGAAGACACTGCTCACTTTTCAACCAAAATGGTCATTTTATATAATGAAAGAAAAACATATGCCATCCAAGGAGAATCAAACATTAATACATGAAAATCCAACTCAACGGAAAACCAATGTATAACTTTATATCATTAGTAAACTAATCTTTGAAAAAAAGCAAAGTCATCTTGACAGCAGAGTGAACAATAATCCAACTGACAAGCCAGCAATAAAAATGAAGGAAATTCCGCGAACTCGAACAAATAATGTATTCAAATTCTTAGCAACCTGGAGAGTCAGAGTCAAAATCTGTAACCTACCTAGCTCCTCCATCTTCTTAAAGAAATACATTGGCTTCAATGATTGCCTCAACATGAAGGCCAAAGAGAATGGAAACCCAAATGCCACAGCACTCATCATTGAAACCTCAGGAATAAGCGAAGACTTAGTGATATAAGCAATCCAAGCTCCAAGGCCAAGCTGAATCAGACCCAGAAAAGCCACAGCTTTACTCAAACTATAGATGGTCTTCATCATCCCTTCTAGAACTTCTCGGGTCTCATTGGCTAAAGCAGATTGGTCACGCTCCACTGTTGGTCCCTCAATTTCTTGGTGCTTGAAATCCGGGTTTTGACTTGGGTATTCACTAGGCTTTTGGGGTTTCTCAGATTCTGAGGATGGTTCAGAGGTTGAATAAAATCTGGGTTTTCCTCCATGAAACCAATCAAGCTTGAAACTTTGAGGGTTTTTAACAGGGTTTAGGGGTTTCCCAGTGTGTATCAATGAATCATAGGCGGAAATATTTCTGGGTTTTTCATTTGGTGACCAATAAAGATCAGGGTTTTTGAAATTGGTAGCAGAGCTTGACCATGATCCAATGGAACCAAGATTGGAACTTTGGGGGTTTGGCTGTATTGGGGCTTGAAATTCAATAAGATTGACGCTTGGATTGGAAAGTGTTTTGGCAGAGATGAGGGAAGTGGAGGATGATGAGAATACATGAGGTGTTTTTAGAAGCCTAGAGCTAAACCTGCGTGAAATCATGGCAGCCATTTGTGTGCGAGAGAGGGACAAGGGACAAGGTTTTTGTAAGGAGACACAAGGTTTGGCCAACTACTATGTTTTAGCGCAACGACTTGTAGCACTTGTTGAAAGAGTTCTCTTAAAACTTTGGAATGTCGGTTTGACTTTGGTTGTATTCCTTCTATCTTTTCTTTTTTTGGATATTTGAATCTTTTGTTACAGACCCTAGTATACAGGGGTTATTATTGGGTATGAGTGAGACTAGAGGTTCTAGTGTTTAGTATTATTGGACTTGTTGAGATGATAACATGTGTCTACTTTTAGACACGTGTCTAAAAGTAAACTCATGTCATCATCTCAATGAGTTTTAGTGCACTAGATCTAAACCAAGTTCTGAGAAGAATAGAAGAGAAAGACACGTGTCACTATCTAGGACTAAAATAAGAGCTATGACTCACTGATGTTCTTGCTTGCAGGCTTGAACCTAGGGGATAAGATGCTAGAATGATAATTTTGCAAATATAAAAAAAGTCACTCTAATAGCTCCTACCCTTTTCGATTATCAAAAAACTACTCTCATTTTTTTACTTTCCCCCCTTGTAAAAGGATCAAAATCTAACTAATCTACAATATTTCTTTATAAATTAAGTCCTATGGTTCTTTGTGTGAAACTTATTTTGTATTAGTTTTGTATTGTAGATCACATTTCTTTTAATTGTCTATATATGAAAAAAATAAAAAAAATAAAAAATAAAGTTCTAAAATAAAATTGGCAAACTAAATTATATAAGAACAATAATATAATTCCAAATGTTTTTTTTTTTTCCGAGTGCAGTATAATTCCAAATGTGATTACATATGTTTCTACATAGGGGAAAAAAAAATCTTATCTAAGATTAACAAAACGTAAACGCAAAAACTTTATTACTAACGAACTGTTTAGATATCGCTTATTTTGCTGAAAATTAAAAACTTATTGCTGAAAACATCGTAACAAAATAATTTTTAAAGCTGAAATGACTATGTATAACACTTGCTACGTTTTCCCTTGTCCGGTTGGTCCATGAACAATGCGTGGCATGCTAGTCCAAAATGCCAAACGCAGCATTTAACTCTACAAACGGCCAATCCAAACGCACGCTAAGCCTCCATTTGGATACCAATGAAAAATGAAAATTATTTTACTATTCAGCTTATTTTTGCTACTATTCATGGGCTCCACTGCATTTTTTAGTATTATTCATGAGCCCCACTGTATTATTTCAATTAACTTTTACCTTTATCTAGAATACTTTTAGTAATAAGTTTTCAGTTTCAGCAAAATAAGTGGTAACCAAACAGACCCTAATGCTGCATCCAAAAAGTGACAAAAGATATTTATTTAAATTAAAAATTATGTATACCAAAAAAAAAAAAATTATAATATGGAAAGTTTTTTTTTTTTTGAGAAACATAATATAGAAAGTGAAATATATATTCTTTAATTTTTTTTAATATAAGAATATTTTTATTTAAACTTATTGTCCTAAACGTCAAATTATAATGAGCGGACCTTGCCTTGACCTTTTCTTTAAATTTTCCCCCCTCTTTGCTCCAATCCTCAAACTTATTACAAAACAGTTGAAATAATTTTCCCCCCTTTTATGTACAGTTGACATGTTCTTTGATAAGAATGAAAATAACGTTAGTGATGGGTAGATATTGCTCTAAACGTAATTCACCATGTTAACATGTGGTGAACAAGATGGTGAAAAATGTTGTGTTGCTCATTATACAACAAGTTCCTAAAAGAAAATTCACTATTAACTTAAAAATCGCACATTTACCAAAGAAAATTTATAAACATCCTAAGATTGTGTTTGGATACTTAAATTTGGATTTGAATTTGAATTTTAAAGTGATGGATTTGAAATTCTTAATTCCAAATCTATAAATATTTAAGTATGTCATATGAATTTCTAAAATTCTATGGGTTAAGAATTTATTTCTAATTCAAGGATGCAGATATGTCAAATCCAATCCTTCACCTTTTGCAAACTATCCAAACAAGATATTTGGATTTTAATTACTCAAACCTTGCATTCCAAACACACCATAAAGATACACATATATGAGCCAAACAAAGAAAATCAATGGGAAATCTTAACCTTAATACATTACTTGAATAATATAAAGATAATAATTCATCAATACAAAATTGATAGTGCTAACAGTACAACATCTCTTCAAAAGAAAAAAAAGAAAATAAAAATCAGCACAACATATTGAATTTTTTTTTTTTTTTTGGATGAGTACATACTGAAATTTTGTTATAGCAAGATTAATGGATGCAAACACTAACAACATAAAAAAGAAGAGAACACCCTACAGCCACAATAGAAGCTGAGAAAGAAAAGGCTGATCCATCATCCATGGCTGGCGATGGAGCAATCTCGTCCTCATAAGCACAAGCTCTCATCAACTGTGAGCAAAACATTGCACCGAGCCAAATGGCTATAACCAAGGAAACCATCATGGATGCCAATAGGCGATAATGGCAGTGACACAAAACTTAATTAGCAATTGAGATATATATGTGGGTGACACTTTTGGACTTAGTAATAATTTATAGTGTGATTTGCTAAAAGAAAGAAGAAAAAAATTTATTAAAAGGGTTAAAAAGTAAGGAGAATGCATGGTTGACATGTGTTGTGAGGATTAGTCCCTGTAGCTTCAGGTTGTCATTCATTTAGATAGTCTCATATGCCACGTTGTGTCTCATACTACATTTGTGATTTGTGTAGAGTTTATTAGAATGTGTTTAAGAGATTCCTTATGCCCTAAATATCAAGATGACCAACAGGCCAATGCCGCAACTAGAGAAGCATTAAGTTTGTGAAAGGGTGGTTTCAATTAGCTCAATTGATTAGAAATAGAATTTGAGTTTTTCTTATATATATAAAAAAAAATCTATAGACATCTTAGAGCCTGTTAAAACGGAAGTCTAATATTTATTATTGTTACATTCTTGTTAAGTCATATCAACGTAGCATTTTGGTTTATTTTGGTTTACTTCAGTCCACTTCGATCCATTTGGTTTACTTTGGTCCATTTCCATCCATTTTGGTCCAATTAGGTTTATTCAGTCCACTTTGATCCATTTTAATCCCATTCAGTCCATTTTGGTCATATTTGGTCCAATTCGGTCTAATTTAGTCCACTTCCGACCACTTTGGGATATTCGGTCCATTTAAATTTAATTCAGCCCATTTTGATCTAGTCCGAAGAATGAGAAATTTAAAACTTAAAAATTTTAGTTTTTTTTTTAGAAGTAAAAGTTTTAGTTGTACCAAAAAAATTAGAAAAATAAAATTCATAATAATAAAATTTAGAAAAATATGGACTACTTCAAAAAGAATAATATTAGTAAAAAACACTAATAAAATTATATAATATATATTTGTAAAAGTAGAGAGATAGAAATTACTTTTAGAAATTGTTTAATTTTTAGAGAAAACAAATTATTTACAATAAAATTTAGAGAATAAATTATACATTATACCATATCTCAAAATAATTATATATATATATATATTCCCACACATGGCTGCAACTAGTTTTTTTTTTTGAGAAAACCAACCCAACCGTGGGAGTACTATTAAATCTTATTCAAATCAAAATTGCAAATAGTAGAAATGTCTGAAGGAATAGCCTCCATGCAAACTACAAATGATTCAGACTCAAAGGCTTGTCTAGCAAAAAAATGAGCAACACTATTTTCTAATCAACGAACATATCCTGGAAACCAGCAGCAACAGCTTTGATATCCTGGATAATGTGACCATAAGAGAAGCTGCAGCTGATTAGTATAAAAAGGAAACAATGAGAGGTCATTCTACCTTATACTTTGTCCTATTACGGCTCTAATTAAATTTCCTCCCATTTATGCCAACGTACATAACAATATGGTAAGTAAATCTGTCAATTCTTTTGCCTTTTCATCTTTTCTTGTAGGCCAAAATAATATGGCAGAGAGGCAGAGCTGATTTTTAGTTATAGGACCAAATAAAACTAGAAAACAAATCGTTCTGGAACTTGATACGATTCTCTATATGGTAATATTAATTGGAGAACAAGAATCAAGGGATTTGATATAAATGGGATGTTGCCTATTGAATATTTCGCTGTATGTTGCCCGATACATTTGTATATAATTAATTTAAAGTTTTTTTTTTTTGAGAAGGGAATTAATTTAAAGTTAAATTTTGATTTCCGATTTCCATACTAGCATTCCTTTCATCATTGGATATGATTATTCAGTCCACAATATCAAAGATTTTGAGTTATAAAATTCTTTGTATACACTTAGAGAACAGTTACAGTGATTGGAATTTGAAAGAATATTATTGTCAAATTCTTACACTTAGAGAACAGTTACAGTGATTAGAATTTGAAAGAATATTATTGTCAAATTCTCGAAAATTTCATTAAAAAAAAACTTATTTACTATTTAGTCAACTTGAAATCACAATTGCCATCTCTCTTTCAAGTTGAGCCTAAATTGGAATATTGAGAAGAATTTGCATAACCAATATACAAACCATAGGCACATCTAAAATCATTAAACACGATTGGTTACAAAAAAGAAAACCATGCACAACCCAAATATATAATCCAAATACTGTGCACGAAACGCTCTTCTTTTCTAATAAATCAGATCATTCACATAAGGCATAAAATAAATTAGAATTAGAAATCCAAGAATAAAGAAATTCAAATATAAGAAAACTCAAGAACACCCAAAAAAAGATGTAATCTTTATTCCCTCACTTAAGCTCTATACCTTAACTAGTCTTAATTAAACATCTAGTACAAGTAATAGGAAACAAGTGACACAAGAGAAGCACCAACAAAAGAACCAACAACTGGGAAAGTTGCTGAGGCACCACTGCTTGGTCCTGGTGCTGGAGCTGGAGCTGGAGTTGGGGAGTAATGATGATGATGATGGTGATGATGGCCTTCATGAGCCAACACTGCACTCATTGAGGCAACAAAGAAAAGAACAGCACAAAGGATCTTCACCATTTCCATTGAGGCAATAAGAGTGAAAGGCAAAAATCTTGCAAATAAATGTAAGGATTATATCACCAACAATTCACCTTTGGTATTTGGGGGCTGTTGAATGAGGGTTGGGATTGAGGGGAATTTTATAGGAGATAACTGAGATTTTTTTTTGGAAGGAAAAAAGGAGCTGATTTTAAGTTTCCTTTTTTAAACATTTTATTTGGTAGGCTTATGATTACTTGATTTTGTTTGGTAAGAGGCTCAAGGATATAAAAGGTATTTAAATTAATGATTTTTGAGAAGAAAAATAGATAATTTTGAGGTTTTAAACTTGATTTCTGTAAAGTTTGTACAAGAAAAAAAATTGAATAATACTAGAGATATAAACTATTTTACAAAAATTTTTATAAACTGCTGATGTGGTGAGTGATTATTGGTAAATGAAAAAGTGATATTAATAATGAGTTTAAATGAAAACTAATAAGTGGTTGGTCACATCAACATATTGTAAAAATGTTGTAAAGTAGTTTGTGGCTATAATATTAGTCAAAAAAATTTGGTGGGTGTGCGGTATGCCTTTAATTATCTTGACTGGTATCTCAGTAATAAATGTAAACAACATTCATCATATTTACATTTGGGATTTGTGAATGTGAATTTCATCTTATATGTATCTGTTTGGGCCGTTCATGAATGTGAATTCCTTTAGTATATAAGACAATTAATTGTCATGTAAGTAAAAGCTAATTGGTGACTTAGTTTAATGATAAAGAACAATTATTAGAATCAGACATTATAAGTTAAAACTCTTTAAAAATAAAAAAATATGGTTATCACGTAATTTGTATAAGATAATTAAACCTTCTAAGTGTTGATTAAGCCATACATGAGAACTTCTAAGGATGGAAAAAATGCCTTATCTCATTAGACTCGCTTTGTTTCATGTGGGTTATTTTATTTTATTTGGTGAGGTGATGGGGTGGGGACATGTTTTTCTCTTCCAATAAGCTATGAAGAGAATTCCGTTTAAAATTACTCTTTTATTCTAAAAAATTACAACTAAAAGATGCCAGGAGTCCTTTAGATATCCTATTTGTCTCTTTACATTAAGGGTTTTTTTTTTTTTTTGTGGAAAATTATACTTTAAATTTTAAACCTCTAATTTAGGAATAAAATAAATTAAATCCTGTAATTTTAAAAGTAACATTTAAAAAAAAAAAAATTTAAAAGTAACAAATTAGTTACTCATTTTTTTTTTTTTTTTTGATTGCTTAAAACAAGGGAGAAGGGAACCCAAGCTTTTCTGTGATAATACTGAATCAAAAGTCTCTTTGGTCACTAACACAGTTACTTGGATAGTTGATTTTGTGCTGAAGTTTCTTTTTTCCAATTGTTAAATTCATTCGTAATGGTTGTTCCAACTTCCAAGATCACAACTTAAGAAAATAATAAAAATAGTCTTTATGTGATAATTGGGGCATTTCCCAGGGAAGTGTCATATGTTTTGTGTTCTTGCACTTTTAAAAGGCTGAATAGAATGGAGTGTTTTGCAGCCTATTAGTATGGGTCCTCATCAAATTTCCCCCTCGACCAAATGCTTGTTCTGAGGCATAGTCTTTGGCTACTCTATGCTAGCCACTTATCCAACAAAGAGGATAACAAACAGGTTTAATAGTCAGATAAATGCTGTGCATACACATGTGAGTAAAATCTCACATTAAATATATGCTAATGACAAGTGTGGGCAGTTAATATAACATGGAAAAAGTTAATGGATGTCTTAAGGGTATTGATTTATAAAATTTTTATGGAAAAAGAAAAAAACAATTAGAGTATATTTGGTAACAGTTTTTGTTTTCTATTTTCAAAAACTTTTTTTTTGGAAATATAAAGAAAAAACAATTTTCTCGTATTTTTGAAATTAAAAACATGTTTGGTTAGTTGAAATTTAAAAAACAGTTTTTTAAAGAAAAAAATAGAAAATACTAAAATATGTTGTTACTAAGATTTGAACTCTAATGCTAACTCATTAAATGAGATAGATTCATTAATTCAAATGCGTGTTTTCATTGACTTTTGAAAAATAGAAATTGAAAATAGCATTTTGTATGTTTTCAGTTTCTTTCACAAATTGAATTTTGAGAACAGTTTTTGTTTTCTGTCCACTTTGGGTTGCCAAATAAGGTTTTTAATCTCAAAAATAGAAAATTATTTTTGGAAACAGAAAATAAGGAGAAAAAACAATTACCAAACATACCTAATTTTTTTGACGATTTTTTATATATTTCCATAAAACTTTCCTAAAATAGTTTATTAATAATTGTCTAAAGGGCACTGTTAACATGACCCATATAACATAGTTTCAAACAAATAGGTTTAAGCTTTTGCATTAAATGATGTTCCTATATATTATGTTTTGGAGTGTCCCTAAAACAATCTATAAATTTGATAATTTAGATTAAGATCCTCAAGAAGCTATAAAATTCCTAAAACCTTAATCAACACGATAAAATCTAGTATACTAATTTTTACAATGGTTGAATACAGTTTTGTGATTTACTGTTCATACGAAATGTCATGCAATGTTATATTAATTACTCAATTAGGAGTCTTTCCTAATCGTTATCCCCAACAATAAATTAACCACGATTTAAAAAAAAAAAAATTTATAAATGGATAATTTAATTGGATTAAGATCTTCAAATAGGCTATAAAATTCCTAAAACCTTAACTAACATGATAAAATCTAATATACTCATTTTAAAATGGATGAATAAAATTTTAGGAGTTACTTTTCATATATGAATAATGCATTCAAATGTTGAGTAAGGAATTTTCTGAAAATCTATGATTTTTAACAACATTTGAAAAGCATGCACAACTTGTACAAAAAATAAATTAAAAGAAGTCATGCATAATCGAAGATTTTATAACCTATTAGAATGTTTTTCCATAGTATCAAATCATTCATACATAGTACGTGCATAAAAGAAATATATAAGAACTCTAAGAAAGAAAAGTTAAAAGGAAATCTAAAGAGAAAATTAGACCAACAAATTAGTAATATCTTCTCATTAATCTTGTAAAATATTCTTCTTCTTGAAGCTCCCTCTTTCCTCAATTTCCCATTTTCTTTCTTTCACAAATATATAAATCTAGTGCAAGTAGTAGGCCACAAATGACACAAGAGAAGCACCAACCAAAGAACCAACAACAGGCAAGCCAGCTGAGGCTCCACTGTTTGGTCCTGGTGCAGGTGCAGCCTGTGCAGGTGCAGGAGCTGGTGAGCTCGTATGATGATGGTTATGAGCCAACACTGCACTAAGTGAGGCAGCGGCGAAGAGCACAGCACAAGCGATCTTCTTCATCTCCATTGTGGTGAAGCGTGATCGGCAAGAAACTCAGATACAGAATTTGAAGAGTTTTCACCTATTGATGCCTTTGGAATTCGCAGCCTGTTCAATGAGTTGGGGTTGAGAGGCATATATAAGGAGAGAGGGTTGAGCTTTTTTTGGAATGAAAGGTTGTGGTTTGTTTGATTTCCTTGCCTTCTATTTTTAACAATTTTGTTTTGGAAGGACTTCATTTACGCGGGTTGTTTTTACATATCAGAATCGTCTAGAATTTTTAGAGAAACTAAATGAAATTCTTAAAATATTGTTCATCTATTGTAAAATGAGTGGATTAAATTTTGTTATGTCGTTAACATTTAGTGTGTGTTTGACATTGGCTTAAAAAATTAGTTTTTCTTTTTACTATTTAGCTTATTTTTGCTACTATTTATAGGTTTCATTGCACTTTTTGGTATTATTCATGAGTCCAACTATACTATTTCAGCTACCTTTTAGTTTTATTTACAGTACTTTTAGCAAAAAAATTTTAGTTTAAGTTAAATAAGCTGTTTCTAAATGGACCCTTAATATGTATTTAAATTATTGACGAAATGACAAAATCAAACCCAATCACTTCAAAATGAATTGATAGAATTTTAGGAACTATATGGTGCTTTACCCTAACAACTTTCGAGGATGTTAATCTATTTTTACATGTATGAAGATGTTAAAATGAAAGTGATTTAGCTTATTGGTTTAAGCGTGTTTTGTGGTAATGTTTGTTAGAGCAAAATGGGTGGAATAGAGAATTAAATGATTAAGAGGGATTGAGATCAAGTGCAATAACTAGGGTATAGCTTTGGATTGTTGAAATTGAGAGTTGCTTCTCAACCATTGAATAAAAAAATGAAAAAAGTAAAAAAAAAAAAAATTAAAGTTAAAAAAGTAAAAGTAGTAAAAATTTGTTCAGAGTGAAAAGGGTGTAATTGCACCCTAGTAATTGCACCCGATCTAAGTCCAATTAAGAGTGAATTAAAAACAACATTCTAGACGAAAAATTTAGACAGTCATTGAAGTCAACCATGCATGAGAGCAGGGTACAATTGGTGAGAGTTCCATAATATATAGAAAGCATGTTTAAGGCAAGGCAAAGAGGTGAACCATGTTGTTTGAAGCATCCAAGTGAGATTGGGACTGCATATATATTACATGAATCAATTATTTGTGTGGTCATGTCCAATGCTGAGATGACTAGATTCTCCAAAGAATGACTTAGGGCCGCAAGAGCCAATATATATATAAACAATGGGCATGGGCCAAAAAAAAAAAAAATCTATAAGAATAAATAGATATAAATAACTATTTTAGTAATTTGTTTTCACCACGGCTAATTACTTATATATTGTGCTTTTATTTTTTTCATTTTCGTTGGGGATGATTTAATTTGTACTTAGAGAGTGTCCTTGTTAGAGTTATATTAGCCCATTAGTATAAGCCTTAAGCCGATGCTAATGGGTTGATATATCTCTAACAGTCCTCTAAGTCATATGCCTTTTAGTTGATCAACAAAGGGAATAGATTGCAGTTGTAAGGTACCCTAAAGAAAATGGTGATGAAAAAAAATGACAATTGAAGTGTATTTTACTATGCAGAAGATCCCACTCAATCTGTCGTTCCGCTACTAGGTACTGCTTCTATTTAGAGAATAAATTGATTTCTTAGTGAAGTAAGAAGCAAATTATTGTTGCTTGATCGAGTACTAAGGTTAAATATCATGTCGTAGATGACACCACTATTGAACACATTTGTTTGCACTCTCTTAACAAGCACATGACATCTCTATTTCTACCATCACATCAATTTATTGTAATACTCAAAGTGCCATTTAGATGTCAAGAGTTTTGTAATTTAATGACATAGTAATTCTCCTTTATAAAGAGAGCCCATGTTTGAATTTCTTATTTCATCATTTCTATTATTGTAACCATAAAAAAAATACAAAAACGAAAAAAAAAATAGAGCTATATTATTTTTTTTATAGAGAAAATGTAGAGCTATATTTAGATTGGTCACAATAACTTTTTATTTTATTTATATGAAAGGACAAAACATATTAAGATTGATTGTTATTAAAAACCACATAAAATTTTATCAATTAAACTAATTTGGAGTTAGGATGCACGCTTATATGTAGAATTGGAGATTCCCTCACAGTAGAATCATTATGTACATTTTAGCAAAAACAAAAGAGAATAGAATACTCCGTACAAAAAGCATAGTTTAATTATCACGTTTCCTAAATGTGACATTAGTTTAATTGTTTTCAATCACATAAAAAAAAAAAGAGTTTAATTGTTTTTAAAGTTTTAAATCTAGGTAGTTGGCATCAATTTTATATGTCAAAGATTCTGTTCGAACCCATTGGCATAAATTTTAATACATCATATTCTGTATTTTATAGTTAGACTAGTTTAAGGGGTTTGAGAATGGGTGTTTTTAAGACATTTGTTAATAAATTATTTAAAAAAGTTTTGATATTATTTTTATGGTAAGTACAAAAAGTTATGAAAAAATTTTAAAAATTTTCTATAAAAGTTTTTGGGTAGACTGCGTATTTGATTCCTATCACTTATACCATATTTCAATTTGGTTTTTAATCTTTCAACTGTGTCAATTTGGTCCCTAACCTTCAATACTCTATTACCTTAGTCCCTACTGTTATCTTTTAGATGAACTAGATTGACATGACACTGAAATGTTAGAGACCGAATTGACACAATTGAAAAAGTATAAATTAAATTAAAATATGATATAAAAAATAAAAATTATAGTTTTTACCAAAATTATTTTTTAAAATATTTTCTAATACAATTTCCTTAGGTATCAATTAACTTTTCCCATAATTTAAAGCTCCACTAATGGATTCTAGGATTATTTGAATGGTAGTTGTATAAGTTTGGTACAGCCTGATCCGCACTACTGTTTGAAAGTAAAACCCCCAACCCCGACATATCTTTATCAGCTCAATAAAAGCTCAATATCCTATTGGTTGATTGATCATAAAAGACAATAAATGTACGATTAATAATTGAATTGTGCTTATATAAGAACTGTTTCTTTTCTCTGCCTCTTCATTTCATTTCCATGATAACTTCCACAATTTTGCACCTTTGGGCATGATAAATTTGTAAAATTCTTGTTCTTATAACTTATACTTCTTCTGTCCCAGTTTGTTTGTTCTCTATTTCATTTTAGAATGTTCCAAAATATTATCTTATTTCTAAAAATAAAAGTCATTAATTTACTAATGTTTCTATTATACCCCTACTTTATTTTCAAAACTATTTGAAAAAAAAACTAACAAATTTTTAAAAAATCAATCTAATTAGAGTACCTTTTTAGTTGTTTCATTAAAAATAATTCTTTAAAAAAAAAGCTGATATATTTATTTAAGGGTAGTTTTGTAAACTTATACATTTTTATAAGGCAGAGAAGACAATAAATAATATTCTCTTAAAAAGTTTGACTTTTCAAATAGGACAAACAAATTGGAACGGAGAGAGTATAAATATATATCCCCAAAGTCTTTGTTGAAACAAGATGAAATTGGAATTTTGACTTGGGTATATATACTAGAATGTTTCATTTCACATGCTATCTAGCATCAATTTCATTTTCCATCTCTATCTCATGGCTAACTCCATCATAGTCAAGGTTCTTGATAATTTCTATCTCTCTCCCCCACCTAATTCAGCTCCACAAACCTCTCTCCCTCTAACCTTCTTTGACATACCATGGCTTTTCTTCTCTCCTGGCCAAACTTTGTACTTCTATGAATATCCCTACCCAACTACTTATTTCACAACCACTGCCTTTCCAAACCTCAAGCACTCCCTCTCTTTGACCCTCCAGCAGTACTACCCTTTTGCTGGAAACCTCAAGTCACCACCAAAACCTGGCAAGCCTGAGCTTGTTTACGCAGAAGGTGACAAGGTTCAGCTCACACTCGCTGAGTCAAATGGGGATTTCAACCATCTTTCAGGTAATCATCCAAGAGATGTCAATGAATTCTACCAACTTGTGCCAAATTTGCCAACATGTTTCTCAGGTGAAAAACAATTACTTCCTTTGCTTGCTATTCAAGTTACTGTTTTCCCAAATGCTGGAATCTGTATTGGACTCACACACCACAATGTTGCTTGTGATGGAAGGACTTTCAACAATTTCATGAAGACTTGGGCCTGGTATTATAGTCTTGGTCCTCTTGGAGATTACTCTTCTCCCGTCAAGTCTCTACCTTGTTATGATAGGTCAGTCGTCATTGACACATGTGGGCTTGAGGCTATTTTCTTGAAGGATTGGTGGAGCAAAAACTCTTCACAAGAAATTGTTGTTGGTACTCAAACAAATGTAGATTTGTCCAACATGGTTAGAGCCACTTTTGTGATGAGTTTGAGTGATATGGAGAGGATCAAGCAGTGGATATTAGCTCAATGCAAAAGGAAAAAAAAGTCACAACCAATACATTTATCACCAAGTGTATTAACTTGTGCATTTGTATGGGTTTGTTTGCTTAAAACCCAAGTGGTTGTGAATGAGAAATGTGTTGGTGAAGAACCAATTTATTTTGGCTTTAATGCTGGAGGTCTTACTCGTTTGGAATATCCAGTGCCCAAAACATATTTTGGAAATTGCATTGGGTTTGGCAGGGGAATGGCAAAGATGAATGAGTTACTAGAAGAAGATGGAATTATAATTGCAGCTGAAGTGTTTGGAAACACTGTTAAGAGGTTAGACAAATCATTTTTTGGAGGGGCAGAGAAGTGGATTTCAGATTGGGAGGTGATGTTTGGATCTGAGCTCCATGTCATGGTTTCTGGGTCTCCAAAGTTGGATCTTTATGAGACTGATTTTGGGTGGGGGAGACCCAAAAAGATTGAGGAGATTTCAATTGACACTACCAGAGCCATTTCATTGACTGAGAGTAGAGATTTGGAGGGTGGCATTGAGGTTGGCTTAGCCCTACCTAAACCTGAGATGGATGCTTTTGTTACTTTGTACACTGAAGGTCTCAAGGCCCTTCCTTGATTCACTCCTGCTTCAATGTAAGTCTAGGATCACCAAATTTTTCACAATTGCTTGTGCCTACTGTGATTCATGTATATAATCAATGAGTTGTGAAAAAAATTGTATCCTAGCATTGCTCTTCTTTCTTCAGGCTTGAGTGTGCAACATGTCCCTCATTTCTTTTCTGGGTAAGATGCTTAACATGTTCTAATTTGACCATATTTGCATTTGGGAATACACTTTACAAAGAGGACCCCACGAAGACATATTCCAGACAAAGTTTCAATAATTATGTTCCTTTCACCATGATTATTCATTGGAAAAACTTAGCAGTATTACTTTTTTATTTTTTGAAAATAACTTAGCAGTATTTTCTAAGGTTAGGCAGAGGAGGATCCATGTCAAATTCCTTAAAATTTTCTCACTATTTTAAGATAAGAATATACCTTTTAGCTTCACCTCCTTTAAAAATGCTCTTACCTTATTTCTTATCATTTGTGGGTGAGAACATTTGTTGTACTCAAGGACCTTGCACAAAGTACTAGGCTTTGTTGTACATGTCATTAGAGGCTCGGAATTCAATACCAACACAAAGAAGGCCAAATTTATCACTTATCATTGCATTTTTAAGCCCAAAAAGGAATTAAAACCTAAACTTCAAGGGCATGCAGACAAAGGTACTTTGATTTATATCCAATTGTAAAGCAGATAACAACATAGTGTAGATCCATCAGTAAAACAACATTTTATTTTTTTTGCTAATATCAGTAACAATAATTATAAAAAATATAGTAACAATAATTATAACAAATAAAATGAAATAGAATAACAATAACACGATATATAAGTCCAGCAGTAATAAAACATATGGATCCAACAGAAGAGATAGTAAACTGTTAGCATAATTTTTTTATAAAATGAGAGTAAATTTGAGTGTGATAAAGAGAAAGGGCATGACTACCAGTGATGCACAAGAGTAAACTGGTTAGTTTCTATTGTCAATCTCTAGCCAAAGTGGAGTGGGCTTTTCCCACATAAACACTTTTCTTTGCTTGAAGGGGTTTTGAGGGAAGTGAAGTGAAAGAAGGAAAATGAGTGGGTTTTTTTTTTTAGTGTATTTGAGCTTGGACAACAAGGTAGTTTTATGTGATAGATGAAGATATGACAAAAAAAATGGACATGAGGAGACGAGAGAAATAATATGGGCTGTGTGCCTTGATTCATTGAGGAAGCAAATGGACCATAAGTTCAATCATCCATGTAACAATAAAAAAATGAGTTAGTGAGCCCAATTTGTAAAGCAAGAAAATAATATAAATTATAAGCCCATCTTGTGATGTAAAAAAATTATGGGCGATAAACTTATTTCATGAAGTGAATGGAATTTTGGCCCATAACTTGACTCAATTAAATGAAGAATCTTGGGCCCAATTGATGTAGTTGGATGAATGTTCGGCTTCAAATGAGCTTTGGCTCAAAACCTATCATTTTTTAAAAAATCATGCTTGAGATGGCCTGAGTTGACTAATGAGATTATGCCACGTGGCCTAAGAGTGAAAAAAAAAAAAAAAAAAGACCTCAAACACACTTATTAACTAGAATGTCATCATATTTAAAAAAAAAAAAAAAAAAAACTAGAATATCGTACATGTATGGGAATGTTAGGTGAATGAAATGCCTAAACTAGTTATGTGAAGGAAAAAAAATAATATAGATTCGTAAGCTAATGATTGAATAAAGATTAAAAAAAATCATATGGAGGATTCTATGAAGCAATGAATTGAATTTACTATGAGTCTTGTGATTTTTTTTAGAGGAATCCATAGTCCATAGCCTATCCCTCAAAAGTAAAAATCGTGTACATTCTTTTTTGTTGTTATCCTTTTGAGATATCCACAGTTTTTTAATATAGATCAGGCAATTGGAAAGATAAGTCCAAGGAGGTGGCCCCAATAAGAACTCTAATCTCATGTGAGGCTGTGAGCCATTATGAATTTATTTCATTTGTAAACTTTTTCAAAATTTTAAGGCATATATCTCACTATCGAACAAATTTTATGGGTCCTCACTCAATTATCAAAACGTGATACTCGCTACTTGCTATTCACAATATAATGCCAAAGTCCTTATCAGCTTTTACTAATGCCTTGGCTTATTTTTGATTTACACTTTATAAGCAAAACCACATTTTAATATAAAAGATTTTATTTAGTACATTACATTCATGTATTTACGATTCATGCAACGGTATTTGATATTTCTGAAAGGTGCTCTATTCGCTTGTAACTAGCGTTTGGAATTAGATAAAATAAATCTTAATTTTTGTTTTTCTTGTGATGGACCTGGAAAGGGGGAAACATGTCAAGTATCCACATCTTAGTATCAAGAAGAAAAGAAAGCAAAAATGATGTACGTACTAGTGGCGAGCAAAAAATGGGAGTAGACAAAATCATGAACATCTTGTGGGAGAGCAATACGAGCGTCATGGTTGATAGGTGAAAGTCCAATAACTGATAGTTGAAAGCATCACTAATTTACGCTTTGACTCGAGTAGCTCGGGGTACATTTAGAGTTTGAAATCACCTCACAGTAGAATCACTCTGTACATTTTAGCAAAAATAAAATAGAATATAAAAAAAATTATGTTTTAAACATTAGAATTTCAAAAAAAACAAATTAAACATTGAGGTTTTAAAAAGTAACAAATTAAGTGTGCATTTGGTTCTTGCTTAAAAAGTCAGCTTATTTTACTATTCAGATTATTTTTGCTACTATTTATAAACCCTACTGCACTTTTTGGTACTATTTATGAGTTCCACTATATTATTTCAGCTAACTTTTAATTTTATTTACAGTACTTTCAGCCTAATCCTATTGTTTCAAAAACAACAAATTAATCCTTGATATTTTAAAATTTTCAAATTAAATGTTAGCTTTTAAGTGTAACAACATTGTATTAGGGATTTAACATGGGCTAGGGGTTTAATTTGTAAATATTTGGGTTTAGTTTGTTACTTTTTTGAAATATAACATTTAATTTTTAATTTTTTTTTAAAAAGTATAGTTTAATTTATTATTTTTAAAACTACACGGTTTGAATTGTCATACTTCCTTATTGTAGGGTTTAAAATATAATTATTCTAATAGAATAAAGTGCTTTTTTTTTTTTTTTTTTTTTTTTGAGGTGAATAGAATAAAGTGCTTTGTACATAAAGCATAGTTTAATATTTTCCAACTTCGTCACGCTTCCTACATGAAAAATGTGACATTAATTTAATTATTTCCCAAGTCAAAGTTACCATCTAACTAGTTGGCATCAAATTTTTATTTTTATTTTTTTTTATATGTAAGTTTCCTTCTACCTGGTTGGTACCCTCATTACTTAAGAGGCGTACCGTACCCACTCAAATCTTGACCCTCAAATTGTAATAGTTTTAATCCTGACCGTGTATATAATTTTAGTGAATACCAATTACCGGTAGAGCAAGTTTCCATATAAAAGCAAAAGCAACACCTTAAAAAATCAAAAACAGGTCTGTTTCTCTCTTGCGTTCACTCAATTCTGGGGGCGAACCAAGCTTTGTGTCCATCGATCTCCTTCCCACATTTCTTGACTCTCTATTTGATTTTGAGATCGTCGAATATGGGTATTGGGTATGGCCATTTATAAAATTATTGGGATATGTTCTTAAGAGATTCTTCTTCTCAAGCTCTATTTGATATCTTTGTTTCTCCTTGAAATAGGTTGCGCTTTGCGATGATGATGAGTTTCTTGTTCTAGCCACTTGTGATAGGATTTGGTTAGTTGGTTTCCATCTAGGTTCTCTTATTAATGTATTTTTTCTCTCTAATTTGTGAAATTTACTCTGAATGCTTTAGGGACTGTATTTGTTAAGTGTACTCTGAATTCAAAACCTTGTGAATCAGGTGAAAGCGTAGATGGTCTTATGTGTATGATGATAAACTAGGCTTTAGGTGTTTGCTTTTCTGGTTTTTTTGGAAGTGCTTACAAGTCCTGAGGGCACATTCAGTGCAAAAGAGAATTGGAAATCTGCTTCTTGGATTACACTCGCAGAAATCAGTTGTGATAACTTATGTTCATTACTTTTGACTTTTATGTTATGGTTGATAATGTCTTGGGCATCATTTTAGCTACTAAATTTAATTGGGTCATCAATTATTTTTATTTTCAATTGTTTAGAAAAGTTGGTATTGGCAATTTGGCACATAATGTGAATTAGAATGCTCACCTGTGCATTTTATAGTGGTGGAAGGGTTCTGCAAGTGTTTGTCACAATTGGACATTACTTATGGAGAACCTTTTTTTTTTTTTTTTTTTTTTTTTGCATGCTTTCTAACATAATTAACTTTACTCCATCTCTTGTATAAAAACTAGGAATATCTATTTGAATGTAAAAATGTTGACTTGGTGTAGTTGTTGAGGGTTTGAATGATCTAATTATTTTTATTGATTAGTCTATGAGTCTGTAAACTTTAGGAGCAACACCAAGATCTTTGGGTTCCAACGTTAAAGTTCAGAGTTGTCAAAATATGACTTGATTATTGATATTCAGTTATACTATTGGCTGAGGACAATAGCAAAAATATTTTATTTTTGTGTGTAGCATCATGTAATGTCTAAATTTTGGAGATACTACTGCTATGTGTGTTGGGCTATGCCCTCATTTGATTCTCTGGTTTGACATATTTTGATTATGTTTTTATTTCATAGATTTGGCTGTTTTTACTTAGTTCCTTTTTTTCCCCTTACTAGGGAGATGCAGATAGTGCACTGGAGCAGAAGTCCGACAACAATAGATTAAAGGGAAGAGAGAATCAAGTTATCTTTGTGTTTAAGGAATTCTGTTAAGAGAAAAGATAGTGTGGTCTAAGGATGTTGAGTACTGCCAATCAGTTATTCAAAACATTGATAGCTTTAGCTCTTTCATGTCTTGTTATTTAATTTTGGTTGTTCAACAATTGTTAGTATCAAGTTATGATATTTTGCACTCAATGTTGAACTCAGTTATTTAAAATATTAGCAAAAATTGAGGTAAATACCAAGTCTTGAATTTTATTTCCTTATTGTTGTTAAACGTTAGAACTCAGTAAAAAAAAATTTTTAAAATTTAAAATTTGCTTGAAATAAAAATCTAATGTATGTCAATTAGATGGTAACTTAGAACATTGATCTTCTATGGATTTCTTTGGCTGATGAGAATTTCGAGGTTCCTTTGGCTTTCCTCAGTGAGGTAATAGCTTCAAAAACTTGTAGGGAACCTATAATGAACACATTACAGCCTATGCTGACATATATCTTTATTGGTGTTTAAAGGGATGAAATGTTGCTAAGAGAAATTTATTTATTTTTCATGTGGAAGCTCAATTAGATGGAGCTAATAATGAGACTTGACCGGTACAAGGAAATCTCTTAGTCGTGAGACTGAAGTTGCTATCTTTGGGCTTTCTGGTTTTGACCTAGACAAACGTATTCACATATGGTTTAAATGTAGTATAAAGATATTATTGATATAAACTCTTACTTTTTCTGTTTTTTCTTATATATATCCCTGTATATGGAGCAATGCAGATGTTTATATGTGAGTGTCAAGTCCTCTAAAAAGGCCATTCTTTCTCTTTCTCTTCAATTATATGCAGTTTCTGAACGTTTTGTTAGCAATTGTGATGTTCTCCTTTTTGGCTAAAATGTGAATATCTTGAATCACAAATCGGTACTCTTGCATTAGGTCATTCTACAGTACCTACCTATTTTTTAAGTAGGTACCGTACCCACCCAAATCTTAGCCGTTTATTTTTATTGTTTCAATTTCGACCATTTATTTAAGTTTAGTGGTAAACCTAATACTAGCAAAATGGGTAGCATATAAAAGTCAAAACAAAACCAAAAAGAAAAGAAAGAGACAGAGTATGAATGATTTGGTAAAAAAATAGAGAACGAAAGAGGGCAAAAGCAATGTGCCACTACCACCGCTCACCATCCACAACCTTCAGATCATCTGCCACTATCACTAGTAATAATAATTTTTAGTATTTGAGAAGTTGTTTATTTATTTATGAGATTTAGGTTTTTTTTATTTTTTTTTATTTTTTTAAGGTTAGATTTGATCTAGGTATTTTAAAATTGAGGAGCTAGGTCTTGTGTAAGAATTGGGTTTTTTTTTTTTTTTTTTCTTTTTTTCTTTTCCTGATTTTGGGTTAATTTGTTTGGGTATTTCAGCTTGATTTGGTTTAGGTATTTTGGGTTATATGTTTTCTAGTTTCCAGTGATGATTTGGGGACAAAAGTCCAAGCACTGAAATTATATTAAGCATTCAAAAATATTGACAATTTGAAACTCTTTTTCATGCATGATTAAGCATTCTATAATGTTTTTGTTCCCCTTAGGGTGATAATCATGCCTAGGAGGGTTGAGTTTTTGCCTACTTTGGCTGGTGTGTTTGCACTATTATTGTGGTATGTAATGCAGAGTCTTTGGGTTTCACAGGTATTTCGATAAGTTTCTAGGTTTCAGGGGCATTACGGTCATTTTCTATGTTCTAAGTGTATTTAAGTAATTTTTTAGGTTATAGGGTCATTTTGGTCATTTTTTAGGTTTTAGTGTCATTTAGTTATTTTTTAAGTTCTAAGGGTCTTCTGGTAATTTTGAAGGGTTTCAAAAGTATTTTGGTCAATTTCAAGTGTTATGGGGTATTTTTGGTCATTGTTTTAGGTTTCTTGGTTATTTCGATCATTTTTTTTTTATGTTTTAGGGTAATTTCGGTCATTTTTTAGGTTTTAGGGTCATCCGGTCATTTTTTAAGTTCTAAGGGTATTTTGATCATTTTTTAGGTTCTAAGGGTATTCCGGTAATTGTTGAGGGTTTTGGGGGTATTTTGGTAATTTTAAAGATTTATGAAGTATTTTGGTCATTTTATAGGTTTCAAGGGTATTTCAATTTTTTTTAAGGTTTTAGGGTCATTTCGGTCATTTTTAAGGCTCTATTGATATTTCGGTCATTTTTTAGGTTTAAGGTGCATTATGGTCGTTTTTTAGGTTCTAAGGGCATTACTATCACTTTTTAAGTTACAAGGTCATTTCAATCATTTTTTAGGTTTCATGGTCATTTAGGTCATTTTTTTAGTATCTAAGGGTATTTCAATTATTTTTTAAGTTTAAAGGGTATTTCAGTCATTTTCTTAGGTTTTAGGGTCATTTCAATCATTTTCTAGGTTTTAAGGATATTCCAATAATTTTTTAGAGTTTCGAGGTTATTTTGGTAATTTTTAAGTGTTAGGATGCGTTTTGGTAATTTTTGTATATTTAAGGGTATTTCAAAAATTTTAGAGATTTTAGGAGTATTTTTGTTATATATATTCGTCAATTATTAGGTAATTCGGTGGGATTGGGTTGGGTTGGCTAAGCCCATATGTAATGTTGGTACTGCATAATGTGAGGATGAAACCGTCAAATGTGAGAAAAAAAGAGAACCACCAAATGTGATAAAAGTACGGTCACATGTAATATTGGTACTACCAAATGTGACAATGGAAGAGAAAAAAAATAAAGGAACCACCGAATGTGACAATAGTACAGTCACATGTGATGTTAGTATTGCACAATGTGAGGATGGAACCGTCAAATGTGAAAAAAAAAGAGGGAACCACTAAATGTGACAAAAGTACTATCAAATGTTATGTTGGTACTGTCAAATGTGACAATGGAATTATCAAATGTGAGAAAAAATAAGGAAACCATCAAATGTGACAAAAGAACAGTCACATGTGATATTGACATTGCATAATGTAAGCATGGAATCATCAAATGTGAGAAAGAAAAAAGGAACTACTGAATGTGACAAAAGTACAATTACATGTGATGTTGGTACTGTATAATGTGAGGATGAAACCGTTAAATGTGAGAGAAAAAAAGGAAACCATAAAATGTGACAAAAGTTCTGTTAAATGTGATGTTGGAACTGTATAATATGAGAATGGAACTGTCAAATGTGAGGAAAAAAAAAAGGAACCACTAGATGTGACAAAAGAATTGTCTCACATGTGATGTTGGAACTGCACAATGTGAGGTTGAAACCATCAAATGTGGGGGAAAAAAAAAGAGAACCACCAAATGTGACAAAAGTACTTTCAAATGTGATGTTTGAACTGTATAATGTGAGGATGAAACCGTCAAATGTGAGAGAGAAAAAATAAGGGAACCACCAAATGTGACAAAAAAATGTCACATGTGATATTGGAACTACATAATATGGGGATGAAACCGTCAAATATAAGAAAAAAAAATAAAGGAATCACCAAATGTGACAAAAGAACTATCACATGTGATGTTGGAATTGCACAATGTGAGGATGAAATTGTCAAATGTAAGGAAAAAAAAAAGAACCACCAAATGTGACAAAAATACTATCAAATGTGATGTTGGAACTGTATAATGTGAGGATGGAACCGTCAAATGTGAGAAAAAATAAGGGAACCATCAAATGTGACAAAAGAACTGTTACATGTAATGTTGAAACTTCACAATGTAAGGATGAAACTTTCAAATGTAGGGAAAAAAAAGAGAACCACTAAATGTGACAAAAGTACTATAAAATGTGATATTGAAACTGCATAATGTGAGGATGAAACCGACAAATGTGAGAAAAAATAAGGAAACTACCAAATGTGACAAAAGAACTGTCATATATGATGTTGAAATTACATAATGTAAAAATGAAATCGTCAAATGTGAGAAAAAATAAAGTAACCATCAAATATGAGGATTTGGTATCCTAGTATAGCAAGGGGACTACAAGTGGTACTCACTACCCAAAAAAAAAGGGGCACGGTAGAATTACCCGTAAAAACGAAGTGGTTTTAAGTCCTTCTATGATATAGATAAACAATGGGTACCACCAAGTGCTATATAGAATGAGTTGCTGAGTACTAGTCAGTCCTGCCGTAGTGTGGTGTGTACTACGCAATAACCAGTCATTCTTCTCTCTCTCTCTTACCCATGGCAAAATCCTCCACAATCAAAGTTCTTGAGCACTACAATGTCTCTCCCCCACTCAATTCAGCTCCACTAATCTCACTCCCTCTAACATTCTTAGACATACCATGGCTATTTTTCTCTCCAAGCCAACCGTTGTTTTTCTATGATTATCCCTACACCACTTCTCATTTCACATCCACAACCCTCCCAAACCTCAAGAACTCCCTTTCCCTCACTCTTCAACACTTCTGTCCTTTAGCTGGGAACCTCACAATGCCACCCTTTGAACCATGCAAGCCAGAGATTATATATAGCCAAGGCGACTCGGTTTCATTAACTATTGCTGAGTCAAATGGGCATTTTAACCATCTCTGTAGCAATTATCCAAGAGATGTGAATGAGTTTCACTCACTTGTGCCCCAACTAGATGATAAGCAAGTGCTTACTCCTTTGCTAGCTATTCAAGTTACAGTTTTTCCAAAGGCAGGCATTTGTATAGGACTTGCTTACCAACATGTTGTAGCTGATGGAAGGACTTTCAACAATTTCATGAAGACTTGGGCCTCATTTTGTAGCTTTGGTGACTCTTTCTCTATGAAATCATTACCTAGTTATGATAGGAAGGTCATTGTGGATGCACTTGGGCTAGAGGATATTTTCTTGAAGGAGTGGTGGAGAAGAAAATCTTTAAAAGAGATTGTTATTGGAAGTGAAGCCAATGTAGATTTGTCCAACATGGTGAGAGCAACATTTGTGGTGGGCTTGAGTGATATGAATAGGATCAAATCATGGATTATTGCTAAATGCAATGAGGAAAATAAGTCACTCCCGGTTCATTTATCAGCCTATGTCCTAACATGTGCATTTATATGGATTTGTTTGGTTAAGGCCCAAGAGGATGTCAATGAGAAATGTTGTGGGGAGGATCCAAATTACTTCGGGTTCATTGCAGGTGGTATTGCCTGTTTGGACTTTCCGGTACCCGCTTCATATTTTGGTAATTGTGTTGGTTTTGGTCGATCGATGGCGATTAGGAAGGAGCTAATGGGAGAAGATGGGGTTGTTGTCGCGGCAAGAGCTATTGGAAGCACTGTGAAGACATTGGATAAGGCAATTTTTGGAGATGCAAAGAAGTGGATCTCGGATTGGAAGGTGTTATTCGGGTCGGATCTCAATGTTATGGTTGCCGGGTCACCAAAATTGGATCTTTATGAAACGGATTTTGGGTGGGGAAGAGCCAAGAAGATAGAGGAGATTTCAATTGATTGCATGAGAGCTATTTCACTCACTGAGAGTAGGGATGTGGAGGGTGGCATTGAGGTAGGCCTATCTCTACCCAAAACTAAAATGGATGCTTTCACCACTTTCTTCACCCAAGGTCTCAGGGCTTTTCCATGATTTATCTATTTTTAAGCAACCCATGATTTATTCTAGTTAAAGAATTCACTTGTTGGATTCATAATTAATGTTTAAGTAAGAACTCCCTCTGAAAAAAGAAAAAAGAAAAATGAAAAAAGAAAAAAGAACGAGTTCATTATTTAAAAAGGCTTGTACATAGGGCAAGACAACTGCAATTATCATTTTAGTTTTAGTAATTAATAATGTGTCTTTTGAATGCTACTCTTCAAGTTGTTGTTGTTTTATTTTTATTTTTATTTTATTAAACAACTTCAAGTAGTTTAATAATGGTCCAAGGCGTTGGTCCTTGAATGATTCCCTCAATAGAAAGTACTATTTGAATTCCAACTTCAAGTCTCCAACTAACATATCTGTAATTCCGAGTAAATAATTAAAACAATGTTGTTCCTATATATATATCCTGCAAGCATGCATATGTAACATCCATTCCATTTATTACATTAGTGTAGGAGTAAAACTTAGATACAGTATTTAGGTACTGTTCATTAGGTTCATTTTTTAAAATTCTCCCATACGTTTTTTTTTCCTCATGGATCGAAGTATATTTTTTAAGTTAAGTAGCCACATGACAGAATTTTAAGAGAAGAACTTAAGAAACAGCATCTAAGATATTGTACGTAAGTTTTGTCCTTAGTGTAATATATATGATATGGTGCACATATTTTATTAACTATTTTATTTAGCATAAAAAAAAAAATCTCCTAGTCCTTATAAAAAAAAAAAAAAAAAAAAAACCTCCTAGTCTAATGATTAAAAGAAAGAAATCTAGTTTGTAATGCAGTGACTTTCGAAGCCATGCATCTCTCTTTGATTAATTCCCAACTTCTTAAATAGAAAGTATTATGTAAGCTACTAGTTTTATTTTTGGTGTGGTAAATATGTAAGTTACTGCTTTATATTAGTTAAGTCTCCAACTAATATAGACTACCGACATGCTGGTTGGACTTGGGACAACATATCTCAGGACATGGTTTCGAGTTCTCTACTAAGAGTATGTTGCGACTCCTTGTATTTGTTAGGATGTTATTATGGTCATGCTTAGGTAGGAAAGCTACGTTTGCCACTTCTTTCTAACTATTTTTCTATTATCCTTAAAAAAAAAAGGTCTCTAGCTAAGATTTGTACATAAGATAAGTGTTGAGGAGATCACAATTTGACTCCCTACAACCACTCTAAAAATAGGCTTGTAGGACATTATGTCGAATGCCATAAAAGATATGAGTGTCTCTTTTATATCACTAATTGATTTTGAGGTGAAATAATATAGCTCACAGTCTGACAAATGATATTAGAGCCAAGGTTATGGGATTGAGTCATGGGAGTGTCATTGTGAGGGAGGAATTGTTGAGGAGTCCACAATTCGACTCCCTACAACTACTTTAAAAATAGGTCCACATAGCGTGATATCAAATGTTATAAAAGATTTGAGTGTGTCTTCTTTATCACTAGTTGGTTTTGAGGTAGAATGACACAACTTACTTTCCAACAATAAAGTTGTTAGTGCATGAGATGTAATATGGCATCTATGCATATGAATACTTTAGCTAGTGCCAAATGGGAGGGATCATTCCTTTCATTAAAGAGGGTTCCTGACTGCTGAGTCCTCGTGGTCCTTCTCTTCCCTTCCATGGATTGTTCTGATCACTTTCTATAATAGTTATCATTTTTGAACATTTTAAAATGGAATTACATGGATGTTCGGAGTATATGCTTGTAGGAAAAAATTGCTAAATGCCCTTTTTGGGCAAACTAAGTAGCGTTTTGTCCTATTTTTCAAACTAATTAGGGAAATGCCCCTCTTTTGAAAATCGATTTTCTCAAAATCGAGTTAGGCGTTTTTAAGGAGCCTATAGTGACGTTTTTAGGACCTATAGTGACGTTTTGTAACTCGATTTATATGAAATCGAGTTATAGGTAAAAAAAAATTAAAAAATTGCCTATAACTCAATTTAATGGAAGTCGAGTTACAAAACGTCACTATAGGTCCTAAAAACGTCACTATAGGCTCCTTAAAAACGCCGCTATAGGGCTTAACTCGATTTTGAGAAAATCGATTTTCAAAAGAGGGACATTTCCCTAATTAGTTTGGGAAATGGGGCAAAATGCTGCTTAGTTTGGGAGAAAAGGGTATTTAGCAATTTTGTCATATGCTTGTAGAAGATATATGTACATTAATTTTTGAACCCTCTTTAGTGACTCTTTTTCTTTTTCGTTTTGATTTTTTGTTTTTGTTTATATATATATATATATATATATTTTTTTTTTTAAGTTCAGGTAGCGTAGATTTTTTTTAGAGAGTTTCAACTTATGACGTCCGCTCCTGATGATGCTCTTTATTATCAGACTAAAACACCAATTGATTTTTGGTGTAGGTAGGGATTGAACTCCAGATCTCTTATTCAACCATCAGAGACTTTACTAGTTAAGCTAACTGAAACCCATTACCTTTACGTAGATTTGAAGTTGAATTAATTCATATAAAATGTATAGATTAATACAATATTTTCCACCCAAAAGCTCCTCTTGAAAAGTCTTTTCATACTTTCTCTTCCAATGATCAGAAATCCGATGGTAAATCTTTTTCATATTTTTATATATTCCATTTCAATTTTAATTTCATTCAAAGATAACGAATCCTTTTGCCAAACTTCAGTGTCTCAATAGGTAAACCATCATATTATGCTAACATGTTGCAAATAGGCATTGCCTTTTGACGGAGATGCTTCATCTTTCACCATTGCTTTGGGTTAGAATAATTATATTTTATTCAACTATGTATAAACTGTACAAAAAAAGAAAAGAAAAAGAGAAGAAGTCTATATAGAAGCACACACTCTATGAGTAGATTAGAAGAAACATCACCACAAAAGAAACATTACCATGAATTTTTGGTATGATGGTTACTTCATAAATACAAATGTTTGTGAGGGTGGAGGCTTCACGAAAGAGCTTCACACACATACATTTAGATTATGTTAGAGTAAAATTCTATCTTAGATTAAAAAAAGAAAAATGAAACCCGAGTTCCGTGCTAAATTACTAGTTTGTCCAAAAGCTTAAACAGTTAAAAAATAGTGAACTTAATTATTTAACCATAATTCTATCATTCAATACAATTTAAGATGGCCTCTAGATGAACCTAAAACTTGTAATTTAACAGCCCCATTTCAAATTTAAGATGTGTTGTCGAAAACCAACTTGAGTTTAGATACAAGAATAGGATCATAGAATTGGCCAAATGGATGAAATTTGGTGAACATTTCGGGTAGCTGATCATGAAAGGGAATATTTGCAACTGTTAAGTACTATAAAGTTGGTGACGATGAAATTGAATAAATTAAGTGAGAACAGCTCATACTGTCCTTAGTTCGCTCAGGAAAGGCATTATTGTGTCTGATCTGTACTCTGCTTCAATTATTGGCTTATTGCATTTGATAGTAGAGGCAGGAAATGAAGAAGCTCCTATATCTTGATTCAAGATTCTTGAAGAAGCCATCTCAGCCACAATAGATCAAATGTAGTATTATAGCAAGCACTTTGTATTTTACGTTTTATCCTAAAATATGCCACCGCAGTACGCTTAATCCTGTCGAGCTTTAGTCTTCGAATGGAGTCATTTTGAGTTATCTTATAGGTAAAACAGGTCAACACAGAATTGGCCAATTTATTAATTGTGTCAAAGTGGGCGAACCTGCCTTAACATGAACATTTGACATTGGACACAAACTTGCAAAAAATCTTATCTTGTTCACGGGTCCAATCAAATATATATTGACACTCTTAATATGTGCACTAAAAAAAAAAAAAACCTAAAATAAGAGAGAGAGAGAGAGAGAGAGTGCATGGCTAAACGCTTTTTGTTCTGTTTTGTTTGTTTTGTCTCTTTCTTCTGATCTTGGGCTGAATTGGCCGACAACTATAGCACAAATGACAAACCACAGGGCCAGCAGTCTCTTTCTCTTTCACATTAAGAATTCTTATTACTCGGATGTATGTAACGCGGCCAACCAATAACCAAGAAATATGCCAGCAAAAGCAGCCATTGCATGTAATGTTTGAATGCTAATCCACCGTCTACACTTTGATACATACAGCCCAACGAATGTCAATCATAAACTCTGTATATGAAAAGCACTTGCAATCTACTTTCCTTTTCCTACACTCCTATTACACATTATTTTAACTAAAATTGACTTCAAGTAATGGTTAAATTTTAATGAAGTAACGTGTTATGTGTTAATAGACATTACCCATAAATCAATTTTCTCTTCTTACAAACTCTTGTTACACTGCATTCTTATCAAATATTATTACAACTATTTTATTATTAATGAAATAATAATAATAATAATAATAATAATAATGTGTGACACTTGAGTTTTAATTAACTCAACTACTGAAGTCTCTCAGCTAGTTATCATCAAATAAAAACAAATTAGATTTAAATTTCACCTATACTAAAAAGAAATTTATTAATCTTTTAACAAATTCTATCTTGATAGATGTGAGCAATCATTATGAGTTGATATCATATGTTTCAAAATTATGTATATATATATATATATAATATGGAAATGAAGCCTTAACTTTTAATTCTACTAATAGCTTGTAACCCCATACATATGCATGGAAATTCTTAAAGGTATACAATAAGATGCATAATATAGTTCCTATATATATAATTTAAATGCTATTAATAGTCATTTTTATATTTTGTTAACTTTTTTAAAAATTTTGTTAAGGATATTATTAGGTATAAAATGTAAATTGTCCACGTTTAAAAAAAAAAAAAATTGTGAAGCACTTTTTTTTTAAGGTTCATTTATTCGAGACTTTTTGGTTTTTGTATTTAATAACTCACTTAGATGAATATTTATGATGTGGTTCAATATTTGATTCTAAAATTAAGAAACAAAACTCTTTAAGAATAAATAATTTAGAACACATAGCACAAAATTAGAACTCTAATTTGGAATTCTAATTTGAGTTTTTCTCAACGTCACTTATTATTATATATATAGATTTATGCCATGTAGTTTTTTTTTTTTTTTTAAATATTTAAAACTTTCAAATTTTATTTAAACCATCATTTTTTTCCCACTTGACCCAATTGTCATCTCTTAGAATTCAAAATCAGTTCCATTAATTTTGACTTTTGATGTACCGATTAAGATTCAAAATTTAAAATCATAATCTCTCATTTAGGCATATTATTGTATTCAACTGTCTACATTATATTCTTTCATTATTGTGCAAATTCTTAAATTGACATCTTGTGAATGTAATTATTGTACAAACATCTCCTTTTTGTTTTGCAAAATTATTGCTCCTCTTGTTACTACCAATAAATATGAATGTAAGGAATATCTGCTCTTTGGAACTATTCTCGTCCCTTTGCAATGCAGTGTTGTTTCAACAGAGAACAATCATAAATAAAAAGTAAGTTTTAGAAGCGAGTGAGGCAGATCAATCTTTGCAAGGGATGCAAGTTTAGGATAGAATCTAATATACATTATTTCAAGTGCATAATAGAGGTTTTGTAAGCCCTTCGAAGATAGGAATACTAAATTTGGAAAAATTTACAACATTCAGCTTCGCAGCATCATCAATTTCCCATCTTTCTCTTCAGGAAACAACAAATGTGGAAGACATAAGAAATATGGAGATGTCTAAGAGATGTGAATCTATGCAATTTCTACTCAGATAGTTACTTATGATAGAAAGATGTGGTAACTCTCTTTTGAAAAAAAATAAAAGATGATTCTTGGTCAACATTCACCGATAACCGATTGTTGAAGAGATGTGAGGTTGTGCATGTGGTTAAGCAAGATCTTGAATTTATTGAAATCACAAATCGAAAGCTCTTTCAAGCTAGTTAGGAGCAAACCTCCATCAGGGAAGGAAACCAAATTGAAACAACTATATATGCCTATTTCATTAAGGTGGCAGAGTATGTTTTGCCCCTCGAAGAAGAATTTGATCTTTTCACAATGCTCAATGTCAAAATGTTCAAGACACACATTATTTTACAACTTATCTGCTATTGGCTCCAATTTTGGACAACTCTTTATAGAGAGTTTTTTAAGGGTTGCTGGTGACTGGTCTCTTCACTTGAGAAGAAGAATATCCATATTCCAAAATTCCTTTAAACTTTAAGTTGAATTACATATCTTGAAAGTGAAAGAGGAATACACCAATGATCTTGGATAATAAATTTTTAATTTCTTCCAATACCCCAATAGTGGGCCACTTCTTTGTACAAACATTAATTTGGTATTTGTGTATTTTAATAACTTTATGTGTCAATTGAATTTTGAATGTTCAAATAGTGTATAAACCACTATGAACGTTTAGACCCCCAAATTACAAATTACCTATTCAAACTTAATATCAAACAATGTATGTGTAGAAAATGATTATAAGCTTATACCAGAATTGATAAACAATCTAAACCAAATAAAATCACATCCACAACAGAAATTAAATGACAAAGATTAAGGAAAGAGAGATGCAAACACAAGGACAACACAACGATATGTTATTGAAGAGGAAACCGAAACTCTCGGCGTAAAACCTCTTCGCCGCCCTCCAAGCAGTCAATAATCCACTAAAGAATGAAGTTGGGATACATGAACAGCAGAAGACCCTCCAAGCCTAATCTACCCAATGTACCTAAGCCCTCCAAGCTTCTTGCTCCAACGAGGTTGCGCCGAACTTTTATCTTCTTTAGCTTACCGGATTCCGCTATAGCCCATAGCATCAACCAATAACTATTGGTCCCTTTCTAACTGCTTCCCAAAACACCAAATAGCCTTCACACATATGTGGGTATGGTGAGAAAATGATTTGGGTAGGAACCTCTCAAGGATGTAATAATGGAGAAGATAAGAGTAGAGGAATTTGAAGAGTCTTTATGTAAAAATTGTGAATGAATCAATTTTGTTTTTCTCTAGGGTTTTTCTCTCAAAATTCTTTCTGGAAACTTTCTACATTTCGTGGATATAAGGGGTATTTATACTGGAGTGAGAGTGGAATGCAAAGAGTCAGGTTTTTCAAAACATGGCTAGCTGGCGGCTTGGCCTCGCGACTTGACTGAGTCGCGAGTTCAAGCCGCGAGATAACAGAATGGCCAGGCTGGACTTTTTGTCCTGTAGTGCTTCAGCTGGCGTGACTGTTTATCTTCTCTGCACGCTTCACTCGTGTGCTGCAGTTGGCGGCTTGCCAGTCGCGAGTCTCTGCATCCTTGCACAATTTTAAGCATTTCTTCACACTCTCTCACTCACTATCCTTACATGATTCCCACCTAAATACAGGGTTACTAAATGCTAAATTACAAATAAATTTGGCACAGAATAAAACCAACACAATGGTTAATTAAATTCAACCTCACAAATTTGTTCCTTTGCGCTAATCCCACGATCATCATTCCAAAGTCATGAAACATTTGCCATGTTATTGGCATGTTAATACTCTTCATGCAAAATATAACCACAATGTTGTAAAACATTGCCCTTTTTTTTGGATTATAAGTAGTTAGTAGGGAGGTGAGGGTAGGATTTGGATTACATACATGAGATACTAAAAAAATATGTCATTACTACTAGCCTATCACTGTAATCTCAAATATTACAGTGACTTTATGGATTGAATGAAATATTAGTGGAATTTAATCTTTTATCCTTTTTAAGCATGTAATAATTTTAAGGATGAACGTTGAGTATTTTTTTTTTTTTTTAAATTTTAATTATTAAATCAAAAGATGAAACCAACAAAGCTACTCTCAATATAGATTACAAGCTAAAGGTCCTTTATTACTAAAAGCACGATTTCTTTGTCCCAAACCGAAAGTCATAGTTGTACCAGGATTTATACTTTCTGAATAATAATAATAATAATAATGTGAGACACATGGATTTTAATTAACTTCATTTATAAAAAAAAAAAAAAAAAATTATTCTTCAATAGTTGAATATGAAGTTTAAATTTGAATCTCATTTATATCAAAAAGAAACTTCTTAGTGCCTTAATTCTTAATAACAAATTCACGTGATAGACATTAGCCGTTATCGCAAAACAAATATATTCACATGATGATTCAAATTTCATCATGTTTATTGATGAAGTCAAGAATTTCACCAATGAGCCGCACGGTATCTATGCGCTTGAATATTAATCTGCACAACACAAAGAAGGGGAAACCTTACAGAGAGCACCGGTGTGGTGCCGGCCGAAGACCCTCCGAAGGTTAAGTTAGAAAATATGCTCACAACTCTAGAGTGCTAGAGAGGGTAAATTATGCGTACCTTAATGCGTGAGGGTAGCGGGGCTTTTATAGTAGTAGAGGGTGGACTTCTCTTACTTGGAGTAGAAGTCTATTCCATGTAGGAATCTTTTCAGCGTAGATTGCGGAATCGTTTCCATATAGGACTCTCACATCAAACGTGGACCGCAAGCATCTTATACCAAGGATCTTTTATGGCCTTTGGGCCTGCTGTTATTTCATATTGGGCCCTTTTACTATCGGCCCACAGTAACTGACCGTCAGCCCATCTTGTGCCCAAATTCGTCATCTTCAGTTGCCCCCTTCACCTCATGGGTCCGTCATACATTAGTGGACGGAAACATGGGGTGACGATAATACTGTGGGGATGACGGTAAGAAGGTTTTAAACAATTAGTAATTTGGCAACCGACAAGGCCTGAAATGCATTAAATGGCCGTCGACACGTGTCACATTTTTACAGGCCATTGGATGGGATCGAAGCGTCGCTTCGTCTTCCGTGCACTTCCCTTATAAATACTGCTTCTTCCTCTTCTCATTTTACATTTTCAGAAAGAATTTCATTGTCAGAGAGAGACCGTCGCACCTGTCAGAGAGAGAGCGTCGCACCTACTACAACCGTCAGCGGTATCTCCGTTCCATCTACTTTTCCCAGGTAAGCCATTTCCATTCGTCTTATATTCAATTCCTTATATTAACTATGAAAAAACAACTCCCTTTCTTTCCCCGTCATATTTTGTAACATCCATTATAGCCTTAGGTTTTGTCCTTACATGTAGGAAAATGTCTAGTGCGTCAAGTAACCAGTCCGTCGTGCGCGACGGAGAGTTTTATGAGGAGGTGTATCCGTCAGGTCATAAAGACCGAGAGGATCTGAGCGAGGATAGGAGTACGTCTGCATCTTCTCCTTCCTCAACAAATGAGGATATGGAGATTGTAGAAATAGATGAAGAGCAAGTAGAGGAAATTAGACCCGTCGTGGGAGCGGACGGACTTAGGCTGTTCGTCATGCTGCCGGAGTGGACGGTCAACGCATTTACTTCAAAAATCAAGGAGCCACATTTCAACACCATTAGGGACAACTACCAAATTCCAGACCATATTCCCATCCGTCTACCTTATAAGTCAGAGAAATGTTACTACGAGGGGGTCGACGGTGTTGGGATATATGAACAGGTGCTCAAAGCTGGCCTTAGATTCCCACTAAGTTCCCTTCATCGCGAACTCCTACAATATTTGGGTTTGTCCGTCAGCCAGATATCCCCAAACGCGTGGCGAGTCTTTATTGCCATGGAGGTGCTGTACGGAGCCATGTCAGGCGGTCGGCGTAGGCTGACGGTGAGGGAATTCCTTCACTGCTACCGTCCTGACGAGATAGATAAGTCGAGGGGAATGTATAGCTTCGTCCCCAGGAGCTCCGTCTTAAAGGTTATCTTTGAAACTCCAGATTCAAACAGAGACTGGAAGAGCCATTTTTTCTTCATAGAAGGAGACGGTTGGATGTGCCGTCCAGGGGAGACGGATCACATGCCAGTAGACACTACGTAGGGCATTTTAGCCGAGTCTGGTATACCCGTCATACAAAAAATAACTAATCTTTATTTTTATTTTTCTTGACCTTAGTTTAAATTTTACGCCCGTCTACTCTCTTTTTTCAGTCCGTCAGCGCCCCCAGATAGAACTAGAAGAATTCAGCTTTTTGGAAAAGATTTTTAAGAAGACATCGTCGGAGGAAAGGACTTGGGCCAAGCTCGTTACCCTTGATACTATTCATTGGTATTGTGACGGACCTGATCCTTCTCCTGCAGCAAGAAAGTACGACGAGAAAGTCCGTCAACGTAAGCTTCTCTCATAGTTCCTTCAATTTAGTCCGTCTACTATTCTTTATTTATAATTTTCTCCGTCTACTTTGGCAGAAATGGATGACGCCAAGAGAAGGGCACTGATCAGAGCAAATGCTGCCAAAAAACGGGGGACGGGTGATGCTGACCCAAAAGAGACAGGTACCCAAAACCCCGCAGCAAAGAGAAAACAACCACTGAAGGGAGACCGTCCGCCTAAAAAACCAAAGGTTCCTTTGGATCCCGTCCTGGGCCTTATGGCTGGAAGCGCTAAAACCGTCACCCCTGTCAAGCACGGGGCTGGTAAGGGCCTTATGGGGGGTCCGTCGTCGAGTGATAAGAGACCACCTCCCCTTCTTAGGGACGACCCTAAGTATGCCTTGGAGCAACTCTCCTCGATAATGACCTCCGAGGACTACGAAGACCTGGGCAATCATGCGACGGAGGCGATGGGCGAGACTGGCCTCTTCAGCATGGCTCAGGTAATGGTCCTTTTATTCGTTTATTTATCCGTCTATACTTGTTTGCATATGAGACTAATTTTTCCCGTCCTTCAGGCCATGGTGATGATGAAGGGCCTTTTTGGGCGGTGTTTGAACCATGAGACGACCCTTGGCCGTCTAAGGGAGAAGGCTAAGGTGACGGAGCACGAGCTGACCCAGCTTCAAGCCTGGAAGGTTACTCAGGAAAAGAAGCTCAAGATGGCTGAAGAGGAGCGGGACCGATACCTCGAGGCGACGGAGGAAATGAAGAAAACCATCGAGAAGATGGATGTAGAGATCCGTCAGGCCAAGGAGGTTGCTGTGCTCGAGTACCGCGACTCCGACGCTCTCTTGACGGAGCTAGGAGTCTCATATGCTGACGGATTCGATGAGGCCCTCTGTCAGGTTAAAGCACTCCACCCTCAGCTCGACTTGACATCCGTCAATATAGACGCTGCCGGTCAAACGTCCGTCCAACCTGCTCAATCTGAGGACACGGAGGAAATTTTTGGCGAAAAAGTGACCACCGACGCTCCTCTTGACCAGGCAGTTGTGGATAATGATCCAAAAGAAACTTTGGCCCGTCGCACTGAAGAGAATGAAGCCCCCGTCATAGGATAATTTTTCTATAGTTTTTATAATGTTTGTAAATTATTTGGAGAACAATTTTTGACTTCGTCATGTTTTCGTTTTTTGTGAACACTTTGTTTTTAGGTATGTACTTTGTTTTAACTTTGCTCTTTTTAATTTAAAAAGTCGCTTGACATACTCCGTCGTGTAGAATTCATCCGTTCACATCATTTTTAAAGCTTGATTTTTTGAATGACTCCGTTCACATGGATGGGTTTGCACAAGTGATGTCTGTTGGATGTGATTGTCAATTTATTACCGTCGTGGAACACGTAGGTCAAAGGAACTTTACTTTTGATCCGTTCGTGTTTTGTGAGTCAGGAAGCTTATAACGTCCGTCCATGTTTTGACAATAATAACCGTCCATGTTTATGGGATTTTGTGTAATCCTGTTTCTTTTATAGATTTTGTAGGATCCGTCTGCTTTGTTTTGTTTATCCGTCTAAGTTGATTTCAGGATTTTATTACTTTTTCATTGCCACTCTGTTGAATTGTATCCGTCTCCTACTGGACAAGGAGTTATCATCCTCTTGAGATGATCCGTCCACTTTGTGGGCTAAGTTTTGTCCGTCCTCTATGGACTTTAGATTTTCATCCTCGTAGGATGATCCATCCACCGTGTGGACTTTTATCTGTCCTCTATGGGACTAAGTTTTCATCCTTTTGGGATGATCCGTCCACTGTGTGGACTTTTATCCGTCCTCTATGGGACTTTTCATCCCTTTGGGATGATCCGTCCACTGTGTGGACTTTTATCCGTCCTCTATGGGACTTTAGGTTTTCATCCCTTTAGGATGATCCGTCCACTGTGTGGACTTTTATCCGTCCTCTAGGGACTTTAGGTTTTCATCCCTTGGGATGATCCGTCCACTGTGTGGACTTTTATCCGTCCTCTAGGGACTTTAGGTTTTCATCCCTTTAGGATGATCCGTCCACTGTGTGGACTTTTATCCGTCCTCTAGGGACTTTAGGTTTTCATCCCTTGGGATGATCCGTCCACTGTGTGGACTTTTATCCGTCCTTTAGGGACTTTAGGTTTTCATCCCTTGGGATGATCCGTCCACTGTGTGAACTTATTTCCGTCCTCTATGGGACTTTAGGTTTTTCATCCCAAAGGGATGATCCGTCCACTGTGTGGACTTTTATCCGTCCTCTAGGGACTTTAGGTTTTCATCCCTTGGGATGATCCGTCCACTGTGTGAACTTATTTTTGTTTGTGTAGGAAAATCACAGTAGTCTGAACACTTCTCTTTATTGAATAGAAAATAATGATGAGGAAAATGTACCTGCCCCCTCGGGCTTAAAAAGGTACTTGTAGAAAAATTGTTCGAAGTAGAGAGCAAAACTTAAGTAATAAGAAAATTGTGAGGTAAAGAACTTTATGATAAACTAAGCAAAACATAGTAGTAAACTGGAAACTGGGGGGTAGTCGACGTTCTGCATGACGCCCTTACTGGTAGTACCTCCGAAGGTGCTCTGTGTTCCATGGGTGTTGAAGCTTCTGTCCGTCCATGGTTTCGAGGTGGTAGGTCCCTTTTCTTTGCCAAGACGAGATCCTGTATGGTCCTTCCCAGTTGGGACCGAGCTTTCCTTGCGCTGGATCTCTGGCAGCTCCCATTACCTTTCGTAGCACAAGATCCCCAATCTGGAAGTCCCTGTGTTTGACATTGGAGTTGTAGTATTTCGCCATGAGGTTCTGGTACCTAGCCAACCTCTGCTCTGCTGTAGCCCGAACCTCGTCTATCAGATCCATCTGGAGACGCAAGGCTTCTTCGTTGTGATCCTTGTTATAGTTCTCCACTCGATAGCTAGTGAGCCCGACCTCTGCTGGGATGACGGCTTCACACCCGTATGTCAGTCTGAACGGCGATTCTCCAGTTGGTGTTCTTGTGGTTGTACGGTATGCCCACAAGACGCCTGGCAGTTCGTCAGGCCAGATGCCCTTTGCCCCCTCGAGCCGGGTCTTGATGATCTTCAGCAAGGACCGGTTCGTGACTTCTACTTGCCCATTGGCTTGAGGGTGTGCTGGCGACGAATAGTGATTTTTGATCCCCAGTTCTGAGCAGAAGCCCCTGAATGCTCCGTTATCGAATTGCTTTCCGTTGTCGGAGACGAGCACCCTGGGTATCCCGAACCTGCATATAATATTTCTCCAAACAAAACTCCGGATGTTCTTCTCCGTGATAGTGGCCAGGGCCTCTGCTTCTACCCATTTGGTGAAGTAGTCGATTCCAACTACCAGAAATTTCAGTTGTTTCGCGGCTATCGGGAAGGGGCCCATGATATCTAGTCCCCATTGGGCGAACGGCCAAGGAGCCGTCATAGGCGTCAGCTCCTCGGTCGGTTGCCTGATCAGGTTACTGAATCTCTGACATTTGTCGCATGCTTTGACGTATGCTTGTGTGTCTTTTTGCATTGTTGGCCAGTAGTACCCCGCTCTGATCAGTTTGTTCACTAAGGATCGTGCCCCTGAATGGTTTCCGCAGATGCCCTCATGCACTTCCCTCATTACGTAGTCGGCTTCGTCTTGACCCAGGCACCTCAGGTACGGGCGTGAGAACCCTCTTTTGTATAAGATATTGTTGATTAGTACAAATCGCGAGGCATGGACCTTCAGCTTCCTGGCTTCGTTTTTTCCTTCGGGTAGTGTGCCCGTCTTCAGGTATGCTATAAGTGGCGTAGTCCAACAATCTTCAGAATTCAGCTCCTGCACTTTTATTCTGTCATCAATGAGTGAGGAGAGTTGTACAAATGACAATACCTGTTCGGGAACGATCATGGGCTCTGCTGAGGCTGCCTTCGCAAGACGGTCAGCACATTCGTTTTCTTCCCTTGGGATTTGAACAAATCTTACTGTGAGATCACCGATCCGTTTCTTTACTTCGTTCAGGTACTTTCTCATCTTCTCATTCTTGCATTCGTAGATGCCATTGATTTGACTTGTTATCACCTGGGAATCGCAATGTATGACCATGGATTCCGCGCCTGCTGCCTTCGCGAGGTCTAGTCCAGCTACCAAAGCTTCGTATTCGGCCTCATTGTTGGTCGTGGGGAAGTCCAGACGAATCATACATTCGATTTTATCTCCGTCGGGGGTATGGATTAGTACACCGGCACCTCCTGCATGCCTGTTGGAGGATCCGTCCGTGTGGATGCTCCATTGAGCCTTTGTGTCTTTCCCCACGTCTTCTGTCCTGGAAAATTCTGCAATGAAGTCGGCCACGGCTTGTCCCTTAATTGCGCTTCGCGGACGATACTGTATATCAAATTCGCTCAGTTCAAACGTCCATAGGGCCATCCGTCCTGCGGCGCCCGGGCTACTCATGGCTCTCCGCAGGGGTTGATCCGTTAGGACCACTATTGTGTGCGCCTGGAAGTATGGCTTGAGCTTTCTTGCCGCAGTCACTAGCGCGAAAGCCAACTTCTCCATTTTAGAATACTTTTCTTCCGCTCCCCGGAACGCCCTACTTATGAAGTAGACGGGTTTCTGTGATCCATCCTCCTCCCTAATTAGTGCTGCGCTGACTGCCGCTTGTGAGACCGCTAAATAGAGGTAGAGTTCTTCCCCAGGCTTAGATGGGCTTAGCAACGGTGGGGACGACAGGTACTTCTTCAAGTCCTCAAATGCTTTCTGGCATTCGTCCGTCCATACGAACGACTTCCTTAACGTACGGAAGAATGGGAGACACTTGTCCGTCGCCTTTGAGACGAACCTATTCAGAGCTGCAATTTTACCGTTCAATCTCTGCACATCCTTGATTGTCTTCGGCGGTTCTAACTCCATGATGGCCCGAACCTTCTCTGGGTTAACCTCTATACCTCGATGGGAAACCATGAACCCCAAGAACTTTCCTGCCGTCAATCCAAATGCACACTTGTTCGGATTTAACTTCATATTATACGACCTGAGAGTGTTGAAAGTCTCCTGTAGGTCTTTCAGGTGATCGTGCTCCAAGATGCTTTTTACAAGCATGTCGTCAACATACACTTGCACATTCCTCCCAATTTGATGCGCGAACATCTTATTCATTAGCCTTTGGTAGGTTGCTCCTGCATTCTTCAGCCCAAACGGCATCACTTTGTAGCAAAATTGTCACGCCCCAAACCCGATACTCGGATTTGTGACCATGACCGGCATGCTAATATCAAGTTTAAACCTAATATTAACAAGAACCAACTTAATTTTTACAAAACTTTCACAAAAGCTTTTACAAAAGCTTCTCTCTTTATTTAAATCATTGTTTCTTTACTTAAATGGTATAATTTTTCATTATGACATTCAGAGCATCTACACTGTACTCAAAGAATAACATAATCCACCAGTTACTCAAAATCTAAATTCCACATAATACATCTCTTAATGCTTTAAGGTATACACTTTCATTAGATCCTAAAATACACAATGCTACAAATCTAAACATCATATGGCTAATTTAGGATCTATACATATAAAACTAAACTAGCTCCTTCCGAAACTCGACTAAGGCTCCCTCTGCTCCAAAATAAAACCTGCTAACTGAAAGAGTGGAAGGGGTGAGCTACACAGCTCAGTAAAGGTAAGATATATGAGAATTCAATAAGGATGCATGTAAATTAAATCATTTCATTCTATGAATATTCGAATAGGAGAACATTTTTCTCATGCATAGTATTTTATACTATTCATAATAATAGCTTATACGCTCTTCATAGAAAATAATTGTTCTCCTTTTTCTTATTAGGTTAATATTACCCAAAACCTTTCAGATTAATCTTATTTCATTTCCTACAAAGTCGCCATATGTATATTCTCATTACCAAATAATCATTTTAGCTTAATCAGATACTCGACAACTTTGTATTAAACTAGCAACATCTTGACCCAATAAGAAAATCTTGCTTTATAAACATTTTTCCGAAAAATATTATAACTTTTATAGTCATAAAATTTTACATTTCATAAAGAACAGGTATCTGATAACTTTTAAACATAACTTGTACTTTCATCAAAAACTTTATCTTTATAGCACAACAAAACTTCAGAAACTTTCATCTTTAATGAACAGCTTTTCTTTTATCAGAAACTTCTTCATTTCATGAGAGTTTTTAACTTTCCACAATGCATTTAACAAAACAATTCTCTCATGATTAATAACATAACATAGCTGTTCATAACGTATTGGTTAGTCCATATCTGATAAATCTGTACAGAGAAGGCCTCATCACATTTGGGTGCCCTCGTGTGTATGATATTGTCCCCTTTGGGAGGCCTGATGGCACATCCCCTCCAGGTTTTGTTCCTCCCCGCCGTCCGTACACATTGGGGAGAATGCCTTAGAGTTACGGGCAACCCCATTTCCTCTACTTTAAATGGCCTAGAGTTACGGGCAGCCCCATTTCCTCTACTTTAAATGGCCAAACATATAACATTTTTCCATGGAAAGCCAGTAATTAACCCCTACTGACCGAGTTCAGATCACCAGAGGACATAACCCGAAAACATTTCATACATTACATCATACTGAAATTTCTTATTTTGCATAACATTTCATAATAATATCATTTCCATTCTTTTCTTTAAACATCATGTTCGTGGAATCAGCAATAGCATCAATATGCTTAAATCATATACATAAGTTTTCAAAAGTTCACGAACATATTTTTGTCTGATAATGCGTACATGCCATATCTCTAATCAAAAACATTTAATGCATAATATACTTTAAAATAACCTCATGACTTACCAAATGCCCATATAACTTATCCCTTACCTGATAGCAGAGGAACCGAGAGCCTAAAGTCGAAGGAGCTTAGACCTGGCGGCCGGTAACACCTAAACCGAAATCAAAGCTTATTACTATCAATTACTCTTTAACATAAACTTACACATTCATCTCAAAGCCTATCTCTTAATAATCAAAGAAATCCTAATCCCACCTCAAAGAGGTTCCCACAAACAAAAATACATTCATCAAACATCATTATGCACCAATCATAGAGAAACCAACATTCTCACATTAATCTCATCTCTTTAGAAAAGCCAACTTCATTTTAAAAGATGCTTTGAGATTAAGGCAATAATGCATGCATAAACACAAACTCTTTTAAGCATTGTCATGTAACAGTAAACTCTCTTAAGGAAACATACCGCATGTTTAACAAAACAGCTTCATAAATACATCCGTCACATGGTTTAGAACCCTTCATTTGAGTACTAAACCTCAAGACAAGTTACACAAAATTAATCTATGATCGAGACATACCAAGAGATAAGCATATTAAATTATAGCTCAAAACGTTCGCCCTAGCTATAGAATTAAATCCTCAAAGTTAAGCATGTCCCTTATTGTTCACTGTTCTATTCCAGCCGCATATGCCCCATTTGTAAAATACAAATGGGCTGTCCACACACATCAAATTGTCACGAAATTTTATAGAGCCACTCCCCTATATGTCCATTATATACCATAAGAATTTCGGAGTCAAAGAATAAACCCATGATTTACTAAAAATCACACAAGACAGCATACTCAAATCTGTCCTGACAGAATTTCTTGCAACTTCAAAATTAAATCATTATTTTTCTACTCATCCAAATACTGTGAGACCAATTCCATAACAACCGTATATATCTTACCTTTCATAGAAAATAACCCTAGCATCCAAATTCACAGAATACAATTTAATACATAATTTATCATGCATGAACACAGAATCTGTCACAGAGGCAGTTTTGAAACATTTTCTTATAAATTCACAAACAATTATCAAAGGATGTTATTTTCATATGGAGATTTTTATGCACTCATTAGACATGTTAGAAAAGACTTATATATAGTTATTTTACCATTTAGAGCAAACTTACATACAACCAAAAATCCCAGCAGTAACATCAACAGTTCTGATCCTAACTTTTTCTCAATTCCTTAATCTTATACAACCATTAATTAGTAAAAACCCTAATATACCTTCAACAAATCACCACACAATTTCAAAGCTTCTTAAAACAGCATATATATATATACATATATATAAACTTACAAGTTCATGATTCCCTAATTTCACAAACCACAAATACCATTACAAAAATTCTTTAAAGAATCATGGATTCTAAGATGAGAGTAGCTAGCCCTTACCAAGTTTCTTGTTCTTGAGGGGAATTAGAAGTAGAGAGCTTGAGAGAGTTTTCTCTCTTTTTGGTGTTGGAGCCGTAAGCATGAGAAGGGGGAGAGAGTCTTGAGTCTTTTAGTTTCTTGAGAGAGTATGAAGAAGAAATGGGATGAAGCTTAATCACTTTGAGGTGCTGACCCGTGGGTTTGAAAGAAAGACTCAAGGGAGTTTCCTAGCACCTTCCTTAAGAGAAAAGGGAGTAAAGTGATGTGAGAATTTTCTGATTTAATTGGACCCGTGGGAATGGAGGAGGAGAGCTTCTTGAGTCTTCCTTCTTTGAGAAAGTCAAGGAAGAGATAAAGGTGTAGCCAATAGGAACAAAAAGGAAGAAAACAAAGAAGCTAAGCAAGAAGACCAAGAAAGTTTATGCAGCCAAGAAGTCAAGCAATATATCTTGGGTGATTCACGTATATTGCTAAGGAAATTGCTAAGGAAAGAAATGATAACTATTAACTCACCTTTTCAACCTTTCTTTTTCTTTGCATTCACACTTACACTTTTCTACCAAGAATAATATCACTTTGCATTTGTATATATATATATATATATATATATCCTTACCTTAATACACTTAATTAAACACCAATAACTATGTATCTAATAACTTAAACAACTTAATATAATTTTGTACATACTTAATATATATACATAATACAATTAGCTACTCAATTATTTATAATCTTTAAAATTCTTATTTAATGGCATTATAAAATAATATGTTGATTAATACTCTTATATTAATTCTAACAAGAAAGTGGATTAAAATAGCAATTAACCAATTTAACACATAGTTTAATTATAAAATTGGATCGGGGTGTTACAAAAATAGTCCCTGACTTGTGACGAAGGAGGTCTTCTCCTGATCAGCCTCGTCCATTTTGATTTGATTGTAGCCAGAGAAGGCATCCATAAAGCTCAAGAGTTGGTGCCTTGCCGTTGAGTCTACCAAGGTATCGATACGAGGTAACGGGAAGCTGTCCTTCGGGCAAGCCTTGTTGAGGTCCGTGAAGTCGACGCACATTCGCCACTTCCCTGTGGCTTTCTTGACCATCACTACGTTTGCTAGCCAGTCGGGGTAATATACCTCCCGAATGAAATCTGCCTCAAGGAGCTTCCTAACCTCCTCAGCTATTGCTTTGTCTCGCTCTTCAGCGAATACTCTCTTTTTCTGTCTCACGGGCGAAAACGTGGGGTTCACATTCAGCCTGTGAACTATGACTGAGCGATCAATGCCCGGCATGTCCTCATGGCTCCAAGCGAAAACATCCTGATTATTCCTTAGGAACCTTTTTAGGGCCTGTCGTGTGGGTTGACTGGCCAACGTCCCCATTCTAGTTGTCCGTCCGGGTCTTGACTCGTCTAGAGTTACTTCCTCTAGTTCTTCCACTGGTTCTGCTGCGACCCGCTTTTCTTCTATGCACATGGCGTGCTGGTGGTCATCCATTTCCAACATGGCTACGTAGCACTCGCGGGCGGCCACTTGATTCCCACGCAACTCACCGACCCCATACTCTGTGGGGAATTTAATCATCAAATGGTACGTCGAGGTAGCAGCCTTCCAGCTATTGAGAGTTGGCCGTCCGAGGATAGCATTGTATGCTGATGAGCAGTTGACTACGAGGAATGTTACGTTCCGAGTGATCTGCTTAGGATAATCGCCTACCGTCACTGCCAGTGTGACCGCACCCAATGGGAATACTCTCGTTCCTCCAAACCCTACTAGCGGGGAATTTGTCGGTATTAGCTGCTCCCTATTAATCATCATCTGTTGGAACGCTGGGTAGTATAGGATGTCCGCCGAGCTACCATTGTCAACCAGCACTCGGTGCAAGTTGTATTCTCCCACTCGTAAGGTGACAACTAATGCGTCGTCATGCGGGTGGTGAAGACGTCGTGCATCTTCCTCTGAAAACCCGACAATTGAGCTATCCATCCGCGCTATCTTTGGTTCCGAGCCCGTCAGCTGAACATTCTGGACCATTCGGAGGTAAGTTTTTCGGGCTTTTTTGAACGACCTGGTTGTTGGTGTACCCCCTATGATCATCCTTATGTCTCCGATTGGTGGTCTGGGACGCTCATTATCCCTCCGTGGCTGAGGCTCTTGGGGTGGCTGGTCCGTCCTCTCTTTTCTTACAAATTTTTGTAGTTTCCCTTGTCTTATAAGGGCTTCTATCTGCTGCTTTAAGTCATAGCACTCTGCTGTGTCGTGGCCGTGATCGCGGTGGAAGCGGCAGTATTTGTCCCTTGACCTTTTGCTAGGATCTGATTTCAACTTCCCGGGGAAGGTTAGAGCCCTTTCGTCCTTGATTTGCATCAGGACTTGATCTATCGGAGCCGTCAACGGTGTGAAGCTCGTGAATCTTCCTCCGGGTGGCTTAGAACGTCGCTCAAGTCTTCGGTCGTCTACTCTTGGCCTCTTCGACCCTTGATCCCTCTGTCTTTCCTCCTGTCGTTCCCTCTTCCTCGGCTTATCGTCCCGAGCCTGCAACGTGTCTTCTGCGTTCATGTACTTGGTTGCCCTGTAGAGTACTTCTGCCATGGTTTTAGGGTCGTTTTTGTACAACGAGAACAGAAATTTGCCCTTGCGAAGCCCGTTCGTGAAGGCAGCAACCAGTATTTTGTCGCCTGCTTCGTCTATTGAGAGCGCTTCCTTATTAAAGCGCGTTATGTAGGCCCTCAGCGTCTCGTCCTCCCGTTGCTTAATACTCATTAGGCAAGCCGTAGACTTCTTGTATCTGTGTCCCCCGATGAAATGTGTAGTAAACTGAGCACTTAGCTCCTTAAAGGTGCTGATGGAGTTTGGTGTTAGTCGGCTAAACCATATCCTTGCGGGGCCTTTGAGCGTCGTGGGGAAGGCCCTGCACATGATCTCGTCAGCTATCCCTTGTAGGTGCATTAGGGTCTTGAACGTCTCCAAATGGTCCAGGGGATCCTTTACTCTATCGTAGCTGTCTATATGAGGCATGCGGAATTTATGCGGCAAGGGGAAGGCGTTCACTGCCGCAGTGAAGGGCGAGTCAGTACGGTTGACTAAGTCGTCTAGATCGCTGGATACCCGCCCTTTGAGCGCATTCATCATTACTTCCATCTGTTCCCTCATCGCCTGCATCTCCGCGGCAATCTGTGGTGGTGTCGCATTCGTGAGGGATGGCATGCTCATGTTCTGCCTCTCCGGCCTGCTTGGGGCATGGCTGCCTTCAGGTTTCTCCTGGTTTCTCTTTGCAGCGCTGGTCCCTTCTTCTTCTTCTTGCTGGTCGTTCTGTTTTGCATTCTTCTGACGCAGCTGTTCTTCTAAGTCATTATTTTGTTTGGTGAGACGTTCTACCGCGACAGCGAGGGTCCGAACTTGTCTTTCGAGGGCAGTACTGGGTTGTTCGTCTCCCTGAACGTCGTTGGTGGTTGCCATCGAGCGAGTGAGTACCATGCAACCCTTAAGTCCTGAAAAACGATAGTACGAGTTTTTGGATCTCTACTTAACCGTTTCCCACAGACGGCGCCAACTGATGAAGTCAAGAATTTCACCAATGAGCCGCACGATACCTATGCGCTTGAATATTAATCTGCACAACACAAAGAAGGGGAAACCTTACAGAGAGCACCGGTGTGGTGCCGGCCGAAGACCCTCCGAAGGTTAAGTTAGAAAATATGCTCACAACTCTAGAGTGCTAGAGAAGGTAAATTATGCGTACCTTAATGCGTGAGGGTAGCGGGGCTTTTATAGTAGTAAAGGGTGGACTTCTCTTACTTGGAGTAGAAGTCTATTCCATGTAGGAATCTTTTCAGCGTAGATTGCGGAATCGTTTCCATATAGGACTCTCACATCAAACGTGGACCGCAAGCATCTTATACCAAGGATCTTTTATGGCCTTTGGGCCTGCTGTTATTTCATATTGGGCCCTTTTACTATCGGCCCACAGTAACTGACCGTCAGCCCATCTTGTGCCCAAATTCGTCCTCTTCATTTATCAACTACACCTAGGTAATGAAATTGATGTGATATATTTCAAATCCTATTACATCTCTTAAAAAATAAAATAAAAATAAAGGTGTGACATCAATTTCATCATGTACATATCATCTTGGTGTCACATACCACAACCTGACGTATGTCTAGCCCAAATAGAACCAAGCTTAGCCTAGTTTATAGTTTTACTTCGACGCAAAGAAGACCAAATAGCTAGTTGGTTAACAGTCTCAACCAAATAGCTAAGAAACGTGTTCAGAATATTTCACCACCTGGCTCACCAACCATAGAGACCAAGTTGCTGTTTCCTTCTATAGACTTTTCAAGAAGTCTCTCTTTTGATCTTCTCTCTCTTCCCTCAACGTGGCCAGCTCCCCAACCCGACAGTCCTCGTTTTCTTTTGGACCCACACGCCTTCATAAACCACTATATATATGACCCTCCTAACCATTACATTCTCATTCATAATTCACATTCATCACAGTTCAATCTCATACAAACAGTGCTTTTTAGAGGAAGATAATCTTTTTGGTATTTTAACTTTGATTAGCAATGGCACAAGAAATCACATTCAAGGCTTTGGCTATTGTATTTGCTGTTGTAGCAATCTTCTCTTCAAGTGTGATGGCTCAAGATTTTGCACCAGCAGCAGCACCAACACCAGCAATAGAGAAAGGTGCAGCTTACTCTAATGCTGTCTCTGGGTCTATGATTTTTGGGTCTCTGGTTCTGTCTATGCTGGCTATGTTGAAGCACTAAGATTGGATCTGTGATGATGGATTGATTGATCATTGATTGATTCTTCTTTTGGTGTTTAGAGGGATGGGCTGTGAGGCTATTTCATTTGTTTCTTATATACTATTATTTATTTTTTTGTTTTAGCTTTAGAGGGAGAATAAAAGAGATTCATATATATGGTTGTTGTATACTTGTTTATATTTTTTCATGATTTATGATTAATAATATGTGTTACATATGTTATATACAAGATTGTTTTGTCCAGATTTATTTATTTATTTATTTTATGGTACACTGTTTATTGTCATATATAACTTTTTTCTTCTTTTCTTTTGATCTCTTTTTCTGAGCTAATGAACAATGAAAATAACAATATTGATGAGCTACATTATCATATATATATATATATATATATTCATAATTACTAATACAGCATATTGTGATTCAAATAACATCACTATCATTCAAATTCTACTAAAATATCATTTTTATTAGAATAATGTTAGAGATACAAATTATTTTACAAAAAAATTTACAAACTGCTGATGTAGCTAATGATTATTGGTAAATGAAAAAGTGATATTAATAGTGGGTTTAGATGAAAACCAATAAAAAGTTTGCCACATCAGCAGTTTGTAAAAATGTTGTAAAATAATTTGTGTATGTAGTATTACTCTTTTTATTATGTACTAACTACAATAAACTATTTTAATAATTTTAATAAAAAATTCTGAAAAGTATTATATTTGTAGATGCTCAACTGTCAATTTGGAGAAACATACCCCCAAAAAAAAAAAAAATCCTTTATTAGCCAGGCTATTTTTACTTGCTTTTTTAGGCCTGGCAAAAGTTTGAAGCCCGTCAAACCTGGGGAGATATCCACTATAAGGGGCCTGAGATCTACATGTAATGTACTGATCACAAGGACGGGTCACTACCCAAAAAATAGTAACCTGAATGACTTGGGTCATTACTCATTACCCAAATCATTCACCCCTATTTCACAGTACTAATTTGCAAATTGAACACTTTTGTATTTTGGGTTATTTTTATTTTGTCCACTTAAGTTCAAAATTTTGGCTTATTTTATTTTACAATTTATTTTTGCATAAGAACAGTTGCTAAAAGATATCTTGTAAAACAGTTGCTAAAAGAGTGTTTATGGTAGATGATAAAACTTAAAAGGCATGTAGTAATTTCAGAAAAAAAAAAAAGAATGTCCATGCCAGGTTCAGTAAAAGGAGGAACAATTCTAAAGGAATGAAATTTTTGATGGGAAACAGTCGCAACAAAAATGTCAAAATCTACCCTTTTTTTTTTTGGGTGCATTTTGCAATCAGCACTAGCTGAACACAATTAATATAGAAATAGTGGCAGAGACAGAAATTTTTTTAAAGAGGGCCAAGCTAAATATATCATTATATCCATGTATCCTTAATTCTTTTAATGTATGACTTTGATGGCTGTATATGAGATTTGAGATTCAATCATCGCTTACATCAAAAACTGATTAGTGTCTTGATCTAATGATAAAGATGTATCATTAAAAATGGCCACCATAGATTGAAATTCTCTATAAAAAAAAAGAGTGTATGAGTTTATTTTTGGAAAGCCAAAAAAAATATTTTTATAAATCTATGCTTTAAATGCTCCTAAAATTAATAATTTATATAATATGACCAGAAGTCAATATTAAAATGAAATAAAGGAAACAATAATAAATTAAAAAGTATTTAAACTAAAAAAAAGAAAAAGAAAAAAAGTAGACCATTACCTAAAATTTATTCATATTTTTAAAATTTTGACATTATAACAGAGGGGAGGGGCATTTTTCAAAAAGCCCGTGGGGGCCTCGGCCCCCACCCCCTCCCTCCACCCCTGTCTGAAAACCCATACTATAGCAAACAAGGACGAAAAAATCTATAATTTTAAAATCTCTCTCCGTTTGCTTGAATGATTCTTTTTGATACTGTTGAAAGCCACCCATGTGAGATAAATATTTGTTGTCAACCAAGCATGCTGTGTTCTTGACGTTTTGGTAGCCTCTAGCAATTTTTTTAAAATTTTTTTTTAATGAAATATAATATACTATATGAACTCTTTTTTCTCTAACCTGAGTGCCAATTCAGTTATAAGGCTATTAAAGGAAAAACTTGAAATTGAAGAGGCAATGTGATCTTCTGGTAACAAATTTTATATTTTAAATTCTTTGCACGACATGTCAACAATTTTGTACATTTATATATAAATCTTACATGGTTGTATTAACCTAAGTTTTTGTCATGTGACACATTCCTTAAAATTCTTCTCATTTAGGCTTCCACCTTATTAAATGTTGAATTTATGTAGTTCATTGTACCAATGGAGTAAATCATATATTAATTAGAAATATTTTTTTTAAATAAAATTTATTAATGTCATTAAGAAGAGTTAAATTTTTTTTAAGGATATACATGCATTTATTTCACAATTTTACTATATATGGTGAACTAATTATTTGTATAAAATAATTTATCATATTTATTTTTCTATAATTTATATGAGAAAGTATTGATTAGGAATACAATATTTTCTAGATACTAGTTAGCTTAACTAGTAGAGTATGTTGTTTTTCTCAAAAAAAAGAAAAGAAAAAAAAAAAGTAGAGTCTGTTGTCGTCAAATAAGAGATCTTGGATTCAAGTGTCATCTACATAAAAAACTCATTGATATTTTGGTTTGATAAAGAGCAGTTATCATAGAGCAGACACTATAGGATGAAAGTCTATCATTTTATCAAAATAAAATATGATATTCTTATTTAAGTCTAATAATTTTGACAACAATTGAAACATAATCATGCAAAAAGAGCAAAATACATTTAAGAAAACATGTGATCAAGAGTAAAATTACTATGTATACTTAACATAGGGGAAATAATTAATATTTTTCAATTCACTTAAGACATAATTTCATATTCTTAATTATAATAATCATAACATTTTACATTTCCAACAATGAAGTCTAACAAAATTAGAATAATTTCTAAATAATATACTATGTAATGAGTATTTTACATAAGTATTAAAAATAATTTTTTTATTAAGATTTTAAAATTGAACTTATAGTAAATACATCAGTTAGTTAAATATAAAAGCAAGAAAAACAAGATTAACGAAAAACATGAATCATGAAAAACCTAGACAAAAAGTTTACTTCTATTATATTTATTCAATTGAAAGGGACCGATAACATTTTGAATTTAACCAAACAATCTCAAGGTAGACGACTAGAAACAATAACCTGTGTCTCACAAATATAACGCATCTCAATAATTTTTTCTTGTAGTAAAGGGGGTGCACTACTAGTTAATTCATTCCTACAGTTTTCTGTATCAATCATGCAACTATTAGATGCAACTTTTACCGAGAAGTAGTCACGAGTTGTCAATGCAGTTTTTGCATATTCTAGATCACCAAGAATGCTGTTATAGATTTCGAGGCAAACTTCAAATGACGCTTTTAATACGGGGTCTGTGGTTTTATTGACGAGTGAGCGAATAAGGGCCATGTTCTTTTTAGCAGCAACATTTGTTAAGTGAATTGAAATATTGGTAAGGCCAACAAGGTCGACTAAGGGTGTACGATGATCGGATTGGAGAGTTTGCAAGCAAAAAGGAGGATCTTCATGCCAAGAGCACAGAGACAAGCATATTTTCTGATACCTTCACACTTAGCCATGCATTTGTTGGGAAAATCAATAGGATTGCTAGCATAAGAGAGAGGAAGAAGGAGGCACAAAATGAGGGGGCCATTATGTTGAGTTTAATTTCTTGAGGATGTATAGTGTGTATGACTTTATGGGACAATTATGACAAGAAATTTGAGGATATTCTTATATGTATATATTGGTTGGCTCTTTTGTCAAAATGGGACTAAGGGTCATCAAATAGCCCATAGTCCACAGCCCACAGCCCGACCCAAAAACCCGACAGCCCACCAGGTTAATGGGCGGCCCAGCCCGTTGTTATTAAGGCCCATGGGTAGCCTACTAGCCCAGTGGGTCAGGCTGTGGGCCAGTTTTTATGCTCATAGGTACCCGATGGGCTAGCCCAGTAGCCCAACCCATTGCCCAGCCCGTTGGCCTAACCCATTGACCTAGCCTAATAATTCATAATTCATAACAAAAATATATAGGAAGTATATGAAGGATTGATCTTGAGATATTATAGAGGAATTTCTTAAGAGAACTCCCTCAACCAGTAAGATACCTAAAGTAATTGTGCTAAACTTAGTTTACTAAATATATATTTTTCTAGTAGTCTATCAAATTTGAATTAACCATTTGACATTTTTTTTATTAAAGATAAAAATAAATAAAAAACTATTTAAAGCCTTAATAAATAAAAAATTAAATAGGTTTCCATCAACAAAACAAAAAATTAAATAGATTTGACTGTAAAAAAAATTGTAATTAAGTATTAAATTCTTTAATTCTTTCATTTAAAAAAATAAATTGATTATTCCCTTATAAAAAATTGATTCTTTCCTTATAAAAATAATAAAATAATATGTTAACACAAGCCCATGGGTAATCCATTAGGCCCAACCCGATAGCCCAGCTCGCTAAAGACAAAATGGGCATTGCCCATGAGCAGGGCCATGGGCTAAGGTTTCCTCTTTCGGCCCAGCCCGACCCGGCCCATTAACTAGTTAAAAGCCCATTATGCCTAGCCCATTGTGCCCATGGGCCAAGTAAAAATGGGTCGGGCGGGCCCGACCCGGCCCATTGACGACCCTTAAATGGGACTATTTTGACTAGTTTGATCTTTTAAGGAAGAGAGACCATTTATTTAAGATACTTTTTTTTTTTTGGAAGGAAATTTATTTATTTATGATACTTAAATGTCAATTAATGCCTTACTTTAGTTTTTTTTTTTTTTTTTTTTTTTTTACAAGATAGAAATTCTATTCTAACTTAATCTAAGTATATATGTGTGTAAAATTCTCTCCTACAGACTTGAACCTTGGTTCTTGTCTCCCACACCCCACACTCCACACCCCACAAGCACTTATACTTATGGAGTGGCCGTCGCGCCAAAGGTGCGTTGTGATACCTTATTTTAGTTATTTAGTAAAAGGAAGAGCATTAAAGAGGCAGAAAAAAAATATCTATTTTAAATTTTCAATAGGTGACATTCATAAAAAAATCTATCATAAAGTCACACTAAAGAAAAGGGAAAAAAAAAAAAAAAATCCCCCACATTTTAACTGTTTGTTCAAATTTAAGGGTAATGTAGTATTGGGAAAATGATTACGAGTTTTTAATGTTATAGAATTTTAAGAATGAGAGAATAGAGGATGGAGTCCATAAGTGATTTATTTATTTTTTATTTATCAAATAGGTGAACTTCTAAAATCTATGGGAAAATTGCACTGACATTTCTTGGGGTTTACACTAACTACACTAATTTCCCTACTAATTTTGAATTGTACATACATCTTCCTTAAAAAAAAAAAAAAAAAAAAAAAAAAAAACCACTAAACTCACCCCATGCAACTAAACACCATTAAATCCACTAACGAAAATTGGTACATTTAATCATTTGTAATTTAACCCTCACTTTCCCATCACTTATCAATAAAAAATTGGACTATTAACGATTCTCGTTTAACTTTCCACTTCAATTGTTTCTCCAAAAAAAAAATGTCCACTTCAATTGGATGATATATTTTAAAAAACTCTCATTTGTTTGATTTTCACTCTGTGCAAATTTCGCACGATAAGTGAGCAGGGAATAAACCAGCACATATTTTAGCTCAATATGCTAAGGGATTAGATAGTTATGTAGCTTGGATAAAGAAAAATCTGGTTATCATTGAGTCGGCTTTAGCTCACAATGTATGGAATTTATCTTCATTTTAATAAAGTTACTAGTCTTTTCATTAAATAAATAAATAAATTTTAAAAAGAATTTATTGATTTAAGCACAAGGTTCACAGTTTCTAGTGACTAATATTGTTATTATGTTGTTCAATTTCCTCCTGTTGTGCTCTATGCTATGGAAGAAGACGGATGTACTATTGTAAAAGAAATTCTTGATCTCTTGTGTTGTCTCAAAAATATTAAGATCATTTCTTTGGGGTAGTAAGTACATGGCTTGGTGTTCTTGGACTTCCACATTTCTTTTCCAGTAGAGTATTCGGATAGTTTAGTTCAATGGCAGAATAATTTGCTTTTCTCCTCTAGTAGGGTGTTAAAAATTAAACTTAGTTCCGACTCAAAAAAAGATATAAAAAAAAAAAAAAAAACCACGAGGTAAGCTTAGGTGGAAAGCAATAAGTAATATTTAATAACGACAAAGCATTTTAATCATTTGATCTTTTAGAAATCTATATGGTAAAAAATTGTGTAATTTTTCAAATTGTGAGTTCCTCATTGCATGTGGCAAGACTCATCATGGCACTGCTCAACCAATTCTGGAGATCAAACTTCAGATTGTCGGTGCCAAATTGTTGTATATATAGGTATATACAAGGATAGATTGTAATAATGATATTTGAGTTTAGAGAATATGGTTTTATTAATTAAAAATTCAAGTTCTGAAATTTTTTAAGTGAAAATTCGAAAATCATTATTTTCGATCGGTCGAAGCTTTGGCTCGATTGATCGAAAATGGAAAAGAAAAAACCCTGGAGTTTTTGGATGTCTTGATTGCTGTTCGATTCCTGTTCGATCGATCGAAAAGAGCACTCGATTGATCGAACGTAATTTTCGACCAATTAAAAATTGTGAAACAGAATTTTCTGGTGATTGTTCAAAAAGGTTGAAGAGGTTTCAAGCATTGTTAACGGTTTTATGAAACATTTTAACTCTTCATACGTGTCTTTTGATAAAATATAACCCTATGTGTATAAATAGAGGCTTATGTTCACTTGAATTGCTGTGGTCATTCTCTAGAATTGCTATCTGTAGAACCCAACATCTTGGTTTTATCCCGGGGACAAATTTGCGATAATTTTTTAACAACAATAGTGTGGGAGGCAAATATTGTCTAAGGAAATGATATAGTGCCTCTAATTTATCTATTTTCTGTTTATCTTTTGTCTTAACCTTGTACTTCCATTATTACTTTGTGTAATATCCTTAACACAAATTCTGTAATTGTTATGAAACACAAAACACAAAAGTACAATATCAATGGCTCATGTCAATTCAAGTCAACACAACTTAATTTTCAGTTTGTCAAAAGGAAAGAAACCCCAAAAATTATTTGAATCTTGTTTAGATTGGTAAAATTCTAATTAAGTTGATATGGGTCACACCATTGGGTCCAGCAATATCTCTAAAATACTCCTAAATCCAACAAAATTCTTAAACAACTCACAAGGCTAATTTTAGAGATTAAGTAGTTTAATTATTAACTTTCTTTTTATGCTATTAACTTTTGGGTATCATTTACTTCACGTAAGTAAGATTGTAACACCAAGGCAATTATAACATTTTATTTGCTCCCTTATGAAAGATGCTGAGTTTAACGTATTTAATGCAATTTAACAAGATTGATGCAATACTCACAGTGAAAAAGAATGAAAATTAGGCAAATTTTTCCTATAGCCTATATGAAAAGTTTAAGAATGCACATTCCTTCGAATTCACATCCCGTGAATTTTAGAGAAAACGTGTTCAGAATATTTCACCACCTCGCTCACCAACCATAGAGACCACGTTGCTGTTTCCTTCTATAGACTTTTCAAGAAGTCTCCCTTTTGATCTTTTCTCTTCCCTCAACGGGGCCAGCTCTCCAACCCAACAGTCCTCGTTTTCTTTTGGACCCACACGCCTTCATAAACCACTATATATATGACCCTCCTAACCATTACATTCTCATTCATTATTCACATTTATCACATTTCAATCTCATACAAACAGTGCTTTTAAGAGGAAGATAATCTTTTTGGTATTTTTACTTTGATTTTTTGTTAGCAATGGCACAAGAAATCACATTCAAGGCTTTGGCTATTGTATTTGCTGTGGTAGCAATCTTCTCTTCTAGTGTGATGGCTCAAGATTTTGCACCAGCAGCAGCACCAACACCAGCAACAGAGAAAGGTGCAGCTTACTCTAATGCAGTCTCTGGGGCTATGATTTTTGGGTCTCTGGTTCTGTCTATGCTGGCTATGTTGAAGCACTAAGATTGGATCTATGATGATGGATTGATTGATCATTGATTGATTATTCTTTTGGTGTTTAGAGGGATGGGCCGTGAGGGTATTTCGTTTGTTTCTTATATACTATTATTATTATTATTTTTTGTTTTGGGTTAGAGAGAGAATAAAGAGATTCATATATGTGGTTATTGTGTACTGGTTTTTATTTTTCATAATTTATGATTAATGTTATGTGATACATATGTTATATACAAGACTGTTTTATCTAGATTTTTACAAAAAAAATTTGATGGTACATTGTTTATTGTCTTATATAACAATTTTTTCTTTTCTTTTTTTGATCTGTTTTTCTGAGCTAATGAACAATAAGAACACAATATTGATGGGATAAATTACCATGTTTTCTATTTTTTTTTTTTTTATAATTACTAATACGGTTTATTGTAATTCAAATAATATCACTTTCATTCAAATTCTACCAAAATATCATTTTTATTATGTACTAACTACAATAAACTATTTTAATAATTTTTAGAAAAAAATCCTGAAAAATATTATATTTGTAGATGCTCAACTTGTCCACTGGAGAAAAATCCTGAAAAACAAAATCCTTTTATTAGCCAGGCTATTTTTACTTGCTTTTACCTTGATGGCTAACAAAAGTTTGAAGCCCATCAAACCTGGGGAGATATCCACTATAATGGGCCTGAGATCTGCATGTAATGTATTGATCACCAACAAATAATAACCTGATTCTTACCTGAATGACTTGGGTTATTACTCATTACCCAAATCATTCTCCCCTATTTCACAATACTAATTTGCAAATTGAACCCTTTTATATTTTGGGTTATTTTTATTTTGTCCACTTAAGTTTAAAATTTTGGCTTATTTTATTTTACATTTTATATTTGCATAAGAACAGTTGCTAAAAGATATCTTGTAAAACAGATGACAATAATATGAAATTTCTCTTTACAAAAGAAAAAAAAAGAGTATTTATGGTAGATGATAAAACTTAAAAGCCATGTATTAATTTCAGAAAAAAAAAAAAAAAAAAGAATGTCCATGCCGTGTTCAATAAATGGAGGAACAATTCAAAAGGAATGAAATTTTCCATGGGAAACAGTCATAACAAAATCTACCAAATTTCTCTCTTTTTTGTTGCATTCTGCTATCAGCACTAGTTGAACACAATATACAAATAGTGGTAGGTCCAGAAATTTTTTTAAAGATGATCAAGCTAAATATATCATTATATCTCTATATGCTTAAATCTTTCAATATAAGTGTGTATGATTTTGTGGGTTCCAATTAGCTCAACTAGTAAAGTCTATGATGGTTGTATAAGAGATCTAAGGTTCAATCTCCGCCTACACCAAAAATTAATTAGTGTCTTGGTCTGATGTTAAAGAGGTATCATTAGGAGCAGATGTCATAAGCTGAAACTCTCTAAATAAAAAAGAAAGTTTGTATGACTTTATTTTTGGAAAGCAAAAAAAAAAAAAAAAAAAAGGCTAAAGAGAATTACCTATATATTTTTATAAATCTATGCTTTAGATGTTCCTAAAATTAGTAATTTATATATGACCAAAATTCAATATTAAAATGAAAATAAAGAAGACAACAATAAATTAAAGAGTATTTAAACTTAAAAAAAGAAAAAGAATTCCCATTACCTAAAATTTATTCATATTTTTAAAATTCTGACATTATAATAGAGGGAAGGGGCATTTTTGAAAAACTAGTGGGGGCCTCGGCCCCCCACGTCCTCCCTCCACCCCTGTTTGAAAACCCATACTATAGCAAACAAGGACGAAAAAAAATCTATAATTTTAAAATCTCTCTCCGTTCGCTTGAATGATTAGAGCCACATGGTCAATATTTTCTTTTTGATATTGTTGAAAGCCACCCATGTGACTCTGTGAGATAAATATTTGTTGTCAACCAAGCATGATGTGTTCTTGACGTTTTGGTAGCCTCTAGCAATTTAAAATTTTTTTTTTTTTTTTAATGAGATATAATTACTGTACGAAACCTTTCTCCTCTAACCTCAAGTACTGGTGCCAATTTAGTTACAAGGCTATTAAAGGAAAAACTTGAAATTAAAGAAGAATGTGATCTTCTATTAACGAATTACACATTTTAAATTCCTTGCACGAAATGTCAACAATTTTGTATGTTTATGTATAAATCTTACATGGTTGTATTAATCTAAGTTTTTGTCATGTGACACATTCCTTAAAATTCTTCTCATTTAGGCTTCCACCTTACCAAATATTGAATTTATATAGTTCATTGTACTAATGGAGTAAGTGCATATATTAATTATAAACATTTTTTTTAAAAATAAAATTTATTAATGTCATTAAGAAGAGTTTAAATTTTTTTAAGGAATTACATGCATTTATTTCACATTTTTACTATTTGTGGTGAACTAATTATTTATATAAAATAATTTATCATATTTATTTTTCTGTAATTTATATGAGAAACTATTGATTAGGAATATAATATTTTCTAAACACTAGTTAGCTTAAGTACTAGTAGAGTTTGTTGTCGTCAAATAAAAGATATTGGATTCAAATGTCATCTACATAAAAAAACTAATTGACATTTTGATCTGATAAAAAGTAATCATCATAGAGTGGACATCATAGGATAAAAGTATTAGGATTGTGAGGATTAGTTAATTCATTGAATTGTTTGGTTCATTAGTTCATTCATGTGAGGGCTGATGTGATGGCTGTTATTGCTATTGTTGTATTAGAGTGAGTTGGTAATTGGCCAATTGTGTAAACAGTAAACACGAGTTGGGAGGGTCAGTTAGCAAAGTTAGAATGGAAGGGTTAGTTAGAGCATCAGCAATGGGGCTTCTAAATGCCAAATCTTAAGAATATTTGGCATTGAAGCCCCAAAATTGCTCAGCAACTGGGAGGGCATATGTCATATGCCATTTTTATTTTGAGATTTTGCTACAGTACGATCTCAAATGTGAGATGGTACTGTAGCTCAATCTTATAAAAAAAAATATATTTTAATACACTCATTTCTCTCTCCTCTCTCATTTTAACCGTGAAATTCTCTCTCCTCCCTCATTTCTCTCTTCCTTCTCTCTTTATTTCTGCTCTCCCTTCTTCTTGCTCTATGATTCTTCACTCTCCGGCAACTCTCTAAATCGGCGTTGGATTGTCTACCATGATCGGAGAGGATCGGCGCTAGATCGTCTACCACGATCGGAGAGGATCGTCTACCACGATCGGCGTTGGATCGGCGTTGTACCATGATCGGAGAGGATCGGCGTTGATCGGCGTTGTACCAAATCTAGCTAGTGGTGGGTCTCGAGCTTCCTTCAAGGATCGGCGTTGATCGGCGAATTCGCTTCCTTCGAGCTTCGGCGGTGGTGGGTCTGGTTTTTGACCGTGGGTTGCTGTTTTTTTTTTTTTTTTTTTTTTTTTTTTTTTTGTGGTGTTGATGGGCAGAGAGGGAGGGTGGTGGTGGTGGTGTTGATGGTCAGAGGGCAGTGTTTTGGTCATTTCTCTGGATTTTTTTTTTTTTTTTTTTTTTGTGGTGTTGATGGGCGGAGAGGGTGGTGGTGGTGGTTTTGATGGACGGAGGGCAGTGTTCTGGTCTTTTCTCTTGATTTTTTTTTTTTTTTTTTTTGTGGTGTTGATGGGCGGAGAGGGTGGTGGTGGTGGTGGTTTTGATGGACGGAGGGCAGTGTTCTGGTCTTTTCTCTGGATTTTTTTTTTGAGTGTTGATGGTGGATTATTGGTTGCCGGTGGTGGTGGTGGTGTGCAGCGGTGGTGGCAATGATGGTGGTTCTTGAACAAAAAGAAAGAGAAAAAGAATAAAAATAAATAAATAATGTGTTGTACTGTACAGTGATAATTGTGAGATATTAATATTTTATTGCGGTAGAAATATTATTTTAATGAGTAGAATTGAGAAATAAAATTTGGGATGTTGGAGAATTGAAAAATTGTATTGTATAATTGATAAAATTGCTTTTTGAGATGGTAAAATAGGATAGGATATAAAAACCGGATGCGGATGCTCTTAAAGAATTAGTTACAGATTGTATAAAGGGTGTAATTGGAAACACAAGGAATCAATCAGAACTTTAATAACAATTTGTCCTATTATCCTTTCTTGAATCTTCCTCTCTTCTCTCTCTAACTTCTGGAGGCCCAGCTGTCCTACAATTCGGCTACAACACAACACGTTCACACGCATGGCTCTAACATCAACATGTTCGCACACAGAGAGCTCTAACATCAACGCGTTCGCACACAGAGAGCTCTAACAAAAAGTCTATCATTTTATCAAAATGAAATATGATATCTTACTTAAGTTCAGTAATTTTGACAACAATTGAAACATAATCAAGCAAAAAGAGAAAAACACATTTAAGAAAACAAGTGATCAAGAGTATAAAATAATTACTGTGTACTCAACATAGTCGAAATAATTAATATTTTTCAATTCTCTTAAGATATAAGTTCATGTTCTTAATTATAATAATCATAACAATTTACATTTCCAACAATGAAGTCTAATATAATTAGAATTAATTTCTAAATATTATAGTATGTAATTTGTATTTTACTTCAGTTGTAAAAATAAATTTTTATTAATATTTTAATATGGAAGTTATAGTAAATACATCAGTTAGTTAAATATAAAAGCAAGAAAAACAAGATTTACAAAAAACATGAATCATAGAAAACATAGGCAAAAATTTTACTTCTATTATATTTATTCAATTGAAAGTGACTTATAACATTATGAATCTAACCAGACAATCTCAAGGTAGATGACTAGAAACAATAACATGTGTCTCACAAATATAACGCATCTCAATAATTTTCTCTTGTATAGGAAAGGGGGTGCACTACTTGTTAATTCATTCCTTCAGTTTTCTGTATCAATCATGCAACTATTAGATGCAATTTTTGGTAGCCTCTAGCAATTTTTTTTTTTTAATGAAATATAATATGCTATATGAACTCTTTCTCCTCTAACCTCAATAATTGGTGCCAATTCAGTTATAAGGTTATTAAAGGAAAAACTTGAAATTAAAGAGGCAATGTGATCTTCTGTTAACAAATTTTATATTTTAAATTCTTTGCATGACATGTCAACAATTTTGTATGTTTAAGAGACAGAATATGCACCTTCCTTCGAATTCACATGCCATGAATTTTAGAGAAGAACGTGTTGACAATATTTCACCACCTCGCTCACCAACCATAGAGACCAAGTTGCTGTTTCCTTCTATAGACTTTCCTAGAAGTCTCTCTTTTGATCTTTTCTCTCTTCCCTTAACATGGCTAGTTCTCCTACCCAAAAGTCCTCGTTTTCTTTTGGACCCACACGCCTTCATAAACCACTATATATATGACCCTCCTAACCATTACATTCTCATTCCTAAATCATAATTCACATTCATCACAGTTCAATCTCATACAAATAGTGCTTTTATTAAGAGGAAGATAATCTTTTTGGTATTATAACTTCGATTTTTGTTAGCAATGGCACAAGAAATCACATTCAAGGCTTTGGCTATTGTATTTGCTGTGGTAGCAATCTTCTCTTCAAGTGTGATGGCTCAAGATTTTGCACCAGCATCAGCACCACCACCAGCAATAGAGAAAGGTGCAGCTTACTCTAATGCTGTCTCTGGAGCTATGATTTTTGGGTCTCTGGTTTTGTCTATGCTGGCTATGTTGAAGCATTAAGATTGGATCTGTTATGGATTTGATTGATTATTCTTTTGCTGTTTAGAGAGATGGGCTGTGAGGGTATTTCATTTGTTACTTATATATTATTTATTTAGGTTAGAGAGAGAATAAAGGAGATTCATATATATGGTTATTGTATACTTGTTTTTATTTTTTCATGATTTATGATATATGATACATATGTTATATACAAGATTGTTTACTTTTTAAAAAATTGGATGGTACACCGTTTATTGTCATATATAACCCCTCTCTCTCTTTATTTTATATTTTTTTCCCCCTCAGTTAATGAACAATGAGAGCAATAATAATAAATTAATAATGGGATACATTGCCATGTTTTCCATAGTTTTTTTTTTTTTTTTTTTTTTGGTGGTAATTACGAAAATGGCTTTTTATGATTCAAGCAACATCACTTTCATTCAAGTCCTACTAAAATATCATTTTTAATTATGTACTGACTACAATAAACTATTTCATTAATTGTTAGAAAAAATCCTGATAAATATTATATTTGTAGATGCTCAACTGTCCACTGGAGAAAAATCCTGAAAAAAGAAAAAAAAAATCCTTTTATTAGCCAGGCTATTTTTACTTGCTTTTTACCTTAGGGTTGACAAAATTTTGAAGCCCATCGAACCTGGGGAGAAATCCGCTATAATGGGCCTGAGATCTGCATGTAATATATCGATCACAGTAACGGGTCGTTACCCAAAAAGTAGTAACCTGAATGATTTGTGACTTGGGACATTACACATTTACACATTTCCCAAATCATTCAAGGTACTGATTTGCAAATTGGACCCTTTTAAATTTTGGGTTATTATTTTTTTGTCCACTTAAGTTCAAAATTTTGGCTTATTTTATTTTACATTTTATATTTGCATAAGAACAGTTGCTAAAAGATATCTTGTAAAACAGGTGACAATAATTTGAAATTTCTCTTTACAAAAGAAAAAAAAGAATGTTTATGGTAGATGATAAAAGGCGTGTATTCCAGAAAAAAGAATGTTCATGCCATGTTTGGTAAAAGGAGGAACAATTCAAAAGGAAAGGAATTTTTGATGGGTAACATTCATATCAAAATCTACCTTTATAAAGTCAATCTAAAGATAATTATAGAAAATTGGGGATAATGTGGTATTTAAAAATTGATAACATTATTTTTATTTTGATAATTCAATAGTAATGATATGAGAGAGAGGATATACGTCTTATAATACTAAGAAATATCGACAAATTGAACTACAAAACTCTTGACATTTTATGAGTTAAATTTTGAGAATGATAGAATAGAGGATGGGTCAATAAATAAACTTTTTTTTGGGGATCAAATAGATGAACTTTTAAAATCTAGGTGAACATTGCACTGTCATATCCTGAGGTTTACACTATCTACATTGAACTCCCTTTTAGTTTGAATTGCACATAAACCTCCCTATTGTTTGCTGTTCTATTTAAAGTTTCAAGACTCTTTTGTTATTTTCAGGGTTATTTTTTTCTTCTTTATTTATTTTGGTCGCCTTCATGTGTTGGATTTTTTCCCCTTCTCTCTCTCTCTGCTGTTCCTTCAATTCTTCGCTTCTTTGTGCTGTCTTTTAGGCCAACTTTCTTTTCTCTGTTGCATTCTGTTGTCAGCACTAGCTGAATACAATATGCAAATGGCAGAGCTAGAAATTTTTTTCAAGAAGGGCCAAGCTAAATATATCTTTATATTTCGGTATCCTTAATTCTTTCAATATAAGTTTGTATGACTTTATTTTTCGAAAAAAAAAAAAAAAAATTGCTAAAGAGATTTACTTATATATTTTTATAAATCTATACTTGAAATACTCCTAAAATTAATGATTTATTTATGATCAAAAGTCAATATTAAAATGAAAATAAATGAGATAATAATAAATAAAAAGTATATATATATATATATATATTTAAATGAAGAGGGCCATTACCTAAATTTATTTTTTTGACATGATAATAGTGGGGAGGGGCATTTAAAATAAAAAGAAGAAGAAGAAGAAGAAGCTATAGTGGGGGCCATGGTCCTCCACCCCTGTTTGAAAAAAAAAAAAAAAACCCTCAAAAAAGAGCTTCATGTTGACTGGTATCAATAATTTTAAAATCCCTCTCTGTTTGCTTGAATGATTAGAGCCACACGGTCAATATTTTCTTGTTGATATTGTTGAAAGCCACCCATGTGAGATAAATATTTGTTGTGAACTAGGCATGCTGTGTTATTGATGTTTTGGTAGCCTCTAGCATTTTTTATAATGAGATAGTTGTAATATACTGTTAATCTCGTAACTTGAATTATTTCTCCTTTAAACCCCTAAGCACCGGTGCAAATTTAGTTACAACGCTATTAAAGGGAAAACTTGAAATTAAAGAGGCAATGTGATCTTCTATTAACAAATTACATATTTTAAATTCCTTCCATGACACATCAACAATTTCGTATGCTTATATATAAATCTTACATTTTTTTTGAGAAGAGTACAAATCTTACATGGTTGTATTAACCTATGTTTTTGTCATGTGACACATTTCTTAAAACTCTTTTCATTTAGGGTTTCACCTCACTAAATGTTGAGTTTATGTAGTTCATTGAATGTATCAATGGAGTAAATGCATATATTAATTTAAAATATTTTTTAAAAATAAAATTTATTAATGTCATTAAGAAGAGTTTAAATTGTTTAAGGATGTACATGCATTTATTTCACATTTTTATTATATGTGGTGAACTAATTATTTATATAAAACAATTTTTCATAGTTATTTTTATAAAATTTATATGAGAAACTATTGATTAGGAAAATAATATTTTCTAGATTCCAGTTAACTTAACTAGTAGAATCTGTTGTTGTCAAATAGGAGATCTTGGATGCAAATGCCATCTACATTAAAAATTAATTGGTATTTTGGCCTGATAAAGAGCAATCATCATAAAATAGACACTATAGGATGAAAGCCTATCATTTTATCAAAAAGGAATATGATATTCGTGCTTAAGTTTGGTAATTTTGACAATAATTGAAATATAATCAAGCAAAAAGTGAAAAACTCATTTAAGAAAACATGTGATCAAGAGTATACAATTACCGTGTACCTCACATAGTGGAAGTAATTAGTATTTCTCAATTCACTTAAGATATAAGTTCATATTCTTAATTATAATAAGGGCAAATTACAATTTGCTCACTTGTGGTTTGGCCAAAATTTAAGTTGTCTATCTGTAGTTTAAAATTTGGCACTTTACCTACCTGAGGTCTGTATTGTTAAAGGTCCGTTACCCACCTATGACTTTCTCCGTTACAAACATAAAAAACATAACAAAATTTTAAAAAATAAGATCAAAAGGTGGCTTTTTGAAATTTAGAAGCTTGCTCAAGAATTTCAATAGAACACATAAATTGGCATTTTAGACTTGTAAGAAGATGTTTTGTTCTCTCTCTATCATATATTCATATCAATTTGTACCAACGGGACATTTCTATCTCACCATTTGTCACCGGACCCACCACCATAGGCAGTTCTTCCTTGTCAATTTCACTTTGAAGCGCTTTTGTATTCTCTAATCTAAACAAAGCCCATGACCTCAAGCTTTCCCTCTCTATCTATGATTTCTGTTTCATCGATCTGGCATTTGAAGGTTTAACGGTTGCGCATGAAGGTTTGAGTTGTTGAAGATGTGCTGTGTGAAGATCGAGTTGGAATTTTTTGGGTTCTATTTGGGTGTTCTAATTTTGAATAATAATTTATGGTACAAAACACACACATATATTAAAAAAAATTAAAAAATAAATAAAAATATGATGTTGTTCTGTTCACAACATTGTAGCTCAAATCTTCAAAAATATTTCATCTTTCTTTCATTTGTTTTTGGGAAAGAGAAACCAAGAGAGTTCAAAGATATACGGATACCCATCACATTTACAACTCACAAGACCCCTCACCCACCACCAAACCAGAAATATATAGTTCAATATTCTTCACATTCACTAGCTGTGAAGAACCCATTAACCAGCCAAAAGCCAAGCCATCCATAAATGTTGTTCAGTTCACAATGCTACTACCGTCTGCTAAGTAAATTTAGAACTCACTTTCACTTTTTATTTTTCTTTTTGTTTAACTAGATGATGTAAAAAGCTTGGATTTTTCTTGTGGGCTTGTTGACAGAAAAAATGGACAGTACTGGGAATTTTGTAGTGGCTTTGTTGTTTTGTTGATAGAAAAGATTGAAGGAGGAAGGAACAAAGAGGTGGGGTTGGGGTTTCATGTTTTAGGTTTCATTTTCTTCACCAATTTCGTCCAATTTTCCATTTATTATCTCTCATTAGTGATTATTCTTTGTGTTTGGCTAATTTTGTTGTGTTGTTGTTCTAATTTGTATGCAAGATTAGTGGGTTTTAGATATGTATAATTGTTTGGGGAGAGGGTTAGCAAGAGCTCAGTTGGATAATTTTTGTGTTCTAAAGTTCTTGAGCAAGTTTCTAAATTTTTAAAAAGCCACCTTTTGATCTTATTTTTTAAAATTTTGTTATGTTTTTTAAGTTTGTAACGGAGAAAGTCCATAAGTGGGTAATGGAGCCCTAACGGAGTAAACCTTAGGTGGACAAAGTGCCAAATTCTAAACCACAGGTAGATAACTTAAATTTTGACTAAACCACAGGTGGGTAAATTGTAATTTGCCCTTATAATAATCATAAAAATTTACATTTCCAACAATGAAGTCTAATATAATTAGAATTAATTTCTAAACAATAAAGTCTTTGATGGTTGAATAAGAGTTCTAGGGTTCAATTCCCGTCTACACAAAAGATCGATTGGTGCCTTGATCTGATGATAAAGATCTATCATTAGGAGCAGATGTCATAGATTTGAAACTCTCTAAAAAAAAATTGTAATATTATATTATGTAATGAGTATTTTACACATTCCTACTAAAACTTCTCATCATGCTTATTTTTTCTGAATAGGCTAGTTGCCAAAATAAAACATAAATAAATGTCATCTCTTCCCTTCCCTCTCTTCATCTTAAGGCATATGTAGAGGTAATCTTCTTATTACTCAACATTTTTTATGTTTTCTTCGTCATGTGTTTGTATATCTGTTTTTATTTTACATATAGTCCTTAAAAGATTTTCGTCAACTCTCTTTAGGTGTTCAAACTTGAAACACTCTTCTAATCTAAAATTTGTATACATTTCAAATTTTCATTTCATATATAGAAATAAGAAGAAAGAATAAGTTGAAATTTATTAATTTTTAAGGAAAAAAAATAAAAGAGCCTCTGAGCACTTGCTCACACAGTAATATATTTATACAATAAAAGGGGACTAATAACATAATATATACTATTTTGCATGGCCACATGTACATAAGGATTTAACCATAAAATCTCAAGTTAGATGACAAGAAACAAGAAACTGTCTCACAAATATAACCCATCAACTTACTCTCTTGTTGTAGGACGGGATACATTAGTTGTTAATTCATCGCCACAATATTCAGTAGCACTCGCCACAATAAGATTTTACCGAGAAATAGTCACGAGCTTTAAACGCAGTTTTTGCTTCTTCTTGATTGCTAAAAATACTATCATAGAATTTGAGGCAAACTTCATATGATGCTTTCAAATTGGGGTTGGTGGTCTTGTTGACGAGTGAGCTAATATGGGCAAAGGTTTTATTAGCCGCAATATCTTGAAATATTGGTAAGGCCAACAAGGTCAACTAAGGGTGTACGAGGATCGGATTTGAGGGCTTTCAAGCAAAAAGGAGGACCTTCGTGCACAAAGCAAATAGATTTAAGCACATTTTCTGATACTTTCACGCTTAGCTGGGCATTTGTTAGGCAAATCAAAGGGATTGCTAGCATAAGGGAGAGCAACAAGGAAGTACAAAAGGAGGGGGCCATATTTTTGAGTTTGATTTCTTGAGGATGTATTGTGTTTCTGTCAAAATTTATGACAAGAAATCTATACTTATACATCAATTTGCTCTATTGTCAAAATGGGACTATTTTGACATTTTGGTAGATTCTAGCATTTTTTTAAAAGGAAAATTTTTTATTTTTTTTATTTTTTGAGATAGTTATAGTGAAAGCTTGGATTTGTGCTAAAATACAAGAGTTTGTTCAGACCCCCAAATAAAAAAACGGCTAGACTACTTTTACTCTAAGTTAGACTAAGTGCGGAACAAGAGTAAATAAGCGCAATGAACCGATAACACTATCCTAAGCCATATTCATCTATCATTAACAATAAAATAAAGGCGAAAAGCCACTTTTAGTCCCTACATTTTCAGGCGATTCCCATTTTAGTCCCTACATTTTATTTTTACCGCTTTTAGTCCCTATCCTGAAAAACGCTTTCCATTTTAATCCCTGCCGTTACATCAAAGACGGAAAAAGCTGATGTGGCAAACGGCAAGAATAAATAATACTTATTTAATATCCACGTGGCCTAAATTAATAATAAAAAATGCCACGTCAGCATCTAAATTAAAAAAAATTAATATATTAATTTAAACTAAATAAAAAAAATTAAAAACAGAATTAAAAACTAAAAATCATATAAATTGAGATCTAAGTGTGTCTTGAACAAGAACAACAAGAACACAAATCCAGATTTAAGTACACAAACCCAGAAATTTAAAAAAAAAAAAAAAAAAAAAAAACCCAGTAAATTACATCATCAAATAAGCTCCGCGAGCTTGTCAAGCAATTCCACCATTTCATCCAAATCTTTCTGCCCAATTTGATCCTCCAAATCAGAACCCAACTGCTTCAGCCTATCCAAACACTGAATCACAGGGTTAGCCTTCACTCCACCACCTTCTCCTGGAACGCACGTGACAATCCCTGCAACCAACATTTGTAAATATCACAAAATTAGATTTCGATTTTTTCATTGCCATTTTGTTTTTCCTTGCATATTTTCTTGGGAACCAAACAGACCAGTGAGATCGACGCCTTGGAGAGTTAAGGCTTGGATAGCGTCTTGGAGAGTCTCAGTGGGGTCCATGTCGAGATCTTCTATGTTTTCCTTCACCAGATCGTCGAATGCCTCCTGAGAGATCGTACGGCCTGCCTTCGTCGTCGTTGCCGGAGGCTTCGTTGGGCCCATTTGATCTTCGCCGGAGTTTCGATGAGAGATGAGAGTGTGGAACAGTGGAAGAGAAGTGGGTAGTGCGTCTTGGTTTTTTCAATTTGAAATGTGAAATGCAAAAACACAGAGAGAGAAAAGAGTGATACTGATAATAGAGCTGAAACTCAAAACGACGTGTAGTGCTGTCTCCCAAGTCCCACTGTGGTTTGATGATGTAATTTATGGATTTTGAGTTGATGATTGGGTTTTCTATAGAGTTTGTTGATGATTTGTGGTCTGATTGGTGCTATGTTGTTTTGTTGTTGATGTTGGATGATGTTTTGTTCTTGATTTGGCTGGGTTTTTTTTTTTTTTTTTTTTTTTTTTTTTAATTTCTGGGTTTGTGTTCTTGAATTTGGATTTGTGTTTTTATTATTCTTGTTCAAGACACACTTAGATCTCAATTAATATGATTTTTAGTTTTTAATTCTGTTTTTAATTTTTTTATTTAGTTTAAATTAATATATTAATTTTTTTAATTTAGATGCTGACGTGACATTTTTTATTATTAATTTAGGTCACGTGGATATTAAATAAGTATTATTTATTCTTGCCGTTTGCCACGTCAGCTTTTTCCGTCTTTGATGTAACGGCAGGGACTAAAACGAGAAGCGTTTTTCAAGATAGGGACTAAAAGCGGTAAAAATAAAATGTAGGGACTAAAATGGGAATCGCCTGAAAATGTAGGGACTAAAAGTGACTTTTCGCCTAAAATAAAAGATTAAAGGGTAGGGAAGAGAGATGCAAATACAAGATAATATCGGGACGTGTTATCAAAGAGGAAACCGAAAAACTTGGTGAAAAACCTCTCCGTGACCCTCCAAGTCGAAATCGATCCATTAGAGAATAAAGTTGGAGTATACGAACAACAAAAAACCCTCAAAGCCTAGTCTACCCCATGTACTTGAGCCCTTCCTGCTACCAACTTACTTCTCGGAGCCTTGTCTTCTCTAACTTTCGGATCTCGCAATTCAGTCCGATTGCATCTGCTAATGAATGGCTTATTCCAATGCCTCCCAGCATCACCAAAATCTCACTTTACACTCAGAATGGGTTTAATAAGTGTTTGGGCTACCAACCTCTCAAAGATTTAGAGATTGAGAGGTAGGAGTTGAGAAAAACCACAAGGAAATATGTAGATGATTGTAGGTATAACAATCTCTAACTCTCAAGTGTATTTTCTAAGGTTTGCTTTCTGAAAAATACTATTTACAATTTGTAAGTAATGAGGGTATATATAGTGTGTGTAAAAACTTGGTAAAGTAAACACAACTTTTTGCCAAACAAAAACTTTCGTGAGTCCTTCGTAGATGGCCCTTCTCGCAAAACAGTCGTGAAAATGACAGTTTGACATGACTCTTCGTCTTCCAATCATGTGCTCCACACATGACTTTTTTGCGGGTTACTTCTCGTGAGCTACTCAGGAGCCAGTCGCAAAATCTACTGATTCAACTCTTGAAGCTTGATTCTTCACCGATCTCTCACACTCATCCTTATAAACCCACATACATACAAGGAAAAATGATTGAAGAAATTACAATAAAATTTGACATGAAATTAAAGCCTACACAACATAGTTGAAAATCGCAACTTTACATATAGTATACTGTTAATCCCGCAGTTCGAACTCTTTCCCCCTATAAATCTCCAAGCACTTAGTGTGTGGGAGGTGCTGATTCAGTTACAAGGCTATTAAATGAAAAACTTTGAAATTAATAGGCAATGTGATCTTCTATTAACAAATTACATATTTTAAAGAACATTGGCAATACCATCAATCTCGTTTGAAACTTAATCATAGCTCTACTAATTTGCTGACTTTCAACTTTTGGCTGGTATATATTTAGGCGTTCTCCAATGCCGTAAAATTCCTTATTGTCTGGTTTTACTTGAATTCCGGCAAACTACCCGATTAAATTAAGTGAGAAAATGAGCATAGTGATTCTAGTGTAGAAAAAAAAAATTCCCAAAGATTAGTAATTTGGCATAAATAGAAGAATGTATAAAAAATTCATCGAAAAATTGAGAGAGAAAGAGAGAGAGAACCTTTTTTCTGAATTTCAGCAAACTACCCGATTAAATTAAGTGAGAAAATGAGCATAATGATTCGAGTGTAGGAAAAAAAAAGAAAAAAGAAAAGAAAAGAAAGGATTCCCAAAGATTAGTAATTTGTCATAAATAGAAGAGTGCATAAAAAATTCTTCAAAAAATTGAGAGAGAGAGAGAGAGAGAGCCTTTTTTGTGAGAGAAAATCATGCATAGATTGAAATAGATAGTTACAAATTTATAGTATAAAAGAGGGCAAATAAGAAGAGACAAAATAAAGGAAGATGAAGAGAAAGAAGAAAATTAATATTTATGTAGAGGATAGTGGGGAGATGAAAAGAAGAAGAATAATATTTATGCAGAGGGTAGTGGGGAGATGAAAAGGTAAGGGTGGAGAAAGGTTGGAAAAATTGTAAATATTAAAATAAAATAAAAAGTAAATGTTAAAAACAATTATAGGAAAATTGGAAAGAAAATGATAATGAGGTGGACGCTGATGTGGCTCAACTAGAGCGTAACAACAATAAATGTTACGCTTCAGCTTTTAGATATATATAGATATAGATATAGATGTTGATTTTCCTTTGTAAAAAAATTAATTGAAATTAGCCATGAGTATTGTTCAAAAAGAAACCTCTACCATATCCAATTTAAAAAATTTTGTCAAAGATTTTCAAAACTCTTGTAAAAAATCTTGTCAAAGTTGTTGCAACAATTTATTTTGTTGTAATATCTTTATTTTAAAATTTATTAAAAATAATTTATTGCAACAAAAGCTTATTGCAATAAAATATTTTGTTGCAATAACCTATTGCTTTAGACTTTATTGCAACATTTTGCAACAATTTTTTTTTTTCAATAAGTGTTTATAGCAATAGTTTCGAGTTTATTGGAAGGGTTAGTTGTAGAGAGTTTTCCATTTTTCTCATAGAATACATTTCCAACATCCCCATCTAATTCTGAAAACACTGAATTTCTATTATTTGCAAAATTCCCCTCCATATCACTTATCTCATAAGCTTCATGCCTCTCTTGAAAAGAATTCAAAATTGGGATTACCTGGGCTGACGAAATAATCTCATTATCTTCCACCTATATGTTACCTATACTTTATTATCAATTATAAGAACAAAAGTGGAGAAGCCTAGTTGTTAAAAAAGAATAAATTCTTATTGATAAAAGAGGAGAAATAAGTAACGTGAAAAGTACTTATAAACCTATAATGCAGATGGGTAAATGATTTAAGTTAAAGTTCCTCAAATATGGTCTCTATTGTTGGAACATTTGGTGAGCTTTTCCTCACCTGCACTCCTTTAAAATTGGGGACAACACATAACAAAAACCATATTTAAGAAGAAGAAAAAAATACAATTTAGTCTTCACAAGAAATCACTAGTAGCCTTAATATTAAAATAACGTTATTGCAACAAAATAAATTGTTGCAATAACTTATTGCAACTCAATTTTTGTTGCAATAGGTATGGCCACATCTAGTTCATTGCAACTAAGTAAATTAATTGCAATAACTTATTATAGCATAGTTTTTGTTGCATTATAGGTATGGCCACAACTAATTCATTAAGAGCCACTGCAACAAAAATTTTGTAACAAAAAAAAAATATGCAATATATATTTTCCCTAACTAAATGGCAACTATCCTAAAGTTGTCCCTCACCTTACTTATATTCCTACATTCTTTGAACCCATGCAAGAGCTCTAATGACAAAACTATAAAGTTGAATGTTGATTTTCCTTCATTCAAAAATTCATTGAAGTTAGCAATGAATATTGTTCAAAAAGAGACCTCTATCATATTCAATTTAAAAAATCTTGTCAAAGATTTTCAGAACTCCAACATTCTTTCTGGTTGTGCTAAGTTGTTGGAATCAACTCAGGAAGTTATGGATTGGTCTCTTACCAAATTTGATGATCTACTTGGTGAGTATGAATGTATATTAATTACTCTTTTTTATATTTCGGTGTTTATATTGTTAAATTATAAGCCTTAAACATACTTGGATTGTTTCTATTTGGTAACAAGTGTGTTCTAATAATATAATATTAAGGTTTCATAACCAGTATCCTTAATATTAAAATAAAGTTATTGCAACAAAATAAATGATTGCGATAACTTTTAGCAACATAGTTTTTGTTGCAATAAGTATGGCCACACCTAGTTCATTGCAACTAAATAAAATAATTGCGATAATTTATTCCAACTTAGTTTTTGTTGCAATAGGTATGGCCACACCTAATTCATCAAGAACCATTGAAACAAAAGTTTTGCAACAAAAATATATATTTACAATATATATTTTCGGATACCTTCACGCTTATCCATTCGTTTGTTGGGAAATCAATAGGATTGCTAGCATAAGAGAGAGTGACAAGGAAGCTCAAAAGGAGGGGGGCCATCAAAACAAACAGAACACTAGTATAATACTAATTATCAACAATTTGGGATGAGTTTCATGAGATCCAGAAAACTATAATATATATTTAGACTGTAATAGTGCATCTTCAAAAGCAATACGCAACAATTATACTATCTTGAGCAGATAAGAGTTCATAACAACTACTTGGTTTAATTTATTGTATGCTAGATTTTTTGATAATGTTGGTAATAAATTAAAATTTGTAATTGGCCAAACCTCCATTGTATGGGTCGCTAGGAAAGGGCAACCAAGAGTCTACATAGAGAAATTGAGGAACTGTGTACTACTTGGTTTGAGAGAGAACTAAATTTGAGCACACTTCACCCGCTTCTTTGTGCTTGCACCTGGCCCATAGTTTTGTAGTCTCCATAAAACAATGTTGATTCGGAGCTCTCATTCCATCGTAGCCACCCTTCTGGCATTATGATGTTGCTCATGCATAACTGCATAAACAATGTTCTAGAATAAGGCCTCCATGCTCTACCAAGGTATGTGGATGTTGGATTGGCTAAGGAAACTAGGTCTGTATCCTTAGATATGTTGCACCTATTGAAAGAGAAGCATGTGGTTTTCAATGCAAATTGACGGCCTTGAGCATGACGTTAAATTGTCAGGGCAATGATTGTCTTGGTCGGATATCACAAATTTAAAGGACGATTGTGGCATCTCCAAAGATAAAATCCACTATGCCACTTATTTGGTACTCATGGTAGAATTGACGCTTAGATTGTGGACATAAGGTATGCTACTAGCCCTTAATTCACAATGATAAAAGATTGATAGGTTGGAGTTAGATACAAGTGCTACAGCTTGGCCTCCATTTGGTCTTGCTGTGTTCTCAAAGGTAATGTTCGCCGTAATGAACTGTTGACACTCAGCACACTCAGCATCTGCACATAACAAAAGGAAATATTAACTTATAATTCAATATATAGCTTAATTGTTTTAAATTTTTTAGAACTCAATTGCATTAAAATGAAAATTTTGGGCATTGGTAGTTGTTAATTACCGATTGTTGCTGATTGAGATGTACTCCAACCTTTGGCGTGACTTCTATCACCTAAGATTATTGCCCAACCAATGCCAGCACCTACCAACATGATATTCCATTTTTCCATTTGAATTGTCACATATTCTTTGTAGGTGCCTTTCTTGATGCAAATTACAAACCGTCTGGAGCTTTTACTTGGTGCTAAATTACCTAATCTATCTGAAGCCACCATAATGTTATCTAAAATCTCATTTGCTTGTATGAGTTTCCAATCATGTGAATCAAACCATGATTGAAAACCATGATCCATTGTTGGTATTTTTTAAATAGAAGCCAATTGAACATTGACTATTTTGGTAATTTTCTCAAGGTTCATTGCCATTTTTTCTTTCACAATGGTACTGAAGTTAGTGGCAGCAAGTTCCTTATTGCATCTGCCAAGACTCTTCATGGCATTGCTCAACCAATTCTGGAGATCAAACTTCAGATTGTTGGTGCCAAGTTCTGTAATTGTTATGAAACACAAAACACAAAAGTACAATGTCAATGACTCATGTCAATTCAAGTAAACACAACTTAATTTTCAAAAATGATTTGAATCTTGTTTAGATTGGTAAAATTCTAATTAAGTTGCTATGGGTCACACTATAAGGTCCTGCAATAACTCTAAAATACTCCTAAATCCTACATAATTCTTAAACAACTCACAAGGCTAATTTTAGAGATTAAGTAGTTTAATTATTAACTTTCTTTTTATGCTATATATTAACTTTTGGTATCATCTACTTCACATAAGTAAGATTGTAACCCCAAGGCTATTATAACATTTTATTTGCTCTCCTATGAAAGATGCTAAGTTTAACGTGTTAAATACAATTTAACAAGATTGATGCAATATTCACAGTGAAAAAGAATGAATATTAGGAAAATTTTGCCTATAGCCTATATGAAAAATTTAAGAGACAGAAAATGCACCTTCCTTCAAATTCACGTGCCATGAATTTTAGAGAAAAACGTTTTTCCAAAGTGATCCAATGTTGTGTAGAGAGAAATTGTCATTAATTTTACTTCTTCAAGCTAACTGATTTCTTACTCTTATAAATGATTTCTTGAGAAGACTAAATTGTATTTTTTTTTTCTTCTTAAATATGGTTTTTGTTATGTATGGTCCAAAATTTCAAAATGTAACAATTTATTGATAGAAAACAATTAACTGACATAATGTGAGTGTTTGGGTGTGCAAGTGAGTAAAAGGTCAACAAATTTTCCAACAGATCATATTTGAGAGACTAACATAAATCATTTACCCCTATTTGCAACAATTTTTATTTATTTATTTATTTTGGTTGTAAACTGTTGCAATTAAGCCTAAAGCAGTAAGTTATTACAAAAAAAAAAAATTATTGCGATAAGCTTTTTGTGCAATAAATTCGTTGCAATAAAGGATTTGTAATAACTTTTAAAATAAAGTTATTGCAACAAAATAAATCATTGCGATAACTTATTGCAACACATTTTTTGTTGCAATAGGTATGGCCACACCTAGTTCAATGCAACTAAATAAATCATTGCGATAACTTATTGCATTAGAGTTTGAAATAGGTATGGCCGCACCTAATTCATCAAGAACCATTGCAACAAAACTTTTGAAACAAATATATATGATGAAGTCGAAAAATTCACCAGTGAGCCACACGATACCTACGCGCTCGAACGTGAACCTGCACAATGTAAAGAAGGAAACCTAACAGAGAGCACCGGTGTGGTGCCGGCCAAACACCCTCCGAAGGTTAAGTCAGAAATATTCTCACAACTCTAGAGTGCTAGAGAGAGTAAAAATTTGCGTACCTTGATTTGTGAGGGTATTGGGGCTTTTATAGTAGTAGAGGGTGGAACTCTTTTCCTTGAAGTAGAAGTCTTTTTCTTATAGGAATCCCTGAAGTGTGTCGCAAGTATCATATACCAAGGGCTTTTCTGCCTCCCTCATGGGCCTCGGACCCGCTGATGCTCCATACTGGGCTCTCTCCCATAGACTTGGCGATAATGGGCCCGTTCTCTATTGGATCATAGCAGATAACCATCAGGCCCATCTCAAGCCCAAATTTAGCCTCTTCAGTTGCCCCCTTCACCCTATGGGTCCGTCATATTTTAGTGGAGGGAAACATGGGGTGACGGTAATCATTAACGGGGGTGACGGTTGAGAGGTCTATGGTCATCGTCTCCAAGTCATTTTAAGGATGACGGCTCCAAGGTACACCGTCAGGTATTAGTGCTGCTGACAAGATTTGGAAAGCATTAATGCTCATGACACGCGTCACTTTTCTAGAGGCCATTGTATGGGATTGAAACGTCACTTCATCCTCCGTGCACCTTTCCTATAAATATCAGGCCTTCGACTCTCATTTTCCACTTTCATCAAAAACTCAATTGTCAGAGCGCGACCCGTCATCTTTGTCAGAATACCCGTACAAGTGTAGCGTCCGTCACAATCAACTTTCCTCCATTCACGCATTAACTGGTAAGTACACTCTTTCATATATTTCCCCCGTCGTATTACTTTTACAGTTCAAAACTTTTACTTCCGTTATCCATTCTTAGACCCGTCAGAGTCTTAGGTTCTGTCGTCAATTGTAGGCAATGTCTAGTGCGTCAAGTAACCAGTCGATTGTCCGTGACGGGGCAGATTATGAGGAGGTATACCCGTTAGGTCACAAAGACCAAGAGAGTCTAAGCGAAGAGAGGAGTACGTCCGCCTCTTCTCCGTCCTCAACAAATGAGGATACGGAGTTAGATGAACCAGGGAAGGTTCTGATGGCGAGGAACAAATAGGACCCGTAATAGGAGCTGGTGGACCAAGGGAGTTCATTATGCTTAAAGAGTGGACGGTGAACGATTTCACATCCACTATCAAGGAGACTCACTTCAAAACACTTAGGGCTAACTACAAGATTCCAGATAACATCCCCATCCGTCTCCCTTATTCATCAGAGAAGTGCTATTATGACGGCGTACAAGGCCTTGGAGTGTACGAGTAAATGTTGAAGGCAGGCCTCAGATTTCCACTGAGTTTGCTCCATCGCGAATTACTCAAGTATCTGGGTCTATCCGTCAACCAAATATCACCCAATGCCTGGAGGGTCTTCATAGCAATGGAGGTCCTGTACGGGGCAATGTCAGACGGATCAAGGAGGTTGATGGTGAGAGAGTTTCTTCATTACTACCGTCCAGATGAAATTGACAAGTCTAGGGGTATATACAGTTTTGTAGCTAGGAGTAAGTTATTAAAGGTAATATTTGAAACTCCAGACTCCAACAGAGACTGGAAGAGTTGTTATTTTTTCTTAGAGGGCGACGAGGGGATGTGTCTTCCAGGGGAGACGGATCACATGCCCGTCGACCCTATTTGGGGCATATTGCCTCAAGCTGGTACGTCTTCGTCTCCATATGTAAAGATTTAAATATCTGTTCAGTTTAATAGGTTTTAACCGTCCTCTTCTTTGCAGTGCGACGGTGTCCACCAGGGCAAATGCTGCCAAGAAAAGGGGGATGGGTGATGCTGATCCCAAGGAGACGGGTGCCCTGAACCCGTCAGCAAAGAGAAAGCAACTCGCCAAAGGAGACCGTCCTCCTAAGAAGCCCAAGATTCCTTTGGAACCCGTCGTGGGGCTTATGGCGGAGGGTGCTAAAGCCGTCACCCCAGCCAAGTATGGGGCCAGTAAGGGCCTCATGAAGGGTTCGTCTTCGAGCGAGAAGAAGCCACCTGCCCTTCTTCGGGACGACCCTAAGTACGCCTTGGAGCAATTTTCGTCTATCATGACCTCCGAGGACTATGAAGACATGGGTAATCACTCGACGGAAGCGATGGGTGAGACGGATCTCTTTAGTATTGCCCAGGTAACTGTCTTCTTATTTCTTATCCGTCTATTCATTTGCCTTTGCTTGAGACTAATTTGTCCCAGTTGATTAGGCCATGGTCATGATGAAGGGTCTGTTTGGACGGTGCCTAAACCATGAGACGACCTTGGGCCGCATTCTGGAGAAGGCAAAGGTGACGGAGAACGAGCTGGCCGAGCTTCAGGCCTGGAAGTTGATCCAAGACAAGAAGCTCAAGATGGCCGAGGAGGCGCGGGACCAGTAGCTTGAGGTGACGAAGAAACTGAGGAAGGTTGTTGAGAAGAAGGAAGAAGAACTCCGTCAGGCCAAGGAAGTTACAGTGCTGGAGTACCGTGATTCTGATGCCCTCCTGTCTGAGTTAGGAGTTTCATATGCCGACGGTTTTGACGAGGCCATCCGTCAGGTGAAGGCTCTTCATCCTCAGTTGGACTTGTCATCCGTCAGTATCAATGCCGCGGAGCAAACGTCCATTCAACCTGCTCAATCTGAGGACACGGACGAAATCTTCGGCAAGAAAGCTCCCCCTGACGCCACTCTTAACCAAGCAGTTGTTGAAAGTGACCCAAAAGATGGTCCATCCCGTCGTAGTGAAGAGAAGGAAGCCCCCGTCATAGGATAATTTTAATTATATTTAGTTTTTATGCTGTTTGTGAAATATTTGGAGAACAATTCATGACTCCGTCATGTTTCCATCTTTTGTAACCACTTTTTATTTTTGGGTATGTAATTTGTTTAACTTTGCTCTTTTTAATTTAAAAAGTGGCTTGACATACTCCGTTGGGTGAAATTCATTCGTTCACATTATTGTTAAAGTTTGATTTTCGAATGACTCCATTCACATGGACGGATTTAGACGGGTGTTGTCTTCTGGATGTGATTGTCAATTTATAAAGTAGGTCAAGGGAACCTTGTCTTGGATCTGTCCGTGTTTGGGGACTTCAGGAAGCTTACAAGGGCCCAATATCCGTCCATGTTTGGATAGTAATAACAGTCCACTTTGTGGAACTTTGTATAATCTTGTTTTCTTTATGGATTTTGTAGGATCCATCTGCGTTCTTACATAATGTTTGTTATCCGTCTAAATTGATTTCGCGGATTCTATTACTTTTTAATCGTCCACTTTGTTGAATTGTATCCGTCTACTTGCGGATTTTGTAAATAAGATATTCTTTTAGGGCGATTCATCCGCTTTGCGGCTAGCATGAAAAAGACCATCTTCTTGGATGATCCGTCCAATTTGTTGACTGAGCTTTATCCGTCCTCTACGGGACTTAGGATCTTCATCCTCTTGGGATGATCCGTCCAACTTGGACCAAGTTTTATCCGTCCTCTATGGGACTTAGAATTTTTCATCCTCTTGGGATGGTCCGTCCAACTTGTGGACCAGGTTTTATCCGTCCTTTTTGGGACTTAAAATTTTCATCCTCTTGGGATGATCCGTCAAACTTGTGGACCAAGTTTTATCCGTCCTCTATGGGACTTTGGATTATCATCCTCTTGGGATGATCCGTCCACTTTGTGGACTAAGTTTTATTCGTCCTCTATGGGACTTAGAATTTTTCATCCTCTTGGGATGGTCCGTCCAACTTGTGGACCAGGTTTTATCCGTCCTTTATGGGACTTAGAATTTTCATCCTCTTGGGATGATCCGTCCAACTTGTGGACCAAGTTTTATCCGTCCTCTATGGGACTTGGGATTATCATCCTCTTGGAATGATCCCTCCACTTTGTGGATTTGGTTGGGTTAAGCAGGAAACATAGTAGTGTCTGAATGCTTCTGTTATTGAAAGAAAATCATGCAGAAGAAAAAAGAAAGGTACCTGCCCCCTTGGGCTTAAAAAGGTACTTGTAGAATTGTTTGAAGTAAAAACTAAAAAATGGAGAAAAAATTGTTTGAAGCAAAAGCTACTAAAAACTAAATGATAAACTGGAAGTTAGGGGAGCATCAATGCCCTTCATGTCGTCTCTACTGGTAGTATCTCCGTAGGTGCTCCGTATTCCATGGGTGTTGAAGCCTCTGTCCGTCCGGAGTTTCGAGGTGGTAGGTTCCTTTCCTTTGCCAAGATGAGATCCTGTATGGTCCTTCCCAGTTGGGGCCGAGCTTTCCTTGTGACGAATCTCTAGCAGCTCCCATTACCTTCCATAGCACAAGATCTCCGATCTGAAAGTCTCTGTGTCTGACATTGGAGTTGTAATATTTTGCCATGAGGTTCTGGTACCTAGCCAACCTCCACTCTGTTGTAGCCCGGACCTCGTCCACCAGATCCATCTGTAGCCGCAAGGCCTCTTCGTTCTGATCCTTGTTGTAGTTCTCCACCCGATAACTCGTAAGCCCGACCTCTACTGGAATGACGGCCTCACTTCCGTATGCTAGTCTGAATGGTGTTTCCCCAGTGGGTGTTCTTGCCATAGTACGATATGCTCATAAGACGCTCGGTAGTTCGTCAGGCTAGATGCCCTTAGCCCCCTCAAGCCGGGTCTTTATGATCTTGAGTAAGGACCGGTTCGTGACCTTAACTTGTTCGTTGGCCTGTGGGTGCGCGGGCAAAGAGTAATGATTCTTAATACCCAGTTCCAAATAGAAGTCCCTAAAGGCATTGTTGTCGAATTGTTTCCCATTGTCGGAGACAAGCACTCTTGGTATCCCGTACCTGCAGATAATATTCCTCCACACAAAGCTTCGAATGTTCTTCTCCGTGATAGTGGCAAGGGCCTCTGCTTCCACCCACTTGGTGAAGTAGTCGATGCCTACTATAAGAAATTTTAGTTGTCTTAGTGCTGTCGGGAAGGGGCCCATGATGTCTAATCCCCATTGGGCAAAGGGCCAAGGGGCCGTCATGGGTGTCAGCTCCTCGGTTGGTTGCCGGATTAGATTACTGAATCTCTGACATTTGTCGCAAGTTTTGACGTAAGCTTGCACATCCTTTTGCATCGTAGGCCAGTAGTACCCTGCTCGGACCAATTTGTGCACTAAGGATTGCGCCCCTGAGTGGTTTCCGCAAATACCCTCGTGAATTTTTCTCATCACGTAGTCTGCTTCTTCGCTGCTTAAGCATCTTAGGTACGGTCGGGAGAATCCTCTTTTGTATAAGGTATCTTTGATCAGTACAAACCATGAGGCTCGTACTTTTAGCTTCCTCGCTCGTATTTCTCATCCGACAGAGTGCCTGATCTTAGGTACGCTGTCAATGGTGTGGTCCAATTGTCCCAAGAACTGACTTCCTATATGTTTGTTCCGTCATTAATAAGCGAGGAGCGTTGTATGAATGATAATACCTGTTCGGGAACGATCATATGTTCTGCCGAGGCTGCTTTTGCCAGACGGTCGGCGCACTTGTTTTCTTCCCTTGGGATTTGGACGAATTTTACTTCGAGGTTGCCGATCCGATTCTTCACTTCCTCCAGGTACTTCTTCATCCTCTCACTTTTGCATTCATAGCCTCCGTCAATGTGACGTATTACAACCTAGGAGTCGCAGTGTACGACTATGTTTTCAGCTCCTGCTGCTCTTACGAGGTCTAGTCCAACTACCAGTGCTTCATATTCGGCTTCGTTGTTGGTCGTGGGGAAGTCGAGTCAGATCATGCACTCGACTTTATCCCCTTCTGGGGTTTGGATGACTACACCAGCTCCTCCAGCCTTTCTGTTTGACGATCCGTCCATGTGGATGCTCCATTGTGCAGCTACTTTCTTCTCGTCCTCCAATTATGCGAATTCTGCAATGAAGTCAGCCACCACTTGCCCTTTGATTGCAGTTCGTGGGCGATATTGTATGTCAAATTCATTCATCTCAATCACCCACAAAGCCATTCGTCCAGCTGCCTCGGGGCTCCCTAAGGCTTTCCTCAGGGGTTGGTTCGTCAGGACTATGATAGTATGGGCTTGGAAATACGGCTTTAGTTTTCTTGCCGTTGTTACCAATGCGAAGGCCATCTTCTCTATTAGCGAATACCTTTCTTCTGCTCTTCGGAACGCCTGACTTGTAAAGTAGACGAGTTTTTAGGATCCGTCTTCCTCTCTTACTAATGCCGCGCTGACCGCCGCTTCTGAAACAGCTAAGTAGAGGTAGAGTTCTTCTCCTAGTCTGGAGGGGCTGAGCAATGGCAGGGATGTGAGGTACCTCTTTAATTCTTCAAAGGCCTTCTGGCATTCATCCGTCCATTCAAACGACTTTCTTAGTATTCTGAAAAATGGCAGAAATTTGTCCGTCGTTTTCGAGACAAACCTATTCAGGGCTGCAATTTTGCCGTTCAGTCTTTGCGCGTCTTTGATCGTCTTTGGTGGTTCCAACTCCATGATGGCCCGAATTTTTTCTGGATTAACCTCTATCCCTCTGTAAGATACCATAAACCCCAAGAACTTTCCTGCTGTTACTCCAAACGTGCACTTAGTTGGGTTAAGCTTTATATTATATGAGCAGAGAGTGTTAAAAGTCTCCTGGAGGTCCTTCAGGTGATCATCTTCGAGTAGGCTCTTCACAAGCATGTCGTCGACATAAACTTGCACGTTTCTGCCGATCTGGTGTGCGAACATTTTGTTCATTAGTCTTTGGTATGTTGCGCCTGCGTTCTTGAGCCCAAACGGCATCACTTTATAACAAAAGAGTCCTTGGCTAGTGACAAAAGAGGTTTTCTCCTGGTCAACTTCGTCCATTTTAATTTGATTATAGCCCGAGAAGGCATCCATGAAGCTCAGGAGCTGGTGTCTGGCCGTGGAGTCAACCAGGGTATTTATCCAGGGCAGTGGGTAACTGTCCTTTAAGCATGCTTTGTTGAGGTTCGTGAAATCGACGCACATTCGCCACTTGCTGTTTGCCTTTTTGACCATCACTATGTTCGCCAGCCAGTCGAGGTAGTAGACTTCCCGGATGAAGTTTGCCTCCAGCAGCTTCTTCACTTCTTCCGCTATTGCCTTGTCTCGTTCCTGTGCGAACACTCGTTTTTTTTGTCTGATTAGCGAGAATGATGGATTTACATTCAGCCTGTGAGCTATGACCGAGCTTTTGATTCTTGGCATGTCTTCGTGGCTCCAAGCGAACACATCCTGATTCATTCTGAGGAATGATATGAGGGCTTGACGGATTGTCTGGCTAGCCAGTGTCCCTACTCTGGTAGTCCGTTCAGGTCTTGATTCGTCAAGGGTTATTTCTTCTAGTTCCTCCACCGGCTCTGCTATTGTCTGTGTGTCCTCTATGCACATGGTTTGCTGCTGGTCCTCCATCTTCAGCATGGCAACGTAGCACTCATGGGCGGCCACCTGGCTCCCTCGTAATTCACCAACCCCGTGTTCTGTAGGGAATTTGATCATTAGGTGGTAGGTTGATGTTGCCGCCTTCCACGCATTGAGGGTAGGTCGTCTGATGATAGCGTTGTATGTAGATGAACAGTCGACCACAACGAACGTCACATCTTGTGTGATCTGTTGGGGATAATTCCCTACCGTCACCGAAAGTGTGACCACACCTATTGGAAACACTCTTGCTCCTCGGAAGCCAACCAACGGGGTGTTTGTTGGTGTCAACCGATCCCTGTCAATTTTCATTTGTTGGAATGCGGGGGGTAATAGAGAATGTCCGCTGAGCTATCGTTGTCCACCAACACTCTATGCACGTTATACTCTCCTACCCTTAGTGTGACCACTAATGCGTCGTCATGTGGGTGGTGAAGACATCGTGCATCTTCCTCTATGAATCCGATAGCTAGGCTATCTCTCCGTGCTATCTTTTGTGCTGAACCTGTTAGCTGAATGTTGTTGATCATCCGGAGGTAAGTCTTTCGGGCCTTCTTGGATGACCCGGTGGCTGATGTTCCCCCTACAATCATTCTTATGTCTCCGATTGGGGGCCTAGGACGCTCGTTATCCCTTCGGGGCTGCTGTTCTTGAGTTGGCTGGTCCGTCCTCTCCTTTCTGACATACTTTTGTAATTTCACCTGTCTAATAAGGGCCTCTATCTGCTGCTTCAAGTCATAGCAATCTGCTGTATCGTGGCCGTGATCGCGGTGAAAACGGCAATATTTATCCCGTGACCTTTTGTTAGGATCTCCTTTCAGCTTTCCTAGGAAGGTTAGGGCACCTTCGTCCTTGATTTGCATTAGGACTTGTTCTATCGGAGTAATCAGCGGGGTGAAGTTCGTGAACCTCCCCCCTGGTGGCCTAGAGCGCCGCTCATCCCTTCTGTCTCCCGTCCTAGGCCTCTTTGACCTTTGGTCCCGTCTTTCGTCTTCTTGCCATTCCCTTTTCCTTGGTTTCTCATCTCAGGCCTGCAATGCGTCTTCAGCATTCATGTATTTGGTTGCCCTATAGAGTACTTCTGACATGGTCTTAGGGTCGTTCTTGTATAAAGAGAAAAGAAACTTGCCCTTCCGCAATCCGTTTGTGAAGGCCGCCACAAGGATTTTGTCGTCGGCTTCGTCTATTGAGAGTGCTTCTTTATTAAAGCGCGTTATGTAAGTCCTCAGGGTCTCGTCCTCCCGTTGCTTGATACTCATCAAATAGGCTGTGGACTTCTTATACCTGTGCCCTCCAATGAAGTGCGTAGTGAACTGCGCGCTCAGCTCCTTGAAGGTGCTGATAGAGTTTGACGTCAGTCGGCTGAACCACACCCTTGCGGGGCCTTTGAGCATGGTGGGGAAGGCCCTGCACATGATCTCGTCTGCTACTCCCTGAAGGTGCATCAATGTTTTGAAAGTTTCTAGATGATCCAGAGGGTCCTTCACTCCGTCATAGCTGTCTATATGAGGCATGCGAAATTTATGGGGCAAGGGGAAGGAGTTCACGGCCGCAGTGAAAGGTGAGTCGGTGCGATTGACTAGATCGTCAAGATCACTGGAAACTCGCCCTTTGAGCGCGTTCATCATTACCTCCATCTGTTCCCTCATCGCCTGCATCTTTGCCACAATATGCGGCGGAGTCGCATCCGTGAGGGATGGCATGCTCAAGTTCTGCCTTTCTGGTTTGCTTAGGGCGTGGCTTCCTTCAGGTTTCTCCTGATTCTTCCTCGGAGCGTTGGTCCCTTTCTGATCTTCTTCTTGGTTATTCGGTGCCGTACCATGCAACCCTTTAGTCCGGGAAACAATAGTATGGCTTATGAATCGAGTTCCCACAGACAGCGCCAACTGATGAAGTCGAGAAATTCACCAGTGAGCCATACGATACCTACGCACTCGAACGTGAACCTGCACAATGTAAAGAAGGAAACTTAACAGAGAGCACCGGTGTGGTGCCGACCAAACACCCTCCGAAGGTTAAGTCAGAAATATTCGCACAACTCTAGAGTGCTAGAGAGGGTAAAAATTTGCGTACCTTGATTTGTGAGGGTATTGGGGCTTTCATAGTAGTAGAGGGTAGAAGTCTTTTCCTTGAAGTAGAAGTCTTTTCCTTATAGGAATCCTTGAAGTGTGCCGCAAGTATCACATACCAAGGGCTTTTCTGCCTCCCTCATGGGCCTCGAACCCGCTGATGCTCCATACTGGGCTCTCTCCCATAGACTTGGCAATAATGGGCCCGTCCTCTATTGGACCACAGCAGATAACCGTCAGGCCCATCTCAAACCCAAATTCAGCCTCTTCAATATATATATATATATATATATATATATATACACAATAAATATTTTCAAATACCTTCACGCTTATCTGTGCATTTTGGGCAAATCAATAGGATTGTTAGCATATGAGAGAGCAACAAGAAAGCTCAAAATAAGGGGGCTAATTTGTATGTTAAGTTTGATTTCTTGAGGATTTATAGCGTTTTGGTCAAAATTGGATGATTATGACAAGAAATCTAACAATGCAGTGTTTTACGTTGCTCTTTTTTAATAAGAGAAACCATTTATTTAAGACACTTAAGATATGTTTGGTAACTATTTTTTTCCCTTATTTTCTGTTTCTAAAAACAATTTTTTATTTTTGAGATTAAAACTTATTTGGCAACCCAAAATGGATAGAAAACAAAAACTGCTTTCAAAACTCAATTTGTGAAGGAAATTAAAAAACATGTAAAATGCTGTTTTCAGTTTCTAGTTTTTAAAAGTCAATGAAAACACGCAACTAATTTAATGAATTTGTCTCATTTAATGAGTTAGTACTAAAGTTCAAATCCTAGTAAACATATTTTAGTATTTTTTTCTTCAAAAAAAATATTTTTTTAATTTCAAATAACCAAACATGTTTTTGATTTAAAAAATACAAGAAAATTGTTTTTTTTTATACTCCCAAAAAAAACTTTTTGAAAATAGAAAACAAAAACTGTTATCAAACATAACCTTAAATGTCCATTAATGTATTTTTCAGTAAAAGGAGAAGCAATTGAAAGGGAAAGAAGAAAAAAAAAATATAATTTGATTAAAATTTTCAAATTGTGACAATCGCAATAGAATTTAGTCGATTTACTACAAGTGCCTTAAGTGCACATACAACTTATAATTGAGCATTGATTAATTCTTAATTTGTGAAAAAATATTGTGCACTTAAGGCACTCATTAGCAATATCTTATTTTTAGCAGTTTCTACATCTACAACATTCTCACAATAAATTTTCAATCATAATTTGTAATTGATTTTGATATAAAACTGTGGAGAAAATTTTTGTTTCAAAGGCCAAGCTAGTGGTACTCTATCACCATTGGCTCATTCCTTATATGGCATGAAGAGCGAGGCTTTCTTTCCCATGTGGGACAACAAAATTGCCTAAGGTTCCAACATGGTCTAGCCCTTGGCCTTTGAAGCAAAAATTGTCCCAACAAAAACCATTAATAGTTTTCCACATAAGTTTTGTTGTGAAATTAATATGAAAATGTTATCCATTTTTTTTTAAAGTGTCTCACTTTAAAATTGTTTTTTTGTTTTTTTGTAAAAGGTGAAAGAAACACACATTTTGAGAAATTGGGTTTATTATTTTTCTTATTTAGAAAGAAATTGTGTGTAAATAGACATGGTATAATGTTGTGTTGATAGTTTTTTCAACCAATCCGACCAACCATATATATTAATTTATACTATTATCCTTGTAGGGACCAGGTTTGAGGGAGTGGACCCAAGCCCAGTTTTCCCGCAATGAATTTATAGAGAATGGGCTCAAGAACTAGGCCCTAGTACGGAAGGCAACGGCTATGCATGGTTGTACGAGAATGCAGGTAACGTAAACGTGAATTAGGGTGCACAATAAGGTTCCTCGGGCAAGTTTCACAGAACTTGAAGTTCTTCTTATTTCCCTGGGGAAAGATTACAAGGGTTGGGAGAGTATAAATTGCTACTATCCTTTCTTTCAATCGTTTTTTTCGTCCCCTCTTCAAGAGGGACTTCTTACATTATATATCTCTTTCTCAGTTGATCCTAGCCTTACATTTGTAGAGGGATTAGGGCATCAATCGAGTGCCTGTCCCATCAGCCACCTTCCCACTCTCTCTGTGGATTGCAGCAACCATGGTGGCACTGTTGAGGCATTCCTTCCTCATTAATGCGGCCAGGACGTTAGTTGAGGGCATTTAATGTGTAGGTGACAGTTCGTCTGGGACTTGCTCCTCCACCATGCCTCCATGTCCGGTATTTGGTACTTGCTGTTTGCTCCTTGGATGCCCGGAGAGGTTCCCTTTGAGGGAGTGCCGCTCGTCCATTTTCGGATCTTGGAGTTCCGAGGACGTTATCATCCTCGGCACTGTTTGGTGGGCAGCGGGGCATTGCACTTCAGTCCTCGGACCTCGGATGCGTCCTCGGCATGGGCCTTGGGCCTGGTTCGGAGTGGGCCGGGGGTGCCTGACTATTTCTTGGCCCCACAATAGCCCCTCAAAATCTTGCTGTCCGCATCCTCAGGCGGAAAGGAGGATTTTGATATCCTCGGACCTGCTCTGCGTCCAATCGGGTCTTGTCCTTTGTCAGCGCTGGAGCCTTTTCGTCTGCCCAAGGTGCGTTATTGGCGCTTCGGTGTGCGCAACGTGTCCTGCATTAAATTCGGGCGGCTTTGTGCTCCCCCACGTTCGACGGGCAGATGGCAATCAACGGTCATGATGCGCCCAACATTTATGGGTGGGAAAACTCGCGCGGCTCTTCCACCCAGGGTATAAATACCCATTCGAAACGTTTTCACCTTTTCTCATTCATAATCAAGAGCTCTTGCGCCTTCATTCAGAGTCCAGCCAAATTTCCACCACCATCTCCAACATAAAAAGCCTGTCCGAGGAGCTTCTCCTCGTTTCTGTAAGTTGCTCTATCCCTTTCTGAGCTTTTCTTCTCTCTGCCCCTCCTTCCCTTTTATCTGCTCTTTCTTTAGCTCTTTTAGGCGTCGTTTGGGATGGGTAGACTTAAGAAGTATGTCTTTACTGAGGAGGCGATGGAGAAATTCATCGCCGACTATAAGATACCGGCCAATATGGGCTTGAGGTATTGCGAGGAAGGGGAGTGGGAGTTCCGGAGGCAGGAGGGCGAGGTGGTGATTCCCATCATCGCCTTTCTTGAAGGAGGGATGAGGATCCCTATGGGGCCGGTGACGAGGGGTTACCTGTCATATTTCTGGCTGACCCCCACCCAGTGCACCTCCAACATGTTCAGAATTCTGGGTAGCGTGAACGCTGTGAACGAGAAGATGGGGCTAAGATTGACCCATCATGACGTGAACTACTGCTACAATCTTCAACGCCTGAGGGACAAGTCCTACTATATGAGGACGCGGGATGACAGGGTCCGGCTCATCCAGTGCCTTCCTGGGTCCAACAAGGGGATGAGTGAGGACTTTCTCATCGTGTCCGGAGCGTGGCACGATGGTATCAATTGCCCGACAACAGAGGGGACACTAGGTGGGGTAGTAGGAGTAGGAGGGGGTTCAAAGATTCAGACTTGTTTTGTGCATCATTTCTTTTTGTACTGTTTTGGTTGCTAATCGCGAATGCGCTTTCTTCTTGCAGATCCGCACTCCTTCGCGCCCCGCTACAATTTGATCAACAGGGAGGACTTGCAGAAAGTGCTCAGGTCGGCGGATTTTGAAAACGAAGCGGACCACCAAGTCAGAGCTGCTCACAAAATCTTGGGGTACACGCCGCTCCAAAAGTCATTTGCTGCCCCAAAGCACGTGATCAAGGCAAAGGATCCTCGCCTGCCGAAAATAGCAGTGACCGAGGACGGGTTCAAGTTTCCCAAGGGTCTCTCTACTTCAGAAGGCGTCACGGTTGCAGTCCCCTCTTCCTCTCGTACATTCTCAGAGGCCGCGGAGGAGGACATAAAGAGGGCAGGTGAAGCTGCAGATCTTGGTCCTGGAGGGGACGATTTTGACGTTTTTGAGCAGATTCATCAGTCCGAGGGCCCTTCTGGAGACTTGGGGGATCCTCGTCTGACCGAAGCAGGCCTCTCAGCGTCAGAGACTCCTTCTCGGCTTACGATGGGCTACAAAAAGAAGGACCAGCCCAGTCTACTCGAGCTGATCGAAGAGCAACCGGGGAAGTCCAAGCCGAAGCTCCCACCCCCTTCTCCAAAGAATCGTCCTCCCCAAACTAGGTCGGCCTCGACCCAATCTAAGCTTCCTCCCCCTCCACCTCGCACGAGTCCGTCTTCCCGGCGCGAGCCTTCTGACTCTAAGCAGAAGAAGGACAAGGGCAAGAGGCCCATTGAGGAGAAATCTGGGTCCACTCGGGAGGGGGATGACTCTCGGCGCCCCTTAAAGCAGCTGAGGATAGGCTCCAGGTCTCAGGATAAGCAGGTGGATGCCCCGGCCAAGGCCCAGGCATGGCTGCCTGCCCCAATGCTTCGTGGGGCTCCTCTGCGAGATGATTCCTCTCTCAGGGACTTTAGAGAGGGCAAAGGCGCGCGCGTGGCCGACGCCGTGGAGAGATGTCTGCTACTTCCCGTGGACATGGAGCAGTTGGGGACCATGAAGAGCAGGGAGGTCTTCCTCAGCCTCAAGCGTTACTTGGGGATGGTAAGGCCTCAACACTTGCGTCTTTTCTTGTTTTAGTTTTTTCTGCCTTCTCTTCTTCTTCTTTTTTTTTTAGCTCGGCTTATTATCATGTATCCGTTTTGTTTCGCAGGCTGTCCAGGCCACCTTCAGGCTGGAGGAGGCGGCCCACGACCACGGAAAGGCAATGGAGGAAGAGCGCGAGAAGCGCTTGGAGGCCACCCAGGCTCTCAAGAACTCCAAGGAGGACCTTGCCAAGGCCAGGCAGGAGTTGAAGGCCGTAACCCAGGCTCGGGACAGCGCAGTAGCAGGCCTTGAGGGTGCAGAGAGGCAGGCCAAGACCCAGACGATACGTCTGGGCGAGGCAGAGGAGCAGCTGAAGATCGCAAATGAGCTGATTGCGGATCTGACGAAGAAGGAAGCTGCTGCCGATGAGGCCAGGAAAGTGGCTGAATTTGCTAGGGACGAAGTTGTGAAGGCCAAGCTCGAGGCGGAGAAGAGTAGGGAGGAGGCCTGGACCATCAAGGAAGAAGCTGAGGAGACTACCTATGCTACTGGGGCATCTGAGACAGCAGCTGCCTACAAATCTCAAGTCCCTAGGGTATGTAGGCGCTACTGTTCTGAAACTTGGATGGAAGCCCTTAGGCAAGCTGGTGTGGAGGCCTCTTCTGTCCTGTGGAAAGATGAGAGCGTGTACTACCCCTCTACCATTCGCGAGGCTACCCCAGTCGGTCCAGGCGGTTCTGAGGCCGAGGAGGCTGCTGTGGAAACTGCTGTTGCTACTACAGGCGGGGGGGCTTCGGATGCTGGGGCCACTGGCGAGCCAGACCAAGGGGATAATCCTCCCCTGGTGGTTGAAGTGAGCGATGGTTCTAACGAGGACGCACCTCAGCAGGTTGCAGGGCCATCCCCTGATGCTCAGGTTTCTTTTGTTGAGGGGGTTGCTATTTCTGACGCACCTTTGCAGGCCATCCTACTCAGCCAGGGCTCAGAAGACCCTGGAGCTGCCTCGGTTCAGCCACCCTCAAGAGCAAGCAATTGAGCAGAAGGAGTATGCTCCTTGGCACCTCTGCTTACTGCACTTTACTTTTTACGCGCTTTTTTATTTTTCTATTGTAATGTAATTCGTATCGTGTAATTTCTTTTTGGACTTAATGAAATGCGAGCTTTGTTTCTTTTCCTGCTCGTTGTGGTTGTTTGTTTACCTGCATGCTATCCGCTTTTTCTTTACTTGCATGATTTTAACTTCAATTGCACCTCGGCCAATCGCGGCACCAATTACTACAACGTGGGCCCCCTTGAAGTAGTCGGCTTCTCTATGGGCTTGAGTCCGAGGACCATGCAGGGCCCTGGTTCAGTCCGATACTTAGGCTTTTGCAGTAGTTAGTTTCCCCACAGGCCTGAGTCCGAGGACCATGCAGTGCCTTGGTTCTGTCTAACACTCAGTATTTGAAGTAGTTAGTTTCCCCATAGGCCTGAGTCCGAGGACCATGCAGTGCCTTGGTTCTGTCTAACACTTATACTTTTTGAAGTAGTTAGTTTCCCCATAGGCCTGAGTCCGAGGACCATGCAGTGCCTTGGTTCTGTCTAACACTTGGTATTTTGAAGTAGTTAGTTTCCCCATAGGCCTGAGTCCGAGGACCATGCAGTGCCTTGGTTCTGTCTAACACTTGGTATTTTGAAGTAGTTAGTTTCCCCATAGGCCTGAGTCCGAGGACCATGCAGTGCCTTGGTTCTGTCTAACACTTGGTATTTTGAAGTAGTTAGTTTCCCCATAAGCCTGAGTCCGAGGACCATACAGTGCCTTGGTTCTGTCTAACACTTAGGCCTTGCCATCTGGACATGTGATCCCAAGTTGAAACAGGTTAATAGTCGGAATTCAAAAAGGACTGCTTCATTATTAGTAATATCTTTTCAGGTTATTTACATTCCAGGGGCGTGGTACAGGTTTTTCGTCTAGATCTTCTAAATAATATGCACCTATTCCTGCTACTGAGGTAATTCGGTAGGGGCCTTCCCAATTGGGTCCCAGCTTTCCCCAGGATGGGTTCTTGGCAGCCGCGACGACTTTTCTCAGCACCAGGTCCCCCGGTGCCAGCGGCCTGAGTTTCACATTGGTGTCATATCCTTGCTTGAGCTTTTGCTGGTAATAGGCCAGCTGGATCATTGTTCGTTCCTTTCGTTCGTCCACCAAGTTTAGGCTCCTTCCCAGCAGTTCATCATTGCTGCTGGGAGTGAAAGAGCTCGTTCGTAGCGTCCGAAAATTCGTCTCCAGGGGGATCACCGCCTCGGCGCCATAAGTCATGGCGAAAGGTGTTTCTCCTGTTGATCGCCGAGGGGTAGTCCGGTACGTCCATAGGACGTGGGGCAGCTCCTCAACCCATCTTCCCTTGGCGTCGTCCAGCCTCTTCTTAAGCCCGTTGACGATAACCTTGTTGACGGCTTCTGCCTGTCCATTTCCTTGAGGGTAGGCGGGCGTCGAATATCTGTTAGTGATCCCAAGTTCAGAGCAGTACCTCCTGAAGGCCTTGCTGTCGAATTGGAGCCCATTATCCGAGATGAGGGTATTAGGGACCCCAAATCGCGTGACTATGTTTCTCCAAAGGAACTTCTTGGCATCCACGTCCCTAATATTGGCCAGGGGCTCGGCCTCGACCCATTTCGTGAAGTAGTCCGTGGCCACCAGCAGATATCTCCTATTCCCTGGCGCTTTCGGGAAGGGACCTACAATGTCCAAGCCCCATTGGGCGAACGGCCAGGGACTGGACAAGGGATTGAGGACCCCTCCTGGCTGGTGAATGTTCGGTGCGAACCTCTGGCACTGGTCGCACTTTTTGACATATTCCAGGGCCTCCTGTTGCATTCCCGGCCATCAATATCCTTGCGTGATGGCTCGGTGTGACAGGGATCTCCCTCCTGTATGACTCCCGCAGATTCCTTCGTGCAGCTCTTCGAGTAGTAACTCTGCCGCCGTGGGGTGGACGCACAGCAGGTATGGGTCGGAGTAGGAGCGCCTGTATAGTCGGAGATCCTCGGATAGCCAGAACCGAGGAGCTTTTCTCCGTACTTTCTCAGCTTCTATCTTATCTTCGGGCAGGATATCGTCTTTGAGGAATTTCGCTAGGGGATCCATCCAGCTGGGACCCATTTCAATCTGATTGACGGTGATCAACCCTCGTGCCATTTCGTTCGTTTTTCTAGGTGCTCCACAAGTATGGTCCGGGGCAGACCCTCTGCCGAGGATGTTGCGAGCGTGGCTAATGAGTCGGCATGGCTGTTCCCACTTCGGGGAATATGGGACAGGCTAAAGAGGTCGAACTCCGACCACGAGCGCTAGACCTGGCTCAGGTATCCTTGCATTCTTGGATCTCTGGCTTCCATTTCTTCGTTTATCTGTCCTACCACTAATCTCGAGTCTGAGAACACCTCTACCGATCTTCCTCCCATCTTCCGTACCATGACCATCCCCTGCAGCAATGCCTCATACTCAGCCTCGTTGTTTGTGGCCGCGAATCCGAGCCTCAGGGATTTCTCGATGACATGGCCCTCAGGGGATACTAATACTAGCCCCACTCCGGACCCCCTTTGGTTTGCCCGCGCCGTCAGCATATACTTTCCAGCATGGTGACCCCGGGAGGGAGACGGTCCCAACTGATTTTTCATCCGAGCTCTCCTCCTCGGGGGCTACTTCCACGGTGGGTTCGGCGAACTCAGCCGTCAAATCTGCCAGGACCTGTCCTTTTATGGAAGTCCGGGGCATATACTTGATATCGAAGGCCCCAAGGATTGTGTTCCACTTTGCGATTCTCCCGGTGTAATCGGCAGTCCGAAGTACAGACTTCAGGGGCAGTTTGGTCAGAACGACCACCGTGTGAGCTTGGAAGTAGTGGGGGAGCTTCCTCGTCGCGTGGACCACAGCCAGTATGGCCTTCTCCAAGGGCAGGTACTTGACCTCCGCTTCGTGTAGCGACTTACTGACATAATAAACCGGCTTCTGAACGCCGTCGTCATCCCATATCAGTACTAGGCTCACTGCGTGGGGCGCCATAGCCAGGTATACGTACAAGACCTTATCGGCATCAGGGTTGGACATGATAGGCGGCCGGGATAAATACTCCTTGAGTTGCTGGAAAGCTACAACACAGTCCTCGAACCACTCAAATCCTTTCCACTTGTTGATCAGGAGATAGAAGGGCCTGCACCTGTCAGCCGATCGGGAAATGAATCGATTTAAAGCCGCGATCATCCCGGTTAGCTTTTGGACTTCCTTGGGATTCTGTGGAGGCTTCAGATCATGAATAGCCTTGATTTGGTCAGGGTCAACTTCAATTCCTCTATGGGTGATCAGGTACCCTAGGAACTTGCCCGAGCCCACCCCGAACGAACATTTTGAGGCATTTAGGCGCAGCTGGTGCTTTCTCAGGACGTCAAATGTGCGGCCGAGAACCTCCAGATGTTCGGAGACCACTTTACTCTTCACCACCATATCGTCAACATAGACCTCAATGCTCTTGCCCAGCATCGGCTCGAACATCCTCGTCATCATCCTTTGGTAGGTGGATCCTGCGTTCTTTAGACTAAAAGGCATTACTTTGTAGTGGTAATTCCCGACGGGTGTCACAAAGGCGGTCTTCTCCTGGTCTTCCAGGGCCAGTGGTATCTGATGATAGCCCTGAAAGGCGTCTAGGAAGCTCATCCGAGGATGGCCCGTGGTCGCATCGACCAGCTGGTCAATTCGAGGCATGGGGAATGGGTCTTTCGGACACGCCCTATTTAGGTCGGTGAAGTCCACACAGACCCTCCACTTTCCGCTTTTCTTCCTGACCACCACAATATTGGCTAGCCATTCAGGATAGAAAACCTCTTTAATTGCCCCAGCGCGCTTGAGCTTATTCACCTCTTCCCTTATGGCGTCAGCGTGCTCCCTCGATGGGCGTCGAGGCGGTTGCTTCTTGGGTATTATGGATGGACTAACGTTGAGGTGGTGACAGATGAAGGACGGGTCAATTCCTGGTGCGTCGCAGGGGTCCCATGCGAATACGTCGATATTGCTCCGAAGGAACTCGACCAACTCCTCTTGTTCGTAGGGGGGCAGCCGAGCCCCGACCCGGAAGAATTTCTCGGGATCGTCACCGATTACCACTTTCTCCAAGTCCTCGCACTTGGCTTCCTCGGCAGCTACATTGGGGCGCGCTACCGTGGCCTTTGATTGCTATAAATCCTCTTCGGTAATGGCCGAGGGCTGTGCGTCAAGCCGACATGATATGGCAGCCACCGTGCAGTGCCTCGCAGTGGGCTGGCAACCGCGGATTTCCAGAACCTGGTCCCCCGATGGGAACTTCACCTTCTGGTGCAAGGAGGAGGCTACGCCCCCTAAAGCGTGGAGCCAGGGTCTCCCCATGATGGCCGTGTAGGGGGAGTATGTGTCCACCACTATGAAATTCACCTCTACCACTTCTGGGCCGGTCTGTATGGGCAGCCTAATCATGCCCCTCGGGATGACGAGCTTCCCGTCAAAACTCATTAAGGGGGAGTCATATGGCGTCAAATCCTTCAGTCTTAGCCCTAGCCCCTTGTAGAGGTCCGGGTACATGACTTCTGCTGCGCTGCCACCGTCTACCATCACTCTCTTCACGTCGTAGCCCCCAATTCTAAGGGTGACCACCAGAGCATCATCATGGGGCTGTGTGGTCCCAATTTTGTCCTCCTCCGAGAAGCTCAAATGAGGGAAGGAACTTCTCCTAGCTCTTTTCGGCCCTGCCCTGGACTCCTCAGCTTGCGGTTGGGCCACAGATAACACTCGCGAAGGGCCCGTGCCCGTTCTCCCCGGTGCCGCCAGGATTACGTTGATTGTGCCGACGGGTTGCCCCATGGCGGTGTCCCTCCGAGGTTCTTGGTACGTTTGGCCCTAACGGTTGTCGGGGTTGAGCAGCAAGTGCTTCAGCTTTCCTTCCTGGACTAGCTGGTCCAGGTAGTTCCGAAGGTTTCTACAGTCCTCTGTGGTATGCCCGTGGTCCTGGTGGTATTGGTAGTAACGGTTCCGATTGCGCCTCTCAGGTTCCCCAGCCATCTTATTCGGCCACCTGAAATACGGCTCGTCCTTTATCCTTTCCAGCACCCTATGCACTGGTTCTCGGAACACGGCGTTGACGGTTTGGGCATTGGTCGCTCTAGATTCTCCTCCAAAATCCCTCTTCGGGTTGGCATTGTTATACCGGTCCGACCTGAAATCCCTTCTCTCTTGAGGGATGACCTTATCCTTCCCCTTGCCTTGCAGCATATCTTCCTCCACCCTCTTGTATTTGTCAATCCGATCCATCAATTGCCGCACGCTGGTGGCGGGCTTTCCGGTCAGGGACTTCCTCAGGCCGTGCCCCATTGGTAGCCCATTCTGGAATGTACTGATGGTGACGGCGTCATACTTGCCGTCCAGCTCATTATAGATCTCCCAGTACTTGTCTGAGTAGGCCTTGAGGGTCTCCCCGTCACGCATGGATAGGGACAGGAGTGCACTCGTGGGCCGAGGAGGCCTGTTGTTCGTGACAAAGCGGGAACCAAAAGCCTGGGTCAGCTGTCTGTACGAGTATATGGAATTCGTCCTCAGACCGTTGAACCACCTCATCGCCACAGGTCCCAAGCTGGATGGGAAGACTTTGCACATCAACGCCTCGTTCTTGGAGTGGACAGCCATCCTTTGGTTGAATTGGCTCACATGCTCCACAGGGTCCGTTTTGCCGTTGTAAGCAATGAAGGTTGGCTGTTGGAACCGCCGAGGAAGCTCTGCCTCCTCTATAAGACGCGTGAAGGGCGACCTGGAGAGCTGATCCAGCGCCTTGCTCATGGCGTCACCTCCTACGCCCCTGGGGGTTGGGCTGGCGCGCCTACGCCTTCGGTAGCGCTCGTCCTCGTGGGAGAAAGTCTCGCTGGGGGGCGTTCTTGACCTTTGCCTGTATTCGTCATCGCTCTCGTCGTCAGAGGGCAGGTCAGGGCTGGGCTCGGACCGTCTTCGCTGCGCACGGCGCAGCCTCCTCTTCAGATTGTCTATCTCGCGTTGCATGGCCACCTTATTGTCCTTCGTCTGGGAAGTGTGGCTATGGGCCTCCTCCGATTGCGTGGCCTGGCCATCGTCGCGCTTCTGGGCTTGGTTTTCGCTCGCCGTTGAAGTATGCGCGCTTCCTTCTCGAAATCGTCCATTGTCATTCTGATCACCTCCGGGGTCGCCGTAGCCACTCTGATGCCGTGGCTTCGCCGGTTCGGGTCGATTGGGAGTTGCTTGATGAGGGCCCGATCCTACCATGCTTGACTGTTGTCCTTACTAACGCACAAGTTCTTCCCACAGACGGCGCCAATTGTAGGGACCAGGTTTGAGGGAGTGGACCCAAGCCCAGTTTCCCGCAATGAATTTATAGAGAATGGGCTCAAGAACTAGGCCCTAGTACGGAAGGCAACGGCTATGCATGGTTGTACGAGAATGCAGGTAACGTAAACATGAATTAGGGTGCACAATAAGGTTCCTCGGGCAAGTTTCACAGAACTTGAAGTTCTTTTTATTTCCCTGGGGAAAGATTACAAGGGTTGGGAGAGTATAAACTGCTACTATCCTTTCTTTCAGTCGTTTTTTCCGTCCCCTCTTCAAGAGGGACTTCTTACATTATATATCTCTTTCTCAGTTGATCCTAGCCTTACATTTGTAGAGGGATTAGGGCATCAATCGAGTGCTTGTCCCATCAGCCACCTTCCCACTCTCTCTGTGGATTGCAACAACCATGGTGGCACTGTTGAGGCGTCCCTTCCTCATTAATGCGGCCAGGACGTTAGTTGAGGGCATTTAATGTGGAGGTGACAGTTCGTCTGGGACTTGCTCCTCCACCATGCCTCCATGTCTGGTATTTGGTACTTGCTGTTTGCTCCTTGGATGCCTGGGGAGGTTCCCTTTGAGGGAGTGCCGCTCGTCCATTTTCGGATCTTGGAGTTCCGAGGACGTTATCATCCTCGGCACTGTTTCGTGGGCAGCGGGGCATTGCACTTCAGTCCTCGGACCTCGGATGCGACCTCGGCATGGGCCTTGGGCCTGGTTCGGAGTGGGCCGGGGGTGCCTGACTATTTCTTGGCCCCACAATCCTTATTTTAATATTTATATTTGATTTATTTTGGTATTTTAAGATTTAGTTGCGAAGAGTATGAAAATTTGGAATATAATTTATGTATATTATGTGAATTATAATAATTTATTGAAAAAAAGTGATTAATCAGTTTATAAATGTCTATCCAAATTTTTATAATGTATAAAACATGTTAACACAACTTGACCCATGTGGGTTAGGTTGGTTTCTACACATGATGGGTTGAGAATTTCTCAACCAAACAAGGTCTGATTGGGTTAAAAAAAAAACCTCCAACCTAACCAAACTTAACCCATGCACACCCTTACAATTATATATAATATTTTTTATTATTTAAATTATGTTTAGAGAGGAATGATATTGTGGAAAAAAAAAAAAAAGATAGAGAAGGATTTAAACTTTGGCTTTGATATTAGGCACATATTTTTTTCCTTTAAAAGGAGGACAACGCTAATAGCTTCATAGCTCATTTTGACATCTAGTCTTTTCCACAATAATGACTAAGTTAGGACAAAATATTTTACTGTTTTATATAATAGCTTTTGTGAAAATTACAACCTTACCATTATGATTTTAGCCAAAAATATATTAGTAGCAATTATTGTGAATACTTGTACAAAATTATTAATTAGGGGGAAGAAAACTCACTCAAATAAAAATATGGGGAAAATGTTTCTTTTTTTCAATGGAAAGTAAGATTGTAATTTTCATTAATGGGAAAATAAATGTTCTACGTCACGGGATAAATCCGAAACAACAAAATATGGAGACTTCTGCTAGGGAGCAAGTGTGTTGCCTTCCTCACCTAGTATGAGAAATTCTTATACTCTTCACAGAAGCATTGTAGTTGAGCAAGAACACTGCTGATGATAATACTGATTGTAGAAGGGGCTAGTAAGCTTTCTCTTAATCTGCAAAAACCGCTCCGACAACGTTCACTTTATACCAACCTTGTGCCGGGGGCCTCCGACGTTGTGGCTCTTGTTTCTATCCAGCGTGAGAGAGAATTCCAATAAATTACTTTGGTTTTGGGAAAAATGTGTCTTTGTTGTAATAAAAAAAAAGTGTCTTTCAGTCTTTGATCTTGAAAAATAAAAACAAAAAAAATCCTCAGTCCTGCAATTTTTATCAATGTTTTTCCATTTAAATTGGATTTAAAGAGTAATCGTATATATCATGAAAAATAAAAGAATAGAAGGTTTTAAAGTTTGGTTTTCATAACAGACTAATGATTTTTTTTAATCTTTAAAAATAGAAAAAATTATTTTAGACAGTGGACAAAAAATCAACACTTGTATGACAATATTATAATGGCGAAATTTTTTTCCCCCCTTATAATTCATTAGTATCAGCAGGAGAGAAGGGAGTTGAACCCTGTATGTTTTAGAAACGCTAAGAAGTGCCCACTACAAGGCTCTTGGCTATTATAATGATAAAGAAAAAAAATACTTATCTTATGTCAATATATAATACAACCTTACCTTATGATTTTTTTTTTTTTATTAACAAAAGAAATTATAGTAACTAAAAAAAATTGTATTATTTGCATGCATGAACATGGCATAATGATGAGTCTTGCTGATCTCTTAACGAGCAGCATCTGTTTGAGTTACCCTCCCAATTAACTAGTTAGATTGACTAATCCATGGATACAAACACATGTATTTTTTTTTTTTTTTGGGTCAAATAAAGGCTTCATGGTAGTAATAAACAATCTTTTTTTTTTAATATTTTATTTTATTGAATAAAGGTTTTATAGTAGTAATTTATTTGTTCCTCCTATGATATGGAGTAATTAAACAATATTATAAGTGTGATCTTGCGGTTCTATTAATTCATGTCAAATGGTTGTCTAGCAGAACAGATTCTAATTAACTCAATTGGTGAGTTTTTTGTTGGTAGATAAAGAATATGGCCAATTTGGGTATAAATACCACCTATGCCTAAAAGGAACCATATGCTATGTTGGTTAAATGATAAAATTAAAAAAAAAAATTATTATAAAGTGAACACATTTCAAATCCAATAGTATTTGTTAAAAGAAATTACAAAATGTGAATAGAAAACCAGACTTGTATAAAACACACAAAAACAAAAACAAAACAACATTTTAAACTTATATATTATATTAATTCAATAGAAGGTGATGGATAATATCAAATATTCTATACTTCATGGCCACATGCACATGAGGATTTAGCTCTCTCCTGACAAGAGTTTTGAAACAAAGGGATATTAATATCAAATATTCCATATTGCATGGCCACATGCACATGAGGATTTTTTAGACATATTTTGTTAGGCTATTTGAAACACGCAACAGTGTCGTGAAGTAGTAGTTATACACTTTTTTATTCATTTCTTGGAGAGGGACTGAGTCGGGGGATCCTAATTCATCGCTACAATCAGCATTGTAAGTGAGGATACGTGCAGCAGCAACAAATACTTTTTCGTAGTCAGCAGCTTTCAATGCTTTCTTTGCATCTTCTGTCTGGTCAATAATATTTACATACAATTCATGGCAGATTTCATACTGCGCTACATATGAGGGGACCATGGTCTTGCGTTTGAGTAAAGCCATAAGCTCAATGGTTTTATTAGCAGCAACAGCAGCTTGGTTAATTGAAATCTTGGTAAGGCCAATAACGTGGGCTAAGGGTGTAATAGGATACGATTGGAGGGCTTTCAAGCAAACAGGAGAATGTTTGTGTTTAGAGCAAATATCATGAAGCACTTTTTCTGATAAAGTGTAATGTGAATCTGCTGGGCTAATGAATAGGATCGTTAGCATAAGAGAGAGCAAGAAGGAGAGATAAAAAGACGGGGCCATTTCTTTCTTCCTGTACTAACACCAATGGTTGGGTTTGATTTCTTGAGGATGTATTCATGGGGTTCGAGGGAAGCTTATATAGCAGCAGTTTGTTTGTTTGTTTGTTTGCGTTCTTAATAGAATGTGGGGTGCATTTGTATAATCTGTTGCAAAACAATGTTTTTTTGTTTAAAATGAGTGCTTGTAAAAAAAGGTATGAGAAGTTGCTGTTGTGAAACAGAGTTTTAAGTTTTAAAAATGCAATTTTAAACACCTAAAATGCTTAACCAAACCAGTAGCAGTTTGTTATTCTTTCAAAAATGGGCTGAATATGACCAGAAATCTAGGGATATACTTATTTAAGTGGGTGGTATTGACTTGGCAAAATTTGTTTGGAAGAGAAACCATTTATTCTAGGCACTGAATTGTTTTTTTTTTTGAGAAACAAACACACAAACACGCAAGGAAGAGGGAAAGATAATTCGTGCCTTATATACCATAAAAACAGAGCACAAGTAAGAGAGGAAATAACAAGAAAGATAATTCGTTTCAGTAGGTGTTATTAGTAACAAAATACTCACAAAGTCACCTTAAATATTAGTGAAAATGAAAAATTGTCACATGCATTTTAACATATTTTTCCAATTTGAAGGGTCATATACTTTTTAGATATTGATCACCATTTTTTTTTTTTTGGTTAATTTATGAGAATGAGAGAATAGAGGATGTATTCCGTAAGTGATATTTTGTAATCAAATAAGTGTAGTTCAAAAATACTAAAAATTTCTAGAGATAGTTTAGGGTATAATTTAAAAAAAATGGTATTAAATACTGACCATTAATTAAGCAAACTCCCCCCAACCTCCCCAACCCCCCCCCCCCCCCCAAATCAAAAAAATATATACTTTTTTTTTCGAGAAAAAAAAATACTTGATAGAAGCATATATGATTTAAGCGTGTATATATATACACACACATGATTTTCCATTTAAATTGTATTACCCCCCCCCCCCCCCCCCCCAAATCAAAAAAATATATACTTTTTTTTTTCGAGAAAAAAAAATACTTGATAGAAGCATATATGATTTAAGCATGTATATATTGATGAAGTCAAGAATTTCACCAATGAGCCACACGATACCGATGCGCTTTGAATGTCAACCTGCACAACACAAAGAAGGGGAAACCTTGCAGAGAGCACCGGTGTGGTGCCGGCCGAATACGCTCCGAAGGTTAAGTCAGAAAATATGCTCACAACTCTAGAGTGCTAGAGAGGGTAAGTTATGCGTACCTTGATTTGTGAGGGTCATGGAGCTTTTATAGTAGTGGAGGGTGGACTTCTCTTACTTGGAGTAGAAGTCGTTTCCATGTAGGAATCCTCTTCATCGTAGATCGCGAAATTCCTTCCTTACCAGAATCTTACATCAAACGTGGACCGCAAGCATCTCATCCCAAAGGTCCTCATGGCCTTTAGGCCTACTGATATTTCATATTGGGCCCGTCCTCTATCGGCCCACAGTAACAGACCGCCAGGCCCATTTTGTGCCCAAATTCTTCCTCTTCAGTTGCCCCCTTCACCTCATGGGTCCGTCATACATAAGTGGACGGAATCATGGGGTGACGATGATACTGAGGCTTGACGGTTGAAAGGGACTGTGGGTCATCGGTCCTAGTCACCAAGGATGACGGTAAGAGGGTTTAAACAGTTAGTAATCTGGTAGTCGACAAGGCCTGAAATGCATTAATGGCCATCTACACGTGTCACGTTTTTACAGGCCATTGGATGGGATCGAAGCGTCACTTCGTCTTCCGTGCACTTCTCTTATAAATACTACCTCCTCCTCCTTTCATTTTTCACTTTCAGAAAGAATTTCATTGTCAGAGAGAGACCGTCCACCTACTGTAACCGTCAGCGATACCTCCGTTCCATCTACTTTTTCCAGGTAAGCCATTTCTATCCGTCTTATATTTAATTCCTTATATTAACTATGAAAAAACGACTCCCTTTCTTCCCCCGTCATATTTTGTAACATCCATTATAGCCTTAGGTTTTGTCCTTACCTGTAGGAAAATGTCTAGTGCGTCAAGTAACCAGTCCGTCGTTCGCGACGGAGAGTGTTATGAGGAGGTGTATCCGTCAGGTCATAAAGACCGAGAGGATTTGAGCGAGGATAGGAGTCCGTCTGCATCTTCCCCTTCCTCAACAAATGAGGATATGGAAATCGTAGAAATAGATGAAGAGCAAGTAGAGGAACATAGACCCGTCGTGGGAGCGGACGGACTTAGGCTGTTTGTCATGCTGCCGGAGTGGACGGTCAATGCATTTACTTCAAAAATCAAGGAACCACATTTCAACACCATTAGGGACAACTACCGAATCCCTGAATATATCCCCATCCGTCTACCTTATAAGTCTGAGAAGTGTTATTACAAGGGGGTCGACGGTGTTGGGATATATGAGCAGGTGCTCAAGGCTGGCCTTAGATTCCCACTGAGTTCCCTCCATCGCGAACTCCTACAATACTTGGGATTGTCCGTCAGCCAGATATCCCCAAACGCTTGGCGAGTCTTTATTGCCATGGAGGTGTTGTACGGAGCCATGTCGGGCGGTAGGCGTAGGCTGACGGTGAGGGAATTCCTTCATTGCTACCGCCCAGACGAGATAGATAAGTCGAGGGGAATGTATAGCTTCGTCCCCAGGAGCTCCCTCTTGAAGCTTATCTTTGAAACTCCTGATTCAAACAGAGACTGGAAGAGCCGTTACGTCTTCATAGAAGGAGACGGTTGGATGTGCCGTCCTGGGGAGACGGATCACATGCCAGTAGACACAACGTGGGGCATTTTAGCCGAGTCTGGTATACCCGTCATACAAAAATATCTTATCTTTATTTTTATTTCACTTGATCTAGTTTTCAATAAATTTTACAACCGTCTGTTTTTTCAGTCCGTCAGCGCCCCCAGATAGAACTAGAAGAATTCAACTTCTTGGAAAAGATTTTTAAGAAGACCTCGTCGGAGGAAAGGACCTGGGCAAAACTCGTCACCCTTGATACTATTCATTGGTATTGTGACGGTCCTGATCCATCTCCAGCAGCAAGAAAGTACGACGAGAAAGTTAGTCAACGTAAGCTTCTATTCTGAGAACCTTCTTTTTCGTCCATCAACGTACTCTTCTTTATATTTTACTCCGTCTACTTTGGCAGAAATGGATGACGCTAAGAGAAGGGCAATGATTCGAGCAAATGCTGCCAAAAAGAGGGGGACGGGTGATGCTGACCCAAAGGAGACGGGTACCCAAAACCCATTAGTGAAGAGAAAACAACCTTTGAAGGTTGACCGTCCATCCAAGAAACCAAAGGTACCTCTGGACCCCGTCCTGGGTCTCATGGCTGGAGGGACTAAATCCGTCACACCTGCCAAGCATGGGGCAGGTAAGGGTCTGATGGGGGGTCCGTCGTCGAGTGATAAGAAACCCCCTCCCCTTCTCAGGGACGACCCTAAGCACGCCCTGGAGCAACTCTCATCAATAATGTCCTCCGAGGACTATGAAGATCTGAGTAATCATTCGACGGAGGCGATGGGCGAGACGGGCCTCTTCAGCATAGCTCAGGTGATAGCCCTTCTATTTATTTATTCATTTATCCGTCTATGTTTTTGCATATGAGACTAATTTTTCCCGTTCATCAGGCCATGGTGATGATGAAGGGTCTCTTTGGACGGTGTTTGAACCATGAGACGACCCTTGGCCGCCTAAGGGAGAAAGCAAAGGTGACGGAGCACGAGCTGGCCCAACTTCAAGCCTGGAAGGTTGTTCAGGATAAGAAGCTAAAGCTGGCTGAGGAGGTGCGTGACCAATACATCGAGGCGACGGAGGAAATGAAGAAGACAATTGAGAAGAAGGATGTAGAACTCCGTCAGGCCAAGGAGGTTGCCGTGCTTGAGTATCGAGACTCCGACGCTCTCCTGACGGAGTTAGGGATTTCGTATGCTGACGGATTCGACGAAGCCCTCCGTCAAGTCAAAACTCTTTACCCACAGCTCGATTTGACATCCGTCAGCATAGACGCCGCGGTGCAAACGTCCGTCCAACCTGCCCAATCGGAGGACACGGAGGAAATTTTTGGCGAAAAAACGGTCCCCGACGCCCCCCGCGACTAGGCCGTTGTTGCCAGTGACCCAAAAGAAGGCTCGACCCGTCTTACTGAAGAGAACCAAGCTCCCGTCGCGAAATAGTTTTGTTTTTGTTTTTAAATTTATTGTAACGAATATGTAGAACAATACATGACCCCGTCATGTTTTCTATTTCTGTAAACACTATTTTGGGGTATGTTTTTGTTACCCTTTGGCTTTCCTTTCATACTCCGTCATGTTTTCATCTGTTGCAACATCTATATTTGGATATGTTTTTCAAATTACTATGTTTATATGGACGGGTTTGTTTAAATGTTGTGCTTTAGATTTTGTTAACTTATGACCGTCGTTTAATCATGTATGACAAGGACCAAAGGCAAGTCAATGATTGTGTAGTAACAACCGTCCACTTTGTGGAAATTGGCGAAATCCTCATTTTCATTATGGATTTTAATGTATCCGTCAATGTTAGATAATGTCTTTTCTGACCGTTTGAATTTACTTCGCGGATCCATCCCTATTTACTGGCCGATTCGTCAATTGATTAGTATCCGTCCACTATGGGTTTTCGGACACCCTTTACTTAGGACGATCTGTAGAGTTGGTTTAGTTTTGTCCGTCCTCTTACGGGTGATCCGTCCAATATGTGGACTTTGGTTTTATCCGTCCTCTTGTGGGACTTAGAATTTTCATCCCTTGGGATGATTCGTCCGCTATGCGGACATTGGTTTTATCCGTCCTCTTGTGGGACTTAGAATTTCACCCCTTTGGGATGATCCGTCCACTTTGTGGATTCAATTTGATCCGTCCTCAATGGGACTTTGGATTCTTCATCCCTTTGGGATGACCCGTCCACATTGTGGACTCAATTTTATCCGTCCTCAAGGGGACTTGGATTTTTCATCCCTTTTGGATGATCCGTCCACTTTGTGGACTTAATTTTATCCGTCCTCAACGGGACTTAGATTTTTCATCCCTTTGGGATGATCCGTCCACTTTGTGAACTCAATTTGATCCGTCCTGAATGGGACTTTGGATTCTTCATCCCTTTGGGATGACCCGTCCACTTTGTGAACTCAATTTTATCCGTCCTCAAGGGGACTTGGATTCTTCATCCCTTTGGGATGACCCGTCCACTTTGTGGACTCAATTTTATCCGTCCTCAAGGGGACTTGGATTTTTTCATCCCTTTTGGATGATCCATCCACTTTGTGGACTTAATTTTGTTTATGTAGAGAAAACACCGTAGAGTCTGAACGCTTCTTTTTATTGAAAGAAAATAATGCTTGAGGAAAATGTACCTGCCCCCTCGGGCTTAAAAAGGTACTTGTAGAAAAGTTGTTCGAGGTAGAGAGCAAAACTTAAATAACCAGAAAATTGTCTGAGGTAAAGAAACTTATAAAAAACTAAGTAAAACATAGTAATAAACTGGAAATTGGGGGAGAGTCGACGATCTTCATGGCGCCCCTACTGGTAGTACCTCCGAAGGTGCTCTGTGTTCCATGGATGTTGAAGCTTCTGTCCATCCATGGTTTCGAGGTGGTAGGTTCCTTTTCTTTGCCAAGACGAGATCCTGTATGGTCCTTCCCAGTTGGGGCCGAGCTTTCCTTGCGCTGGATCTCTGGCAGCTCCCATTACCTTTCGCAGCACAAGATCTCCGATCTGGAAGTCCCTGTGTTTGACATTGGAGTTGTAGTATTTCGCCATGAGGTTCTGGTACCTAGCCAACCTCTGTTCCGCTGTAGCCCGGACCTCGTCTATCAGATCCATCTGGAGCCGCAAGGCCTCTTCGTTGTGATCCTTGTCGTAGTTCTCTACCCGATAGCTCGTGAGCCCGACCTCTGCTGGAATGACGGCTTCACTTCCGTACGTCAGTCTGAACGGCGATTCTCCAGTGGGTGTTCTTGCCGTTGTACGGTATGCCCACAAGACGCTCGGCAGTTCGTCAGGCCAGATGCCTTTTGCCCCCTCGAGTCGGGTCTTGATTATCTTCAGCAAGGACCAGTTCGTGACCTCCACTTGCCCGTTGGCTTGAGGGTGTGCGGGCGACGAATAGTGATTTTTGATCCCCAGTTCTGAACAGAAGCTCCTGAATGCTCCGTTATCAAATTGCTTTCCATTGTCGGAGACGAGCACCCTGGGTATCCCGTACCGGCATATAATATTTCTCCAAACGAAACCTCGGATGTTTTTCTCCGTAATAGTGGCTAAGGCCTCTGCCTCAACCCATTTGGTGAAGTAGTCGATGCCAACTACCAGAAACTTTAGCTGTTTTGCTGCTATTGGGAAGGGGCCCATGATATCTAGCCCCTACTGGGCGAACGGCCAAGGGGCCGTCATAGGTGTCAGCTCTTCGGTTGGTTGTCTGATCAGGTTACTAAATCTCTGACATTTGTCGCAGGTCTTGACGTATGCTTGTGCGTCTTTTTGCATTGTTGGCCAATAGTACCCTGCCCTGATCAGTTTGTGCACTAAGGATCGTGCCCCTGAATGGTTTCCACAGATGCCCTCATGCACTTCCCTCATTACGTAGTCGGCTTCGTCTTGACCCAGACACCTCAGGTACGGGCGTGAGAACCCTCTTTTGTACAGGATATTGTTGATCAGTACAAATCGCGAGGCATGGACCTTCAGCTTTCTGGCATCGTTTTTTCCTTCGGGCAGTGTGCCCATCTTTAGGTACGCTATCAGTGGCGTAGCCCAACAATCTTCAGAATTTAGCTCCTGCACTTTTATTCCGTCATCAATGAGTGAGGAGAGTTGTACGAATGACAATACCTGTTCGGGAACAATCATGGGCTCTGCTGAGGCTGCCTTCACAAGACGGTCGGCCCATTCGTTCTCTTCCCTTGGGATTTGAACGAATCTTACTGTGAGGTCATCGACCCGTTTCTTCACCTCGTCCAGGTACTTTCTCATCCTCTCACTCTTGCACTCGTAGATGCCATTGATTTGACTTGTTATCACCTGGGAATCGCAATGTATGATCATGGATTCCGCACCTGCTGCCTTCGCGAGATCTAGTCCTGCTATCAGAGCTTCATATTCGGCTTCATTGTTGGTAGTGGGGAAGTCCAGACGAATCATGCATTCGATTTTATCTCCGTCGGGGGTATGGATTAGTACACCAGCACCTCCTGCATGCCTGTTGGAGGATCCGTCCGTGTGGATGCTCCATTGAGCCTTTGTGTCTGCCCCCGCGCCTTCTGTCCTGGAAAATTCTGCAATGAAGTCGGCCACGGCTTGTCCCTTAATTGCATTTCGCGGACGATACTGTATATCAAATTCGCTCAGTTCAATCGTCCATAGTGCCATGTGTCCTGCGGTCTCCGGGCTACTCATGGCTCTCTGTAGGGGTTGATCCGTTAGGACTACTATTGTGTGCGCCTGGAAGTATGGCTTGAGCTTTCTTGCCGCATTCACTAGCGCGAAAGCCAACTTCTCCATTTGGGGATACCTTTCTTCCGCTCCCCGGAACGCCCTACTTATGAAGTAGACGGGTTTCTGTGATCCATCCTCCTCCCTAATCAGGGCCGCGCTGACTGCCGCTTGCGAGACTGCTAAATAGAGGTAGAGTTCTTCCCCAGGCTTAGATGGGCTGAGCAACGGTGGGGACGACAGGTACTTTTTCAAGTCCTCGAATGCTTTCTGGCATTCGTCCGTCCATACGAACGACTTTCTTAATGTACGAAAGAATGGGAGACACTTGTCTGTCGCCTTTGAGACGAACCTATTCAGAGCTGCAATTTTACCGTTCAATCTCTGCACCTCCTTGATTGTTTTCGGCGGTTCTAACTCCATGATGGCCCGAACCTTTTCTGGGTTAACCTCTACACCTCGATGGGAAACCATGAACCCCAAGAACTTTCCTGCTGTCACCCCAAATGCGCATTTGTTCGGATTTAACTTCATATTATACGACCTGAGAGTGTTGAAAGTCTCCTGTAGGTCTTTCAGGTGGTCATGCTCCAGAATGCTTTTTACAAGCATATCGTCGACATACACTTGCACGTTCCTCCCGATCTGGTGTGCGAACATTTTGTTCATTAGCCTCTGGTAGGTCGCTCCCGCATTCTTTAGCCCAAACGGCATCACTTTGTAGCAGAAAAGTCCCTGACTTGTGACGAATGAGGTCTTCTCCTGATCGGCCTCATCCATCTTGATTTGATTGTAACCGGAGAACGCATCCATGAAGCTCAAGAGTTGATGCCTTGCCGTTGAGTCTACCAGTGTATCGATTCGCGGCAATGGGTAGCTGTCCTTTGGGCAAGCCTTGTTGAGGTCCGTGAAGTCGACACACATCCGCCACTTCCCAGTAGCTTTGTTGAGGTCGTTATTTTGTTTTGTGAGACGTTCCACCGCGGCAGCGAGTGTTCGAACTTGTCTTTCGAGAGCAGTCGTGGGTGGCTCGTCTCCTTGAACGTCGTTGTTGGTTGCCATCGAGCGTGTGAGTACCATGCAACCCTTAAGTCTGGAAAACGATAGTATGGCTTTAGATCTCTACTAACGATTTCCCACAGACGGCGCCAACTGATGAAGTCAAGAATTTCACCAATGAGCCACACGATACCGATGCGCTTTGAATGTCAACCTGCACAACACAAAGAAGGGGAAACCTTGCAGAGAGCACCGGTGTGGTGCCGGCCGAATACGCTCCGAAGGTTAAGTCAGAAAATATGCTCACAACTCTAGAGTGCTAGAGAGGGTAAGTTATGCGTACCTTGATTTGTGAGGGTCATTGAGCTTTTATAGTAGTGGAGGGTGGACTTCTCTTACTTGGAGTAGAAGTCGTTTCCATGTAGGAATCCTCTTCATCGTAGATCGCGGAATTCCTTCCTTACCAGAATCTTACATCAAACGTGGACCGCAAGCATCTCATCCCAAAGGTCCTCATGGCCTTTAGGCCTACTGATATTTTATATTGGGCCCGTCCTCTATCGGCCCACAGTAACAGACCGCCAGGCCCATTTTGTGCCCAAATTCTTCCTCTTCATATATATACACACACATGATTTTCCATTTAAATTGTATATAAAGAAGAGCTGTATTCTCGCCCAAAAAAAGAAAAAAAAAAAAAGAAAGAGGAGCGGTATTATGACAAAACAACAACAACGACAACAACAAAAGTTAACCCAAGCCTGTCACAAATATTTTATTTTTTTTTGTGTGTGAATGTATTCTCACAGTAAAATTGTCACCCACATATGGTTGTCATTGCTACATTGCCTAACCAGAAAGCATTAAAAGTTTTAATTTAAAACTTCGAAGACATGAAGCAATTAAATAATATTATAAGTGTGATCTCGTCATAGGCGGAGCCAAAATTTTAGTTGGGGGGACAAAATTAATTTGAAATTATTAATAAATATTTATGACAAAATAAACATACAATTGTAAATAAGTAAAAATTTACTAACTCAATTATTATGAAAATTATTGTGTTTCTTACCATTTAAATAAATTAAATAAAAAATAAAAGGCAGAAGTGCTATGAGTCTGTGACAGTATATTAGTAAGAAAGTGAAAATGTGAGACAAGACAAAGCTAAAAGTTCTTTTTGACTTGTTAACTTTGCTGTGTCCAGATCAAAAAAAATAAAAAAATAAAAAGACTTTGATATGTTAGGTAACTCCTTGCTCTCTTTGTTACAGTGCCATGTTCTTTTGCTTTTTTTGAAGAAGACTGTGTCAGTTTTTAGTTCATTTTATAGAGTGTTTTGTTTTTTTCCTATGTTAATGAATCAGAGCGGGCAACCTTTTCTCATAGCCTATAGCTAAGAAAGTTTCAGAAGAGTTAGGGGGGCAGTTGCCCCCTCTCGACTTCCTTGGCCCCGCCCTTGGATCTCGTGGTTCTATTAATTTATGTCAAAAGGTAGCTCAGGATGGATTCTAATTTACTCAACTCGTGAGTTTTTTTTGTTGTCGTGGGATAAAGGATTTGGCCAATTTGGGTATAAATCCCACCTATGCCTAAAAGGAACCCATATGCTTGTTGGTTAGATGATTAACAAAAAAACACAATTATTATAAAGTGATCAGATTTCAAATCCTAATGCATTTATTAAAAAAAATTACAAAATGTGAATCTAGAAACACTACAAAAAAAAGGTCATGTGGTCACGTTTTTAAAACGTGGATATAGGTCAGAAAAACGTGGCTATAGGACGTTTTGGCCTATAGCCACGTTTTTTTAGGCCGCGTTTTCAAATGTGGCCTAAACCTCATGATTATAGGCCTGAGGGAGTCTATGGCTACATTTTTCAAATGCGGCCTAAAACCAGGACCTATGGCCGCGTTTAAAACGTGGCCTAAAACCAGGACTTATAACCACATTTAAAACATGGCTATAGGATCAGACCAATGGCCGCGTTTAAAACGTGGCCAGACCTGTATAAAACACACAAAAGCAAAAACAAAAACAAAACCGCACTTTAAACTTATATTATATTAATTCAATAGAAGATGATGGATAATATTAAATATTCTATACTTCATGGCCACACGCACATGAGGATTTAGCTATCTTTTGTTAGGCGTTTTGAAACACGCAACAGTGTCGTGAAGCAATTATACACTTCTTTATTCGCTTCTTGGAGAGAGGATGCTTCGGCAAATGTTAATGCATCGCTACAATCAACATTGTAAGTGAGGATACCACCAGCTTTAACAAAAACTGTTTCGTAGTCACCAGCTTTCCATGCTTTCTTTGCTTCTTCTATAATGTCAACAATGTTTCCATAAAATACGCGGCAGCTTTCATACTGCGATGCTAATACGGTGTCCGAGGTCTTGCTTTTGAGTGAAGCAATAAGCTCAAGGGTTTTATTAGCAGCAACATCAGCCAAGTTAATTGAAATATTGGTAAGGCCAACAAGGTCGGGTAAGGATGCGCTAGGATCGGATTTGAGAGCTTTCAAGCAAAAAGAAGAATCTGCATGGTTATGGCAAATATCATAAAGCACTTTTTCTGATACCTGCACATTTTTCTGTGCGGTGTTGGGCAAATCAATAGGATTGTTAGCATAAAAGAGAGTAACAAGGAGAGAGAAAAAGAGGGGGCCATTTCTTTCTTCCTGTTCTAGCACCAGTGGTTGGGTTTGATTTCTTGAGGATGTATTCATGGGGTTTGAGGGAAGCTTATTTATGTAGTAGTAGTTTGTTTGTTTGTTTGTTTTTTTGTTTTAATGGAATGTAGGTTGCATTTGTACAATCTGTTGCAAAACATTGTTTTTTGTTTAAAATTTGTGTTTTGTTAAAAAAGATATAAAGAGTTGTTGCGAAACAGAGTTTTAAGTTTTAAAAATGTAATTTTAAACTCCCAAAAAGCATAACCAAACCAATCAGTGCAGTAGCAGTTTGTTATTCTTTCAATAATGGGCTGAATATGACCAGAAATCCAGGAATATACTAATTAAGTAGGTGGTATTGACTTGGCAAAATTTGTTTGGAAGAGAAACCATTTATTTTAGACACTAAATTGTTAATTAGTGCCTTATATTCTAAAAAAAAGGAGTGCAAGTAAGAGTTAGAGAGGATATAACAAGAAAGATAATTTTTTTCAGTAGGTGTAATTCATCACAAAATACTCATAAAGTCACCCTAAATATTAGTGAAAAAGAAAAATTGTCACATGCATTTTAAGATATTTTTCAAATTTAAAGGGTCATATAATTTTTAGAAATCGATCACCATTTTTTTTTTTTGGGGTTAATTTATGACAATGAGAGAATAGAATGTATTCCGCACGTAAGTGATTTTTTTAATCAAATAAGTGTACTTCAAAAATACTAAAAATTTCTAAAGATAGTTTAGGGTATTATTAAAAAAAATGGTATTAAATTCTGACCATTAATTAAGCAAACTCCTCCCACCCCCCCCCCCTCCAAAATAAAAAAATAGAGCAAGACTTAGATACAATACTTAGGTGCTGTTTTTTAAATTCTCCTTTTAAGATTCTGCCATGTGAATTTTTTCTCATGAAATGAAAGTGTATTTTTTAGTTAATTAAATAATCACATGACTAAATCTTAAAAGATGAACTTAAAGAACAGTACCTATGGTACTTATCCTAAAAATTATATACCTTTTTTTTCGAGGAAAAAAAAAAAAAACTTGATAGAAGCATATATGATTTAAGTGTGTGTGTATAGCGTGTGTGAACAGAGACGGAACTACACATGGGCTGGGGGGGGGGGGGGGGGGGGGGGGCAATGGCCCCCCTCAAATTTTGAAAAATTAACTAGTAGTATGCATAAGCCATACAAAAATTCTAACTTTTGACCCTAAATGGTATATACTTGCCCCCCTCCCCAAATATTTTTACAAATTGACCCATGAATTTTCCCAAATTGTTTTAATCAAACCATCCTTTTGCTGTGTTGCCCCAAACATATCAAGAAAATCCATTAGACAAACCAACAAAACAATTCATAAAACTGGATAATTAGAAAAACCTTTAGACAATCACAAATTCAGTACAGAAAAAAAAAAAATACCAACAAGATAAGTACAAATAACAAATCCTTAGCAAGACAATCCTTTAGTGCAGCAGCACCACCGTAGTCTTCTTCTCTGGCCAGCTACACCACCGTCGTCTTCTTCTCTGGCCAGCTGCACCTCTGCTGCTTTCTTCTTCTTCTATTTTTTTTTTTTCTAACTTCACAACCTTCAGAGTTCACTGCATGCCTTCTCTCTATTTTGCAAAATGGCAATTGACAAAGGCACTTTGGAGATTGTGGCAAAGATGATGACATAGCATATGTGAACTCGGTTTCACAAGTCAGATTGCGGTACTGGATGATCATGAGTCGAGCAAACCTCAAAATCGATCCCTTTGTTCAAGCTACCCTCTCAAGTCTCAACTAGTTAGAGCAACTAATCTATGAAAAGAAATGATCTCTATAATTCCTCCCAAAATTTAGGTTAAAAAATTAAGGTTTAACGTTCAATTGACAACCATTATAACTCTTATGTTGGAAAATAAAATGTAAATCAAGACACATCAGAAAAGGAAAAGGAAAATGTAAATGAAGAAAAACAGAACAACACAAAAAATGTAACTTATATATATATATATATATATATATATATATCCAAACAAGGATTTCACTAGCTAAAGACAGACGTATGGAAACAAGCATCAATGTCTCACAACTATGGCTAATGAACTTAATTATTTTATAAATAATATTCTTGGTTTACACACCAAAAAAGATTGGACTTTTTTTTTTTTTGAGAAACAAATACACAAACTAGGGATAGACAGGGCTTTTCTCTCTATAAAAGAGGCTTAAAACTAACCCATCTACTCTTTGTAAATGACAATTTGCTTTTTATAGGGCTACATCTGATGAATGTGCAAAAGTTTTGAATATTTTGGACACCTATGAGAAAACTTCGGGAAAAAAAGTGAACTGAAATAGACGGCAATTTTCCTTAGTAAATCCACTACAGAGAGCACCAGACTGCATATTAAGGATGCTATGGGTTTGCAGGAATCACATAGTCTTCTGTCTTTTGTTGTGAGGGGGAAAAGGAAAGCTTCAACTACATCTTTTGCTTGTGTCCATGCAAAATAAAATATTTGATATTATCGGTCACATTCTGTTCAATCGAATATGATAAAAGGTATATTGTTGTTGAATAAAAAGGGAGGTTTTTGGTGATAGTAAAGGTAATTCCACGTGTATTTGATTCACATTTTGCAGTTTTTAATAGATATTATAAGATTTGAAACATGTTTGCTCTATAAAAGTATTTTTTTATGATTAATATCTCAGATTTAATCCTAGATATTTTATTTATCAACAAAAAAATTCCCTAATTGAGTTAATTAGAGTATATTTGGTAACAATTTTTTTTTTTCTCAGTTTTCTATTCCCAGTGACTATTTTCTGTTTTCAATAACAAAAAACTTGTTTGGTAAGCTGAAAACATTGAGAAATATAAAATAGTTTCTGTTTTCAATTTATAAAGAAAAATGAAAACAACCAAAGAGCTATTTTTAGTGTTGTATTTTTCACACCTGTGAAAACACGGAGAAAATAGTTTCTATTACCACTTTAATGAACCAGTGCCCTAGTTCTAACCATGCAACTAAACATATTTTTATTGTTACCTAAAATATTTTTTCTTTTTTCCCGGAGACCCATCCCCTTTCTCTCTCTCCTCTCATAATTTCAGATTTCTTGTTCTTCTTGTACATCTTTTTCAGATTGTTATTCGTCTTCTTCACACTAAGACCATTCCCTTCCTAATTTCAGATTTCTATTTTTCTAGAAGCAGATCTGCAAGTCTTTCACAGATTTTGGAAGCCCATCAATCATAGATACACATCTATCGAGCAGATCTGCAAGTATTTCACATTTGTTCAAACTTCTATTACGTAATACCTCAAGAGTATCAATTGAAACCCATGTAAGAAACAAAACAAAATCTATATTCTAACTAATTGCAGGACTAGTGTTTGGGATTGGATCTATTATTAATTTTTATTGTGAAACAGTAATTTTATAATATGTGGAATGGAAGTAGCTAGTGGTGGGCATATTGATCTATTTCCATGGTTTTACAATAACAAGTAATATGGTTTTACTATGGTGAATCTCTTCAAGCTTCTTGGCTCAGTCTCATTTTAATGAGTTACACAGCAACTACTAGAATAAATTTCATTTGAATTCTGTTTTTTCTTTTTTCCTTTTTTGGGGTTGAATTTTGTGTTGCTTTGATCCCTCTATTTTTGTCTTGTAAATTGTAATGAAGCTCTTAACAAGGTGCTTCCATAATAATGTTGACAAAGGAATGTAATGAGAGCATGTATAATTTAAAAAAAAATTTGAAAATTTTTTTTTTTCTTTTCAACTAACCAAACATGTTTTTCATTTTGAAAAACTAACAAAATATTTTTTGCCTTTTTTCCTTAAAAACAAGAAATAGAAAATAGAAAACAAAAACATTTACCAAACATAGCCTTAGAATCTGAGTTGAGTAATCTTTGGACATAAATTGAATTAATTAATAGCCTTGCATGACGACCACATAAGCACAGGTGTGGGAAGGGATGTGTCCATAGGTGGTAGACATAACGCTAATGGGTGGTTCCTCCTCAACCACGTTAAACCAAGCCTGTCACAAATCTTTTATTTTTTTGTGTGTGCATGTATTCTCTAAAATTGTTAGCCGCATATGGTTGTCAGTGCTACATTGCCTAACCAGAAGCAACCAGAAAGCATTAAAACGTCTAAGACATTATGATATATATATGTACGAACAAAAGCATTAAAACTACGAATACTATCACTATAATTTGTATTGCATATTAGATTTCTAAACAACATTTTTTATATTTTTTAACCTTTTTGGGTAATAATAGTAATTTATTTGTTCCTTCCATGATATGGAGCAATTAAATAATATTATAAATGTCATCTCGCAGTTCTATTAATTCATGTCAAAGGGTTTCTTAGGATGGATTCTAATTAACTCAATTGGTGAGTTTTTTGTTGTCATGGGATAAAGGATCTGGCTAATTTGGGTATAAATCCCACCTATGCCTAAAAGGAACCCATATGCTATGTTGGTTAAATGATAAAAGAAAAAAGAAAAAATTATTATAAAGTGAACACATTTCAAATCCTATTGTATTTATTAAAAAAAATTACAAAATGTGAATCAAGAAAGAAAACCAGACTTGTATAAAACACACAAAAACAAAAACAAAACAGCATTTTAAACTTATATTATATTAATTTAATAGAAGATGATGGATAATATCAAATATTCTATACTTCATGGCCACATGCACATGAGGATTTAGCTATCTCCTGATAATAGTTTTGAAGCAAAGGGATTAATATCAAACATTCTATATTGCATGGCCACATGCACATGAGGATTTAGCCATCTTTTGTTAGGCTTTTTGAAACACGCAACAGTGTCGTGAAGTAATTATACACTTCTTTATTCGCTTCTCGGAGAGAGGATGCTTCTTTGAACGTTAATGCATCGCTACAATCAACATTGTAAGTGAGGATACCACCAGCTTTAACAAAAACTGTTTCGTAGTCACCAGCTTTCCATGCTTTCTTTGCATCTTCTATAATGTGAACAATATTTCCATAGAATACGCGGCAGCTTTCATACTGCGATGCTAATAAGGGGTCCGAGGTCTTGCTTTTGAGTGAAGCAATAAGCTCAAGGGTTTTTTTAGCAGCAACATCAGCCAAGTTAATTGAAACATTGGTAAGGCCAACAAGGTCGGGTAAAGGTGCACTAGGATCGGATTTGAGAGCTTTCACGCAAAAAGAATAATCTGCATGGTTATGGCAAATATCATAAAGCACTTTTTCTGATACCTGCACATTTTTATGTGCATGTGTTGGGCAAATGATCAATAGGATTGTTAGCATAAAAGAGAGCAACAAGGAGAGAGAAAAAGAGGGGGCCATTTCTTTCTTCCTGTACTAGCACCTAGCACGAATGGTTGGGTTTGATTTTTTGAGGATGTATTGACGGGGTTTGAGGGATGCTTATTTATGTAGTAGTAGTTTGTTAGTTTGTTTTTCTTTTAATGGAATGTAAGGGGCATTTGTATTAGCGGTTGCAAAATGGTGTTTTTTGTTTAAAATGAGTGTTTGTAAAAAAAAGTATGAGGAGTTGTTGTTGCGAAACAGAATTTTAAGTTTTAAAAACGTAATTTTAGACTCTCAAAACGCTTAATCAAATGGACATGTGTAGCAGTAGTTTGTTATGCTTTAAAAAATGGGCTAAATATGACAAGAAATCTTGGGAGTGGTATTGACTTGACAAAATTTGTTTGGAAGAGAAACAGTTAATTTTAGGCACTAAATTGTTAATTAATGCCTTATATATGTACTAACCTCTGAGCACGCGCATTAAGCTCTTTTATTTTTTTTTAGCAAAGGTAAATAATTTGCATATTTTATAATATATATTTTCTTTCACACAAATAATAAGGATAAACTTTAGAGATAAGCACTAGCTATGGAAAAAATCTTAAATTTTAGGAGTTCTCATTTTAAATTCAAAATGAATTTTTTTTTTTTTAGAGATAATTACAACATGCTGCTAACCCAACAGCTCAAACTCTTTCTCCCTAGACCCCTAAGCACTTTGTACATGAGAATTTATCAATTAAGCTACAAGGCCTTTGACTATTCAAAATGAAATTTGATATTTGATATTTATGACCGTATTTTATTAATTTGGGTATTTTCAAACTATGTAATTTCTTTTTTGAATGTGATGGGGAAAAAATCCTAAATTTTAAGAGTTTTATTTTTAAATTCAAAATAAAATTTTTTATATGACCTTATTTATAAATGAAGTTACTCTTAATTAATAAGGGTATTTTTGTACAACATAAAAATCCAGTTGAAAGAGAAAAATCTTCTTATATATAGTATATATATAATAATAATAAATGAAACTGAAAGAAATTTAAATTAGAATTCCAAATTAGAATTTTAATTTTGCACTATATGTCTTTATTTATTCTTAAATAGTTTTATTTCTTAATTTTAGAATCAAATGTGGAATCACATCATAAATATTCATCCAAGTGAGTTATTAAGTACAAAAACCAAATAGTCTAGAATAAATGAATCGTAAAAAAAAAAAAAAAAAAAAAAAAGGTGCTTCACAATATTTTTTAAAAAAAAAATGATAATTTACATTTTATACCTAATAATATCCTTACAATTTTTTTAAAGAGTTAACAAAATATAAAAATGACTATTAATAGTATTTAAATTATAAGCAAGACTTAGGTATAGTTCTTAGGTGCTGTTCCTTAAAATTCCCTTTTAAGATTCTGCCCTATGGATTTTTTCTCATGAGATGGAAGTGTATTTTTAAGTTAAGTAACTACATGACTGAATTTTAAGAGGGGAACCTAAGGAACAGCACCTAAGATATTGTACTTAAGTTTTGTCCTTAAATTATATATGTGTATATATATATATAAATTATATTATGCATTTTATTGTATATTTTTAAGTGTATCTATGCATATGCATAAAGTTACAAGCTAGTCCCATAAAAACAAAAAAAATGAAGTTAAAAGCTAGTATAGAATTAATAAGTAAAACTCAGAGAAAATTTAATTAGAATTTCAAATTAGAGTCCAATTTTGCGCCACTTGTCTAATTTAATTTTTTAAATATTTGTGCAAATGTGTTATTAATAGTGAAAACCAAAAAGACCCCATTAACTACAATCATTTTTATTTGACTTTTTTTAGACCGATGAAAAATGCACCAATTTTGGAAAAGAAGTGGCGCATGGATGCACACATGGATGGAAAAGAGGTCTATAATTCTTATTTTCTTTTCCAAAGGAGGTGCATTTCAAAGAATTATTCATTAATTACAATCATTTTCTCTTTATGGATAAGAATTGCACTGATTTGTAATTAACGTGGATAAGAATTGTAGACTTCTTTCAAAAAGAATTGCACAGATTAATTACAACCAGATGAAATGCACCGATTATGGATAAGAATTGTAGACTTCTTAAGGTTTATGATACATGGTTTTGGGTATTCAAAGGGTTGTTTATGTATCTTATATAGGAAGAGAAAATCACTTAATTCCTGTTTAGTTGTAGAGAAAATCATGGGATATGAATTTGAAAGAGATAGAAAATGACCACGTGAACGTTAGCATAACTAACAATTGCTAATTCACACGATTTTCTCTACCAACAAAAGAAGCAATTCTCTTCATCAAACAAAAAAACAAAAAAAGCAAGTCTCAGATTTTTTTTAGAAAATTTCATGATATACTTCTGGCTAAATCCCTTTGATTGTTTTAATTAAAATTTTCTTCTTTTTATTGGCAGATCAAATGAATTGGCATCTTTAACGGCTCATTTTTTTGGATTGTCCTTGATATCTATTTTGTTAATACGACTATAACTAATGTTTAAAATTTGAATAAGAGATTTGAAATTCAATCTCCACCTACATTAAAAACTTATTGGTGTCGTAATTTGATGATAAAAAGCTATCATCAAGAATGAACATCATAAGTTGAAATTTTCTCTTAAAAAAAAGAAGTTCAAAATTAATTTTGAATATAAAAATTCAATGATTTTATGTAGGAACCTAAAACTCCTATATCCATAATTCGAATTTGCAGCTTATATTTTTCTTTTCATTGGTTGTTTGGTTTTAAATACACTTTTATTTTCTTGGCTTATAAAAGAAGGGGTAGAATTTTGCAAGACATTTTCCATACCACAATCAATAATATTGTTTTTAATTCATTTTTTTTTTTAAAGGGAGGAAAAAGAATTACCCCTCCGTTTATGGTACAATGCAATTGACACTTTTTTTTTTTTTTTGGCACCAATTGACGCTAATTATGGCCTAAAATAAATGGTTTCTCTTCCTAACAGACCTAATCAAGCTAAATACACCTCCTTAATAAGCATATCCTCAGATTTCTTGTCATAATTTTCCCATTTTGAAAGAATAACTCAAAACCCTATATATCAAACCCAAAAATTGGTGATAGTAAAGTATGAAAGAAATGGCCCCATCCATTTGTGCCTACTTGTTTCTCTCTCTTATGCTAGCAATCCTATTGATTTGTCCAACAAGTGCACGGCTAAGTGTGAAGGCTGATGAAGGTGTACTTCATGATATTTGCTCTACCCATAGAGATCCTCCCTTTTGCTTGAAAGCCCTAAAATCCGATCCTCGAACAATCACAATCGACCTTGTTGGCCTTACCAATATTTCAATCCACTTAGCAGATGTTGCTGCTAATAAAACCTTTGCCTTCATTGGCTCACTCGTCAACAAAACCTCGGACCCCAAGTTAAAACCGCAGTATGAATTCTGGCACCAATTCTATGAATCTCTTGTTGGCGATATAGAATATCTGAATATGCAAAGGATGCATGGAAAGGTGGTGACTACTTTACTGTAGTTGTTGCAGCTGATAGTTGCCTCACTTCAACTGGTGACTGTAGAGATGAAATAACAACTAATGCATCCCCTCTCCTACGAGAAAATAAAGTAGTGTCTTATTATTGTGAGACATTTTTGCTTGTTTCAAAACGCCTATCAGGTCTTAGCTAAATCATCATGTGCATGTGGCCATGCAAAATAAAATATTTGATATTATCGGTCACATTCTGTTCAATAAAATATGATAGAAGGTATAATTTTTGTCTTGTTTTCTTTCTCTTTATTTTCTTTACTTATTTATTTTGTTGCTGAATTAGAAAGAAGGTTTCTGGTGATAGGAAGGGTAGTTCCACAAGTATTTGATTCACATTTATAGTTTTTAATAGATATTATAGGATTTGAAGTGTGTTTGCTCTATAATGATTGTTTTTTATCATTAATATCTAGGATTTAATCCAAAATCTTTTATTTAACAACAATAAAAATTCACTAATTGAGTTAATTAATTAGAATTTGATTTGAGTAGTCTTTTAAGTGAATGTATACTCGCAGTTAAATTGTTACCCCCATATGGTTGTCATTGCTACATTGCCTAACCAAAAGCAACCAGAAAGCATTAAAACTCCGAACACATTATGATATATATATGAACAAAGGCATTAAAGCTACGAATACTAGCACTATCATTTGGATTGCATATTAGAGTTCTAAACATGTTTTATTTATTATTATCGTAGTTTTTGGTAATACATTTGTTTAGCCTACTAATCCTCCATCGAACGGGATACCAGTGGAAGGCAACCATGTGTTGCCAAGGAGAAACTGATCGACTGTGAAATTTTGAGCTTGAGTTGAATCTAAAATATGAACGCCTGGCCACTTGACTCGCTTGTCTGTGCTTGCACCTGGCCCGGTATTGTTGTACTCTCCATAAAACAAAGTGGATTCAAAGGCTGGATTCCACCTTAGCCACCCTTCTGGCCTTATGATGTTGCTCATGTATGATTGCAAAAATACAGTTCTTGAATACGTCTTCCAAGGTCGACCAAGGTATGTAGGAGTTGGGTTGTTTGAGGAAATTAAATCTGAATCCCCGGATATAGTGCACATATGGAAAGAAAAGCCGCCTCCGGCATTTACTTGTTCTCGGCCTTGAGCTGTGATAGTGTTGGATTGTCCTGGCGAAGCTTGTCTTGGAAGAATGTCACATTTTTGAAAGACTGAGGTTGCATCACCAAAGATGAAATCGATGGTGCCCTTTATTTGGCATTCTCTGTAGAATTGGCGGTTTTTGTGTGCATATAATGAATCTTGGTAACCCCTTATACCACAACGATAGAAGATTGAATAGTCAGAGTCTGATCGAAGTGCCACAGCTTGGCCTTCTTCTGGCCCTGCAGTGTTCTCAAATGTCATGTTCACTGCTATGAAGTTTTTACCATCAACACCTGCACAAGAGAATATACAATATGAAAATCTTAGAATAAACAATGTTTTGTAATATTGTATAAATCTTTAGTATCTTATCTTAATTAGTCCTTGCATAAGCTTAGTTTTTAGCACTAATGGTGCTTGGCCAAATTAGTTTTACCTTGTATAGAAATCGATTTGATGTACAAAATACATATGAGACGGGATACAAAAATATATTTATCATTTCAAGACAAGGAGTTAATTGTTCTATATATATTTTTTGATTTAGGATTAATCATGCATTAAGAGAATATAATATAAACATATTGATATTTTTTAATTACCGAATGTGGCTGATCCATATGTTTTCCAACCAGTGGTGTTGCTTCGATTTCCTGAGATGATAGTTTGGTCGATACCATCCCCAACCATCATCATATTCCATTTGTCACTTGGAATAGACACGTATTCCCTATAGATACCTTTCTTGATATAAATCACAAAACGTTCTGAGCTTTGAGATGGCGCAACTTTTACTGCATCCATGATTGTCTTGTAATCACCAGATCCATTAGAAGCCACTGTAATGTTGACCGAAATCTCACTTGCTTGCATGGGTTTCCAGTCAAGTGAAGTAAACCAAGATTGAAAACCATCATCGACTGTCTCATTAGGTAATTGTTGCACAGAAGCCAACTGATTGCTAACCAATGTGGTTACTTTCTCTAAGCTCATTACTATGCTTTCTTTCAAGATAATACTCATGTTAGTGCCAACAAGTTCATCATTGCATGTGGCAATACTTGTGATGGCCGCACTCAACCATGTTTGGAGATCAAACTTTAGATTACTGGTGCCAAAATCTGTAATTGTTATGGAACTTTACATGTTAGTGTATCTTTTCTTGTAAAACCAAAAACAGAAACAAAAACTCATGTCAATGAAAAATTTCTAATTGAGCAGTGCCGTCATCTATTAATTAAAAGGGTAGTTTTGGTCATTTGTAGTTTGATTCTTTTTAATAGCTTTATCATGGTTTCCAAATTAAAAACAAAACAAAACACTCCCGCATTATTGAACAATTAAAAATTTTCAGACACTGAAAATATAGAATTGCTAAAGATCAACTGTAAATAAAATAAACTACCAAGTAAAATCCATGGTGTACCCTTGTTAAAATAACATTATTCAAATAACGATTTATCATCTTATGCAATTGTAAGAAAATCGTGTGAACAAATCTAGAAAACAACGTCAGTTTTTTTTTTTTTTGACAGCACAAAATCAATTTTAAGGCTTGTGGTTTTGAGTTTATATATACATGTGGTGAGACATGAGAGGGACCATGATAAACATGAATGCTCCTTTATTTTGTATGAACTCTATAGAAGAACGTTACGGTGGCCACCTGGATGACCCGTGAGGATCAGAGATGCAGAGGATATTATAGCCAAAGATTGTAGCGGAGACTATATAACAATTTTTGAGACACTATCAGCCATACAAAAATATACAAAGGATAGTATATATGCATGCTCCTTTAGTTTTCCTTTTACAAAGGATGTTTGTTCCAATGCTAATATTCATCGTTAACATGTCATGGTTTTATGCTGCAAGCTAATAATTATTGCCACATTAACATTAATTTCCTTTTGACATTATAGATTCCAATACTATTCTCCTTTTATTTTTTTGCCAACCTTCAAAAAAAAAAAAAATTGTTAGAACACAATTGTTACCAAATAGAAACAGTCCAAGTATATGTTGTCACATTAAGGCTTATAATCTAAATAAACACCAAAGTAAAAATAAATAATTATATATAAAAAAAAAGAGTAACTAATATACATGCATGCATACTTACCATGTGGATTCTGAAATTTGGTAAGGGACCAATCTAGAACTTCTTGAGTTGAATCCAACAACTTAGCACAATCAGAGAGAATGTTGGAGAGCCGAAAATCTTTGACAATATTTTGAAAATTTGATACGGTAGAGGTTGTATTTTGAAGAATACTCATAGCTAAATTCAATGAATCTTTGAAGGTAGGAGAATCGACATCCAACTTAAAACTATTATCATTAGAGCTCTTGCATGGGTTGGAAGAATAAAGGAATATAAGTAAGATGATGAACAACTTTAAGACAGAAGCCATTGATGAAGGAGAATAGAAATAATGAAGGAAGAAAGTTCTGACAAGGAGGAAGTAGAGAATGTAAGAAGAAAAGAGAAATTAGCCCATATATATAGAGGTACGTACATTAGAGGCTAAGATATCATGTAAATTTCATATCTTAGTTTTTATTTCTATCTAAGAGGTGGAATACATTGTGTTATGTCAATTGTTCATCCTTTTGAGTTTGATTACTAATTTTGTTTACCAATGAGATTATAAGGATGAGTTAATTATGGTTTTTTTTTTAATATAATAATAGATTTGTATATAACCTATATATTAGTCATAGGATAAACCACTGACATAATAAATAGGTCAAATGCATACTAGTTCCTATGACTCTACGTGAATTAGCTTGAATGTGATAATTTCAGGAAAAAAAAAATATATATATATATATATATCTAATGCCAAGGCCACATAAAATCTTAGCTTTTTAATTTTCATGATCGAATTAATCTTTTGAGGAGCAACCTATATGATATCATGATTAATTTAGTACAGATATGTTGATTAACAAGTAATATTGAGTTGGTCAAAACACGCCAAGATAAATAATATTGTTCACATATTAGCTTGTTCCCAAGGTTTAATAAGTTTTTTTTTTTTTTTTTTTTTTGAGAAACAGGTTTAATAAGTTAAGTAGGCATTCTCTTCAGATGTTTTATTTTTTTCTAATATTTATGAGGACATTCGTGTGTATACGAAGTGTTAGACACTTGGCTTACAAGATTGTTACCATTTATAGGGTTAGGTATAAGCTTTTTATTATCTAACATGTCATGAAATTTATTTTTTTTCCTTTTGTATAAAGAAATTTCACATTATTGTCAATTGCATGTTTTACAAGATGAACACGGCTTGTGTTTAGAGCAAGAATGCATTAGACACAGTGGAATTTGGACGTGTGTTCATAATTGGACATGTGTTTGAATCCTAATGTGTCTAGTATGTACTAATGACTGAACCCAAGCTTAACCCAAAATATTTTCTTTGAACTGTTCTTGTATAAGCATAAAATGTAAATCACTTTGAAGAGAGTAGCAATGAGGGACAACGTAGACTTTTACTGTTGGAGTGGAGAGGCTAGGGTTACAAGTTACAATCTCTAAATTAACTTATTTCGTTACAGGCCATGACACACTCCCAACAATGAAGCATTAAAATGTTAAACCAGTAAAAATGGTCTTATTATGGTCCTTATCTTCATTTTGAAGTATCACGCTACAAATTTGGACGTGGAAAAAATTATATGGATGTATTATAGTGTAAATAATTTTCTTGGGAAAATGGAAAATGATTACATAATTAAAAAACCCAAAACAAGATGCAGATTACTTACACCTAGACCAAAAGACTATGAAGTTTCACTGTTTTCTAAGATTAGCTTTGGGCTTTTCTTGCGCAACTTAGATGAAGCTATATCGTCATATTTATTTATTTATTTTTATTTTTTTTGAGTCATGGGGCTATGTCTTTATTTAAAAACACATTCTGTAATTGTTAAGGTTTGATATCGTCTTGGCAATTTTAATGTGCAAAGTTTGAATTAGAACGAATCACGTTAATTTTTTTAATTTCCCTTTCACTATTTGCACATCATCATGCATTCTCAATCTTATGTACCAATTATATTATATTGTACCATTAGTATTAATATATCTCCATTAGAAGGTATGTAAGTGTATTATGTCAGTGGTTCATACTTCATACTCTAATTTTTATTTCTATTTTATTTTACTTCTTATTACTTCTTTCAATTTTTCTAGCGTACGATATTTAAGTTGAATGTAACTATTAAAAGAAATTTCTTTTGCATATGGGCTTAAATTTTCAAGAATTTTTTTTTTTTTTTTTGTGTGGAAATTGGAAAATCTTAGCTCAAAGAACATTATTACCTCATATTTCTTGAATAAAAAGGCTTAATTTCTTTCAATTGACTGAGTTGGAGTTTGTGTAAATCCGGTTGGATTGGATTTGTAGTATTTTCAACTCAACCTGTCCTTTTTGAGTTGAGAAATCTCCAAACTAGTCCAATTCATATTATCTTTAAAAGCAACCCAACATGTGAGAATTGGGTTAGACCTAATAAAAATAAGGGTAAAAGATCATTTTCATCCTTAAACTTTTATAAAAGATCGTTTTTCGTCCCTAAACTTTACAAAATATTAGGTTATGTTTGATAATAGTTTTTGTTTTCTATTTTCAAAAACTTGTTTTTGGAAATATAAAAAAAAAAAAAAATTTCTTGTATTTTTGAAATCAAAAAACATGTTTGATTAATTGAAATTAAAAAGATACTTTTTTGAAGAAAAAAATAGAAAATACTAAAATATATTGTTATTAAGATTTGAACTCTAATGCTAACTTATTAAATGAGTTAAATTCATTAAATTAAATGCGTGTTTGCATTTACTTTTGAAAATTAGAAACTGAAAACAGCCTTTTACATATTTTTAGTTTCCTTCATAAATTGAGTTTTGAGAATAATTTTTGTTTTCTATTTATTTTGGGTTGCCAAACAAGTTTTTCAGTTTTAAAAATAAAAAATTGTTTTTGAAAACAGAAAATAAGAGAAAAAAACAATTACCAAATATACCTTTATACTTTTGTCTTTCTATCAATATCCGTTAATTTATGTCCTACGTTAGGGCTGACATAGCATATGAGTTATACCAAACCATTTAGATGCTGTTCGGTTCACTAGTTTTCATGACTCAATTCTCTATTTCCACAACTCAATTCTCAAAAATGGTGGAACCCATAACAAAATACTCATTTGCTTGCACAATTTCTTTATTTTCATAACTTTGTTTCCAACACTCAATTCTCTACTTTTTGAGTTATGAGTTGTGGAAACTGAAAACAACTTTTTGCTGTTTTCAGTTTTCAATTCTCATAACTCAATGGCATTTTTGTAATAAAACAAACAAGGGGGACCCACTGTCATAAATTCAGCTGCACCTTTTGACTCCCTTTTCACTTTTTTTTTTCTTTCCTTCTGGGTTTTTTTTTTTTTTTTTTTTTTTCACTGGATTCACCATCCTTCTTTCTTCCTTTTTTTTTTTCTTTTTTTTTCACTTGGGTTCACTGTCCCTGTTCTTCCTTCTTTTCTTTTCTTTTTTTTCACTGGGAAACTCACCGATCCTAGTGAAAAAAAAAAAAAAAAAAAAAGCTGCAGTGGGTGATAGAAATGGGGCTCACAAATAGTGTGAAAAATATTGAGTGATGAAAAATGAGTGATGGTGCCAAACAAATATAGTATTTTAGAGTGATGAATGATGAATGATGAGTTATGAGTGATAAGTGATGAGTGATGAAAATTGAGTGATGAAAAAAGTGGTGTCAAACAGCCTCTTAATTTTAAAAAGTAAAGACACTTGGCATGCAATTATTGGCACATGTGGATTACATATTCCATTGAGACAAAAATACCCCTCACTATCTTTTTTTTTTTTTTTTTTTTTTGAGAAGTAATACCCCTCACTATCTCAGTGGAGCTTTACGGTAAAAATCAAATATCCAACAAGTATAGCTCTAAACCCAGTTCTTAAAAATAAATAAATAAATAAATAAAACAAATTTCTTCTATGACACCGTTGTTACAAGTTCAAGCATCCCTTTAGTTCTCTGTGCGTGTCGGTGTGTATTTTGGCTTTTGCTTTTTATTTATTTCAGAAGTTGCGCAATTGTGGTGGATATGGTATTAGGGTAGAACTTTGTGATTTGGGTTTGTGAAATGATTATTGTTCTATACTTCTATTGGCTATTTGGTTGATTTATTGACTATGTGCTTGACGAAATTCCTAAAAAAAGATAAATAGAATTTTGCCTACCATAAGCAAAGTGCGAAGTGAGGCAAGGTAAGGCAGATCAATGAGTATGGGCTGGGCCCAGTGCCGGCTCAAGGCATAGGCAAGTTGGGCCTAGGCCTAAGGCCCCACCAAAAAACAAAATTTTTCTTAGTAAAAAAGGCCCCACTTTCCATAGTTGAATGCCCAAATTTTTATAAAATTATATATATATTTTCTAAAGGTTGTACATTTTTTTTATTAGTAATGTTAAGGATACAAATTTTACTATTGGCTTACAAATTGCCGTGTTATTAATCACAAAAAAGTGATATAAACATTCATTAATTAAATTGATGAAGTTCATCAATGAGAAACAATATCACATTATATTTTGAACATTTTATAGTGCTTTTAATTAGCGCATTTTTCTTTTTCATTTCTATTAAGACTTTCAAAGTACGAGACCAATAGAACCTTAACTCAATTGAAACCCTAAAATATTTCAAAAAGATGTTGCAAATGTGTTAAATCATCAATTATAGATTAATCTCTCTTAATAGTTTGAGACTTTGATTTTTGTAAAATAATATCCTACAAAGTCATACACCAAATAATATCTATCTCTCTCTCTTAAAATCAAAATATAAAATTAAAAATTAGATTACAATTTTATTTAACTATGCATTGTCTTATATCCAAAATAAAGTATCTTTTTCAATCGCAATATATTTTTATTTCTTTTTATTAATATTTATAGGTTCAACTATGATATTCAATTCTCTATATGAAATTAACATTAATCTAGTTGGTATTAATTATGTATTTAATGTATTAAATTAACCTTAATTTGATTAGTATTAAATAATTTTGTTTAATTAATATTTACATATTAAAGGTCCTGCATAAATTTTTTGCCTTAGGCCCCAAATTATGTTGGGCCGCCCCTAGGCTGGGGGTGGGAAGGCGAAGGACTAAGACGGCAATGTCTGGGTAGACCGTAGGCAATCGTTGCTGCTACGGCGAAGTTCGGATGAATCTGGTTTCTATTGGCCCATCATTGGGAGTGAGGGGTATTTTTGTCTCACTGTAATATTTATTCTACGTGTGCCAATAATTGCGTCCATACTTTTTAAAATTAAATAGTTTAGTTTAACTCGTAAGCCATGTCAGCACATCATTAGGCTATATAAGACATAAACTAACGGATATTAATAGAAAAACGAAAAATATAAAGTTTCTCAAAGTTTAAACATTAAAAAAAAAACTTTTAAAAGTTCAGCGGCGAAAATAATATTTTACTCTAAAAATAATTAGGTTTTTATTCAACAATAATTCTTGTCTTTTAATTAATTAATAATTACAACAATTGAGTCTAATATATTCCAATTTCTTCAAAACTAAGTCTAAAAAAATACCAAAATAAATTAAACTATTTCACTTTAAAGTTTAAACTAAATCCCAAAATCCAAAACAAATCAAATTAATAAATTAAAAATTATATTTTTAAAAACAATTATTAATATTAATTGGGTTAGATTACTTGGGTTAAAAATCTTACTAATCCAAATCCAAGATATTGGATTGGGCCAAATTAGCCAAGTTTTTGGGTTGAACGAACCCTTAACATTATCTAGTTCTCTTTTACCATCATCTAATCTAATGACCAAGAGATTTTCTATTTCAATCTCATAAATAAAAAATTCTATTTATATATATTTTTAATCTTTACTCTTCCCAATCCTTGAACCATGTCACACGTGCGAAACGAGAATACTAGAACAAAGTCCCAAGCTTTCGAGTTTCTAGGCGCTTCTTTATTGTTCCTTCCAAAAAATCCAAACCTTCTACACAGTCTCAGCAAGTGACAGAACTAAGCAAACCCAGAGTATTCCAGAAGTGCCCACATGGATATCTCTCTCTTGTTACAAAACCCAAAACACTCTTTGAGTTATCACACAAACACAAAAAGTTCAAGTCTTTGCAAATAGCAAACCCAAAAGAAAAAAAAAAATGGCAACTTTAACACCAACCCATATCCACTTCTATCCTTCATGTTCCCATAAGCCAAGCAAAAAAACTTGGTGTACCATAACCAGCTCAAGAAACTTGTTCTTGGGTGAGCAACCAAAAACGAAATGGAATGGTTGTAGTAGTAGAAGGAGGAGGAGAAATGGGAACAACAATGTGGTGGTGTGTGAGAAAGTGGTTGGTATTGACTTGGGGACAACTAACAGTGCAGTGGCAGCCATGGAAGGTGGGAAGCCAACGATTGTGACTAATGCTGAGGGGCAGAGAACGACACCATCTGTGGTGGCTTACACTAAGAATGGTGATAAGCTTGTGGGGCAAATTGCTAAGAGACAAGCTGTGGTGAATCCTGAGAACACTTTCTTTTCTGTCAAAAGGTTTATTGGGAGGAAGATGTCTGAAGTTGATGAGGAGGCCAAGCAGGTTGGTAAATTTATCACTTTTATTATAAGTTTAGACTGTAAAGTTAGTGTTTTAATTTGACCATTTGTAAATTGGAGGCAGAATTTGTAGATTAGAGACAGAATTTGTATTTGGATTAGTGTCCGCTAGAGCTTATAATGTGAATTTTAATGATCTTTCAAGTATTAGTATGCTATTTGGAGACAGGAACTTAAAATTGCTTTGTTGGATACCATGATTTGTTCTGGTATTGTTTGATCAAAACCCAATTTTTAGATTAATCTTGAATGGTTTTTTTTTTTTTTTTTGGGGGGGGGGGGGGGGGAATCAAACATATATTATTATTATTATTATTATTAATGATTGTAAGTTAAATCATTTAAATACTAGTAGATTATAGATAGGATATGAATTTGGATTAGATGTTACTTGTTATGCAATCATAATAAACTATCACTTAAATGGTAAATTTTGATAATTTTATATTCTTATAACCATTAGTATGCTATCACATGTTCAGATATCATGATAGACAATGTTTATAAAATCATTTAATTATTAGTATGTTGGAGATAATTTGAATTTGGACCATCTGATGTCTTATATCATGAGAAACTATTACTTGTTGAAAAGCTTAAATTGTTAATCTTTATAATATTTTAATTAGTAGTTGGCTAATTAGAGATAGGAATTTTGGATCAAATTGTTTGATACTATGATAAACTAGTGTGAATTTAATCATTTAACCATTATTCCAATATTCCAATATAGGTGTCATACAAGGTTGTGCGGGATGAAAATGGCAATGTGAAGCTCGAGTGTCCGGCCATAGGCAAGCAATTTGCAGCTGAGGAGATTTCTGCACAGGTATTGAGGAAGCTTGTGGAGGATGCATCCAAGTTTTTGAATGATGGGGTGAGTAAAGCAGTGATCACAGTGCCGGCATACTTCAATGATTCGCAGAGGACAGCTACGAAAGATGCAGGTCGCATTGCAGGGTTAGACGTCCTGCGAATAATCAATGAACCTACTGCTGCTTCACTTGCTTATGGGTTTGAGAAGAAAAACAATGAGACCATTCTGGTTTTTGACCTTGGAGGTGGTACTTTTGATGTTTCAGGTATGCCAATTGCTTTGTTACTCCTCTTAGTGGGTTTGTTTTGTTATTTATAAGTTACATGCAAACCCGGTTGAAAAATCTCAACCATAGCCCTTTTTTATGAGAGGAGTAAGGCAGAGTTCATTGACTTTTTTCCTTTTCTCCTGCTAGTCCGCCTCATATGTTTTTTTTACTTATTTTGTAGAGAATTATCCTTGTGGATTGTAGTCAGGCTGTTCCATTTGCATATGCAAAGTAGAATCTTTTGTCTGTATTAGTTCTGGTTATTGCCTCAAATGCCTGCTAAATTGGAGGTTTACAAGTTCCAAGTCACTCATTCTATGTGTTATAATTCAGTGAGTTTGACAAATATTAATGTTTGAAATTCTTCCCAGCTTGACTATTTGAAGGGGGGGGGGGGGGGCATGCAATAACACAAATGAGATGACTACATGTGTGAGTGATTCCTCCACATTTTGGTGTGCCTTTTATTCTTGTATTTATTCCTAGCTGTGTTAGGTATCATCAGATAACATGGATGCATTGTTGATAACTTACATGTATGACCATAGGTTAACAATAGCAGATTTCCTCTCATTCACTCTCTTTATTCATTTGTTCTTTGGGGGATGATAAGATCTTTATCCAAACCAGAGGAATTTTTCAGGGCAGAATACAGAGAGCTAGCAGCTTTGCTGCAAACTATTCCTTAAAATTTAGGTACAGCTCCTTTGGTGTTGTACATTGGGTTCCTCAATCGAGTTCAACTTGATGACTGCATTGACCACTTGGGACTTCCAAAAATAGTATGAGCCCCTTTGGGACTTATTGTTGATAAAGAGCAACTAGCAGCTTGGCTGTTAGCAAAAGAACAAATTAAAACTTCCATCATCCTCTACACGCACACGCACATACACACATATTTCTGACAACCAAATTGCAAAAAACAAACCAGGACCAATCAGAAATAATCAGCATGCCTCAAATTTTCTCATGAATTGAGTCAGGACTTCTCTCTATAGCATTTTGGGATTTTTGAGCAATGATTTGAACGTTTTAATTGATTTTGCTATGCCCTTTAATGTAATTTGAAATCAAGCTATTTTTGTTTTAGGAGAAATTTCTGAATTGGATTTCTAGTTCAGGAATTTCTTGGTGTTATTGTCTTTAGATAAATGTTGGCTGATCTTTACAAGGCACAGTCATTTTTTCTAGTTTGTGGGATTATACCGTTGCATGAAATATAGCTCAGGTTCAGATGTTGTTCTTTCAGCTGCAGTTTGGAAGCTCTATTTATAGTGTTGTAAAAGGTTTTACCTATCTTGCTGCATTGGCATCTGCTCCCCAACTGTAACTTTAAGTATTATATTGAGGTATTGTGTTGGGGGAGATTGCCAAAAAAGAATTTAGGAAAGTCTTAGCCTCTTAGGAATACATATGAATTATGAAACAAATTAACAAGCACAAGGTGGTAATGTGACAATCCATGTGTGTCAATGAGCATTCGGTGAACATGTGGTATTTTGTGATTCCCAAAATTCAATCTTCCAAAAGCAGTTTTATAGGTTAAAAGAGTGACCTGGACCTTGTGGTTTTGAAACATCTGATCTCTTAAAAGGTTTTTGAATTAATACAACAGTAGTTAGGTAGCATACAATCATTTGAACACTACGCTCTTTCACTACTTCTTTACCTTTTTGTGACCATTGCTATTGGATCCTGGTCCTTTAATTCAATTAAACAGCATATATAAGCGCAGAATTATGAATATATGAACTATAGTTTTCTAAAAATAGCACAATAATACTCATCAGATGTGATTTTCCACTTGTTTTCTTTTGGTGCACAAGGAAATTGTTAGTCAGTGATTGTTGTACTCTGTTATGTTTTAAATCTGCAGTTCTTGAGGTTGGAGATGGAGTATTTGAGGTACTTTCCACATCAGGGGACACTCATCTAGGAGGAGATGATTTTGACAAGGTTTGAACAAGACAAATGAATAGAGCTTTTGCTATTCTTTGTTTTCTGGGCTGTTAGTTGTTACTAAAATTACACGTCTATATTCTATAATCTTAAAAACAGAGAATAGTTGATTGGCTTGCCCAAAACTTTAAAAGAGATGAAGGAATAGACCTTTTGAAAGACAAGCAAGCTCTACAACGTCTCACAGAGACTGCGGAGAAAGCAAAGATGGAGCTGTCATCTCTGACTCAGACCAGTATTAGGTATGTGACAATTTCTTTTCCTTCTTTCTATGAGTGGATCTCTCTCTTTGTCATGATCGCTGAGGGAAAAGCTTTCTTTTGTTACAGTTTACCTTTCATTACTGCCACTGCGGATGGCCCAAAACACATTGACACCACCCTGACAAGGGTCAAATTTGAAGAATTGTGTTCAGATTTGCTAGACAGGTATGTAAGTTGAAAACTGCTACTCTGTGGTTGCCCTCTATGCATGTTCCAAAATGGAATAATTCTCATATGAAATATCAGTGTGTTTGATTTCCATTATTGGAGTTTGCTGCTTATTGATTTAAAACAGTATGTTTTTGCCAATATGAATACCTATCTGCCTGCATAAGTTCAGTGGATTGCAATTGAAATCTATTTTTTTTCTTAGGCTACGAAGACCAGTTGAAACTGCCTTGAAAGATGCAAATCTTTCCTTCAAAGATTTAGATGAAGTAATCCTTGTTGGTGGTTCTACTCGCATCCCAGCTGTTCAGGAGCTTGTGAGGAAGATGACTGGAAAAGAGCCCAATGTGACTGTAAATCCTGATGAAGTTGTTGCTCTTGGGGCTGCAGTTCAGGTTTGTCCTTATCTTGTTGAGATAAATTACCACTTAAGTGGGTTGCAACATGTAGGATTTTTTTAATTTTTTTAATAGGAGGTAGAGCAGTTGAACTCTCTGATATGAAGATAAATTACTTCTTGGTCTAATAGCTTAAGCTACTAGAATGGTGAATTTAATTATTTAACCATTATTCTGCCATGCTCTAAATTTTTTTCTTAGTTTATTTGAAAAATAAATGACTATAACTCTCTATTTCTGATATTATCTGCTGTAATACTTATTGATATTGCGTAAATTGTTGAGGCATCAATATTTATTTCGGTCAACTTTTTTTTTCAGGCTGGTGTTTTAGCTGGAGAAGTTAGTGACATTGTGCTCCTGGATGTCACTCCATTGTCTCTCGGACTTGAAACTTTGGGTGGTGTAATGACAAAGATTATCCCAAAGAACACAACTTTGCCGACTTCCAAATCAGAGGTGTTCTCCACTGCGGCAGATGGGCAGACCAGTGTAGAGATTAATGTCTGTCAGGGTGAGAGAGAGTTCGTGAGGGATAACAAATCCCTCGGAAGCTTTCGCTTAGATGGAATCCCACCTGCCCCACGAGGAGTTCCTCAAATTGAGGTGAAATTTGATATTGACGCTAATGGCATCCTTTCTGTCACCGCTATTGACAAGGGAACCGGAAAGAAGCAGGATATAACCATAACTGGTGCTAGCACCTTGCCAAGTGATGAGGTATGTTTCTAAAAACTATTGATATTGCAAGCTTGAGATAGCAAGTTGTAGTTCAAATTAGATTTGTTATTTGAATGAGTTTGAAATCAATGTGTGTGGTTAATTTGCGGGTAAATAGACTAAGCATAACCTATCTTAGCTGACTATAATCAATTAACTACATAAGAAATAATTGAATATACATAACAAAGGCAGCTGCAGAACTATGAAAGATTTTGTCACAAAACACCAAGTAAATCAAGAATAATTTGTGTATTATTGCTATATTCTGCTTACATATGGTATACTCCTAGAACCATAAAACAAAATAGCTAATTAGTTTTGATTGCATTTTCATTACAAGGATTCCCTTACAGTGAGGAATAAATATTTCTTACCATAAGGACCCTTATAACTATTCCTCAACCTTCATAATAGCTCAAAAGAATAAACATCACTAGATTCACTACACACCAAGTAAATGAAGAAAAAATTGTGTTAGAGCTACTGCTGATTACATATATTATACTCCTAGAACCATAGCCATTGTTGGCAAAAAAATGATTTTTTTTTTTCTTCTTGTTTTTATGCTAATTTGTTGATAAATGATGCTAATTGTTTTTATTTCTTGATCTTTAACTTTGGGGTCTTTTTTTTTTAATGTTTAATTTTATTAGTTATCCCCTTCAATGATGCTACCATGTTCTCCAAAGAACCTATATCTTTCTTTTCTTTCTGAATCTCAGCATTTCAAGTAGCTATGCTTTTTCACATATCAACCATGATAAAAGGATGTTCTACTACTTGTTATTGTTGAAGCTATTATTACCACATATAAACCTATTCTATTTATGTTACTAAATCCCAACTTTGGATGTACAAAATAAAAATAACTGCAGGTGGATAAGATGGTTAAGGAAGCTGAGAAGTTTGCAAAGGAAGACAAGGAAAAGAGGGATGCCATAGACACAAAGAACCAAGCAGACTCGGTATTGTACCAAACTGAGAAGCAACTTAAAGAGCTGGGAGACAAAGTTCCTGGCCCAGTCAAGGAGAAAGTAGAGGCTAAAGTGAAAGAGCTCAAGGATGCAATCCCTGGTGGATCAACCCAAGCCATTAAAGATGCAATGGCTGCACTAAATCAAGAAGTTATGCAACTAGGACAGTCAATCTATAGCCAGCCTGGCCAACCGGATGCTGATCCTGCTTCTGCTACTGCACCAGGGTCATCAAGATCAACTGGGAAAACAGCTGATGGTGATGATGTGATCGAAGCAGATTTTACTGACAGCAAGTAAATCACATAACTTGGTGGTGGACAAAATTTCAACTATGCATACTTGGTAAATTCTCTATGTTAATTTGTACAGGCTTTGTTGGCTGTGATTTTGTTAGCTATGATGTGCATCATGACTCCTGCCAGCCCAGTTCTTCATAGTGATCAATGTGATTTAGACAATGGGTAGGTAGACAAGGCATAAAACTTGGCAGGTGGTTTAGTCTCTTCCTTGGCTAGTTAATATCAAGAGGATTCCTTTTTTCAATATCTCACAATGTTTGTATTTGAAAAAATTGTTTACAATGTATTTTTTTTTTTTTTTTTTGGTAATATAGAATGTAAGTATGTTACTTCTAGAACAGTTTTTATTTTAGCACTTTTTTCCCCCTAAAAAAATCTCTTTGAGAACTTGTGTTGCCGAGTTGAATAAAAATTCCTACAACACAAGTTGTAAATAAACACATTCCCCACATATGATTGGTTTTATGAATCATCATCATTCGGAACTCTCTTAGCACTCTTTTTATTATAGGAAAATCTCCTTGAGCACTTGATTATTATCCTGAGTACTCGCAGATCCGCGCATTGCGTGAGATAAATTTTTTTTAGGGTAATCTTATTGAATATATTTGGGATAATAAGCAATAACATTCTCTCATTTTGTTTATATTAATAACAAAATATTTTAAATTTATTTAAGAATTTGTTTATAAATGTTTAACCATGGTTGGTAAAGACATTACTCATAATATTAGAATTAAAATACAAATTTATAAAATACCAAAATATTTGAAATGACAAATCTCTCCCTAACTCATTGAAAAAAGAAAAGGGAAAAAAAAAAAAAAGCTAAAGACATTACTTAATATTTTGAAATACACTTTAATTTCAAATTTTAAAATAAGAGAATTTAATTTGAAAATTAAGGATAATTTTAGAACCTATCTTAAGCACAGGTAGGTTAGTACACAATATTTTAATATTAATTAAACAAAGTTTGGTTAAACAAATGTAAAGAGTGAATATTTTTTTCTTTCAAATTTGGGGTAGAGTGTCATTTTTTCAAATTTCAAGGAAGGGAAATGTAATTACCCCTATATTCTTCTTCTTCTTCTTCTTCTTCTTCTTCTTGTTAATAATTGATTTTTCATTTTCTTTTAAGTTAATAAAAACCTTACATATACATTTTTATTTATTTATAGAATATACATATTTTTTAAACTTTACATATCTTTTTTTTTTTTTTTAATGTGAATCTTTACATATACTTTAAGTAAACTCTATATATTTCACTTCTTTAGATGTGTAAAATCATAAACTACTACTTCATAATGATAGTAGCTAATTAGTTTTATCACTTTTTTTTCATAATTTCATTTATAACATTTTTTACTATTATTATATATTTACTGGCTAATGATTTTTGTAACAAAGGTGTTAAATGAGATATAGCATTGTTTATTAGATTTTTAAATGCAATTGTGTATGAAGATTACATATACATACATACATACATACATATATATAAAGTTAAATGAAATGTCAAAAAAGGGATTTTAAAATTTTCTAACTTTATTTCTTATGTAATTTCTATTATTACATGAGAACATCTCATTTTAGTTATGAATTAGAGTTTGATTAGTTTTTAGTTTAAATATATTGCTGTGATTGTGTATAGTTATTGATTATTGATTCAATTTTTTAAGTGAATGTAATAGTTGATTTTATTGCACTGTAAAGTTTTTAATGTTCTCTATATTGATCATATTTATTTTTTATTTTTACTTCTCCTTACAACTTCTTTGTTTTCCAATTAATAGTTACTAATTGACATTTGATTTTTTTTTCTTTACCATCTCTCTCTCTCTCTCTCTCTCTCTCTCTCTCTCTCTCTCTCTCTCTCTCTCCATAGGCAACCTACTGTTTTCCAAAATTTGGTGATGATTTTACTACATTAAATTTGCATTGTAGTTTTTTTTTTTCATTTAATTTTGCTACCCTTAAGTTAGTATATCCATAACTATTAGTTTCTTTATATTATATGTGTTTTGATATCCTCATTATTATTATTATTATTATTATTATTATTATTATTTAGTGTTTCCTAATTGGCATTTGTTTTGTATTATATTTTTTCTTTGATGTATTGGGTTTGAGAATGAGTGTGTCCCTAGTATTACTCCACTTTATGATGACACTTTTATTTATTGAAATTAAGTAAAATTTTTAATTTTTAATTTTTTTAAATAAAAAGGAGAGAAAAATATAAATAATTTAATGATATGGAAGATGTGGGGAGATGAATAGTGATATTAAGGTAAAAGGTAGTGGGGAGATGAAAAGAAAAAGGTAAGGAAAAAGCTTGAACAAAGTGTAAATGTAAAAAAAAGAAAAAAAGAAAAAGAAAAAAGAGTACAATTTTTTAAGGATAATTTTATTATTTAAATAAAATATTCCATGTTTAATTATTAAAAATAAAAAAGAGAGAAAATATAAATAATTTAATGGTGTAGAAGATGTGACTGAATTTAAATGTTGAATAACATAAGATGAGAATAAAAAAAAGTAAAAATAAAATATATAACAATAAATACCAATAAAGAGAACAATTGCACATAAAAGATTTTTGTTTTTTCTTATAACTCAAATTAAGATTGATGGGTTTTTTTTTTTTTAATGTGTTTTAGGATTGTGCTTTTTTTAATTTCCCATAAGAAAGTCTTTTCTTTCCCTTTTATAATTTTGATTGAATTTTGGTTTGGATTAATATTTAGTTGTTTTTGGAAATAGAAATTTGAATATGCCTGCCAATTTTTTGACTAATAAATTATTATAAAATATATTTTTTATTTCTTTAGTTTTATTTTAATTTTGGTTAAGTTAACATTGTAACTTTGTGATGATTTATTATTATTATTATTATAATTTCCTTATTCCTTAAGAGATGAGTTGTATATTAAGCAAATGCAACACAAAACAACAAAGTTAGAAGGATATGGTTCACCTTAAAAATTATTAATGAAATACACAAAAAAAAATATATATTAAAATGATATACTTGTAGAGATAACAAGATAAAAAAAAAAGTGTAAAAATATTTTTTTTGAAAAAAAGACAATGCTTGAAGTAATTTTTATTTTTTATATATTACATTTCACTGCATAATATTTATATTCCCACACATCATGCGAGTCTGCAGCTAATTTCCTATAAAAACTGAATGATTCTACAAGTCTTCTATTAGGAATAAATTCTAATCTAAGGTTGCTAAATGCAAATGTAGTAGAAACATGGTGAGAGAGAATAATGGGCTGTGCTCATGGTTAGTGTAATAAGCATGTGATATGATTGTGGGCTTCCCTTTATAATAGGATCTTTTGTTACTCTTAGAGCAAACAAAATGACGCCCTTATCCCCACCCAAAATGTTTTCCTATAATGACAAGTTTTATCTTTTAACCTCTAAGAAATGCAATGCAATGGCCAAAGGTTATGCCCATTTAATATATTGTCTCTAATCAAATAAACAAAGGCTCCTATCCCCTTTAGGTACAGGTTTATACAGAATTCAATTTTTTTCAATTTTTTTCTTTTCTTTGTAAGAAAGAACCATCAACCTTAACTAACCAAAAAAAAAAAAAAAAAAAACCATCAACATTAATTAGAGTTATAAGAAAGAGCAAAAAAAGGGTAACATTTAACAATTAAATAGAAAAAAAAAATTAAAAAAACAAATCTAAATGGCATTAACCAATGTGGAGTTTTAAAGAACTCTTGGTTTACCTAGAATATAATAGAGAAAATAAAAATGAGACTAATACTAATTCTAGGAAATATATATAGAGAAATAGAAATAAGGATGCTAATTAAAGAACATTGGCAATACCATCAATCCCGTTTGAAGCTTAATCATAGCTCCACTAATTTGCTGACTTTCAACTTTTGGCTAGTATATATTTAGGCATTCTCCAATGCCGTAAAATTCCTTATTGTCTTGTTTTACTTGAATTCCTGCAAACTACCCAATGAAATTAAGTGAGAAAATGAGCATAATGATTCTAGTGTAGAAAAAAAAAATCCCCAAAAATTAGTAATTTGGCATAAATAGAAGAATGTATAAAAAGTTCATCGAAAAATTGAGTGAGAAAGAGAGAGAGAACCTTTTTTTGAACTCTGACAAACTACCCGATTAAATTAAGTGAGAAATGAGCATAATGATTCTAGTGTAGAAAAACAAAGAAGAAAAAAAGAAAAGGAAGGATTCCCAAAGATTAGTAATTTGGCATAAATAGAAGAATGTATAAAAAAAATCATCAAAAAATTGAGAGAGAGAGAGAGAGAGAGCCTTTTTTTGTGAGAGAAACCTATGCATAGAATGGAATAGATAGTTACCAATTTATAGTAAGAGAGTGTGAATAAGAAAAGACAAAATAAAGGAAGATGAAGAGAAATAAGAATAATAATATTTATGTAGAGGGTAGTGGGGAGATGAAAATGTAAGAATGAAGAAAGGTTGGAAAAAATGTAAATATTAAAATAAAATAAAAAGTAAATATTAAAAACAATTATAGGAAAATTGGAAAGAAAAAGATAATGAGGTGGACGCTGATGTGGCTCAACTGGAGCGTAGCAACAATAAATGCTACGCTTCAGCTTTTAGTAATATATAGATTTGAACAAGGCTAAAATCACATACAAAGATTTTCACAAAACCGGTTTGGAGGAATTTATCATATGTATTGTTTAAAGTACAAGGTTTATATCAAACTTGGGTTGCAAGAATTTTTATTCAATTCATCACATTTATAAGGTTATCCACGTATATTAATTAATTAAGTCACATAATTTATTAAAAATGTTATTGATTATGTATATGTGGATAGTTTTTTCAATTACCTTGCAATTTAATTTTTATATAATTTTTTTTTTATTTAAACAAGTCACATAATTTGTTAAAAATGTTATGTGACTTAAATTATATATGAATGGCTTTTTTAATTGTTATATAATAGGTTGAAATAAAATAACTTTAAACATGTTTGGAACTAAACTCTTTGCAAGTATGATTTTATCAATCATCACACAATTAATTGTAAAAATTTCCTTCTAAAGAAAATTTAGAAATTTAAATGGAAATTTGAATTAGTCAGGCTTGTTTGGTGAAATTCTCAGGGGCCTAACTGTTGGACTTAATGCGACATTGATGATATGACTGACCCATTAAATTTCTAGCTAGGTGAGAAAACTCCAATGAATCCTCTGTCCCACACATTTTCTTTCGGTGCAGGAGGGGTCCAAGGCCTTATATTTTAACGTTATATTCACGTTGAAATAAAGTAGGAGTTCATAAACATTGATTGCTCTCATCTCTTTATGACTTTTTCCACTCTTGCTTTCCCTTTATGTTTTCTAATCTATTATAGCTGGTTTCATTTTTGGAGGAGAACATTTATATTTTTTTATAATTGATTGGGATTGCACCTGTTGTAATAGTTTTCAATAGCTGAGATTGAGAGTTGATAAACAACTTCCAATCTCAATTCTTGAATTAATTTTTTTTTCTTTTTAAAGTAAGAAAATGAAAGGTAAAAATATTAAAGAGATAAAAATTTATTACGAGAGACTTGGGAGGAATTCCACCAGGTTCAATACCTCACAATTCCTTGATCATTACATTGCTCCAAAGTAAAGTAGATTCTTGACAAATTACTTGCTTTTGCTTTGCATGATTGAATGATTGTACCAATAAAATAAAAAAAGTAATCTAATGATGTTGACATTTGTTAAAAGTACAATTTCAAATAATATATATTTACTTTTTAATCTACAAAATCAACATACTTAAAAAAAAAAAAAAAAAAAAAGCCCATACCAAGTTTATCAGAATATTGTCCATGTGTGTGACTAGTGCATGCTAGATATATGATAATGGGAGATTATAAATTTATTTTTTTAATCTTCTATTGTATCATGTTTACAATTTTTCCTCTTCTCTCAGTTATGGTAGAAAACATTTTTGTTTTATCTTGGTTTGATTAAAATTTTGACCTTAAAATTTATTTTTATTTTGACACTTAAAACTGTTTTACGTATCAAAGTTTTTATTTTCAGGCTTTTCTGTTTAATTACGTTTTCATATTGATCTTGTTATTTATTTCTATTAGTAATCTAATTGTTAACTGCTAGATAAGTTGTGTCAATTACATCATGTCACCGATATAATGCCAGGTGTCACCAGATTACTAATAGAAATGAATAAAATTGCTAATATAAAAACAAAATTAAACTAAAAGTTTTGAAATGAGACGTAAAGAGCTAAAATGAAAACAATCTCAAACTTAAGAGGCCAAAAATGTTCTTTAGTCAAAAGAAAATTTATTAGAATAACAAAATTAATTCAGCCTAAAGTTTGATTACAAACAAAATTAAGTGAAAATTGAAGGTGATAACTAATTATCATTTGCAAAATAAGACTCACAATCCTTTTTTTTTTTCTTTTTTCTTTGCCAAAATTGTTACAAATAGATCATGCAAAAACTATTTCATCCCACTCAAAGAAGGCAATATAATTGTATGGAACATATGGTCTTTGTTCTCTCTCAATGCTGATTTATGACTTTATCTATTCGTTTTCTCCCCACCTAAATAGTGGAAGAGAAATGAATTTATTCATATCATGATATATCTCAAGGCTTTTATAAAAAGCTTATAAATAACCTTTATTTTACCTCAAAAAAGAAAAGATAAGCACTTGGCATGTTTCCAAGTATATGTGATAACAAGAATGAAAAAATAAATTGATGAGGAGTAAATTACTATTATATCTTTACTAGCTTGTAATCTCATACATTTGCACGGATATACTTAAAAGATATACATTAAGATATATAGTATAATAATCTTACATATATAATTTAAATATTATTGATAGTCATTCTCACAGATACCAGATCTAATATTCAGGTACCCAAAACCCTGAAATGGTCACAGGTTACTTTCCCTACGGATTGGATGATTGAGAATGAAAATTTCACTCATTAGATCCAAAACCCATACCAACAGGAACCCCAAGATCCTTTCCAGCAGGAATCTGGAATTGATTACCAGCTTATGGTTATCAGGAAAGAATTCACTCCTGATATGGATGCCCTAGGCAAGGAGTTTGAGTCAGAAGAAAACAGACTCAAAAGAGAAGCCTATAGAGCCAACCATACCCTTGAACAAAAGAAAGAAGTTCTCAAAAATTGGACAACATTCATGAAAGAGATATCTAGTAATGTCCCTTTCTTTGAATACTTTGAGAACCATTTTGAGTGGCACAACAAGTCTTGCGCTCTCACCAAGACCAATTGGACAAAACCCCCTAGCAAGGACGCTAGTGGTAAACCCAAACCCCCAGAAGTTGTTAGATCTCACCATCCACCTTAGGAAGCCATAGTCTTCAACCACCAGGGAACAGATCTAGTTGCCTCTCCCAAAGCCAAGTATTATAGAAAGCAGAAGTACAGCAAGGATAATTTTTATAAGAAAGGTAAATCCAAATCCACAGGAAAGTTCATACCCAAAGCATCAGGAAAATGCTTTAACTGTGGCAAGAAAGGTCATTTCAGAAAAGAGTGTAAAGCTAAGGCTAAAACCCTTATCAATACCCTCGTTAGTGACCAAGCCGGAAAAGCTGAAATCTTTAAGCTTCTAGAATTGAACCACTCAGAAAGTGAGTCATCTAGTAGCGAGATTCGTCAGATCTACCAGTCATCCTCTGAACCCTCTAGAGTTTCTTCTAGCACCTCTAGTGGCCCAGATGAACCCATACCATGCATGGATAGTTGTTGCAGGAACAAAACTATCAATGTTCTTTCTAAGCAAGAAGAGCTCCTCTTAGATCTCATAGAACAGATCGAGGACCCAGTCACCAAAGCTCACAAGCTTACAGAATTCAAGAGAACCTTAGTTAAGGAAACCAGTAAACCTGAAACTAAGCTTCAAGAACCCAAAGTTGATTTGGAACAAATCTACAAAAGATTTACCAAATCCAAGAAGGAAGTTACTGTCAACGACCTTCAAAGAGAAATCAAGGAAACAAAGTCTGAGGTTAGAACCCTTAAGCAAGAACTAACCATCCTCAGAGTTGATCACAATTTCCTTGACCAAAGATTGAAAAATCTGGAAATTACTTCTCATCATGGCACAGGAAGAGACACGAGGTTGCTCTCCCCTATGTCAAAGATTTCCATGAAAAGGACATCCCAACCAAAGCTCGACCTATCCAAATGAATCAAGAACTCATGGATACCTGTAGAGCAGAAATTGAAGATCTCCTCAGAAAAGGAATCATCAGAAAATCTAGGTCTCCTTGGTCCTGTTCAACCTTTTATGTCCAAAAAAATGCTGAGATTGAGAGAGGTGTCCCTAGATTAGTCATCAACTACAAGCCCCTTAACAAAGTCTTAGAGTGGATAAGGTACCCAATCCCAAACAAAAAAGACTTAGTTAACAGGCTTAGTAAAGCAGTGGTCTTCAGTAAGTTTGACATGAAGAGTGGTTTTTGGCAGATACAAATCAGAGAGTCTGATCGTTATAAAACAGCCTTCACCACACCCTTTGGTCATTATGAATGGAATGTAATGCCCTTCGGTCTCAAAAATGCACCTTTTGAATTCCAAAATATCATGAATGAAATATTCAATCCATTCTCCAGCCATATCATTGTTTACATTGATGATGTACTCATCTTCTCAGAATCCCTGGACCAACATAAAAAGCACCTAAGAGCATTTTTCCATACAATCAAACTCAATGGTCTTGTTGTTTCAGCTCCAAAAATTAAACTTTTCCAAACTAAAGTTCGATTCTTAGGTTTTGATATCCACCATGGTGTCATCAAACCCATAGATAGAGCCATTCAGTTTGCAGACAAGTTTCCTGATGAAATCCTAGAAAAAACACAACTTCAAAGATTTCTAGGATCCCTCAATTACATAGCAGACTTCTATCAAAACCTTAGGCAACAATGCAAGCCTCTTTTTGATAGACTTCGTGCTAATCCTCCTCCTTGGACCCCACATCACACTGCTGTTGTCCAAGCCACAAAAAAATATGTCAAGTCTCTCCCTTGTCTAGGAATTCCTTCCGAAAATTCCTTCAAAATTGTTCAAACCGATGCCTCTAACATTGGCTATGGTGGCATCCTCCTCCAGTGTGCTAGTCCCACTTCTCCTGAACAGATTGTCTGTTTTCATTCAGGAATTTGGACTCCCACCCAGATTAATTATAGTACTATTAAAAAAGAAATTTTATCTGTAGTACTATGCATTTCAAAATTTCAAAGTGATCTTTTGAACCAAAAGTTTTTAATACGAATTGATTGTAAGTCTGCAAAACATGTTTTAGAAAAAGATGTTCAAAACATTGCATCAAAACAAATTTTTGCACGATGGCAAGCCATCCTATCAGTTTTCGATTTTGACATTGAATTCATAGAAGGAACTCAAAACAGTATACCAGACTTCCTAACCCGTGAATTTTTGCAGAACCCAACCCAAGATGTCCGGGAAAAAGCCTGTACAACCTCAGCCCCCAAAACTTCCTAAACAGCAAACTACCTCGAGTACCAGTCAGGCAAAGAACCCTCCTGGTCAACAGTTAGTTCCGCTTCCTGCCTCTTCTTTAGCCAACAGATATGTTGTCTCTTCCATCCCAAGACCCAACTACCAAAGACCACCCCATGGCCATCCCAGTTATAGCTCGGCCCTAGCCTCCCCCCCTCCTAGGCAGATTACCCCATACACTATTGAAGACCCTTTTGGACCAATTGTACCCCAAAAGCCTTCTTACCAATCCAAGCAATCCACCTCTTGTTATGTCAAAAAACCATTTGTCCAGCATATCTCTTATATTGAGCCTCATTTGGTCCATATAACAGATCCCTTAGCTCTGGCCATGGAGATCTTACCCAATGGTTGGCACTTTCTCCCAAAAAGCCCAGGCAAAAATATCAGATTCTACAAAAGCATACTTCTTCAAGAAGATTCTGCTCGAATTGAAAACATCATGAACAAAAAAGACCCTTCACAGGTTCTCTATCACAAGTTCATCATCAAAGGTTTTGTTAGTTGTTCTGAATGGGGACAGCATCCCTCCCTTCTCAAAAATCTCACAAATACCAAAGGATTCACAGAGCTCCAGTACAGCTATTATGACTACATGGACGCCTTTGAAAAAATCCTCTTCTACCAGAATCAGGACTTTGATCATTCCTGGTTCATAATGTTCGATAAAAGTTTCTCTAGCCAGATACCTTCATGGTTCCTAAAGTGGTGGGAAATGTTTGGTTCAATTCCACAAATCTTCCCAGAACCTTTACAGGATGCCCTCAGGTACTTCAGCTCCAGACACCAAGCCTCAGCACATGGTTCACAGTTTCCAGCAATTTTGCACATGACAGTTATGTACAGAATCCACTGGATAAGCATGTGGAATTACGCACTCCATGCCAATCTGCTTGACAGAGAATTCTCTGTAAAATGGTGGGATAGTTTCAGATTCAATGATGTCATCCGCAAAATGAACAAAGACTTCCCTCTCCCAATACAGAAAGCCATTCCTTATAATACAAGATCTCAGTCAAGCCTAGACTCTGTCCAGATCACCGAAAAATCTAGCAAATAATTAAAAGATCTTGCCCAGCAGATTCAAATCCAAGCCGAGAAGCTAGAGTCAGAAGAAAAGGTTTCTCCTGCCTCTTCAGCAACTTCGGTCAACAAGTATCCATTTGACCCATTTCAGGATTCCCAAGATCCCTATGATGGCTACAATCTGGATGAAGACTAGAATTTTCAAATAGCACCAGTCACTATTTGGAACAGTTCCCAGACCCCGTTACTATGCAAAATTCTGCACAGCTACAGTACCCGGACAAACCACTATTCATCAAACAGTAAGGATGAACAGTGATTCTGAAAAGCAAGGGGACAAAGTACTGTTCATATACAGTGACCATTACTGTTCACTCTACAGTACCTCGACAGAAATTCACGGATTCACTGTTTGCTTTCGGCTGAAATGATTATTCACCCGAGTTAAAGTAATTTACCCTTCAGATTTCCAGCAGTCTTCAGCAGTATCTGATGCTCCCTTCCTCTATATAAGGCAGCCTCCTCTCCAGTCTGAAGCAGGTCCAATTGGAGGTCCAAATTGTAGTTCCTCTGAAGTCTTTAGCTCAGTTCCAGTAAAACACTTCATAAATCCTCCCTTCTCATTACAACCCCTAATCTTGTAATCAGATGACAGTTTTATTTCTTATCCCAGTTTACATTTGTAACCTGTACCTTTTATATTTCCGCAATCAGATGGCAAGAACCCATCTCTTGTAACTTCCCCCCTTTTGGTATCAGAGCCAAGTTTTGGCCGATCGTGTTGTAAGTCAAGATAACCAACTATGTTCAGATCATTTGACCAATGGTGTGAATAATTCAGAATGCTGGTCACCACCCACTTCCCAATGATTGGTGAATCTGACGATGATCCTGAAGCCCCCGTAGATCGGGCATTGACACAAGCTACTTAGGAAGAATACTTTGGGAGCAGCTAGAGGGTTTATGAAAACACACACCCTTTTCCTGGTCTCATAATCAATTATGAAGACGGATACGATGATGATGAGGTGGACAGAAATTCCAGCTGGCTCTCACGAATGTTTAAGTATGATTTTATCAGATTGATTAAACTAACTCACCAAGGCCAGATCATTCAGCTGCCACAAATCATTCAACAAGTTGTCACCAAGGTCAGGAGTCCCTTTGCGTCGATCAGATGCTGGAGCACCCTCCCACAATGGGACGGTAGCAACTGGATGGATGTCATACCATCAAAACATTTGGTGCTTATTAATGGTTATACCCACCAAGGTCCTTGGTATGAGGGAAACACTTATCTTGACTATAGTAACCCCCATAGTCTTGCTGAATGTTGGAGGACCCATTTCAGCAATATAATCCCCATTATTGCTGATGAATTGTGGAAGAACTACCATTTTGTTGGAAGAATAGGAAGGATTTCTGTCTTCACCACCAGAACCTACTCCACTGCGGCCTTGGGCCTCCGCTGGATTAATTACAATACTAATCCCAGCGATTTCATTACCCGACCATCAGAGCATGAAGATTTAAATTGGTGTGGAGTTTGTGATAAATTCGCCACCTTCCATGAACATAATGACCATGATAGCCCTCCTTCAGGGTACGGCTATGATACTGATTAATGAAAAAGGATTGCAAGTCCAAAGGATGATATTGGATCCTCCTCCAAATCCTCCAAATTATATGGATTCTCTCCTTCGGCCCAGTAGCTTATTCCTAGAAGATAGAGTTTTTCAAATAGCACCAGTCACTATTTGGAACAGTTCCCAGACCCAGTTACTATGCAAGATTCTGCACAGCTACAGTACCCGGACAAACCACTATTCATCAAACAGTAAGGATGAACAGTGATTCTGAAAAGCAAGGGGACAAAGTACTGTTCATATACAGTGACCATTACTGTTCACTCTACAGTACCCCGACAGAAATTCACGGATTCACTGTTTGCTTTCGGTTGAAATGATTATTCACCCGAGTTAAAGTAATTTACCCTCCGGATTTCCAGCAGTCTTTAGCAGTATCCGATGCTCCCTTCCTCTATATAAGGCAGCCTCCTCTCCAGTCTGAAGCAGGTCCAATTGGAGGTTCAAAATTGTAGTTCGTCTGAAGTCTTTAGCTCAGTTCCAGTAAAACACTTCATAAGTCCTCCCTTCTCATTACAACTCCTAATCTTGTAATCAGATGGCAATTTTACTTCTTATCCCAGTTTACATTTGTAACCTGTACCCTTTATATTTCCGCAATCAGATGGCAAGGACCCATCTCTTGTAACTTCCCCCCTTTTGAGTTCTTGCCATCTGATTACGGAAATATAAAGGGTACAGGTTACAAATGTAAACTGGGATAAGAAATAAAACTGCCATCTGATTACAAGATTAGGGGTTGTAATGAGAAGGGAGGATTTATGAAGTGTTTTACTGGGACTGAGCTAAAAGACTTCAGAGGAACTACAATTTTGGACCTCCAATTGGACCTGCTTCAGACTGGAGAGGAGGCTGCCTTATATAGAGGAAGGGAGCATCGGATACTGCTGAAGACTGCTAGAAATCCGGAGGGTAAATTACTTTAACTCGGGTGAATCATCATTTCAGCCGAAAGCAAACAGTGAATTCGTGAATTTCTGTCGGGGTACTGTAGAGTGAACAGTAATGGTCACTGTATATGAATAGTACTTTGTCCCCTTACTTTTCAGAATCACTGTTCATCCTATATATATATTAACTCTTTAAAAAGTCTTGTAAGAATGTTATTAGGTAGAAAATGTAAATTGTCAATTTTTAAAATATTTTTATGTTCATTAATTCTAAACTTTTTGATTTTTGTACACAATAACTCACTTGAATGGATATTTATGATATAGTCCCATATTTGATTTTAAAATTAAGAAATAAAACTCTCTCTAAAAATAAATAATTTATGATACATAGCACAAAATTGGACTTTAATTATAAAAGGATAAAGTTTAGCTACAAAATTAGTTGTAGCTTAAAGTTACAAATTCACTTAATAAAATAAATATTACAACATATGTTGAAAATCTAACCATTGAATTACATGTTCTTTATGCTCTTAATACACATGTTAAATTTTGTGTTAATTGGATATTATTTACTATATGATTTATAAGTTTATATTTTGTGCATTATTAAATTACAAAAACTTGCAATTTAAAAAAATTCTTGATGACATAACTATTAATTTTTAATTTTCTTGAAATTTTACAAATATGAAGGATATAAGAAGAAGATGTAATTCAATGGTGAATTTGTCAAAATTCACTTCTAATGAAAAAAATATTAAATAAGTTTGTAGCTTAAAGTTATGACTAAATTTGTAGCTAAATTTTGTCTATTGTGGAATCTAATTGGATTTTCTCTAAACTTCACCTATATATATATATTGTAGGGTCAGCTTTTGTAACCCAGGCCCAAAAGATTCGGATTATGAGTCCAACAAACCCAGAACAATGAATTTGTAGAGAGTGGGTGACAGAGTTAGGCAAGTTGTGAATTAAACAGTAGTTAACTGTGGTGCTTAAGAATGAATTAACATGAGATAGTGCTTGAAAAACTGAATAAATGAACGTCCGAAGAGATGTTTTATTGAATGAGAAGTGATTACAACTCTCTGAGCTACAGTAAAGTTATTTTTTCTCCTGTCTTCCTCCTCCATCTATTAGAGGTCTCTTCTCTTTATATAGCCCCTTCTCCCATCATCTTCATTGTCCACTTGTACTTCATCTAGGCATCCACTTAAGTATATGTCCCATCAGGTATCTTTTTCAGTTCTCTGTGAGTGGTGGTAGCTGAAATTACACTGTTTAGGAGTCCTCTCCACATAAATGTGGCCAGAAAAGTTGCTGCAGTGTATTAAATGTGGTGGTAGTAGCTTTTCCTTGAGATATTTATTCATTCTTATCATTCCTAGACATGCCCAAAGCTTATCCCTATCGTTGGGGTTGCTAGGAAGGTCGTTCGGACCTTCCACACGCTTGTTTGATCAAGACTATTCGTATCCGAGGAATAAGACCTCTTCGGACCACTGGCAACCTCTTTGGATTGTACTCTCCCTCCATTTCCGGGTTTCTTTCTTCCAGATGGATTCTACCACAACCAGTTTTCTCTCTTCGAACACATAATAATCTTTAAACAGGGCCCCAGGCCTAATACGTAGGTTTAGGCTTTTACCCCCCCCACAATAGCCCCTTAAAATCTTAATTTTTCCCTCGCATCCGAAGAGAAAAAATAGGATTTTGACTTGCCATGAAGTAAAAAGCTTGAGAATACACAAATATCTGAACTTGCACGTGTGTACGCATAGATATAAGCGCTTCATCATTGCCGCAGTTGTTTCTGTATTCCCAAAGTGCTGTATTAATTACTCCAGACGGTGTTTTATCCTTTGTATCTAACGGTGAGTTGTTGGTCTAACAGGCGTGGTTCTTCCTCGAGATTTGGGCGAGATAACTTCTGCCTCTTTGCTTGACCCCGTATAAAGTCTCAGAAGAAGTTATTTCTTCCTTACTTTGCAAATTCTTAGACCACCCAGCAAGAACAAGCACACGACTTCACCAAGCTCTTCCAATCACCAATCCTAATCTTTCCCAGAGTCTTTAAGAATCCTTTTACGAGTTCGAAGATCATTCTTCGATTTAGTTCCTGTAAGTTCTCATCTATTCGATCCTTTAGTCTTCTCTTCAGCCAGCTTTCTCGGCCTTCGAACAGTCACTCCCTAGTTGCTACGTTTAGTACTTCCATCTTTCTGTTTAATTGTAATGGGTAAATTCCAGTATATGGTGGATAGTCCTGCCCAGTTGGAGGAATTTAGGGCCACATATCGCATACCCCGAAATGTGGGTGTGAGGTATTGCCCTCCAGAAAAAATACTAACAGATCGAAAAACGGGCGAAGTTGTAATCCCCATCATCGCTTTTCTAGAAGAGGGGATGACTATCCCCATGGGCCCCATCACCAGTAATTATCTCCGAAACCATAGGCTTAGTCCCGAACAGTGTGCGCCCAATGTCTTTAGGATCTTAGGAGTAGTTGATGATCTTAACCGCCACCTAGGATTGGGACTCACCTGGCTCGATGTGGTACACATGTATGAGTGTCATAGCTAGCAAGGGGCAGGATATTATCTTAAATCCCAGTCTGACGTTGTTAGGCTCCTCTTCTGCCTTCCCAAATCCAATACAGGGATGAAATACGACTATGTGATCGTCTCAGGCGCATGGCATGACGGTCCTCATTGCCCAACCAAGCTAAGAGAGGCAGGTGGGACATGCTAGATTTAGGTTCACTAACAGTAGGTTTAGGATCTCCACCTTTTAACAATTTTTAATTCTCTTTGTATTACTATTTTCAAGTTTCTAACTAAGTTCTGCTGTGATTTTTAACAGATAAAGACCACGTTTCTCCTCGACTCAGCCTCACAAACACTGCCGCGCTTAATTATCTATTAAGATCAGAAATCTTTATAAGTGAGAACGGGCAGCTCCGGTCGGTTCCTCTTATTCTTGGGTACACGGCGAAAATGAAGAATTTTCAGCCGATCGGCAACGCGATAACACAGGGAGATTATTGTCTCAATCGTATAGACGTTGCTCGGAAAGGCTTTTTAGCACCGTATGATCTTGCACCCGTGCCACATCCCAATCCACAGCGTGTACCCTTGCTCCTCTAGCCAATTCAGTAGGTTCCCCACGGACCAGAAGCGACAGGTGAAAGAATTTCTTCTTCAACCCCCTCGCTCGACAAGCAGATCGATAGGTTCAAGTTTGAAGGGGAAGCTTCAGGAGGGGATTAGGTGATAGAGGTTTCAGACGCCGAAGGGGAAGCCGACAGGCAGTCTGGTGTCCATCCTGTTCTGATAACTGCTCTTCCCGAAGACTCTTCGGACGAAGAAGATATGGTGGACTTGAAGAGCCTAATGAAAAATAGGGGCAAAAGGGCTGAGCCCAAAGGGACCGGTACGTCCCAACCAGCTGCGAACCTTCCACCGCCACCTCTTCAAATTCCTCTAGATCTCAACGCCAAGCAAATACCAAATCCGAAGAAGAAGAGACCCCTCATTGACACTGAGGAGAGGGAGGTGGTTCCTCCAAGAGGGGCCAAGCAGCAAAAGGTGGCGAAAGACCACCAAAGCAAGAGGGCCTCTTCTACTGAGAGCTGAGAGGACCTTCATGTTGCCGATGTGCGCCGAGGGCCTCGCACTTGGTCCCCAAGGCTAGAGCTGGATGGCGCTCCAATCCCTTGGGAGACCTCCCTCAAAAATTACGATAGGAGGAGGGCAGGTGTTGTCGCTGAGGCTTTGGAGCAGCCACTTCTCCTTCCAAAGGATATGGACTCATATTGGCGCTTCAACCAATATGAGCTCTTCTTATCCCTTAAGAGGGATATAGCCATGGTAAGTGAACTGGTTCGCTTAATTAAGGTGCTGATTTTTACTTACCCCTTTTCTTTACTCTATGTTGAAAATCCTTGTCATGTAGATTACTCAACAAATATATGTGGCCGAGGATTGGAACAAGAAGTCCTATCTTGAAGCCCAAGCAGCAGCCCAATCTTAATCGGAGGTAGAAAAATCTTTGGGCAGCCTAAAGGAGGATTATTCTTTGTTGTCCGAGCAGTTGAAAGAAATGACCAACCAGAGGAATAGCCTTGATGCTGGCCTCAAAAACACTGAGAAGCAGGCCGAAGAGCAATGTAAACTATTGAACATGACCGAGATCAACTTGGCGATAGAGAGGGAGTTGCTGAAAGGACTCAAGGCCGAACTTTAAAAAGCCAAGGAAAATGCCTGAATAGCCGAACAGAACGCTCAACTGGCCAAGGAGGCAATCGAGGCTGAAAGAAAAGCAGCATATCAGCTGGGGGTGGATGAGACAGAGATCCAGCTTAATGAGCAATTTGCCTCGGTTAGTCGAGACTATTGTGATGTAACCTGGAAAAAGGCATTGGACGCTATTGGAGTCCCCCTAGAATCTGACTTAAGATTACTTGGGAGTGTATACTACAACCCTGATATCCGAGAGCTCCCAGGGTCTGATCTCCCTCCTCACACACAGCTCCAAGAGGCTTCGGAGCAATCCTTGGTCAGCCAACTTCCTCCAGTCAACCTCGAGGCCTCCGAGGAATCTGGTTGGCCTGATGGTCAGAGCAAGCCAGTTGAGGCTTCTAAGGTATCTGGTCAGCCTGGTGATTAGAGCAAGCTAGTTGAGGCTCCCAAGGACAAGGGCAAAAACCTGGGAGAAAAGAAAACCCTTCCAGACTCTAAGGACCGAGCCCCAGAAGTGGTTGCAGCTCAGTCCAGTCAGGCTGCTGATCCTTTGGTCCCCCAGAAGAAGGCTTAGACATTTAGGGGTTGCTATTTTGTACCTGTAATAATTTCTTCTGTTATGTAAGGATTTGTAAACTCTTTTCTTTTAGTCAATGAAACTGTTTCCCTTTTATTTCTGGTGTCTTTATTATAGCTCTTATGATTTATTATTGCTGCAAGTAACTGTTCCTTGTAATTATGGTAACAATGTAGGTAAACTTATCCACCGTATCATGCAGATGACGTAAGTAACTGAAATTGGTACTAAAAAGAACAGTTAGTATAAGAATTATTAATAAGCAATGAAAGCAGCGAATGATTATGGAAGTTTCACAGGTCTTTTCAAATATACGCAGAGAGTGTTATTACCCCTTGGCTTTGAATTAAACATGACTAAGGAATCCTGTCATAAGTTAAAGTTAACTTAAATACATTCGAGAATTTCAAGCGTGGCTCATTATAAAGTTATATTTCAATAATAATAATTGTATGGGGGTGTTGACTAACCCATATCATTTGGTTCAAGGACTACAGACACGAATGGATTTAAGTTTAAACACTTGAAGAACTGTAACAGAGTGTTAACTAACCCAAATCATCTAGTCCGAGGACTACAGGCATGATTGGATTTAAGTTTAAACACTTAAGAGAACCATAACTGAGTGTTAACTAACCCAAATCATCTGGTCCAAAGACTACAGGCATGATTGGATTTAAGTTTAAAAACTTAAGAGAACCGTAACTGAGTGTTAACTAACCCAAATCATCTGGTCTGAGGACTACAGGCATGATTGGATTTAAGTTTAAACACTTAAGAGAACTGTAACGGAGTGTTAACTAACCCAAATCATCTAGTCCGAGGATTATAGGCATGATTAGATTTAAGTTTAAACACTTAAGAGACTACTTCATATAATGAATTGGCATGTTGATTGAAGAAAAGATTCGAATTAATAATAGTACCTTTTGAGGTTATTTACATTCCACGGGCATGGTATCATATGGCTATCTAGGTCTTCTAGGAAATACGCCCCAATGCCAGCCTCTGAAGTAATACGATATGGCCATTCCCAATTGGGTCCTAACTTTTCCTAAGTTGGGTTCTTTGCAGTCCCAACAACTTTCCTCAGCACCAAGTCACCAGGTTCCAGAGGCCTCAGCTTTACGTTGGCGTCGTAGCCCTGCCTGAGCTTTTGTTGGTAATATGCTAGTCGAACCATTGCATTTTCCCTCCTTTCATCAATCAGGTCCAAACTCCTCTCTAGCTGCTCATTGTTGCTGGTCGGACTGAATGAACTGGTCCTCAGTGTTGGGAATCCAGTTTCCAAAGGTATGACAGTTTCAGCCCTATAGGTCATTGAGAAGGGGGTTTCTCTAGTAGATCTGCGAGACGTAGTTCTGTAAGCTCAAAGTACGTGTGGTAATTCTTCCACCCATTTACCCTTCGTGTCGTCTAGCCTCTTCTTTAAGCCATTTACTATGACCTTGTTGACAGCTTCTGCCTGCCCATTACCTTGGGGATACGCAGGAGTGGAGTATCTGTTTATGACTCCTAGTTCACTACAATAATTCATGAATGCTTTGCTATCAAATTGTAGGCCATTGTCCGAGATGAGAGTATGAGGAACCCCAAACCGAGTGACAATATTCTTCCACACAAATTTCTATACATCCACGTCTCTGATGTCGGCCAGAGGTTCAGCTTCGACCCATTTGGTGAAATAGTCTGTGCCGACCAGAAGATATTTCCTATTTCCTGCAGCCTTAGGGAATGGTCCCACGATATCTAAGCCCCATTGGGCGAAAGGCTATGGGCTGGATAACGGATTAAGAGTTCCCCCTGGTTGATGTATGTTTGGGGCAAATCGCTGACATTGATCACATTTTTTAACATAGTCGTGGGCTTCTTTTATCATGTTTGACCACCAATAACCTTGAGTAATTGCTCGGTGAGCCAAGGACCTACCTGTAGTGTGGCTTCCATAGATTCTTTCATGCAATTCCTCTAGCAGCAACTCAGCCGCTTCAAGATGCATGCATAACAAGTACGGTCCTGAGTAGGAGCGTGTGTATAGTTTCTGGTCCTTGGATAACCAGAACCTGGTTGCTTTCCTCCGAACTTTGTCAGCTTCTCCCTTTTCTTCGAGCAAAATATCCTCCTTCAGGAATTTAACTATAGGGTCCATCCAGCTGAGTCCAGCCCTGACTTGGTGAACTTGAACTACTTCTCTTCTTACTTCGGTAGGCCCATGCAAGTCCTCGACGAGGATAACTCTCGGCAAATTTTGTGCCGAAGAGGTGGCGAGAGTGGCCAAAGAGTCAGCATGTGCGTTACCACTTCTGGGGATGTGCAGTAGACTAAAAGATTCAAACTTCGACTGCAGACATTTGACTCGGCCCAAGTATCCCTGCATTCTTTCATCCTTCGCCTCAAACTCCCCTTGTACTTGACTGACGACTAATCTTAAATCCGAGAATAGCTCCACTAGCTTTCCTCCCATTCTTCGAACCATAGCCATTCCCATCAGTAGAGCTTCATACTCCGCCTCATTATTTGTTGCCAATAAGTTCAGCCTTAATGATTTTTCGATGATGATTCTTTCGGGGGATATCAGCACTAGCCCCAATCCAGAACCTTTTTGGTTTGCTGCGCCATCTACGTATACTTCCCAGCGGGAGGGGCTTTGTTGGGAGATCATGCCAACTGATTTTTCATCCATGTCCGACGTTGGTGTTACATCTTCTAATTGGGGCTCTGTGAACTCGGCCACCAAATCTGCGAGGGCTTAGCCCTTGACCGATGTGCGAGGCATATATTTGATATCAAAACCCCCTAAGATCGTACCCCATTTAGCAATCCTTCCAGTTTAGTCAGCACTTCGGAGTACGACCCTGAGTGGTAGCTGAGTAAGAACAATGACTGTATGGGCTTGGAAATAATGCGGTAGCTTTCGTGTACTAAGCACCACTGCTAGGATAGCCTTCTCCAGTGGCAAGTAACGTATCTCGGCTTCATGCAGTGATTTACTTACGTAATAAACTGGTCGTTGCACACCTCCATCTGCTCGTATCAACACCAAGCTCACAGTATAGGGAGCTACAGCAATGTAGGCAAACAAGACCTCATCTGGCTCAGGACTGGACATGATTGGTGGCCAAGCTAAATAATCTTTTAGCTGCTGGAAGGCCACAGCACACTCCTCAGTCCACTCGAATCCCTTCCATTTGTTGACCAAAGAGAAGAAAGGCCGACATCTGTCTACTGATCGAAAGATAAATCGATTCAGGGCGGCAGTCATTTTAGTCAGTTTCTGAACTTCCTTGAGATTTCGAGGAGCTTGTAACTCGTTGATGGCCTTTATCTGGTCGGGGTTGACCTCAATTCCTCTGTGAGTCACCATGTATCCTAAAAACTTGCCTGACCCCGCACCGAATGAACACTTGGAAGCATTTAGGCGCAGCTTGTATTTTTTGAGAACTTCAAAGGTACTTTCCAAGTCCTTCACGTGCTCGGCCACAACCTTACTTTTCACCACCATGTCATCTATATAAATCTCGATATTTTTACCCAACTGTGGCTCAAACATCCTCGTCATCATTCTTTGATAGGTGAATCCTGCGTTTTTCAAGCCAAATGGCATCACCTTATAGTGATAATTACCAATAGGGGTGACAAAAGCAGTCTTCTCTTGGTCCTCCAGGGCTAGTGGTATTTGATGATAACCTTGGAAAGCATCCAAGAAGCTCATCTGAGGATGGCCAACAGTGGCATCCATAAGCTAATCAATTTTTGGCATGGGGAATGAATCCTTAGGACAAGCCTTATTTAAGTCAGTGAAGTCTACACAGACTCGCCATTTCCTGTTTTTCTTCTTTACTACCATAGTATTCGCTAACCACTCTGGGTAAAAAACTTCTTTAATAGCTTCAGCTTGTTTGAGCTTTACTACCTCTTCTCTCACTGCATCTGTATGTTCCTTAGATTGGCGCTGAGGAGGCTGCTTCTTGGGAATAATCAATGGGTTTACCTTCAAATGGTGACATATGAATTCCGGATCTACCCCTGGGGCTTCGTAAGCATTCCAGGCAAATACGTCAAGGTTTCCTTTAGGAAATTCTACTAACTCCTCCTTCTCCTACAAAGGTAACTGAGATCCAACTTGAAAGAATTTTTCTGTATTGTCTCCGAGGGTGACTTTTGTCAAATCTTCGCACCTAGTGCTCTCGTCCGGATCTTTGACGGGCAATTCCCGAGACTTTAACTGCTATAAACCCCTTTCGACCCTAGATGAGGACTCGGCTTCGGGCTCATGTTGGATAGCAGCCACTAAGCACTGTCGGGCTGCAGAATGATCTCCTCGGATCTCATAAACCTACCCTTCAGATGGGTACTTGACTTTTTGATGCAAAGTAGAGGAAACAGCCCCTAGTGTGTGAAGTCAAGGTCTGGCCACGATTGCCGTATAGGGCGAATACACGTCCACAACTATAAAATCCACCTCTACCACTTCAGAGCTAGTCTGCACAGGTAAGCATATCTGGCCTTTCAGGGTGACAACCCTTCCTTCAAAACTCACAAGGGGGGAATTGTATGGTGTTAAGTCTTGGGGTTTTAGGCCTAGCCCTTTGTAGAGATTAGGGTACATTATCTCCACAGCACTACCCTGGTCCACCATCACCCTCTTCACATCATATCCTACAATTCTGAGGGTAATTATCAAAGCATTATCGTGGGGTTGGATGGTCCCAATCTTATCCTTATTCGAGAACCCTATAACTAGATGAGCGCCTAACTTAGCTCTCTTCGGACCTTGGCTGAAATCCCCTGCGGGTGAACGGACAACCGATATAACCTTCGATGGCCAGGATCCTGTTTTTCCCGGTGCGGCAAAGACGACGTTAATAATTCCCAATGGAGGCTTTGACAGGTCGTTTCCTCAGGATTCTGAGTTCATCTGATTTCCTTGACCACTGGAGTGGTGCAAGAGGTGTCTTAATTTACCATCACGGACCAGTTGGTCCAAGTGATCCTACAAGCTTCTGCAATCTTCAGTTGTATGCCCGTGATCCTGGTGGTATTGGCAGTAGAGATTGCGATTACGCCTCTCAGGGTTCCCTACCATCTTATTCGGCCACTTAAAGAATGGTTCATTCTTAACCTTTTCCAAAACTTGATGGACTGGATCTCTAAATACAGTGTTAACTGCCTGGGGATTTGTTGATCCTGATTGCCCAGAAAAATCTCTCTGCGGTTTATTGTTATTGTAATGATCCAACCTGAAATCCCTCCTCTCCTGGGAGATAACCTTTTCCTTACCCTTCCCTTGTTGTTGATCTTCTTCAACTCTTTTATACTTTTCAATACGGTCCATTAGCTGACGCATGCTAGTAACTAGCTTACCAGACAAGGACATCCTTAAACCGTGGTTAGTAGGAAGGCCGAGCTTGAACGTGTCGAGGGCCATTGCAATAAAGTTGCCCTCCATATCGTTAAATATCTCCCAGTACCTATCCGGATATGCCTTCAGGGTTTCACCCTTCTGCATGCTCAAGGATAGCAGAGAAGACAATGGCCTGGCCACTCTTTGGCATGTGACAAAACGTGAACCAAAGGCTTGAGTAAGCTCTTTGAAGGAATTGATGGAGTCTGCCTTCAGGCTGTCAAACCACCTCATTGCAACTGGTCCAAGACTGGAGGGGAAGACCTTGCACATTAGAGCTTCATCTCTGGAGTAGATTGTCATTCTTTGATTAAAGTGACTCACATGTTCCACCGGGTCTGTTTTACCATTATAGATGGTGAATATAGGCTGGTTAAAACGCCGGGGAAGTCTCGCTTCTTCAATCCTGAATGTAAAGGGCGACCTAGAGATTTGATTCAAGGCCCTGCTTATGGCATCGTTCCCTACGCCTCCACGTGGTGGGCTCTGAGGTTGCCTCTTATGATGATGCTTTTCCTCATAGGAAAAGGACTCACTTACTGGCGTTCGCGATCTCTGTTGGTAGGTGAAATCCTGTTGGTCCTCAAACTCCTCATCAGAATATGAAGAAACCCGTTTCCGCTTTGCATGGCGCAACTCTCTTTTTAACTTTTCAACCTCCAACTGTAAATCCTGATTCTTCTCTGCATGGGATACATGACTCCCACCACATGACTGGCTTTGACCAGTGTGCACGGTGTGCGCACTGCCCTCACGATCTTGTCTCCGCTCCAAATTAAGGAAAGGGTCCACATACTGGGATGCCCTAGATTCTGCTTGTTGTTGACTTCGTTCAGCCATAATCAATTGTTGTTTTCACCCCTGCACAAGCTCTTCCCACAAACGGTGCCAATTGTAAGGTCAACTTTTGTAGCCCAGGCCCAAAAGATTCGAATTATGAGCCCAACAAACCCAGAACAATGAATTTGTAGAGAGTGGGTGACAGAGCTGGGCTGGTTGTGAATTAAACAGTAGTTAACTATGGTGCTTAAGAACGAATTAACATGAGATAGTGCTTGAAAAACTGAATAAATGAACGTCCGAAGAGATGTTTTATTGAATGAAAAGTGATTACAACTCTTAGAGCTACAGTAAAGTTATTTTTTCTCCTGTCTTCCTCCTCCATCTACTAGAGGTCTCTTCTCTTTATATAACCCCTTCTCCCATCATCTTCATCGTCCACTTGTACTTCATCTAGGCATCCACTTGAGTATATGTCCCATCAGGTATCTTCCTCAGCTCTCTGTGAGTGGTGGTAACTAAAATTACACTGTTTAGGGATCCTCTCCACATAAATGTGGCCAGAAAAGTTGCTGCAGTGCATTAAATGCGGAAGTAGCAGCTTTTCCTTGAGATATTTCTTTATTCTTATCATTCCTAGACATGCCCAGAGCTTATCCCTATTGTTGGGGTTGCTAGGAAGGTCATTCGGACCTTCCACATGCTTGTTTGATCAAGACTATTCGTATCCGAGGAGTAAGACCTCTTCGGACCACTGGCGACCTCTTCGGATTGTACCCTCCCTCCATTTCCGGGTTTCTTTCTTCCAGATGGACTCTATCACAACCAGTTTTCTCTCTTCGGACACATAGTAATCTTCAAACAGGGCCCCAGGCTCAATACGTAGGTTTGGGCTTTTACCCCCCACATATATATATATATATATATATATATATGTATTTATATAATTTTTGTGACAAATGAATTGTTTTTAGTTATAAAAAAAGGAAATGGAAATGGTAATAATGCAAGGTATAAGGGTGAAAGGGTCCACACAGTTTTCTCTCGATGTTAAGGGGACCAATATTGCTGACAATTCTTCCTTCTTAAATAGCTTTCTTTTTATCATTTACAAAAGTCATAAAAATTCCCTTCTTTTGTGCTCCATGGGTTTATATTTTACTTGTTTCTTTGATATTTTGGTGTTAGTTCAATTCTCAAGCTTCTCACTTTAATTTGATGACTATATTTCTTCTAATTTGATGCTTTTGTCATCATTATTGGAAGGTGACTTTTAAACAAGTAATACGAGAGACACAGTTCTTTTTACAACATATCTTATAAAGAAGATAAATTATGAGTGGAGCAACATCACTTTTGCATGAATTTACCTTTGACATGAATTCTATTATGCATCAATCACCGTATGTTTTATTATTATTATTTTTTATAACACAACATGCTATGTTAAAGAAGTTGTAAAAAATTGGGAAAAAGTTTAGTTTGAAACTAGATAGTTTGGACTTTGGAGCTATCTTCCTTCATGTTTAATTCCATTTTCATATTAGCCTTACGGTTTATTTTTGTTAGTAATCTAACCATTTACTATCAAACAAGTGGTGTCTATTAAGTCAGGTCAGCAATATTATGGAAGTTGTCACCATATTACTAGTGGAAATGGACGACAAAGCCTATATGAAAACCGAAATTAAATATAAAGAGTCAAAATGAGATGTAAGGGTCTAAATTAAATACTATCCCAAATTTTAAGGAGCCAAAAATGTTCTATAATTAAAATAATTTTTTTTAGAGTAATAAATTAATTCAGCATAAAGTTAGATTAGAAAAATAATTTTTTAAAAAGAAAATTGAAAGTGATATAAACTAATTATCATTTGCAAAATAGGAGACTCAAAACCCTTTTATTTGCCTACATTTCTACAGAGAGATAATCCATGCAAGAATTATTTCATCACACTAAAAGCCAGGCCTACTTAATTGGATTTTGAGCATATGGTCTTTATTCTCTCTTAGTCTCTTAAGGCTAATGTATCACTTTATCCATTTATTTCTCTCTTCACCTAAATAGTGAAAAAGGAATGCATTCATTCATTTAATAATATCTCAAGGCTTATATAAGATTAACCACAACAAAGAAGAGATAACCACTTGGCCTGTGTTGCCTTTTCTAAAATTTAAGTTAAAAAAAAAAAAAATCTACCTGAGCTGAAATTTGATCTTTTTTTCTTTTGTAATTAACCCTGTACAAAATATTTTCTTTCCACCATGTATATTTGGTAGAGATGTAGAAAATTGAAATGATAGAGAGTAAATTTTGATCTTTTTTCTCTTGTTATTAACCATGTACTTATTATTAGATGGAAAAATGAAAAAGTAATGGGATATTTTTATAATTTTATTTTCAAGTGGAGGGATGATTTTGTAACTTTTTTCTAAGATATAATTTTTCTTAAAAGATGAAAATAGGTTAGCTAAATTTTTTTAACTTTCTTCTAAGATATAATTATTGTACCATTTATATCAGTTTTCAGGGCCCAACTTTTGGACATGGTCAACCATTAGAAAGGATGTTATGAATGCTACAATAATTTTCCAGCTAGTGGACAAAATTTCCAACTAAGTCTATGGCCCACTCATTTTTTTTCGGTGCAGAAGGGGCCCAAGGCCCAACATTCATCATTGTGCTTCATGGTGCATGGTGATGTAGTATGAGCAAGTCCAGTGCAACAAATATTACCACAATTTTGCTACGTGGCAATTGGTTTATTTTCAATGTTAGTTTGTACAGGCTTTGTTGGCTGTGATTTTGTTAGCTATGATGTGCATCATGACTCCAGCCTGCCCAGTACTTCATAGTGATCAATGTGATTTAGACAATGGGTAGTTAGTCAAGGCATAAAACTTGGCAGGTGGTTTAGTCTCTTCCATGGCTAGTTAATATAAGAGGATTCCTTTTTTTCGAATATCTCAATGTTTGTGTTTGTAAAAAATGTCTATAATGCAAGTATGTTACTACTAGAAAAAAAATTAATTTTCGCACTTCTTTTCCCCTAAAAAAATCTCTTTGAGAACTTGTAGTATCACCAAGTTGAATAAAAATTCCTACAACTCAAGCTGTATATAAACATTTTTTCTAAAATAATTATGAATGGTTTTATGTATTGTCATTTAGAGCCCTTTTAGCACTCTTTTTTATTATTAAAAAAGCTATTTTGAGCACTTGATTATTTTTCCAAGTGTATTTAGACAAGTTTAAAACCACATCCAAAGAAAGATTTTCGCAAAACTAGTTTGGTGGAATTTATTAAATGGTGATACATAAAATAATTCATATGTATTATTTAAAGTACAAGGTTTATATCAAAATTGAGTTGCAAGAATTTTTATTCAACCTATCACATGGCTATTTATAAGATTAACTACGTGTATTATTTAATCAAGTCACATAATTCATTAAAAATGTCGTTGACTATAAGCATACGTGGATAGTTTTTTTAACTACCACATATTCGATTGCATAAAATTCTTACAACTCAATTTTTGTATAAACTTTTTCTTTATTTAAACAAATCACATAACTCATTAAAAATGTTATGTGACTTAAATTGTATATGAATGGTTTCTTTAATTGTTACATAATAAGTTGAAATAAAATAATTTTAAACATGTTTGTAGCCAAATTTTTTGCAAACATCATTTTATCAATTATCACGCAATTAATTGTTGAAATTTAAATGTGAATTTGAATTAATAAGGCTTGTTTGGTGCAATTCCCAGGGGCCCAATTCTTAGACTTAATGCGAAATTCATGGTATGACTGGCACACTAAATTTCCATCTAGGGAAGAAAGTTCCAAGTATTTTCTTTCGGTGCAAAAGGGGCCCAAGGCCTTGTGTTCACATTGAAATAAAGTAGGAATACATAAGCAATGATTGCTATCTTTTCTTTATGACTTTTTCCGCTCTATGTTTTCTAATCTATTATAGTTGGTTTTATTTGTAGAAAGTTAAAGAGATAAAATTTTATTTTAAGAGACTTGGGAGGAATTCCACTAGATGCAATACCTCTAAATCTCTTTTTTTTTTTTTTTTTTTTTTTTTTTTTTTTTTTTTTTTGGATTTTTCCTCTCAATCTCTCTTCATTATTACTTCTATTGATCTTGGACAACCTGTCCAATGTCCATTAAATCAAAATTTCAAGCCATTAAAAGAAAAGAAAATTTTTTTCTAAAATATAATTTTTATTTAAAAAAAAAAACAAAAACTAGTTAGCTAAAATTACAAAACCATGAGTTTAGTGCAGTTCTCAGGGGCCCAACTTTTGGACATGGTCTTCCATTAGAATGATGATAAGACTGCGACAAAAATTTTCCAGCTAGTGGACAAAATTTCCAACTAAGCCTCTGTCACATTGGCATCTGCTCCCCAACTGTAATTTTAAGCATTATATTAAGGTATTATGTTGGGGGAGATTGCTAAAAAAGAATTGAGGAAAGTCTTAGCCTCTTGGGAATACATATGAAACAAATTAACAAGCACAAGGTGGTAATGTGACAATCCATACATGTGTCAATGAGCATTCAATGAACATGTGGTATTTTGTGATTCCCGAAATTCAATCTTCCAAAAGCAGTTTTATAGATTAAAAGAGTGACCTGGACCTTGTGATTTCGAAACATCTGATCTGTTAAAAGGTTTTTGAATTAACACAACAGTAGTTAGGTAGCATACAATCATTTGAACACTATGCCATTTCACAACTTTTACCTTTTTGTTACCATTGCAATTGGATCCCGGTCCTTTAATTAAATTAAACAACATATACAAGAGATAGTTTTACCAGAATTATGAATATATGAACTATAGTTTTCTAAAAATAGCACATTAATACTCATCAGATGTGATTTTTCACTTGTTTTCTTTTGGTGCACAAGGAAATTGTTAGTCAGTAATTGTTGTGGTCTGTTATGTTTTAAATCTGTAGTTCTTGAGGTTGGAGATGGAGTATTTGAGGTACTTTCCACATCAGGGGACACTCATCCAGGAGGAGATGATTTTGACAAGGTTTGAACAAGACAAATGACTAGAGCTTTTGCCATTCTTTTTTTTCTGGTCTGTTAATTGTTACTAAAATTACACGTCTATATTCTATAATCTTAAAAACAGAGAATAGTTGATTGGCTTGCCCAAAACTTTAAAAGAGATGAAGGAATAGACCTTCTGAAAGACAAGCAAGCTCTACAACGTCTCACAGAGACTGCAGAGAAAGCAAAGATGGATCTGTCATCTCTGACTCAGACCAGTATTAGGTATGTGACAATTTCTTTGCCTTCTTTCTATGAGTGGATCTCTCTCTTTGTCATGATCACTGAGGGAAAAGCTTTCTTTTGTTACAGTTTACCTTTCATTACTGCCACTGCGGATGGCCCAAAACACATTGACACCACCCTGACAAGGGTCAAATTTGAAGAATTGTGTTCAGATTTGCTAGACAGGTATGTAAGTTGAAAACTGCTACTCTGTGGTTGCCCTCTATGCATGTTCCAAAATGGAATAATTCTCATATGAAATATCAGTGTGTGTTTGATTTCCATTACTGGAGTTTGCTGCCTATTGATCTAAAACAGTATGTTTTTGCCAATATGAATACCTATCTGCCTGCATAAGTTCAGTGGATTACAATTGAAATCTATTTTTTTCTTAGGCTACGAAGACCAGTTGAAACTGCCTTGAAAGATGCAAATCTTTCCTTCAAAGATTTAGATGAAGTAATCCTTGTTGGTGGTTCTACTCGCATCCCAGCTGTTCAGGAGCTTGTGAGGAAGATGACTGGAAAAGAGCCCAATGTGACTGTAAATCCTGATGAAGTTGTTGCTCTTGGGGCTGCAGTTCAGGTTTGTCCAAAGAACCTATATCTTTCTTTTCTTTCTGAATCTCAGCATTTCAAGTAGCTATGCTTTTTCACATATCAACCATGATAAAAGGATGTTCTACTACTTGTTATTGTTGAAGCTATTATTACCACATATAAACCTATTCTATTTATGTTACTAAATCCCAACTTTGGATGTACAAAATAAAAATAACTGCAGGTGGATAAGATGGTTAAGGAAGCTGAGAAGTTTGCAAAGGAAGACAAGGAAAAGAGGGATGCCATAGACACAAAGAACCAAGCAGACTCGGTACTGTACCAAACTGAGAAGCAACTTAAAGAGCTGGGAGACAAAGTTCCTGGCCCAGTGAAGGAGAAAGTAGAGGCTAAAGTGAAAGAGCTCAAGGATGCAATCTCTGGTGGATCAACCCAAGCCATTAAAGATGCAATGGCTGCACTAAATCAAGAAGTTATGCAACTAGGACAATCAATCTATAGCCAGCCTGGCCAACCGGATGCTGATCCTGCTTCTGCTACTGCACCAGGGTCATCAAGATCAACTGGGAAAACAGCTGATGGTGATGATGTGATTGAAGCAGATTTTACTGACAGCAAGTAAATCACATAACTTGGTGGTGGGCAAAATTTCAACCATGCATACTTGGTTTATTTTCTATGTTAGTTTGTACAGGCTTTGTTGGCCGTGATTTTGTTAGCTATGATGTGCATAATGAGTCTAGCCTGCCCAGTACTTCATAGTGATCAATGTGATTTAGACAATGGGTAGTTAGTCAAGGCATAAAACTTGGCAGGTGGTTTAGTCTCTTCCATGGCTAGTCAATATCAAGAGGATTCCTTTTTTTTTTTCCGAATATCTCAATGTTTGTGTTTGTAAAAATTGTCTACAATGTAAGTAATGTTACTACTAGAAAAAATTTAATTTTCGCACTTCTTTTCCCCCTAAAAAAATCTCTTTGAGAACTTGTAGTATCACCAAGTCGAATAAAAATTCCTACAACCCAAGCTGTATATAAACATTTTTTCTAAAATAATACTTATGAATAGTTTTATGTATGGTCATTTAGAGCCCTTTTAGCACTCTTTTTTATTATTGAAAAAGCTATTTTGAGCACTTGATTGTTTTTCCAAGTGTATTTACTATTTAGACAAGGTTAAAACCACATACAAAGAAAGATTTTCACAAAACTGGCTTGGTGGAATTTATTAAATGGTGAAACGTAAAATAATTCATATGTATTATTTAAAGTACAAGGTTTATACCAAACTTGAGTTGCAAGAATTTTTATTTAACTTATCACATGGCTATTTATAAGATTAACTACGTGTATTATTTAATTAAGTCATATAATTTATTAAAAGTGTCGTTAACTATAAGAATACATGGATAGTTTTTTTAACTATCACATATTTGACTGCATAAAAATTCTTACAAATTAATTTTTGTATAAGCTTTTTTTTATTTAAACAAGTAACATAATTCATTAAAAATGTTATGTGATGTGAATTATATATGACTGGTTTTTTTAATTATTACATAATAGGTTAAAATAAAATAATTTTAAACATATTTGTACCCAAACTTTTTGCAAACATCATTTTATCAATTATCACGTAATTAATTGTTGAATTTTAAATCTGAATTTGAATTAGTAAGGCTTGTTTGGTGCAATTTCCAGTGGGCCAACTCTTGGACTTAATGCGAAATTCATGATGTGACTGGCCCACTATTTCACTTTTCCACGAAAATTCCAAGTAATCCTCTGTTACACTCATTTTCTTTCCGTGCAAAAGGGGCCCAAGGCCTTGTGTTCACATTGAAATAAAGTAGGAATACATAAACAATGATTGCTATTTTTTCTTTATGACTTTTTCCCCTGTATGTTTTCTAATCTATTACAGTTGGTTTTATTTCTAGAGAACACTTTATATTTTTTATAATAGATTGAGATTGCACCTGTTTCAATTTCTTTTAATAGTTAAAATTGAGAGTTGAAAAAAAAAAATCAATCTCAATCGTTGAATAAAAAAATATAAAAAGTAAGAAAGTGAAAGGTGAAAAGTTAAAGAGAAAAAATTTTATTTTAAGAGACTTGGGAGGAATTCCACTAGATGCAATACCTCTCAACCTCTTTTTTTTGGGATTTTTCCTCTCAATCTCTTAATTATTACTTCTATTGATCTTGGACAACCTGTCCAATGTCCATTAAATCAAAATTTCAAGCCATTAAAAGAAAAGAAAACTTTTTCTAAAATATAATTTTTATTTAAAAAAAAAAAAAAACAAAAACTAGTTAGCTAAAATTACAAAACCATTGAGTTTAGTGCAGTTCTCAGGGGCCCAACTTTTGGACATGGTCTTCCATTAGGATGATGATAAGACTGACAAAAATTTTCCAGCTAGTGGATAAAATTTCCAACTAAGCCTCTGTCCCACTCATTTTCTTTCGGTGCAGAAGGGGCCCAACATGTGCTCTTGAGAGTATTGGTTGCTTTTTCTTTGCATTATTGTACCAAGAAAATGAAAAAGAAAACTAAAGACATTGCATTAACTCGGTCATCTTTCACAGCATCATTACTTTCACTCACACTTCATCACTTCAAGCCAACCCTCTCTTAGCTTTCCTCTCCCTCTCTTTCTTTAAGCGTTCCTTTCAGCTACTACCAAGAAATGGCCGACGCAATCCTCTTTGGTCTTACACAGAAAATGATTGAAAATTTGGCCTCACGAACTTTCCAAGAGATTGGATCACTCTGGGGTGTCAACGATGATCTTAAAACAATCGAGAGCACTGTTTCCAGAATCAAAGCTGTACTTCAGGATGCAGCGGAGCAGCAAAGTCATAGCCATCAAGTCAAGGACTGGCTCGAAAAGCTCAGCGATGCAGTTTATGATGCAGATGACTTGTTCAGCGAGTTTTACACTGAAGCTACAAGGCGAAGCATGGTGAGTGGGAATAAAGTCGTAAAAGAGGTACGCGCTTTCTTTTCAAAATCAAACCAACTAGCTTTTCGTCGTAAAATGAGTCGTAAAATAAAGGCGATGAGGCAAAAACTAAATGCGATAGCAGAAGAGGAAAAATTTAACCTGAAAGAATACCATGGAGAGACAAATGTTGTGAGAAGGAAGAGGGATCCAACTCACTCGTTTGTACCTGAAGAAAAAGTTATTGGGAGGGAAGATGATAGAGAGGCTATCATAGAGCTATTATTGGACTCTAATGTAGAGGAGAATGTTTCGGTCATTCCCATTGTGGGGATAGGGGGACTAGGGAAGACTACACTTGCTCAATATGTGTACAATGATGAGAAACTCAAAAATTGTTTTGAATTAAAAATGTGGGTATGCATTTCTGATGTCTTCGAGTTGAAAATAATTATTGAAAAGATAATAGCATCTGCTACAGATAATGCACCTGGAAATTTGGAAATGGATCAATTGCAAAGGCAACTTCGTGAAAAAAATTGATCGAAAAAAATACTTACTAGTATTGGATGATGTATGGAATGAAGACCGTGGAAAATGGCTAAACTTGATAGATATTTTAATGGGTGGTTCAAAAGGAAGTAAGATTATAATAACCACTCGTAGTGGATTGGTTGCAAAGATTACACACACTGTTTCACCATATATTCTCAAAGGTCTCTCCGAAGAACAATCATGGTCTTTATTTGAGCAAGTGGCATTTAGTAAAGGGCAAGTGGCCAATAATCCTACATTAGTTACAATTGGAAGGGAGATTGTAAAAATATGTCAAGGGGTACCCCTTGCCATAATGTCCATAGGAAATATGTTATATTGTAAGGGGGAAACAGAATCTAAATGGTTACTCGTGAAGGATAATTTACTAGCAAATGTAATTGAAGGAAATGAAATTTTTCCAATTTTAAAGTTGAGTTATGATAATCTCCCTTCACATTTAAAGAGTTGTTTTGTCTTTTGCTCTTTGTTTCCCAAAGATTATGAAATGGATAAAGAAACGATTATACAACTATGGATAGCACAAGGGTTTATCAAATCATCAAACAAAAACCAACAATTAGAGGATGTTGGTGATGAGTATTTCAAGGATTTACTTTGGGGGTCCTTCTTTGAAGAAGTAGAAAATGACTATGGAATCCTAAAATACAAGATGCATGATTTAATCATGATCTTGCTGAATCTATCGCAGGCGAGGAGTGCAGGGCTCATTGATTTTCATGGGAAAAATATTGATGAAAAAAATCGTCATCTATCATGTCCATTTTTTATTGACTCGTCTTTTATTGAAACTATAAAGTCATCGGTTAAATTAGACAAGATACGTACATTTCTTCAAACATGTGAAAGTTATACATTTAATGCTTTGGGATGAATCAACATTGAATACTCTTATTTTGAGTTTGCAGGGCGCTTGCGTGCATTAGATTTACATGAATTGGAGATAACAAGAGTGTGTCCAAATTCTATAGGGAAGTTAATACATCTAAAGTATCTTGATGTTTCTTTTAATGAGGATATTGAAACTCTCCCTGACTCAATTACTACATTGTTGAATTTGCAAGTACTAAAACTTTTATGATTGTAAAGGTCTTGAAAGATTACCAAAAAGTTTAGAGAATTGGTTAGCCTCAAACATCTTTATAATCATGGTTGTGATAATTTGAGTCATATGCCTTGTGGATTAGGGCAAATGACTTTCT